>OY747132.1:60575015-61775015 GCA_963556465.1 Berberis vulgaris
CGTACAAATACATACCTTTTGATGGGATTGGATATCTGTACGTGACCCCTTACCGATGTACACATAGAATTAATTGTTTGCCAACCGGAATAATGGATGTCTGGATTGAAAGCAAGTAACTTCATATTTCCAAAGAAAGTGTAAAATAAATAAATAAAACTTAAGATCAAAAGCACATCTTAGACTAGATGGACATTACGTACCACAATCATTTATTCATTTATTTATTTATTTATATATTAGGAGAAGGGGCATTGGCTTCATTATTATTAGCTAACTCGAATTTAGCCCACTTTTTAATTGACTTCATTAAGCAGGATGGTTATGTCCAAGGGTACTAAAATACAATACATGTTATTTTTTTCTTGATTTCTTCTTATTTCCTTCACTTACTTAGAGCACGTGTCTACAAGTAAAGAATCATGTTTGATTCTTGACTTATAATCATTTAAATGTTTTGAAAAATCCCAATAATAACTACAACCGTCGTAAAAGGTGTACCAGTTAAGTTGGCAGAGGTGTGACGGATGGAATCACATGTCACATATTCGAACCCTGCTGGAAAGAGTTAAGGGTTAAAAAAAAAATTTCTACAACCATCAAATCTAACACATACAATCAACACCGAGAGACAAACTCGAGACCACATATAAGGTCTAGAAAAGAAAGTGTTTAAAGTTGTTGTACGATTCAAAATTGTGAGATGTCTGCAGTAGATCCGATATTGCCATAGCAAATTGCAGGAACACATTTTCACTTGATAAGTTATTTTTAAGGTTAAAGAGATTATGTTAAAGATATTATAGAATATATTTTCACTTGATAAGTTATTTTTAAGGTTAAGGAGATTATGTTAAAGATATTATATGATGAGTTAAATATTTCTTGCAAACTTAAAGAGAAATTCAAATGCCTCTTTAAGTATGTGAGGTCATGATGGGATTAGACCTGCAAACTCATCGACGTAGTATCAGTTTTGAAATTCGCCTCTCAGATAAAGAACGTTTGGATTGAAAAGAAGAAACTCTATTTCCCCAAATAAAAAGTCAAATATAAATTTTAAGACTAGTGGAATATTTTCAACAAAGCATAGCTTTCTAGTGGTGAAAACGTTGGGAGGTTTCAATATTATTTATAGAAAAAAAAAAAAAAAGAGGCTTGTTTGTCATTACGCATAAACCTCGTGTACAATATATCTCGACGTGGTAAGCATTTACTGCTAATAATTAATATGGTGATATTGTTGGATTGAATTATATAAATGACAATACTTAAAATTTATTTTCAATAACTAATTTTTCTTTCAATTGGGGACTTATACTTTGAAAAATGTCATGGATTTAGTTTTTTTCTAGAACAACTTTACAATATAAGAACGACTCCTTTCTCAATTTCTATGTCACTCAGTCTGTTACAAGTAGCTAGTAATATTTAGTCCATTTTTATTTTAGTATTTTCCAATTCCATGCATAGAGTTGTTTGGTGCCATCAAGCAAGGATTGTGATTTCATTTTTTGAAGTAATTTAGGTAAGTTGATTTTAAGAAATATTTAGTGAAATATTTCGTTGTGTATAGAAAAACGTAAACATTCGATTGATTTGAAGTTATCAATATTGATGCAGTCTTTTTTCGCTCTCTGCTTTGATCTAATCCCGCTGACCTGCACAAGTAACGCACGTGAAACACAGACCACCGTGGGGTGGCCGATGGCACTTCAATGCTAAAGTCAGACAGGGCTCTGAAGAAGGTGTAATGTTGTAACAGGGATTTTGTAGCGTACCTTAGCTTACCAATCTCATGTCTTATTTATAATGCAAGGAGTTTTAGTTCTACCAGGCCATCGTAGGTGTAGTTTAGAAAGGAAATCTCCGTGGAGATCTCTCCCTAATTAGGAGTCGTGTTGTAGGAGGGAAGTTCCATGTTAGCTCTGTGCTCCTAGATATGCGGGAGATAGTTCACAATCCAATAGCAATCCGTAGAAGGGAGTTTCCCAATGTTGAAGATACACTGGTGTTTGCTTCTTAGTTGGAAGCAGAAAGGAGCTGTAGTTGCCCGTCCAAAGCTGATCCTCGATATACTTGCCTGAAGAGGCCTTACGGGTATTAAGGATAGTTGTGAGACGTGTGGGCCTAGCATGCTGTGAGAATTCAGGTTCGCCTGGCGGACCGCAGTTGGATGGGCTTAGAATCGCTTGGGTCGGATCAATGTTGGGATGACGCTTGAGGTTGTAGTTCCTCGAGATTATCATGACACATGTACGGCTCCGGGGTGTGACCATTTTTATGTATCATCAGCTACTCCCCCGAGTTAGTGGGTTGTCACATCGGTTCGCTAAGTCATCTCTTGAAGGGATGCGCCGCTCATGATGATTGAGTTTGAATCGTTGCTTGAGCCACGCGCTGCATTAATTGAACGTGCATTGGTTTAGTGGAAAAGAGGCGGGAAGCCAACCTCTATTTAGGTCATCCGCTGTGTAGAGTCTGATTTTTCTACTTTCCTTGTTTTCGAAGCTACCGCTCTGATTAGAAAAGATTGTTCATCTTTCTCATGGCTCAAGAAAACCTTCTTGATTACAATGTCTTGGGCGAGGGCCTGGAGTTTTTCAAAGAGAAGTTGTTGTCCGAACCTGGTCTCGCCGAAATCCGTACTAAGTTTGGAGTCCCTGAGGACTTGCCGTTGTATCTCCTGACGGGCGATCAGACGCCGATGTCACCTCCGACTGGTTTTATTTGTTTGCACCGCGGGACGCTTCAAACTGGAGTGCATTTTCCAGTTCTGGATGTGATCTAGGAGTTCTTGGACTTCTTAGGGAGTCCTTCGGCTCAGTTAGGGCCCAATGGATATAGGATCATCCTCATGATTCTGCTCAGCGCTAAAGAGGTCGGTGTTAGCGTGACTCCGTGGGTGATCCAATTGCTGACATCTCCTCCGCTAAAGAGTAATGTTGTTTGTAAGATGAAGTCACTAAATTGCTTCGTTAAGCTGCTTGATGATTTCAAGTTCTGGCAGAAGTACTGCTTCTTGGCCCTTGCAGATTCGAAGTACTTTCAATGCAAGGGTCGTTCGCTGAAGCGATAGTTCAGGTCGCTTCGTGAGTTCATCTCCTTTCTTATGACTTTGATATGCTTGATAGTGGGCCGATTAACCATCGCTTGCATTTTTCTGCAGGAAGGTTCCCCACTACTCATCTTACCTTAGAGGAACAAGACACCATGGAAAAGTTTCGCACCCTGCCAAAAAGAAAGGCGGTTGATGTCATAAGGGTTTCCAACTTCATCTGTAGTGAGCTGTGGAAAACTGGCACATCGCCCCCACTCTGTATCTAGAGTCACGCATTAAGTTGGAAGATGAGGCCCCTTCCAGGAAGAGGAAGGCTACTAGGTCCAAAGCTTTTGTTCTGTCTGATGTGGAGGAGTGTCTGAGACTTTTGCCTTCTTCGTGAGGAAGAGGTCTTACGTTAGAATTGGGTCATCTTCGACACGACCTGTTCCGATGAAGGGGGAACACGAGTTTGCTAGACCTGTTGAGGCCAAGACTGATGTTTCTGACTTGGAAAAGGATTACATGTGATTGGCAGCAGTTGTAGACAGGTCAAACCTTAGTGACACGCAGATCGACGCTCTGAATGACCGTCTTATGCGAGTTGCAATGGTTGCTTCCGGTGGTGTTGATTCGCATGAGGTCGCTCCGGTATAAGTCTCTTGTGAGGATTTGCCTGAGGTGGTAGAATCTAATTGCCCCATGGTAGCTTTGGTTGATGGTGGTAGTGGTACCGGCCGTGTCTCTTGTAGTCCGCATTGCTCACTGTCTCGTTCTAGGCCTCAGCTAGAGGTATTGGAGGTTTCTTTGGATACTTCGCTGCCTTCTTTCCATCCGGATCCCATTGAGTCGTCTCGCAAAAAAGGGGTTGTTGTTGTTGACAAGGGAAAGGCCATGGAAGAGAACTTGAGGACGGTGGCAACCGTGAAGGGCTGTGCCGACATAGTTCCCAATCAGGGAAAGCTTCATCCACACGCACGAATAAGCTTGTTTGCACCGGATTTGGTGAAGCTGAGTTCTCAGGTTTAGCACCAATAGGTGGACGTAGAGTATGCTTCGAGGAAGCATATAAGCAGGGGTCACAGCTGGCTGATGGGTCACGCTCCAAAACCCGAAGAAGATTCATTGGAAGGGTGTATAGAAAAGAGATTGAAGTACCTTATGATGGGTATATCTCATTTGAGCAACGCGGCCGTTGCTGGGACGAAAGTTGAGGCGGCTTGTGAGAGAGTATACACCTTGGAGCGTGTCTTCTTGCATATGCAAATGTTGTATTCTGATGCGGTCCATGAAAATGAGTGACTTAAGAAGCAGGCCGAAGAGAAGCAACTGGATTGATCAACCATGGCCGCTGAAGCTCAAAGGGCTCGTCTAGAGTTTTTTTAGAGTGATCTGACAAAGGCGGTGTCCGAAAGGGACAGACTTAGGCAGGAGTTAAGCCATATCGGCCGAGAAGTCGAGGTTGCGCGGGAAGCTGCGGCTAAGGCGAGTTCTGAACTGTTGTCTTTCACTGAAGATAGTGCTTCGAATGAAGCCAACTGGGCTGGTGATAAGCAACAATTGGAATTCGATGTGGAGTTCTATGCTCGATAAGCGAGGAAGCCCGAGGACCAGCTCGAATTGGGGCAGCATGAATTTAGTGCTGTGAATAGTAGTCTGGCCACATAGCAGTCTTAGGTCGACACGCTAACTAACAAGTTGGAGCGAGCGTAAACTTGTTGATGCAAAGGTGTTGGATGAATAGCTTCTCCAGGAACAAGGAAAATGTGAGTTTCATTGGGTTGTACATGGACAGCTGGCGCTGATGAAGGAGAAGCATTCGGAGTGGGATCTCAGACATTATAAGAAGATGACGTAAGTGGACTTGTCTGTTACCTCGACTGAGGAAGAGAGTTTGAGCCCTGATGTCCAAGCTACAGTGTGTGTGGACGCAACTTCTGCTCCTTATTCCACTAGACTTAACTCTTCCATTTGTGTACCCTCATCAGATAAGGAGTGAACTTTGTGTGCTTGTATACTTTTTGTTTTTTACCATTAATGAAAACAGTTTTATCCATTTGTACTTGTTGTCTCTATTGCATGCTTTTCATTTCGCCTTGTCGTTTTGCTTTAGCATAGGCTGGTTGAATCAATAAGATGTTCATTGGTATGTCTGCGGTAGTGAGCTTGACCGCTTTGTGCTATGAATGACTCGGGGTCATTGCAGTGCAGTCATGTCCGGTAGTGGGCATGTTACAAACAGTTTAGCTGGGGGTTGAGTCATCCGAGTTGTGCCCTATCCCAAGGTAAGTTGATTGAGGGTTACCTTGCTTGTCTGATCAGTCAGCAATAGTTGTTGTTGTGAGCGAGTTGTGACGGTCGAGCGTGCGTGTTAGAACGTTCGTGCCGAGTCAGGCGTCGTAAGCTCGAATTGGCATTCTAAGTAGTTTTTATCTGAGCACTGGCTATACGATCTTTGTATCGGTGCGAGTGGCCTTCGTTTAACCTTAGAATGTCAGTTCGTTTGAGCGTCAAGACGCTGACTCAACTATATTCCCATTTGGCGACCGGGTTGAAAAGAAGTGGTCTCGTGGCAAGCCGTCGAAATCAGTTTGGGACTAACTAGGCTCCCACCTTCCAAATCATTTATGTCCGAGCAAAGCGGACTACAGATTCGAGGAGTAAAGGTTTGGCGACCAGGCTGAAAAGCAGTGGTCTCGTGGCAAGTCATCAGAATCAGTTCAGGACTAACTAGGCTCCCACCTTTCGAACCATCTACACCCTCCCCGCGGTGGGGGCTACGAATTCGAAAGGAATTTGACGACCAGGCTGAAAAGCAGTGGTCCCATGGCAAACCATCGGAATCAGTTCAGGACTGACTAGGCTCCCACCATCCAAATTATCTACACTTGAGTGCACCAAGCTACAAATTTGGGAGTGGATGGAATTACCTTAAATCAGCTAGTGATCTGTAGGTATAATCTGTATGTCAGGGTTGACTAGGATCTCTAGTGTTGGTGTCAAGCACGTGACAGAGTGTTGTTTGAATAATAGACTGAGCCCATGGGCCTGCAAATGAAGAGCTAGGGTTTCCTGCATGGTGCGATGCGTGTACGGCGTAGATTGCATGGTGACACGTGTACAACGTAGGCTGCGTGATGGTTGAGTATCAGTTACTCCCCCTCAATTGATGGGGTTACGTGTAGTGCCATTAATCGATTGACGTGGTTTGCACAGTTTCCTTGGGAATCGTTGTCTTCCAGTTTCCCGTACAGTATTCAATGCTTGCCAGTTAATGCTTGAGTGCAGGGATTTTGTAGCGTACCTTAGCTTACCAACCTCACGTCTTATTTATAGTGCAAAGAGTTATGGTTCTACCAGGTCATCATAGGCGTAGTTTAGGAAGGAGATCTTCATGGAGATCCCTCCCTAATTAGGAGTCGTGTTGTAGGAGGGAAGTCCCTTGTTAGCTCCGTGTTCCTAGATATGTGGGAGATAGTTCACAATCCAAGAGCAATCCGTAGTAGGGAGTTTCCCTGTGTGGAAGATACTCTGGTGTTTGCTTCCGAGTTGGAAGCAGAGAACAGATGTAGTTGCCTATCTGAAGTTGATCCTCGAGATACTTGCTGAAGAGAGCTGATGGGTATTGAGGATAGCTGTGAGACGTGTGGGCTAGCATCCTGTGAGAGTTCGGATTTGCTTGGCTGACATCAGTTGGGCGGGCTTAGAACCACTTGGGCCTAATCAGTGTTGGGTTGACGCTTGAGGTCGTAGTTCCTCGAGATTATCATGACACGTGTATGACTCTGAGGTGTGACCGTTTTTATGTATCATCAAATATAATTTAAGCATTTTAAACTCCTACATAGTTCACAAAGAATCCCACAAGACTCATAATGTGATACAAACTACATATTTCATAAGAATCACTTATATAACAAAATTTTAATACTAAACTATGATTATAACGGATTAAAATGTATGAAAATTGAGCGGAAAATGACGTTTAAGGTCTACTTTTTCACAAAATAGAAAATTTAGATACCGTAGTTGATGTAATGACTAATTGGTGCCTACTTGTATACTTTTATGACCAACAAGAACTATTTCATTAACCCATGTTAACTTATAAACTTATAGGACATATTATACCCTTCCTAAACAAATAAAAAACCTAATTTTATACTTTTATAACCGACAATGACTATTTTATTAATGATTCTAATTTTTAATTTTTTTGTTATTTTTACTTTTCTTAACCCTTAACCTTTGCCACCCCATTAATCATTATTTTTTTTTGTTAATTTTTTTTATGTTATCTTGTTCTTTAATTGCAGTTTGAGCAATTATTTTATGACATTTGTTAGCTATAAATGGTTACATTAACATTTTCTTGTTAGCATTTTTTTTATTCTTTGAGTGTTTTGTCACTCTGAATGTGTTTGATTTGACTGGTTGTGAAGGTATATCTAAGTTTGAAGAGCAGATTTTTTTGTTTATATTAATGGTTGCTTCAATTCTCTTTCACTATTTAGTTTACATGAAATTATCTTATTAAATGTTGGTTCCTATTTTACCTTAGAGACTATGATCATGCTCTATGGTAAATAGCTTGTGACTAAATAGCGATAGAGAATAAAATATATTACTTTACAGGTACCCATGCGTTGAAGAATAGGAAATCAAATTTTGATAGTGGAAAAATTGATTTTATAAACAACATTATAGAATAAGAAGCAATGATAATTTAAATCAAATTTCTAATTATCATTAAGAAAGGTAATGCACGGGTACCTGTAAACTTTTCTAATCAAATTTATGACAAGTTAATCAAAATGATTTTATTAAATAATTAAAACCAAATTTTTAATCATCATTAACTACAATATAAATGTTTACCAAACCTTAGCATAATAATTTGATTAACTTGTCAGTTAATCAAAACTTATAAAACTTATAATTGGTTGCTCATAATTAGAATCATTAATAACGATACCTTCTAGCGGTATGGGATGGGAGGGGTTAAAGGTAAAAAAATAGAATTATTAATAATAAAAAATTATTTTTTGTCATAAAAGCATAAAATTAGGCACAAATTAGCCATTACATCAACTATGATATCTAAATGGTCTATTTTGTAAAGAAGTAGGTCTTAAAAATAATTTTTCGAAAATTGAGATTGACTTAATGAAAGAAATAAATATTTCATAAATTTACGACATTTTTCTAGAAATCACAATCCTTGCCATCAAGCATGTTTAAAAGTCCTATTTAAAAATTGGGGCACAATGAGTAACTTTTGAGTGCGACCTATTGAGAAGTTTTTTAATTGTAAGACAATATGTGCATTATCCCACTAATGGCATTCGCATGGTCACCACCTAACAAACAAATAACTTCTATAATTATGATACTACTTAGAAATTGATAAATAAATAAACAAATTAAAAGCAAAAGTTCAAAAATCAACTATCATGTGAAGCACATCACAACAATGTCAAGTTTTCTAGATACTAATTGATGATACATCAAACCATCCTCTAATCAGCACCGTACATGTGTCATGATAATCTCGAGGAACTACAACCTCAAGCGTCATCCCAACATTGATCCGACCCAAGCGGTTCTAAGCCAAAACTGCGGTCCACCAGGCGGACCCGAATTCTCACAGCATGCTAGGCCCACACGTCTCACAACTATCCTTAATACCCGTAAGCCCTCTTCAGGCAAGTATCTCGAGGATCAGCTTTGGACGGGCAACTACAGCTCCTCTCTGCTTCCAACTAGGAAGCGAACACCAGTGTATCTTCCACACTGAGAAACTCCCTTCTATGGATTGCTCTTGGATTGTGAACTATCTTCCTCATATCTAGGAGCTAACATGGAACTTCCCTCCTACACCACGACTCCTAATTAGGGAAGGATCTCCACGAAGATATCCTTTCTAGACTACACCTACGATGGTCTGGTAGAACCAAAACTTCTTGCACTATAAATAAGACATGAGATTGGTAAGCTAAGGTACGCTACAAAATCCTTGTTACATAATTACACCTTCTTCAGAGCCCTGTCTGACTTTAGCATCGGAGTGCCATCGGCCACCCCACGGTGGCTTTTGCTCATGTTTGCTACCTGTGCAGGTCTAGGTAATCAGCAAGAAAAGAGAGCATGAATCGACTACATCAGTTTGGCGCCGTCCGTGGGGAACGACGGACTTCCTCAGAAAAACTGTAGTTCCACCTTTTCCAGAGAATCGGCGAGATGGTGACAACAAGGTCTCACAACAATGAAGATGTTGTTGAGCCTTCAAACGCTCAAACCAGAAAAACACTACCCGTTCCACCACTACCATGGGAAGAACTTCCTCAGGCCCCCATGCCAGTGGCGGCCGCAGCAGACCCGAGGGTGCCGACTCTTAACACAGATGCAACAAATCGCTGAGACGCTGAAGGCTTTCAAAAAAAAAAATCATTCACTCGCAAAAAGAGAATGTGAGCAGTGAAAGGTTCGTTCCCTAGAAAGTTTCAGAGAGCATGTTCAAGATAGCAACGCTACCCCAGCAACATCTCAATGGACATGAAGTGGAGGTGCAGCCAATAGAGACCTAGCGTCTAGAGCCAACAGGCACGTCTCGCACAACCCCATCCGCAACAGGGCCACAAACCCAGACATGTTATTTAATCTCGTGGTCCCTCCGTTCATGGATGAACCGCTGCCAAAGAAATACACCCCACCAAAGTTGGAGTTTTACGATGGGACAGGAGACCCACCCGATCACATGTGCCACTTCCAGCACGTTATGGTGCTCAAGGAAGGGTCTGATGCAATAATGTGTTGATCAATCCCCACAAGCCTGAAAACGTCAGCACCGACGTGGCTCCACAGCCTTCCTCCGAAATCCATCGATTCATTTTGGATGTTGGCATTGGCGTTCCTTACACACTTCGTGGGCAATCGTGGCTCAGGAGGGACTCGCATTATCTGCTAACCCTAAAGCAAAAACAAAATGAGACGTTGAGGGAGTACGACACTCATTTTAATGATGAGTTGACACTCATCTATGACTGTAGTGATGACACCGTCGTCACGGCTTTCACTTCGGGCCTGAGAAGACGCACATTCTATGACTTCCTCACCCTGTACCCCGCTTAGAGATGCCTAGAGATACATCACTATAGAAGAAATGTTGGCCAAAGAGAGAGGCAGGGTCAGAGAAGAAATCCTCTGTTCCGAAGGATAGGAAAGAAAGGAAAAAGAAAGAGGATGATGACAGTAACAAGAGGAAGCGCACATACAGCATAACCAACTCGGCCACCCCTGACAGGACAAGGCCTCAAATTACTTCGGGTCCAGGTCTGTCATCCCTCTCAATACCAATTTGTCTGACATCTTAGATTCCATCAAGGATTGGGATGAGCTGAAGTAGCCGCCTAAGTAGCGAGGACACCCCACTCGGTGACACAACATCAAATACTGCGCCTACCACAAAGAAGGCGGACCTGATACTGAGGATTGCAAAAACCTCAGAGGAGAAGTCGAGTACTGGATCAGGAAAGGCAAACTCAATGAGTTCCTAAGCTTGGACAATAGGCAAGGTCGAGCAAAGGAAAGAGCTAACGCTGTCAATGAGATTAAAATGAAGTTATTGACGTCATTTACGTCTTCTACGGGGTCGGTCCCGAAGGAGAACAATCAATCATGTCCAACAAGAGGACACCAACCGAGATGCGGTCACCATCTCAATGTGTGGACCGACAAGTGCAACACGCAAGAGTTCACAACCCGATCCCATCATTGACATTCACGAAAAAGGATCTCCAGGGGATACATTCTCCTCATAATGACGCATTGGTCATCTCCGTCCTTATCGCTAAATGGGATGTAAAGAGAGCCTTGGTGGACAGTGGAAGCTCACTAAATGTCTTGTTCCTCAGCGCATTCAGAAATATGCAGTTACAGGAGAAAGACCAAATGCCCGCCAGCCACCCTATGGTTGGATTCAGCTGAGAGAAATATTTCCCCATCAGGAAGACCAATCTAATGGTGGTGGCAAGAGAGCCACAGCTACGGAATAACCTTGTCCAAGAGTTCATGGTAGTTGATGCCCAATCCATCTACAACATCATTCTGGGAAGGTCGTAACTTCATCATATGGAAGTAGTGGTATCCACCTTATACCAATGCATAAAATATACAACCAACCATACCCAAGGGACTATTTGAATAGCTCAACCATCGGCAGGAGACTACCATTATGCAGCCCTAAAGCAGCTGAATTGTTGCCAGTTACAACTCAGGCCTACAGAACCAACATGTCAGGCATCGGGCCTAGACAAAAGAGGTGAATCACTCTATGAGGGTGGAGGAGCCCGGATAACCAAGGTGTAGCTATGTGGAAATCTAGAAGTCAAGGCTAGCAACGCGATGTAGACATACTTCAACAAATGGGCACCAACTCCAAGAGGTGTTAATCAGCAAGGAACTGCATGCCAGCACGAAGTCCACTATTCAGTAACTTCATTATCATTTTTTATATAAAAAAAACACTTCGCTAGAAGGACCATGCAATCCAAGTAGGACCATTTGCTCCTTCTTCATGGATATTTGTTACTTTGATTTCGTTTCTTGTTTTCTGTTTTCCAATTTAGTTTAGAAGAATTGTTCATACAAGACACATTCCAGAAATAAAACAGATTTTATTGATTGCAATGAGAGTTATTACATAGCTTGTCGACCAACTAATACATCAGTTTATACACTACAAGTATCTAAGTCTGATACAAGCATCTATCCGCTGAAACAAAGGTAGAGACTCTGATCTGCTAATCCGCCTCCAGAAGAGAAGGTGGTTAAAGTAAATTGTCCGAAGCAAAAGGCGAAAGAACGCAAACAATTCATTGCTCCATCAAATCATCTTGTAGGGACGATCTAAAGGAGGCAATGTGATCCTTGAAACGAAATGCAGATATCTTCAACCCGCCGGACTACCCTACGGAAGAGGATGGAAACTAGAGCAGGATGAGGAAAGAGGAGGATGACCCTCCAGATGAAAGTGACAGAAATGTGGCTAAGCTAACATCACTGGAAAGAAGGTCGCATTCATTAGAGCTCTGCCACGCCAACCTGCCCTCCGGTTGGAGCGTAACGTGTGAAACCCAGAGCGAACGAACGCCACAAACTAGTTCTTGTTATTATCACCCAATAGCAGTGGCAAATGGGAACTCAAAAGCCACAAAAGATGGAAGACAAACTTGTCCCCTGATGAACAGTTTGTACTTCTTCTACGAAATATAAGAAGATATTACAAGATCTCATGGGATCAATCAGATGCCCCAGCCAGATCAGGTGACACTGCATAATAGCAAGTCTTATAAAGACTCGTCGGCTCAAATGTCAGAACATTCAAAGACTCCAATGAGGGAGCACTTCCTTCAGCCTTTGGAAAATCCAAAGCAAACTCTCTGTTAAGACACATTTGATTAACATGCTCTAGTATTCTCATTGCAGTGCTTCAACGCAAAATAGCCAGCCAATATATAAGCAAAATGGTTCATTAAGAGGTGTCAACCAGCAGTTACTTCAACATTAAATGTCGTACGAGAAATCGGGAAAACGACGGTTCCAATTGCAACTACACAAGTCCACATCCTATGAATCAATAACCTTGCAAGCAGCCTCATTAACTGGGGGGAGTAATCGATATTGAACCATCTCGCAGAATGCATTGTATCCCTAGCACACCGATCCATAAAGATTTTTTCTAAATCGACCTCTCAACTAATGGGCCCAAGCTTATGCCTTGTCAGATTCGGCCCAGCACACGCAAAGGAACAAACAGCAAAGGCCCTGAGCGCCCACAGAATAAGGAGCATGCCTACAAGTGTTATCATTAAACCCAAGGCATCAGCTCTACTATTATTCCACGATCGTTCATTAAAGTCGGTCAATCTATTATAAGTCTGATCAATCGATCCGACGTGGAGTCAGACCGCCAGGTGAGTTAAGTAAGTCAGGACACCCAAGTCAAACTTACACGCCCAGAATTTTATATGCGAGCTAAGTAAGTCAGGACACCCAAGTCAGACTTACACATCCAAAATCTTATATGTGATCTAAGTAAGTTAGGACACCCAAGTCAGACTTATACGCTCAGAATTATATATACGAGCCAAGTAAGTCAAGACACCCAAGTCAGACTTAAACACTCATAATCTTATTCTGACCAAAGCTTAGTCAGCTCTGACTGATTATAATAGCTTCCGGTCCGCTCTAACACCTAGCCCGCCAGAAGTAGACGACGATGGGTTAGAAAGTGGGAGCTTAGTCAGTATTTGTAATTCCTGACCGCAATGGCTTGCCAGGGACCATTGTCCAACTATAGATAATGGTCGCCGAGGCTAACAAAAGCTTAGTCGATTTTGACCTATGACAATAGCTTTTGGTACGCTCTAATGCCCAGTCCGTTAAATTAAACGGGTGTCAACGGTTTAGAAAGTGGCAGCTTAGTCAGCTCTCTGATGCCTGATCGAAACGGCTTGCTAGGGATCATTGTCCAAACATGGCCAATAGAGACCAAACCCGATCGAAGCTTAGTCGGTGACGACTGACGATGATGGCTTCTGGTCTGCTTGAAGCCTAGTCTACAAATAATAGATTCTGATGGCCTAGAAAGTGGGAGTCTAGTCAGCGCTCTCGACACTTAATTAAGATGGTTTGCAAATGGTCACTACTCGTACGCAGACAATGGTCACCGAACCTCGACCAAAGTTTAGTCAGTGGTCGCTGATGACAATGGTTTTGGTCAGCTCCAAGCCTAGTTCACTGCACGAGGATTTTGACGGCCTAGAAAGTGGAAGCTTAGTCAGTGCTCATGTAACCTTTTAAAGACGACTTGCCTGGGATCATTGGCCAACTTCACAATGATCGCCGAACCCTTGGCAGAAGTTTAGTCAGAACAACTGACAATGATAACTACTAGCTTTCCCCAATTCCTACTCCACCACGAACATATCAAGATGGGTTGGAAAGTGGGATCTTAGTTAGTGTTCATGTAGCCTGGTGAAAACTGCTTGCCATGGACCACCATGGTCGCAAAAACCTTACCTCAATTTAGTCAGTCATCACTGACGATAACAACCCCCGGTCCAATTAAGCTTATTCTACGAATAGCAAATAAAGACAAGTCAAAAGTACGGTCAGAGTTCTGAAAACTGGACTCGCAAGGACTACAGTCCAAACATCTACAAGGGTGCAAGTGCTAGGACCACAGTCTGACTAATACGCTTATAATAGTAACGGTAACTGCTAGTCCAACAGACAGCCAAGCCAGCTGACATAGGGTGTACTACACTCCCCGGTCTCTAAAAAAGGTCTGACAAAACTGCACAAACTATTGCAGCACAAAAATCAGAGCTCCCAACAGCGAATCAAACATAAGCTTCCTTGCCCAACAAACTTCCTCGTCTGACAATTAATATCAAAATAAGACAAACCAGGCAAAAGCTAGTAGGAAAAGCAAAGGAAGACAAACAAGTGTGAAGTACTATTCATTTGCAAACTTGAATACAAGATTCACCCCTCATCAGATGGAGAGTCAGATACCAGACTTAGTAAGAGACACGTCTGTAGGTGCTGCCTCTCGATCCCCCTCATCAGGGTCGCCTTCTTCTCCAGACGAATCAGAGGGCACTCCAAACTCTGCATGTGCAATCTCTTTATAATAGGAGATATCCCAATCAGGATGCTCTTCCTTCATCAAATGCAACAGCTCCAGCCTTCCATGCACGACTCTGTTGAATTCAAATGTGCCCTAGGCCTTGAAAAACTTATCTTTGTGCCCTCTTGACTCAGCGAGCTTCTGTTTCAGTTGCTCCAACTCGCCCGACAGAATTTCACTCTTCGAGTGCTCAACATTCAGTTTATCATTGACAATATTCAGCTCATTCTGCGCCAAAAGAAAATGTTCTCCAGCGATCCGCATACTCTTGGCATGAAACTCAGCATTGGCCTCCAACTACTAACATTAGACAGTCCACTCGGACTCCTTTTTAATCCTCTCAGCATGCAGAGCCTGCAATTCAGCCTACACTCCATCCATAGAATCACGGGCAAGTTGCAAATCACGACGGACAAGGTTCAATTCATTCTTGGACTGATCCCTCGCGGACACTGCCCCCGCTAAGTCGGACTCAAGCGCCTCCAAGGGAGCCTTCTAAGCCTCCGATCCAATAGACCTGGACTCCACTCCAGTATCTGAGAAAGCTTCGAGTTGCTTTCTCAATGACTCAATTTCGCAGAGAGCGTCAGAATATGACTTCTGCATGTTTGCAAAGATTCGCTTCATGGTATATATTCTCTCACGAGTGGTCTCAACTTCAATTTCAGATGCAGCCACTTGATTCAGATATAACATCCCCAATACAAGATATTTCTACCCTTTATCTAAACATTCTCCTAGCGTCTCTCCTACTGGCTTCGAAACGCAGTTCGCCAGCCAATCATTTTACATATTGATATGCTTCCTCGCAGCGTAAGAGATGTCAACCTCCTGATGCCAAGCTTGGTTGCTCATCCTTATTACATCTGGACCAAACAAACTGATACGAGCATCTGAATGAAGATCATTCAGAACCGAAATCACTCCAGCACCGCCCCTAGCCGTCCTCACTACATCAAGGCCTCATCAATAGCTTTCCCTTTGCCGCAGTAGCAGACTCTCTGTCACATACGGGTTCAGCTTTAGTTGATGGAGAAGATGGAAGTGAGTTATTCCTTGGACCCGTCGTCAGTTGAATATGAGGACAGGAACGAGATGGAGCACAGTACGGGCAACAAGAAGGGGGTCCTACACCATGACACCTACGATCAGAGGACTCTTGAACAGATCCATGATCCAGAGAAAGGCGTAGCATTCAATTCTTTATTGAAAAAGGGCGGCTATCTAAGGCTTCCAATCCCGCCTACGGCAGTATTTGATTTAAAACTCCTCCTACTGGGTGCTTAGCTTGGTAACATCCTCCACGCTCACAATTTGCAGATACTCTCTCCAAGTCAGGAAGAGAGACAAGGGCCACCGCTTTAGCATTACGCCCCTCAGAAACAATAGTCTCATCAGGCTCTTGCCCAACAGCATCATGTTCTTCGGATAAGGCCAGACACTTGCGAACTGACCTAGATAAAGCACGATATTTCTTCGGATGCACGGAAGAAGGAAGCACCTCATCTATTTATGCCCTCCTCGAAGGGCTTGGAACCTTGAGCTTAGGAAGTTTCCTCTTCCGCAAAACAGACACACCTTCATGCTTTGGCTTTTTTACCCGATACACAGTGAGTGCCACGAGCCAATGAGCCCACAGACCATTGCGGTCAACATTAGAAGGCTTAACACATCTTCTACTTCCAGACGAGGCATGTTGCAGAACGCATCCAAAGTTGTTTTATCTTCAGCAGAAATAGGCGAAGTGGAAAATCTCCCTGCGGATTTCACAACAGGTCAGTCTAATATTCAACTAACACAAGCAAGACCAAATAATGAGTCTACTTACTTAGTGGTCTAAATTCACGTTCAACGGGACGACCACCAAGCTCAAAATACGTCGAGACTGCCGGAGCCATGAAACAAAACTTTTGCCATGATTTAAAATCATTAGGCAATTTGCCAAAATAGTCTGGCATTGTCAGCACGCACATAGTGTGCTTGTTTATCCGAGGTGAAGTGAGCAATTACATCGCCCTCGAAGACACTCGGACACCGGCGTCTTTAACCCTAATCAGAATGGCAATCAAAGTCCTAAACCCATTCGGCACAAATTGATCGGGAGCAATGTCAAGGTACGCCAGGAACTCCCAGATCTCCTTGATGACAGGAAAGCAGACACCCGATTGAATCATACCTTGGTGAAAACAAATAAACCCATCGGTAGGGTACAATGGCGTTAGATCAACGCCCAAAGTTCAGAGGACTTCCAGATCAGATTCAGAAAGTAACATCTCCTCAAAAAACTTATGGCCCTTGACAAACAGTTCATCAAAAAAGTGATCTCGGCCCGCCATGAAAGAAAGTACTAGTTTTTTAATACGAAGGTTGAACAAAGTCAAAAGCACAGCAGACAATACAGCAAAGCAGAATCTCTGAGATCGAAAGAGTAAAGGAACTATACTCCACAGGCAGGAGAGCTATTTAGAAAACTGAACTCCCGCCTTTCCTACTTTCAAGCTGACGCACGCCTAATTAATGCAATTCACCACTCGAGGAAATTACTCAGACTCAATCATCATGACTGCACAACTGCTTCATGAAATGATCTAGTGGACCGATAAGATGGCCCACTAACTCGAGGGGAGTAGTTGATGATACGTCAAATTGTTCTATAATCAGCACCGTACATGTGTCATGATAATCTCGTCAATAGAATGAAGCAGGCTCGATTGCACGCCCAATCTAGCGAAGCCCATACAGTACTAAGCCCATCATTGGCAAAATCTAGACAGTCGGATCCGAGTTGCATTGGGCCAGTAAGCCCACCCGTCACGCGGTCAGGCCCAATACTCGTAAGACCTCTAAGGCAAGTATCTGATAGATCTACCTAAGACAAGCAAGCTAGCAACACATTGAATCCGACTAGGAAACATAAATTAGAGTATAAGTCAGACAAAGAAACTTCCTTGCATGGACAACACTCATAAAGGGAAACCTCTCCTGCAGATCTAGGAGCACGAATCGTGTGGGGAAACTATCCCACATGGACAGCTCCTGATTAGGAAAGGATTTCCACAACAAGATCATTTTTTGTAAACTATGCCACCAAAGGCCTAGCCGAACAAGGACTCCTTCACTATAAAAGGCAGATAAGGTCGATGAACTAGAGGTATGCAATATAACTCAATTTACAGTTTTAAGCCTTATCTAACTTAAGCATCGAAGTGCCATCGGCCACCACACAGTGGTGACCCAACCTCAATACATATGTACATACGAAAATTCAACAAATTTGAACAAACATAAACCCTACAGAACGGACATGAACATCAACTTCACCTGCTACTAAAATTTTCAATCCTACACTCCCATAAGAGTACGCCGACATGTCACAGAAAAAGAAAAAGCAGTGGCTGGTATGAGCAGAACAAATACAAACAAAAGTAATACCATATATATATGATGTTATGAGATACACTAAGTAATATAAATCATAAATAAACATAAGTGCAGCTAACGAATGAGATGTGAGACCCGATATGCTAAAGGATCCTAAACATGACTTCTGAGTTCTCTAATGACACAATGAATCTCTAAGGGGTCATGATATTAAGTTTCATTTCACTCCAACCAAATAATATCGTAAGGACTTTACTAAGCATGTGAACCTACCAATAAACAAATTATATAGCATTACAAATGTGTTATCAGACTACTCATGAATCTATGTTAATTATCACCTTCAGAACTACATATATAAATATTTCTAAACTAGCATATATACAACATTAGAAAAGAACTCATGTCATACACTAAACCAAAGTCCTCGATAACAAACCATTGCATTATGCTAAACCATCCTAAAACAATGGCTTCATTATGTTTGTGTCACAACCATAAGGGCTTGTTTCTGTATATACGTATGCATCACGAAGATAAGTAACATATGTACTAGATAATAATACATCATGGAAACCATTGGAGTCTTGGTTAAATACGAAATCCACTATCAAAATTATAGTTTGAGTGGCTTCATTAGGAACTCATTATATTACCTAAAAAGCGAGATTCACGTATCTGGAAGCATAAACCGTTAGTGGGCTTACCTCCCTATCGACTAGTCACATAATAAAGTAAAGTAATTATTACAAGTTTGCGACATAAAATGCAATATGAGTCTATCATATATTTTTTAACAATCACACCTTAGTCCGCCGTGTCGAACATGTCTCAACCTGACATGTCTCCATACACACACCGATTCTACTCCGAGCATGTATATTCCCAAGCAGGGTGCCACATCTAGGACATACATGTTTTCACAAAAGAGCGATCATGCTGCCCAAAATCATTAATCATAGTGTGCATCGGGGAAACCTTCAACCCAAGTAAAAGCTCAAACATCCTCATGTCGGGGTAGTGATCAACATCGATTACCAGTGGGAGTTCTTTTCTTTGATGTGGGAAATCAAGCATCCTCAAGGTTGGGTTAGCGATCAAGATCGAATGCAAGCGGAAGTTCCTTTCTTGGATGGGGAATCAAGCATCCTCAAGGCGGGGGTAATGATCAACATCGACTATCAATGGGAGTTCCTTTTTTGGATAGGGAATCAACCAAGTTCTCAACTCCACGTGCTACTCCATACCAAGGTTGCGTGTAGTTTCTAGTGTTAAATGGGGGAACATGAAAATAAAAGCATACATGTGCATATTGCTGGAATTGTGGGAAAATATAATCTAACATAGGGTTGGGTATTTCATACCAAAAAATCGGACCGAACCAAGAACTGAACGAATCGAGCTGGTTTGGATCTTTTTTAAATGATATTTAAATTTTTTATTTTAAAAATTGGACCGGACCTAAATTCTCAGGCCAATTCTCGGTTCCAATTATCAGAACCTGCTGTTTAATCGACCCAGCTCGGGTATTTTCAAAACTAATGAATTACAATTTTGAGCCCACCCTCTGCTGGGTCTAAGATCAACTCACAAAACCCATCTCCTCTTCCCCATTGAAACCTAGACACCAAATTGAAGTTGAATTTGAAGATAAATTGTAAACTTTGATAGTTAGGGTGAAGAAAGAGAGGAATTGATGTATGTTGGAAACCCTAGAGTGACCAATGAGATAAGAAGAGTTTTGTTGTTGAGAGTCGAATATGGAAGCATGGAAAAAGAAAGAGGAAGGGTTTTGTTTAATTGATTTTGACTCACGTATTATATTGAGAAAGAAATAAAAATGTACCCTCCTATTCTAACTATAATGGAGTGTCTTTTTCCTCTTGTTTATTATGTTGATTCAACAACTCAAATCATACTATTTTTCTTCTTTGCTTGCATTTGCTTCTCCGTTTGAGAAGCCATTCATTCCCGCACCCCAGTCCTGCATGTGGTAGAGATGGTGGTGATGGGTTGGGTTCCAGGTGGTATTGGTGAGGTGAGGTGGTGGTGTTGATTGAAGAAAGTGAAGGAAATGAATGAAGCTTGCAAGTGGATGAGTTGTGTTGAAAGAGAAGACCTTTGATGCCTATTCTAGGGTTTATTGTGCCTTTGTTCTTGTTGTGGGCTGAATTGTGAATTAGACCGGCCCAACCCAACCCAAAATTTTGATTAGCCTGGACCTTGGTTAACCGGGTTCACCCGGTTGTGGCTTAGTCCTTAAAATCAAGTTTTTTTAAAATCGGTTGGTCCTCGATTTGGATATTCGGGCTGGTTAACCAGACTAGCCCCTCAGTCTAAGATGATACAAGTCAAATATCGAATAAATCTATAAATACTATATCTGAAATTTCCAACTGACTTTCCAGCTGCGTCACATAATCATAAATACCATCAGGTCACCAACAACAATTCATAAATGTCAGGATTGCTAACATTACCCTAGACACATTATTAATCACAATAATACTTTCTCCTCTTATTGTAACCATCATTTCATAAGTAATCAACTCGGGATCATAATATAAATCATTTCATAACTAGTTTATAATCATCATTAAGAAGGACACTAATGCCAACATCATAATTCCTGAGGCAAAGTCGTAATGTATTCATGTTTATTTGTAAGTCTTTTTTATAAGTAATAAAGGTATGGCATCCCATAATTTCCCCTCCCTCCCGAGATTCCAAAAAAATGTCAACATCATAATATACATTATTTCATAACTAGTTTATAATCATCATTGTGCCTTTAATAATGTCAACATCATAATATACATCATTTCTTAACTAGTTTATAATCATAATTGTGCCATTATGAAGGATAATAATGCCAACGTCATTAAACAAATAACCACCTGGAATCCACATGCTAAATATTAAGTTTTCATGCGTTCACTATTTCATATTAGTGTAACACCCATAAAAGGTTTTCTAGATAGATTCCACGAACTAGACAAAACCACATCCAACTAACAACACATATCAAATAGAAGTAGATTAAAAGCAATCACAAAAGTCATCAAATTAATAAATCAATGAACCTGACTAAGATATTTTGTTCCCATTGATTATGCCCAAACAATACACATGGGTCAATGCAGTAGAAAATGAGGTGTCGATTACATGAGGAAATAGATCTACAAAACAGGTTTAAAGTAATACCAACAAAACAATGAACTAAAACTAAGAAAATCTTGAGAAAGAAAAGTAATTGAATTTAGGTGAACGAAAAATCACAAGGGTCCAAGAGTTCCTCCTAGATTTCACTGCTTCAACTTGTACTGATTCAGTCATGATAACTCAATAATGTGTTTCACATCTCAAACAAAATCGGAAAAATAATCTTTAACACGCCACTATATTCTAATGTAAATAGATTCGCGAAATCACATTCCTTGGTTTTGCCTAGGTGCGGCAAATCCAAAATACGCGTGCGATGTGTTGCGATCTTTACGTGAACGAAATGTCACGTCATTCCATCATCATCTAGCATCCCATGTTTCTAGAGTTTGATTCATAAGTTGCACAATAATCAACTTATGCCTCTCTTTCAACGTGACTATGCTTGCAACATGTTCCTTGTTTATCAATTCTATGATAACATTCATGAATTGGACATTTTCAACAGTTTTTTAAGACTTGTATCGGACATCATGTATTTTTTGTCATGCCCTTTCTCATTGTGCAAAAACTTAGTCTTGTGGATGCAACCAGTTATGTGCGTTTTACTTATGAAACTGACTTTGAAGACCATGATGAGTTCATGGAATTTCTCAGTGTTTCAGGTATTTATTCTAGTCAAGAAACCTTTTGTTCATACCTGATTGACCGCTTTTGTTCGTCATTTAGTATCATACATCATATTCTCCTTGGTAAAAAAAAAATTTGACCAAGACCCTTCGTTGATGACCCGCTACCAAGCATATCTTACTTGGAAAGTCCTGCGAGATCGTACGATCTACCCTCCTTCGATCATTTGGAACTTGATGGTTGAGTCTATGGGTGTTTCTTTACATGGTCTACCTTATGGTACTTTGAACCCAGCTCATATCGTCCATCCCTAGACGACGTCAATTACTGCCATCTCGTGATGGATTTTTTAAACCCTACTCCTATTGGTTCATCCATTCAAATGGCTGATGCATAGAAATTGACATACAAATGATGATGATGAGGTTGTGGAGTTGTACACTCATATTTTATTTAATGATATTTAAATCATGAGGACCATTGTCAAAGGACAAGAAAATTTGAATCAACTCATGAAGACAAGTCAAAGCTATGAAGAATGAGGCCAGTCAAAAATAGCTTATGGATGGAGAAAATTCAAATGAAGTGCCAAAAGCTATTTTGGGGGCAAAAATAAGTAGAA
This sequence comes from Berberis vulgaris, assembly GCA_963556465.1. Taxonomy (NCBI): domain Eukaryota; kingdom Viridiplantae; phylum Streptophyta; class Magnoliopsida; order Ranunculales; family Berberidaceae; genus Berberis; species Berberis vulgaris. The sequence continues at coordinate 60,597,546 of OY747132.1, forward strand.
ACCAAATTTCAAAGTTTAAATTTGAGTTTCCCCCCATTTTAGAATATATACTCTCTTAATTATTCTCTCTTTAGACAACCCCGTGTTTCCACTGATGTCCATGTCAAGTACAAAGACATGTGACGGGAGAAACTTTTGTCTTGAAAAAAGTTGTTTGAGGCAGGCAAAATTGACTTCACCCTTAACAAGTCTTTTCAGCAAAGAGCCTTTTTTACAATGTAGAAGTTGTTCTGATTCTAGTCGTTCTGAAAAGTAGGTAGTGGAACGATGAAGTCAATTTCACTATGTCCAGAGTAGTTCAATAAATAAGAACCGAGATCCATCTCTTTAGATCATCTCCCATACTTCTCTTGTTAAAACTTGTGAAGCCTATCTCCTTTGGCATTTTCTTTGAGAGATCCATTCACCCACTCAAAACCCATATCCCTTGTGAAAGATCCATAGTGTTTTAGGAAGAAACTATTCCTCTCTTCATGAATTGTTAGTTAAGTAAATAAAAGAGATAAGAGAAGTGAGGAATAAGAGTTTAAGAGTGTTTTATATTGGTGTATGCCTCCTTTTGAAAGTTGTTGAGCCTTTAATCACTTTATCTCATCCTTGAGTGAAGCTTCCATTTTTCATTGAGTAGGGAGTGAATGTAAAAGAGCTTTTAAGTCTCTCTAGTCACTAGAAGAGATAAATCCTTGCCTAAACTCACCTTCACCCAGTGTGGGTTTTTGGATTCGTGGAGTGGATTCCTACGAGTAATTGTCACAAGTAACCCCAAACAGGTTGTAAGACTTGGTTGTGTTGCATACCATGATAGTGTGATCTTTAGTTATCGGTAAGTCTCTTGGAACAAAAACATAAACCAAGTTGTATTTCCAGAATCCCAAGCACGCGTCTGTAAGACTTGGTTGTAGTGCATCCCACATGACCGCCAAGGTGTTGAGTAACTCTTAGAGGAAAACACTTGGTTCATGTCGGTAAGTCTCATAGGAGCTTGATGATTAGACCTTGTTAGGTTGTGAAATATTGATTGAGAGTGGAGTTCTTTTTTTATCAAGTAATAAACACTTGAGACACAAGCCCTTTCTACCAAGGAAGTAACAGGTCAGAGCTAATCAAATTTTGGCTTAGGTGAACCTTGTTGTATTGGAGTTCTTTGACTGGTTTGCTTTATTCTCCCCTTGACTCTATTTACAGTTCATGCAAGCTTAATCAAGTTGTTTACATTGTTATATTACTTGTATGTCCAATTTGCTTGCTTAGGATTACTTTGGGGGATTGTGCAAAAGGTTTTTATTGGGTATTCACTTTCAAGTGAATCAATTAAATTTGTGAACCTTGTGGTATTGACTTAGCTTATGTCACACCATAAGCCTTCGATAAGTTTAGTTGAAGAACTTCGAAGTCGAATACTTTCGCTCGTTTTTCAAAACAAAATCGATTTTTGAAAAGTGTACTCAGCCCCTCTAATCAATAGTAGCATAGCGTCAGTGTACTCTTTGTAGTATTATAGTATACCCCAACACTTTCAACAAATAGTGTCTGTTTGGTTTATCATGACTCGTTGTGATTGTGTTTTGTACATTTTGATATAGAAATATTATTGAATTGTTTTTCTTTTTTTTTATGTATTACATTTGGTACAAATAATTGTGCTTTTTTACTCGTTTTTTTTCTATGTGAGTTTGTGTATTTATGTGATAGATATGCATTTATGAAATAGACCATAGGAGTAGTCCATGTAGTAATTCCAATTTCTATTTTTTAAATGTCATGTGTGTTGTTTTTGTAGCTAATATGAAAGGACACATCGTTGTTGTCATTGTGCATTAGATGGATTTTCTTTCCTATTACTTAGTTACCGATTTCACCATGAATGAATTGAAGAACGTTACATGTGAATGGTGGATGAAACTGAGTATGTTATCTTTCAAAGTGTATATTTTAAGGAACTCAAAGGAAGTTGTGTTGTAGACTAGTGGGAGGTTACTATTGGATTTTATATTTAAAAGGCATTAGGAAACTGAAAATTTTTGTATAAGGGAAACTATTTTTTAATCAAAATGGTTATATAATGACCTCATTAAGTTCTAGTAATACATTGTCGTATGAGCATGTTGATAGACGTTTGACAATGGTAGGTCCTTCAAGTCAAGTGATTGGGCACATATGTTTGATAGAGTTGGGCAGCATTTTCCTGGAGGTGCACTTGAGTTTCGTATTTCCCTTAAGAAATATGTGGTTGAATCTGGATATAAGTTCAGGATTGTTAAGAATAACAAAGAATGTGTCAAATTTTGTTGTAAGTGAAAATTGAAGACTAATTGAAACGGGGGGAAACATGCATCTCTAAATGTAAGGTTCATGGGGTTTTATCATCAAAGCATGGTTCGGGAACATAATTGTGGTGTTTGCTGTAGAGATATTCGAAGTACTCAGTTTAATGTTGGCTTTGTCAAGGACTTGATTATAAATGTTTTTAAGGACAAATAGTCAATTGTTCCAAGTGATATTTGTGATCATTTACGTAGGGATTATGAATGATTCTGAATTATCCCAAAACTTATAAGGTAAAAAGGAGTGCATTGAAATATATACAAAGAGATGAGTCGAATGTCATCATATGGTTCAATATATTAAGGTGCTAAAAATAACCAACCCAGGAAGGCATGTCGTGTTGGACATCGACCCGGTAACCAATAAGTTTTATAGGGTCTTTGTTGAAATTGGAGCTTCGATTGTGGGTTTTAACTATTGTTGCCATGTTTTATTTTTTATGGTACTTTCTTGAAAGGTAGGTATATATGTTGTATGATTGCAACGACCGGGAAGAATGGGGATGGAGGTATCTGATCTTTACGGATTTGTGTGTGTGTGTGTGTTTCTTATGCATTAAGAGTTTATGATTCAAACTTTTAATAAATTACCCTTTAACATATGGGTTCTATGTGCATTACCAAATTTATTGTTTTGTAATATATTTACTTATATTTGTTGTTTTTCGAGATATGCTTCCAGATGTTGTTGCAATAGTGAATTTTGAAAGGGGCATGAACTGGAATTGGTTTCTGAGGGAGTTGAAGTCGACACTTTCAGATAATCGAACCTCACATTTATATTTGATGGGCATAAGGCAATGATATCATTTGTGCCAACAATGTCCCCAAATTTTACCATTGTTATTGTCTTTTGCATTTAAAGAACAATCTCAACAATATGCTACCTGGAAAGAATCATTCAAATTCTACACTATCAGCAATTTCTTGATTGTGTTATCACCAAATTTTACCATTGTTATTGTCTTTTGCATTTAAAGCCCATTGGAAGTTCACACATGCATTGTCAAAAACCAAAGATTTTCAAGCCTACGACTCATGAAGTCAAGCCCACAAAGCACTACCATCTACGGATCTCGAGGTGGTCAACATGAGGATTTGGACATCCACATAGCCAACTTTATCATAGCCAAAATAATCTCTACAAACTCCAAAAGTGTTAAGTCAAACTCCACTATCCATTCTCACATTTATTACTCCATCACTTTTACACTATTTTATATCTTTACTCCATCACTTTTACACTCAACCTTATTTCACTCCAACACTCTACTTCCACTCCATTATCTCTACACATAAGTCTCACTATTCTTCATCTATAAGTACCCCACACATGAACATTTGGGAGAACATTTTGAAACACTTTAGAGAGAGAAATAGTTGAAGTAGTTGTAGTTTAGAGAGAAATAAGTGAAGTTTGGCCTAAAGCTTACCATGTTTAGCTAACATCCCACCTTAGGGTGTGGGTGAGCCCATGGAGGATAGCTTCAAGAAGGCTCTTTTTAGATTAGTTATTTCCATTTTCATGTATTAGATAATCTTGTGTAGTTAGATTGGTCTTGTAGCTTGGTTGTATCATGAATCTATGAGGTAAGTTAAATGTTTTGTGTTTCATCATATGAATTCAATTCATGTTTTGTTCTTCTACTTCTTAAGCTCAAGATTAATAAGTTTCTATACTTGCAATTTTTCTAACAAGCTCCTTGCAATGTTTATATATTATTAATCTAAGTTTCATTGTGATTTGCTAGATATTTGGTGTTTCATTTAAGTATGCATTGTACGTTTTTAAATCCACATTTGATTCTTGGGTTACTAATATAACTTAAGCTCGAAATCAATTTGCTCATAATGCTATATTTTCCATCCTAAGGTGAGATGGGAATCTACCTTAGAATGTGTTAATGACTTTTGGAAAAATATTAGTGTAAGAGTGGACTAATGGTGTCATCCACTCGTGATGGTAAACTCAAAGCCCTAAGTCTCACATTTAGGTTTTACTTTGCATTTTTATTTGAAACACTTCACCAGTCACTTCTTTTCTAACTAGGTTAAGTTTCACAAGAGATTTAAAGATTAGTTTTTCGAATTTTATAACTCTTCTTGTGGGATTCGACCTGTACTTGTCATTATCTAGCTCAATAGATAATCGTGCACTTGCGGTAGGATTTGAGATCGATCAGTGATCTATGTTCAAATGTGGTTGTGAGCTTCAATCAGTGGATTGGTGATGGTCAATATTATCCTATTACTTCAATGCTTGATCACTTCCGCTGAAAGTTAATGAAACAAATATTTGAGCAACGTGGGAAGTCTATGTTGTGGACTGATCATTTTTTTTGCCCGGTGATGGATAAAAAGTTTAAAGAAATGGAAGTTTATGCTAGGAAACCGAAGTCCACAAGGTCAGGAACTTATGTGTTTGAAGCACTTAGGAAAATCACAAAAACCAACTTTCAAAAGAAAACACTAGGATGTTTAGTTTTCTATCACATAGCAATGTTTAGATGACCGAGTAACAATAAAAATGACATTGTCTTTTTTGTTCATTACCTTACAAACCTTATCAGTAAAAGGCACGTCTTACCTTCATCACACAACTAATTGATACTAAGGAGATTATGCTTAGAACGTCCACTTGAACGACTCTAGTCAATTTTGAATAATCTCGTAAACAATATATCCAATGTCAATAATGTTATCTTTGACTCCATCTCCAAATGTAACATCACCATCAAAGAATTTTTTCCAATCCTTAAGGTTTCTCTTGTCTTTAGTCTTATGAAAACACAAAATATTCCTCCGATATGTTTGTACCACATGGACTATTTAGATTTTTATCTTCCTCCGAAGGCATTCAGAATGGAGGGAGATAAAGGTGGTTCCACTTCCTAGCCAATGGGAGAAAGCAATCGACAAATAGAATGTTGACCCCAATCTTTTATGCCAATAAACATCTTTTAGCCCTAACCATTGTGCAAGTTGGATTTTGAAAACTACTCTAGTTTGACCGGTTTCAAAAAGGGCCTACTAGTGTTGAAATTAGGGTTATTTCCCATTTGGCCCCTATTTGTTTATGTCTATTCCTGTTTGACCCCCATTTGTTCTTGTATTCCAGTCTAACACCCATGACCGTTTGTTCAAACATTTTGACTAACATATTCCATCCAATTATTGTAAAAAGATAAATTTACCCTTGTGATTTTCCCAACCAATTTTTTTTTCTTTTTTATTCCCACAAACCCACCCACCCACTTTTTTTTTAATCTCTCCCTCTTCACATAGCAAGAAACGCCCACAAGTCTCTCCCTGCTTAATTTTGCAAAAACGATCTTTGTTGTAATTCGTCAGGACCTTGTTGTTTAGGGCGTAGTGTTTGCAAAATGTTAACATGTTGCACCCTTTACAGCAGGAAGGCTAAAAAACCGTATGATTATGATGTGCATGAACATGTTCATAATTGATGATACATAAAAAAGTCACGCCCTTGAGTCGTACACGTGTCATAATGATCTTAAGGAACCACGGGTTCAAGCAACAGCCTAATATGGATCCAGCCCAAGCGGTTCTTAGTCGACCAGGCGAGCCCGAACTCTCACCACATGTTAGGCCCACACGTCTCACAGCTGTCCACGATACCCGTAAGCCTTTTTTAGGCAAGTATCTCGAGGATCTGCTTCGAACGAGCAATCACAACTACTCTTTGCTTCCAACTTGGAAGCAAACACCACAGTGTCTTCCACCCAAGGAAACTCCCTTCCACGAAATGCTCTCGGATTGGGAACTATCTCTCGCATATCTAAGAACACGGAGCTAACAAGGAACTTCCCTCCTAGACACGACTCCTAATTAGAGAGGAATATCCATGAAGAACTCCTCCCTAATCTACGCCTACGATGGCCTGGCTAAACCAGGACTCCTTGCACTATAAATAAGACATGAGGTTGGTAAGCTAAGGTACGAGACAAATTCCATGTTACAACATTACACCTTCCTCAGATCCTTGTCTGACATTAGCATCGAAGAGCCATCGGCTACCCCACGATGGTCTGTGGCTCACGTGTGCTACTTGTGCAGGTCAAACAGGTCAACAGGAACAGGTCAGAGCAGGGAGCAAAAAATGATTGCATCAATTTGGCGTCGTTCATGGGGACGACATAGTTCTTAACTTTACACTAAGCATTGTCTCCTACCAAATCCCAAAGAGATGGCGACCACTAGGTCACGCAAAAATGAACCAGGGGACACGTCCAACGCTCCGACTGTCCCTATACCAGTCCCTGCCATGACGGGCAGCCTACTCACGCCCTGCAGCAACGGCATACCTCATGATCGAGGTTCTAGCATCCCAATTACAACAAGTTATCAAGGGCGGTGGAGACGCTCACAAGGCAGAATCCACCCGTTGTTGATGGAGACCAAGAACATCACGAACCTCCACCTCCAGTGGATGTAGGGAGCAAGCGCAGGAAAGAAAGGCCCCCACCAGTTCCTATTGGACTAAGGGAGGTTGTGCGGCTAACACTGATCCAGCCACCAGGACAGAGAGTCTCGACCGTGGGAATCCCCTTAGCAGAAGAGCACGTGATCCTGACGTCCTGTATCGCCTCTCCATCCCGCCATTCATAGACCGGATAATGAATGAGGCCCTCCCAAGGAAGTTCACTCCCCCGAAGCTAGATTCATATGATGGGACCGCCAATCCCTTCGATCATCTACGCCACTACCAGCACGTGATGGCTTTCAAGGAAGGATCTGAATCCGTCATGTGCAGAACCTTTCCTACCAGTTTCAAAAGCCCCGCATTGAAGTGGTTCCACAGCCTTCCGTCGAAGTCAATTGATTCTCGAGCGAAGGAATTCCTGACCCGCTTCGTTGGAAGCCAGTGTTTCAGAAATGGCTCGCACTACATACTCTTTCTAAGGCAGAGGTCTAGTGAGACGCTCCGAGAGTATGTCACGCACTTCAACTACGAGCTGACTCTCATCAACGGGTGCAGCGACGATACAGCCGTGATGGCCTTCACTGCAGGTCTCAGAGAAGAAAAACTCTTCGAGGACCTCACCTTGGAGCCTCTTCTGGACATGGCGGAGCTTCGTAAGAGCGTTCAGAGACACATCACTCTGGAGGAATCAAGGACAGCCAAGAGGGAAATCGAAGGCTACAGAAAGCCTTCTGCTTCGAGGGATAAGAAAGAAGGAAAGAGACACGAGGAAGAGGAGCGAAGCAAAAGGAAGCGCACTTACAACAGACTGGATCCTGATCGTCCCAGACCAGAGAAGTCATCCAACTACGTTGGATCCAGAACCGTGACACCCCTGAATGCTAGTCTATCCGATGTGCTCAAATCCATGAAAATTTGGGAGGAATTGAAGTGGCCCCCGAAGACACGCGGAGACCCTGCCATAAGAGATAACCTCAAGTATTGTGCGTACCACAAAAAAGGCGGCCACAACACCAATGACTACAAGAGTCTGAGTTATGAAGTAGAGTATTGGATCTGCAAGGGCAAATTGAAAGACTTCTTGAAGTCTGAGAAACAGCCAGAACAAACAAAGGACGGGGGGAGTCAGTCAAAGAGGTAAAAAAAGATACTCCTGGGATAATATACGCTTTTCATGGAGTCGGACAGAATGAAGACCAGTCCCACAAGCAGACTCTGTTGGATATGCAGACACAACCCGTGGACGAGGACAGACGCGTTTGCTATTCAAGAATTCAGAACCCCATTCCCACTTTGACATTCACGAACAGGGACTTAGACGGAGTCCGAGCGCCACATAACAATGCCTTGGTCATCTCTGTGTCCATCGCAAAGTGGGAAGTGAAGAAAGCCCTCGTTGACACTGGAAGCTCGCTCAACGTTCTGTTCTACAGTGTCTTCCGCAGCATGGACCTCAAAGAAAAAAGCCTAACGCCATCAGAGCACCTGCTGATCCACCAGATGGAAGCAATGGTCTTCACCCTCAGAAGGGACAATACGTTGAGACCAACCTATGGCACGAGGCTGCCATTACGCCGCACTGAAACAGATTGAGTGCTCCCAGATCAAGCTAGATCGTGCAGAGCAGCCTGACCCAGTGCAAGGCCTAATGACGAAAGGGGCACCATTTTAGCGGTACAGGAGCAGTCAACTCTCCCGCCCAGAGTCATAATGAAAATGGCAAACGGGAACACATCCCCCCAACATTTTGTCAGTGTGGTGATCCGCCCCTCTACAAGGTTTGCTTTTCAGTGACTAATGTAACGCCTACACAGTCTGCTAAATGATCCTCGAAAGCTATTCGAATTCACTTTGAGGCCAAGATCAGTTTATCTTCATCAATAGTTAGTTTACTTTAGGTTGTTTGTTTCCCTTTCTATAATCAATATTGAGTTTAGAGTTCTTAAAAAACTTATGTGATTCACAATCATTTAAGAAATAAAACAAGAATTTCATAAACAAACTCTATTGATTATTGGAAAGATGTAACAACAAGCACTTTGAGGCGGATACAAAAAAATACATACTGCGAACGCCCTGAGGCGAATACAAAAACTACATACTGCGAACGGTCTACAAGTGAGACGAAAGATAATGGGAGATGCTCGACCCCTTCCCAAGATAAAGACAGTGTAAGTGGGAATTGAAAGGACTAAGCAGACGGATTGCTCCGCCACATCACCCCACGGAGACACACATGTTGCAGCGTTGAACACCTCCCAAAGAGCTTTGACCTCCTTTAAGAACATCTCACCCCTTCTCACTTTCTCAAACGGCTTCGTAGCGGGTGGATAGGATGGCCGCAAAAGGTCTCACAATGTTGTCAAGGGAGGCCACTTTTCACACATGCGATACTCGGTGTGGCTGAGAGATACCACACCCGGAGACATCGTACATCAACCAACACTTCGATCAGCCACTGGTTAGCCGTGGGATCCGAGCGCACGAGGATACAAGTGGTACGGTGTAACACAAGGGCATCTCCTTTGGTAATAAATCCGTACTACTTCTCCGCGATATGAGAAGGAATTATGAGATCTCCGCAGATCAACTACGTGCCCACCCATATCAGGTGACCATGCATAACGGCAACTTTCGCCTTGCCTGAACGACATAAACACCAGAACGCTCAGAGACTCCAGACACGAAGATACAACTTCAACCTTTGGAAAACCCAAAACATTTTTTTCAGCCTTTGGAAAACCCAAAGCATCTTCTTCAAACAAAAACATTATAAGTGATAAACTCTGTAAAAGATACTGCCTACAAACACCATTATATAGACATAATGGTTCACCAAACGGGCACTCAAGCATTGAATAGCGTCTGGAAAACAAAAAGGCGACAGTCCCCAAGGAAACTACGCAGAACACGTCAATCAATTAATGGTGTTGCACGCATACTTAACCGTCACGCAACCCCATCAATTGAGGGGGAGTGATCGATACTTAACCGTCACGCAACCTGCGTCGTACACGTGTCACTGCATGATCTACACTGTACACACAACGCGCCTTGAAGAAAATCCTAGCCCTTCCTTTATGGGCCCATGGGCCCAGCCCGATAATCAAACAACACCCCGTCGCATGCATGGCACAAACACCAGAAGATCCTAGTCAACCCTGGCATACGAATTGCACCTACAAATCACCACTCGGTTTAAGGTAACTTCCTCCACACAATGTGCCAAGCGGATGGATCAGGTTCACACGCCCTTTAGCATACGGAACCTCCTTTCAAACCAGACAAGTTTAGTCAGCCATGACCTATGACGATAGCTTCTAGTTCATCCCGACTCCTAGTCCGCTTAGCGCGGGCATTGATGGTTTAGGAAGTGAAAGTTTAATCAGTGTTATCACGCCTAGTGACAACGACTTTCCAGGGATCATTGCCCCCTTTGCGGACGGTGATCACCAAACCTAATCAGGTACGCCTAGCTAGTGACGACTAGCAACGAAAGCTTCTGATCAAACCCTGGATTTGTAGCCCCCAATGCGAGGGTGTAGATAGTTCAGAAGGTGGGAGCCCAGTCAGCCCCGAACTGATTCCGATAGCTCACCACGGGACCACCGCTCTTCAGCGTGGTCGCCGAATTACCAAACCTAGACTTGTAGCCTTAGCGCAAGGGTGTAGATAGTCTAGAAGGTGGGAGCTCAGTCAGTCCCGAACTGATCTCGACAGTTTGCCATGGGGCCGCTACTTTTCAGCACGGCCGCCTAAACACTCCCAAGTTTGTCGCCTGGTGCACTCAGGTGTGGATAATTTGGATTGTGGGAGCCTAAGCGGTCCTGAACTGATTCTGAAGGCTTGCCTCGGGATCACTGTTTTTCAGTGTGATTGCCAAACCCTCTCGAATTGGTAGCCCCCACCGCGCGGGGAGGGCGTCGACGGTTCGAAAGGTGGGAGCTTAGTCAGTCCCAAACTGATTCTGACAGCTTGCCACGGGACCACTGCTCTTCAGCCTGATCGCCAAACCCTTACTCCCTGAATCTGTCATCCGCCTTGATCGATCATAAATGATTCGGATGGTGGGAGTCTCAAGCAGCTCGCCACACGACCTCCGTCGTCCTTCTCAACCAGCGGACGCAAATATAAATCTAGCCAAGTCAGCACCTTCGCGCTCAAACGAATTAGCATCCTAACATTTGAAAAGGCCACTCGTGCCAAACACTCGGCCACCACAGCTGGCCCAAGGCAACAGTTGAAGCCGACTAGTCAATCAAACAAGCAATGACCCAGTTCATTCACAATACAAAGCAGTCAAACCCTCTACCGCAGACAGACCAATCAACGTCCTATTGATTTAGCTAGCCTATGCCAAAGCAATACGATAAGGCAAAACGGAAAAGCATGCAATAGAGACAAAAGGCGTAAAATGGATAATACTGTTTGCATTAATGATCAAGACAAAAAGAGTACAAATACACAAAATCGCTCCTAATCAAGAGAATGCACGAAAACAGAAGAGTTAAGCCTAGTAAAATAGAAGTGAAAGTTGCATCCATATGCGCTTCAACCTGGACGTCAGGGACCAAATCATCCTCCTCGTCCAACGACGCAGAAGAGAAAGACAAGTCTACGTATGACATCTTCTTATAACGATCAAGGTCCCACTCTGGATGCTCCTCCTTCATCAGTGACAACAGCTCTAGCCGGCCATGTACGACCCAGCGGAACTCATATTTGCCTTGCTCCTGGAGAAGCTCTTCCTTTCGCACCTTTGCATCAATAAGTTCACGCTCCAGCAGCTCCAACTTACTAGTCAACGCATCAACCTAAGACTGCTTTGTAGCCATACAGCTCTCCACAGCACTGAGTTCATGACACCCCAGCTTCAGCTGGTCTTCGGCCTTCCTAGCTTCTCGAGCATAGAAATCCACATCAGATTCTAACTGTTGCTTCTCAGCGACCCAGTCAGCTTCCCTTGAAGCACTCTCTTCAGCAAAGGATTGCAGCTCAGAACGCGCTTTAACCGTAGCCTCCTGCGCAACCTTGACTTCTCGACGTATCCGGCTCAGCTCCTGCCTGAGTTAATCCCTCTCGGACACTTCCTCTGCCAGTTTGTGCTCAAGGTCTTCCAGACGAGCCCTCTGAGCCTCAGCGGCCACAGTTGATTGATCCAATCGCATCTTTTTGGCCTGCTTCTTAAGCTACTCAATTTCATAAAGCGCATCGGAGTACAGCTTCTACACATGTGAGAAGACGCGCTCCAAGGTGTATACTCTCTCACAAGTGGCCTCGACTTCCATTCCAGCAACGGCCATGTGGCTCATATGAGACAGAACCAGTATAAGGTACTTCAAGCCCTCATCCATACACCCTTCAAGCGAATCCTCATCGGGTTTCGGAGCGTGGTCCATCAGCTAGCTGTGACACCTAGTTATATGTTTCCTCGAAACATACTCTATATCCACCTCACGGTGCCAGACCTGCGAGCTCATCTTCACCAAGTCCGATGCAAATAGGCTTATCCGCGCATCAGGATGAAGCGTCCCCTGATCTGGAACTATGCCAACACCACCCTTCACGGTCACCACCGTCCTCAGACTCTCTTCCGTGGTTTTTCCTTTATCAATAGCAGTCGACCCTTTACTGCGAGACGGCTCAACAGGATCCGAAGGCAGAGGCGGAAGCGAAGTATCCAAAGGGCCCTCCAACATTTCTAACAGTGGCCCTCGACGAGACGGTGAACCGTGCGGACTACAGGAAACACGATCGATACCACGGCCACTCTTAGGCAAATCATCAGTGGGGTATTCAAATTCCACTACCTCGGGCAAATCTTCAAAAGGGCCTTCTATCGAAATGGCCCCACACGAATCAGCACCAGCAGAAGCCACCATTGCAACCCGCACCAAATGGTCATTCAGAGCCTCGACCTGCGCGTTACTAAGTTTCGACCCATCTGTGACTGTCGCCAACCGCAGATAATCTCTCTCCAAGCTGGGAATGTTAGACTCTGCCTCAACAAACCTAGCAGACTCTCTTTCCTTTCTTGGTGGAACGGGTCGTGCCGAAGATGAACCAGTTCTAACACGAGGCTTCTTCTTCATAAAGGAAGCAAGTGTCTTAGACGGCTCCTCCACGTCAGATAGGGCGGAGCATTGACCCTAGAGCCTTCCCCTTTCTGGAAGGGGCCCTATCTTCCAACTTGATGTGTGCCTCTCGGTACAATGTGGGAGCTACTTGCCAATTGTCCCACAGCCCATTGCGGATGAAGTTGGAAACTCTGATTACGTCAGTCACCTTCCTTTGAGGCAAGTCACGGAATATCTTCATGGTGGTTCGCTCCTCCAAAGTAAGAAGAGTAGTGGGAATCCTCCCTGCAGAAGAACATGAGCAACGGTTAATCAATCTATCGTCAAGCACATAAAAGTTGCATGAAAAGAGTCGAACTTACAAAGCGGTCTGAACTGTCGTTTGAGCGAACAACCCTTGCATCGGAAATACTTCAAATCTACAGGGGCCAAGAAACAAAACTTATGCCAGAACTTGAAGTCATCAGGTAGTCTACCAAAGCACTTCAGCATCCTTAACTTACAGACATCATTGCTCTGCAACCGAGGAGCAGTACGCAACTGGATCACCCGCGGTGTCACGCTAACGCCGGCCTCCTTAGCACGGAGCAGAATCATGAGGTTAACCTTGTATCCATTGGGTCCCAACTGAGTTGGGGGAATCCCTAGCAGATTCAAGAATTCCCAAATCACGTCTAGAACCGAAAAATGCACTCCAGCTTGAAACATCCCCCAATGTATACAGATAAGACCATCCGGAGGCGACATTGGCGTCTGGTCGCCCGTTAGAAGGTACAACGGCAGATCTCCGAAACTCCAACCTAGTACGAATTTCAGCAAGACTAGGTTCAGACAGTAACCTGTATTCAAAAAACTATAGGCCCTCAGCCAAGACATCATCATCAAGAAGATCTTCTCGGGCCATAGGGAAGACGAACAAACTCTTCTCATCAGAACGATATCTTCGAAAGCAAGAAAAAATATAAGAGTCAGACGCTATACTGCGGATGATCTATATAGGCGATGGGTTCCCGCTTCTTTTTCGTCAAACCAACGCACGTTCAATTAATGCAGCGCGCGGCTCAAGCAACAATTCAGATTCGGTCATCATGAGTGACACATCCCTTCCAGATATGACTTAGCGAACCAATGTGACGACCCACTAACTCGGGGGGAGTAGCTGATGATACATAAAAACAGTCACACCCCTAAGCTGTACACGTGTCATAATGATCTCAAGGAACCACGAGTTCAAGCAACAGCCCAATACGAATCTAGCCCGAGCGGTTTTCAGCCCACCAGGCGGGCTCGGACTCTCATCGCATGCTAGGCCCACACGTCTCACAGCTATCCACGATACCCGTAAGCCCTTTTTAGGAAAGTATCTCGAGGATTTGCTTCGGACGGGCAACCACAGTTGTTATTTGCTTCCAACTAGGAAGCAAACACCAGAGTATCTTCCACATAGAAAAACTTCCTTCCACGGAATGCTCTCGGATTGGAAACTATATCCCGCGTATCTGAGAGCGCGAACTAATAGGAAACTTCTCTCCTACAGCACGATTCCTAATTAGATAGGGATCTTTACGAAGATCTCATCCCTAATCTATGTCTGCGATGGCCTGGTTAAACCAGGACTCCTTGCACTATAAATAAGACATGAGGTTGGTAAGCTAAGGTAAGCGACAAATTCCTTGTTATAGCATTACACCTTCCTCAGATCCTTGTTTGACTTTAGCATCGAAGTGTCATCGGTCACCCCACGGTGGTATGTGGCTCACGTGCGCTACTTGTGCAGGTCAAACAAGTCAACGGGAATAGGTCAAAGCAGGGAGTGAAAAGCGACTGCATCAATAATCATCTTCATTCGCTTTGTATAACAAGGTCTCTTGGAACAAATCATTCTCAAATCCTTTTTATAATAATCCAATAATGGTAAATTTTGTTACTTAGACACTAATGATGACTTATTTTCGTATTTCCCACTAGTATCATTGTTTAGATAGCTATTAGCTATGAGTAACAATCCATAATTTAAGATTTAAACAACTAGGACAGAAGACTGTGATCAGATGCACAAGAGCCCGTGGGTTTTTTTTCAATTAATGGTTCCCCTTAAAAAAAATTCATTTGTAATTAATAGAATCATAATTTCCTTGATTTTTCTTTTGCAAACGGAAACTAGCAAGCGTTGCCTGCGATGTGAAAAGGGAGAGATTAAAAAAAAAAAAAAAATAGTGGGTGGGTTTGTGGGAATAAAAAAGAAAAAAAATTTGGTTGGAAAAATCACAGGGGTAAACTTGTTTTTTAAAAATAATTAAATGAAATTTGTTAATCAAAATGTTTGAACAAACGGTCATGAGTGATAGACTGGAATACAAGAACAATGGGGTCAAACAGAAATAAACATAAACCAATGGGAGCCAAATGAAAAATAACCCTTGAAATTAAGATAATTTAAAAATATATATATATGGTCTTGAGTCTAATCCATGAGATTTTCAAATTTTAGATGAAGTCTAACCTTGTTAGAATTATAGACTTCAATTCTTGTAATTAGGGAGGTCATTACATTAGAATCTTTTTTGTACTTAAAATATCAACTCTTAAAGAAGAGTAATGGACTTCTCAAGTTTGACTCTTTACTATAAATTTTTTATGTGGATCCGACTCAAACAAGAGAAAGTCTAGCTGTTTACCCGATCAACTACGTATGCAATGACTTAGAATTTTGGCTTTTTAGTAGAGAAAATATAAGTGATGTACTTACTGCTAGAATTTTGGCTTTTGTTTTTTTTAATAGAGAAAATCTTAGTAACTTTTTGGGAGTGCAAGGAACTTTTCAACGGAACGGGTTCGGTGTGTGTCCAGACTGACCCACCCAAATTGGGTCACCCAATAATGAGTGCTTCTAGGGAGTCTGGGTAGTCGGTCTGGATTTCACGTTTGATCAGCATTTTTACATTTTTACCGCTGCCTTTTTAACCACTCTTTAATTATAACCACGCCAAAGGAGGGGCAAAAGAATAATTTCGCCCCCCCCCCCCCCCCCCCCCCACACACACACACACACACACACACACACACACACACACACACACACACACACACACACACACACACACACACACACACACACACACACACACACACACACACACACACACACACACACACACACACACACACACACACACACACACACACACACACACACACACACACACACACACACACACACACACACACACACACACACACACACACACACACACACACACGGGCTCCCTAGAATTATACCCCAATAAGAGATGTAAACTAAATTGAGCTCAGCAACAGCAACAAGCAGTAGCAGATGAAGTCGGGTAACCAGGCTAGGTCCGTAGACTCCGTCTCAGAGAGTTGCATACTTTCCCTCTTTCTCTCCCTCAGTCTCGATGACATTTCCCTTCTCTCTAAATCTCTGCTTTCATTCTCTCTTGTAGGGTATGGTTGGGTAAGGACCGAAAAAAAAAAAAAAACTATTCGGCCGAATCCGAGTTTGCATTACTCGCGGAGTTTCCATCAAGCAATCATGGAACTCGTTCATGATTGAGAATATATACATTTACTGAACCTATTCAACAAGCTTTTCTTAACATTATATTTATACAAAGAGCAAATAATGATCGTATTGTGTGTCTTCACCATGATACTCATTGGGATCAGTCGAGCGTATTATCTTTTGCAGTAGCACGTTTTGGTGACACGCTCGCAATAAATGGATTTATTACAACAAGGACATTTCAATACAAGCATTAGCCCATCATTATAGACGCCTTCTTTCTAGTTGGGAAAAAAGCGTTTGGGGACGATTTATCTAATTCTGAAACAACCTCGCTCATATAGTTGAACGACACAGCAAAGCCAGATGAGAAAGTGGAGCGTGATAACATTAACTGTATTTATTTTTTTTTATGTTGGTTTTCATGTATGCTTTGGAGCTGTAGCAATGAGTGGACATACACTTTTGGATTCACTGGGGTTGTTTTGGAGATCAAAGTTAATTGCGGTTTTTATGTGGAACTGTTGGTGGCAATAAAAACATTATGTTAGGCACTTGACAAAAGATGGAGGAAGCTTCGTTTTTCTATGTATTCTTTCAACTTCGTGAAGGCTGCTATGGGTGAATATGACTGACCACCTAAGCAGGAGACAGTGTTCTTGGATAGTCAATTAGAATTTATAAACACTCTTTATGTTGGAACTTAGAACTAGCTAGTTTTGTTTGTTTATGTAACCCATCTAGAGAGACTCCCTCCGATGACTCTCCCTCAAGACCATCAATCTCACCAAGGACCCCCCCCTATTTCATGCGAAACCATCTCGGAAGATATTTTCTCTCCGTCTTCGTTATTCTCTTCTTGACTGGAACCCTAATTACTTTAGTGTAATTGGTTTCAATTATGGGAGTAAACCACTTTTGACATTGCACAACAACGAAGGGAACTACTTGGCTCACACATAAGGGAAGCATCATCAGGCCAACTTAGCTAAGAGAGCTACTCGTGAAGCCAAAGAGGCCCTCATCCAACCCTAGCCTCACAAGCACAAGGGTTCTTCTATTCGCAAATCATGTTATTTATTACTAACCCCCTTCTCTTATATTTGTTTTAAAAATGGAGAAATTCGGGCAAAGTGAGGGTTTTTGAGTCTGAAATGTGTTTTTGGGATTTTAATTGTGATTTATGGAGAGCTGATTTGAATGCATTGTTAAGTTTAGGTTATTAGAAGAGACTTTGATTGGATTGGAGGGAAGTTGTTTTTTCTCATTAGTGAACTTTCAAGACTTCACAACCTAGGAAAATATTTCCCATAAATAGCTTCCTAATAAGTAGCAAGGCACAATATAAACTCTATATGCAAGTATTCATCTCAAAATTGACAGACAAAATTTTACATAGACATCTTATCTGCAAAACTGGTCTATGTGCAAGTATGAAATCCCTTTCGAGGATCAAGATCCAGCCATTCGAGCTGGTACACAAAACTCGAACCAACAACAAATCTCTTTCAAGAGGAAACACGGCCTGGGATAACAACTATAAATAAACACTCACACAGATAGATCTAATCATTGCACAAAGAATCAGAAATAAGATATGCAATATGAATACGTCGAGAGTTTGTCCTATGAAAAAAAAAATTTCCTATCCAAAAAGGTGAAAGGGATACAAACTGTTAAATGACAAAGCTATAATGCAATTTGATAGATAGAAAAATAAACCATGTTTCCATCCAACAAAGGTAAAAGGACTTTTAGAAAATGACACCCCAGTTCACCTTTCAACACACCCACTAACTCCACTACAACAAATAAGCTTATGGAAACAACTTTTACCCTACTGCATGAGTTTTTTCATCTACATATATCCATTCCCGAGTAAGTTACAATATATAACCTGAACCTACAACTACAAAGAAAACCCGAGTTAAAACCAAACCCAGGTAAAGAAGTTAATCGACTCTTCATAAACACTGCGGCCAATTGAAAGCCAAGGAGCATAACCAGAATACACAACTGTTTAAACGAACAAGTGCCGCAACTACAAAGCTACTATCATCATCATCTTGGCGGTTGATCTGAAGCTGAAGCTCCTCCAGCTGTTGGTGCTGCAGGCATGCCGCTTGTGGATCCATTCTCTGCAGGAGGGGGCACACCCCATTTACCATCTGATTCAAGGGGCTCGAAAACGTGAACCCCACCATCTGTCAGTCCCAGTGCAAATTGATTTGGTTCTGATGGGTGTGCGGCAATTACAAGAGGGTATATGGTGTTACTGGAGGCAGAAGAAATAATTAGGTATTGGAATCCGATAAATCAATAACTATAATGATTAGCAAGATTGGAAGGTTCTAATTCAACAGTACAAGCATTTGTTGACTGTGATAAGGGCTATTAAAGGGGGGGCCTTAGCTATCGTGATCATGCAGCATGGCAGGACAATATCATTCAATAAGTCCTAGCACTAGGTAACAATCCTTCTAAATAAGCTACCTAAAGAAAATTTGCATAAAAGCATTATGGGATTGCGAGTATACCTGACATTGGGAGGAAGATAAGTAGTTGGATTTATGCGACATCGCAACCGCAGGTTTGCAGCAGTAAATATGCACACTGATGCATCCAGAAAACTGGCATATACTAACTGGCTGTCACACGAGAAGGTCGCATGGGAGATAGGTGCTGCTGATTCCCTCGGAACCCACTATAAGAGAAACAAAATGTGTCAAAAAAGTCGCTGAAGAATATATATGGTACTTCGTGATGTTTTCACTTGAGATAGTGCCATACCTGCTTTACACATTCTAATTTAGTTGTCTCGTATATTGCAAGTTGTGTCTCATGTACTGCTAGAAAATGTATTTGGTCTTGATGAAACTGTACACGGGTATCTGACAATGCAGATGGCGTCCTCCCAGCTGGAACCTGTAAGAATCTACTTTTTTGCTTCTCCCATCCATCAGAATTCCAGACACAAAGCTACAAGGAGCACAATAAAATCCGTAAAGCCTCAATTTTTAAGGGACCTTCAAAGATATTGGGCATTCCAATTTGGAATTTCTAGATTGGATAAAAATAAATAAACAAAGTAGCACAACTAACTTTGAATAAAAAATGCGTAGAAAGACAAAACTGACCTGAGCATCAGCACCTGATGAAACTAACACATTCAATACATGAGAAAAAGCCAGGCCAGTGACTCTTTTAGAATGGCCTTTAAGTTTGCTTTTGACCTGCATGAACAGAAAATGATAATGAGCAATTTGCGTAATATAAAATTCACAGTATTTCCAGTCGCTAGTACCATACCTCGTCAACACGGACATTATAAATCTGTATTGTAGAATCATCCATGCCAATAGCAATTATGTTGTTGTCTTGGGGGTGGAAAGCGAGAAACGTTGCCGCGGGTGGTGGAGGCATGAATGTTGTCATTGTCTGTGTTTTGTCAAGAAGCAAACCTTTGTCAAAACCCAAAGGTAATGTTCACACTAAGCAAATGTAATATTGATGTACTTGAGAGTAATTAGTATTATTAGCAATAATAGTATTTTAGGCCTATTAAGAATGCTAGTATTATTAGGATATTGTTTCCTATTACGTTTAGGGTTTGTTTTGAAAGTTAGGTTAGTTATACATACAAAAGTAGGTTGATCATTGTAATTTGGTTTTTGATGGAATAAAAGTTATTTTTTTTATTAGTTATTTTATCATTGTTAGTTCGAATTATTCCGTTATTTCAATTCTTGTTCAGATTATTTCGAGTATCTTCCTGTTAAATTCTATCAATTAGTATCAGTATCATAGTTCAGCGAAGAGTATGCACGAAGAGTTTGTGAAGTGTATGCACCCGATGTTCGCAGAATTGAAGGCGGTCCGCAGGATTGAGGGTAGTCTTTGCAGAATCAAAGGCAGACATGGATGCGTAGAGGTTGGGACAGATCCAAACAGTGTCATCACCACCGTCACCGGCAGCACCATAGGGGCTTTTCCCCGCCCTGTCAATGGCAGCGTAACCACTGGTCATCTTGCCATCGAGGTCGACCGACCACCTCAATACAGTCTCCCAACCGGTTCAATCAAACATGTCTCCCTAACCGAGCGCCACCGACGGGCTCAAGTCAATCCACCCGACCTGCACAACAGCTTTTCAAACAGCAACGGCTCGATCATCAATCCCCATCAAGTCACAAGGACGATCACCGCCATGATCGATCATTTCTGTCAAACCCATATCTGGCTCAACAACAACAGGCCCTTGGTCAATCGATCTCTCCGTCCATCATTTTTCATCAAACCCCCTCCTTCCTCTCTCGCTAGCCCAACCATTGTCAATAAACCCATTGCAACCCTTTCTCATCGCACCCTTCAGTCCCATATCACCATCCCAATTATTGTCACCCAACCTCTTCCCCCTCGATTATTATCACCATCCCAATTATTGTCCCATATCATCAACCTTTTCCCCCTCGATCGAACAACCTTCACCACCACCATTACGCTTGTTTCTGTCATGTGTGGAAGAAAATCAATTTTTCAAGTTAGTCCATCCTTATTTTATTAATTCAGCCTCTGCCCTTGACTTTTCAATTACGTCCCTAGATCTCTCTGGATATCTCCTCATAATCCGTTTGTACCCCCACAAACTGTTGGTTCCTATACTTATCCAGCTATTAAACGCCACCAGACAGCTCTCTTCACACTGAAAGACAAATTTTTAGACTCGTTTTGGGACAATTTTGAAGCTAATTTTAAGAAATTGGCGCACACAATTTAAGTTTTGAAATGGATCTCTTTTGAACCAGAGACTTCTCGACGGCTTTGAATTTGGTGGCTCTCTTTGGCTTTACGTGCAAGCACGGATTTAGGGGGCAAGTCTGACTTTTGATTTATTCTTTTTTTTTTGCCGATCATTCGACGCTGACGACGCCATCTCACCCCACCCCTTCCTCTTTCTATGTTTTCTGCGATGCCGACGACCCTGCCCCGCCCCTTTCTCTGTGCGAGACCGACAACCACCCCGCCTCCTCTCTTCGTCTCCTTCCCTATATGTTTAATTTATTTTCCTTTCCCACCATCGCCACCAGCCATCAGCAATTCCAACCTCTTTTGTCTGCTTTGAGGAAGAATTTTTTTAAGTATTTTCTCGAGATGAATTCATATATTGAGGTCTAGTTTTGTATTGTTTATTCATAGAATTTTTCATGGAGATACATGAAAAATTCGACCCATTAGTTTTTCCTCGAGATGCATGTTTGTATCTCAAGGTTCATCTGTGGATTATTGTTTGAAGGTATTTTGATAATCAACGTGAGTTTTAACAGCCAACACGTTGATTACTAGACCTGGGGGAGACAAATAGCCTAAATTTTTTTTATAGGAAAAATAACAAATAACCTAATTAGCTATTTTTATAGGAAAAATAGCAAATAATCTAAAAAAAATTTAAACATATAACTTTACATTGAAAATTAATTTTTGCCCCTTAACTTTATATACCAATTCGATTTGTCCCCCATATATTTATCTTTTATGCTCCTACAAAGTAGCTTGTTGGATCCATTTTCCTCTCCCCTAAATTAGAGAATTTTGTTTAGCAATTGATGCTTTGTATATATTTATGTATTGTTCAAATTTAAAAAGAAATTATGTTAATGTTTTTAATTATTATATTTATCTTTTATGCTCCTACAAAGTAGCTTGTTGAATCCATTTTCCTCTCCCATAAATTAGATCGAGTTTTGTTTAGCAATTGATGTTTTGTATACATTTATGTATTATTCAAATTTAAAAAGAAACTATGTTAATGTAATTAATTATTATATTATCATTAATTAGCTAGGATTCATCATCTGCCCCCCTTCAACAAAAATCCTGGCTCCGTCACTATTTGCGTGTTTGGGTTCAGAGTAACTAGAAAGGAAAGGTTAGAAGATGACTTCTACTTGGACACTTCATATTCTGTTGCTGCTTGAGCTCAAATGACTTCCTGAAGCTTGAGGACGGGCTTATTCAACTCTGAGAGGTTGATGTAACTAGAATAATTAGTAATATTAGTAATAATAGTATTTTAGGCATATTAAGAATTCTAGTATTATTAGGACATTGTTTCTATTAGGTTTAGGATTTTTTTTTAAAGTTAGATTGGTTATAAATATGAGCGGAGGTTGATCATTGTAATTTCGTTTTTGATGAAATAAAAGTTATTTTGTTTATTAGTTATTTTTCTTTATTTTATCGTTGGTAATTTGAATTATTCCGTTATTTCAATTCTTGTTCAGATTATTTCAATTATCGTTATTTTAAATAATATCAAATATGGTCCAATGCATTACCTTAAATGTCATCATATTGAACAGAGATATCTTCCCTCCTGATGCTGACATAACATAAGAATCATTCTTTGACAACGCAAAACAAGGTACTGCTTCTTCAGGATTATTTTCAGCAACATCATTTGTCATCAGAATCCCACTTGTAGGTTGCCACAGTACAGGAGGGAGGCTTGCTGTTGCCTGCAAAATGTAACATTAATATGGTAAGATTAAAATAAAAAAATTATTTTAAAAGGCTAGCAAGTGAACAATGTTCTTACAGAATCCATTGTTATTTTTTATACCTTGCCACTAGAGTTGCGGTCACTACGTTGCCACTTCCAAAGCAAATGGATGGCATTTGATGCTAATGCCAAAATAGCTGTACCAGAGTTGGTGTAGATCAACCTTGAGATCTGCATTTGTCATTAGCAAACTAATCAAGACCTCTTTCACAAGAATTTGAGTATTAAAAGTATATGATTGAAATTTAGACCCAGTCCACGGGACTATCACATTTTAACCAAGTATTCTGTACTTTCCGGGAGAGGGAAAAAAAGCCTGAAAAATACACTCCCAACTTTTCCTCCATTTTCATTTCTCTGTTTTCTAGAATGAGCTTCCTAAAGTAAAAACGAAACATACCAAGAATTACTGAGCAAAAGTTCGTGTAGCCAGTTTAGCAAGTACAATGCAATAACTGATCTCTTAGCAAGAAATAAAGTAGCCAGTTTAGCAAGTACAATGCAATAACTGATCCCTTAGCAAGAAATAAACTCCACAAGCTATGCATCATCAAAGTGGAGAAAATCTTAGATATTAAATAAATTATGCACATCTCCATCCAAACAATAATTGTGAAGTATGATTTTGTCTAATGTGCATCAGTGCATTAAGCAAAAATTCATTATGAATATCAAACATAAGTACAAGAAAGGACAGCTGTGCAGAATAAGCCAATAATATACAATCTCATACAAGGATCCAAAAAAGACGTCAAACATTGAAGCATCTTTCAAATAAACATTGGTCGAGAATAAGACGCAAACCTTGGTTGTTCTGTAGCTATCAGGGAGCCGCAATGTTCGACACTGAGCTGGTTCACTGATTTCAGTAAGTTTCCAAATCTTTGATTTATCATTAGCTTCTTCAGTTAGTCTAGGTTTCACATCCCCCAAATTTCTTGCATCCCCATTCTGGAAAAAAATATATATATACAAAAACACTTCAAAGATAGTTTCTAGGTTATTTTCAGAATCATTCTCTAAAGAACAAATGATGCTGAAAATGAGAAAAAAAACAAAAAGCAATCAGAAGATATGTACATGCATAAAACCATGATTTCAAAAAGAAAATTATAATATGACACTAACCATTGCAGAAATAGAAACCACAGGGGCACCTCTATCTGAAAGTCCAGCACTGGTTGTAGCCACAACAGCTGAAATGGGGGTAATAGCAGGCTGCAAGAGAGAGCATCTATTAGGCTGGGTAGTTTAATCGGCGTTGGACCGGTGGGCGAGTTATATTTTATCAAAATCAGAAGAAAAATTCGGAGTGATAAAATCAGAAAATATCGGCTGAGTCACCGATTTTGTGCAACTCGGAGTCGGCCAAGTTTAAATAGCCAACTCGTTTTTTTCGTTTCAACTTTCCCTTATTTCAATTTCACCCAAATTCAAACCCTATTGACCTACAAGAACCCAGAGAAACGGAAAGAAAGAGAGAGGACAAAATGAGCCTATTGCTACTGTTGCTGAGTCGAAGTTGCTGCTGTCTGCTACTTCGATAGAGAGAACAAACACAGGCCATGGCTGCTGCTTAGCTGTTACCGAGAGAGAGAAGCAAACATACCTATTATCGCCTATTTGTAGGATTATAAGTTTACAAGTTTATTTGGATTTCTCTTTGGGTTGAGAATTGGGCTTTGAATTTTGGTTGTGTTGGCCTATCTATATTCCAAATCAGAATGGTGTTTTAAAGAATTGGAGATAAACAATGGCTAGGATTGAAAGTTGGGAAATACACCGAGGGTTGAGATTCATTTCCTATAATAGCATGTTTGTGAATATAACACAATTATGAGGGAAAGAAGTTAGTAGAATGTACATGTGGAGGGCAAAGAAAATTTTGCATATACAAAATTGTCATAATTATTTCCTTGGTTGTCGAATTTTTGTAAATATGGTATCGTTGAAATGCATTTTTTAAGATCTTTCAAATAAAACCAATGATCAATACAGACGCTAAAATTATATATATGTATGAACCCATGCTGGAAACATTTTACAGACACTAAAATTGTATATATCATCATCATCATCATCATCATCATCAAAGCCCATTCCCGAGATTTATATATATATATATTCATTTTACAAACGTTTATTGATTTGGATTATGAACCCATGCTACTTATTGAAAATTCTTACTGGAAACATTGTCAGAGTTTTTCCGATTATTCGGTTGACTCGATACTCGCCCCTCAACCAAGTCGTGACCAAGTACAGAATAAACTACCCAAGTATTAGGTTGAATCAATCCGCAGGGGGTGCTGCATTTCAGAAGATTTAAGAAGCTTACCTTTGATACAGCCTCAGATGCAACCCTTGAAGCATCAAATGAGCGACCTTCAAATGTGCGCAGCAACCGAAGACCATCATTAGTTCCCAAGATTTTAATTGCATTGTCGTTAGCTGAAACTGCCAATAAGGTTCCTTCCTTATTGAAGCGGATACGCGGGCTTGCCTTGATGCAAGAAAGATGCGAATAAAACTTAGACCAAAACAGTTCTGTAAGCGACTACACAGATATCTACTATAGCAAACATTAAGAACTTACTGGTAAGCCTCCCTCAGCATCAATAGTTGTCAAAAGGTTAACATTATCCATATCCCAAATTTTGATCACGAATTCATCACCAGCAGCCAAAAAACGATTTTTGGTTGTATCAAATTGCACAACACCTGTAGAACGCTTTCGGAATCCTTGGTATGTCCTCTTCACAGCCCCCTCACTTTCGTTCCATTCTACAATGTAGGACTCGCCGTCTTTGCTGGTTCCGCAGGAGAAAAGCCTGGAAATTCAAGAACACAAACTGTTAAAAGGTTGCCCATAAAACCAGCAAACTCAAAACAATTAGAACCAGAGTCTAGCATATAAACCTTGAACCATCAGCGCTATAAGCCATTGTTGTACACCAGTGGCCAGGAGCATCGTAATCAACCCTAGATCCTAGATTGTCATATAGCCATGCTTTTATCTTGCCATCAAGTGCAGTTGAGAAGATAAACTGTGGCATAAAATTGTGAACAAAAAGTGCATGAACAAACAAAGAATTTAACAGTTTGGAGAATGCCACTCACTAAATATAACATGGTATAGATTTCTCACCTGAATATTCTCTTTATAATGAGGACAGACAGAGTAAACAGGGGCCTCATGACCTTCAAAGGTATATTGTTTAGTTCCAGTGGCTGCATCCCAAACCTATAAACACCCAAAAGTTAGTACTCAACCTCAAAAGCTTGAGTTTGGCATCCCACAATGTATAAGAAAAAACTCGACCTTTATAGTTTTGTCATCCCCACAGGTTACAAAACATAATTGTTTGTTTGGATGAGAGAATGCAAGGTCATTCACACCACCAACATGAGCATCAATCTGAAGATTAAAAAACAGAGTCAGAAGCATAATAGACAAACAGCTATATTCGAAGAAAAGAAAAAACATCAATTTGTAGATCAATTAAGTATATACCTCCAGGTGCTGTCGCACATCATCACCACCATGATATGCATAAATCTGGACTATGTGTCTCGAGTATGCAACCCCTGTTCAAGAGAATAATGGTGAATCGGAGATGGTCAAGTTACGACCAATGTCATACCAGTAACTATGTTTACGAGTTCAATAGTACGTTTGTAATCTCACCAAATAAGGAACCATCAGGGCTCCAAATTATACGGTTAACAGCTACACCTGGATCCTTGACCAAAGCTGCCTGAATCACATTCAAATTGGTTTCAGATCCAAAGTATTGCAGGACTGTAAGAATCTTAAGTTCACCGTAAGTAATCAGATAATTCATCCTCACTTCTGTATTTACCACATCTGAGAAGAGACCATACCTGAAGAGCCATTGAACATGTACCTAGATCCCAAACCTTGAAATTTCGCAGAACTAATCTCTCCCTAGAGCCAACTTCCCACAAAGCTATGTCGCCAACATTTGTACCGACTGTAACAACATGGTAAAATTCAGAAATCAGTTACCATACCAGAATAACTCAGTATCCTTTGAACTTATCTTATCGAATAGCTAAGAAACTTAAATTTGTCTACCTATCACGATTGAAGTGATAGAAGGAAACCTGACCTAGAAGTAGAGTCTGTTGAACAGGATGGAAGTCCATGCTCATCGGGGAAGAGCCCTGACTAAATGTCCGCGCTACATTCTTGGGCAGTTCATCTGGTGAGTTGAAAGCCTGACTATGACTCTGACCCAGATAAGCTACTGGTGATATATTAACAGGCAAATTTACCTATATGCAAAAGTATCCTCCACAATTAAAGTTTGAAAAACTACTAGTCTTAAAAGCTTAAGAGACTTATAGACAAGGAAAACTAAAACCTACCTCGTCACTGATTCCAAGTTGCCTTGTTCTTTTAGAGACATGTTCAGAATCCCCTGACGGATAATCTACATGGTTATTAGTTGGTGGAGTCCTTGGATGCTTCAAGAGTGAAGCTACCACAAGGCAACCAAACAATTTATAAGTTAATAACATATAAAGGTCGTACATTACTGAATGCGAATTCAAAGAAGGATGTAAGTGCGCAATACCAACAACTACCCCCCAAAAAAAAAAAAAAAAACTAATACCTGCATTTGAGGGGGCACCGAGTCCTATTGCTCCTGCAGAAGCAGCCGGATGAGCAACAGTAGATGGATTAGAGGACATCCAACCAGCAAGGGGAGCAGGTGCTGGTGCAGGTTGGAAAGGCTGCACAGAAAATCAGAGTATTCTAATAAATATAAACAAAATTTTTGAAAATAAAGGCCCCATGACCACTTAAACAAGCTCAGTTACCCCATGTGCACCCAATGGAGGGAACCCTCCAGCTTTGGGGATGGATCCTAGCAGCGGATTATTTGCTGGTGAAGGAACAAGCGCACCATTTGGTTGTCCACAAGTGTGATCAACAAAAAGAGTCTTTATATCTGGATTTGATCTGGGATTTTTGCAAAGTTGATGCTGCCAGTTCAAGCTGCAAGGTCATAAAACGAAACTAATTCAGAATGGAGCGTCGCCAAGAAACACTGAGAAAAGCAAAAAAAAAAAAAAAAACATAAAGAGTAATGATGGACAACTGACTGTAACTTAACTATGAATTGGATAGTGGATAACATAAAAGTTTTCTTTCTATTTGACACTTCAGACACTGTCAAAAAGCTCCTTCGACATTTTGAACAAGATTCACCTTAGAGGTAATCAAACCTCACAAAAGAACAAGAAAAAGACATTTTGGCAACTTTGCTCATATTGGATTTAAGATTATAGGTTCACTTAAATATATCCACAAAAGAAACAATCTAAAAAACATAAGACTTTTACATGAAAGAATTGTCCAAAATGTATGTTCTCCCAATCCATCACTACACAACTGACTTGCAAAGCATACTTGCATTACTTTCAGGGAATGGACATGGCTAGGTACTCATTTAATGATAAAATAAGTTTTGAGGATAATGATAACTTTAAATGAAAAAATGTTATATAGAAGTGCCACCAGAATGCACACAATAACCACAGTTGTCACACTAACTCAAAAAGACACTAGGAGATCATTTGGTGGGTGTAAATGTTGTTTGGCTAGTGACTTCCACCAATGGCAATTTTCATCATACCATCCACCCTAACAAAATTTGCATCTGTTGGTTTGTTGCAGATGCATGATAATGTGCTACCTTCATGTAATTACAGTACCCCCAAAAATAAGTTTGTATTATTCACCAATTATGAAATGTAATATTGTCCTTATGCTCATTAAAGAATAATTATTATCTCCATCAAATCTTGATGAAAAGGGACATACAATACAAAATTATTGAATTCTACGAAAGGAAATGCATCCAACCAATGCAAATGGAGTAGAAACATAACATACCTTTGGTTAATAAGGGTTCTTAATCTGGAATTCTTAAGATTAGGAAACTGCAATTTGTCTCTAAACAAAGGATTTGCTTCAATGAGCTTCTTTAGTTCAACCAACATAATAGCTCGGGCAGACTTTGTATCTCCATACTTGGATAGTTGCTCATTTTCCCTGAAAACCCACACAAGTAAATTAAAGCTCATTCAAGACATACTCATTTCTTGCATTAGAACAACAAGTCAAAGAACAAACCTGAAATTATCCAATGTCAAGAGTTGTGTAATTTCCTTAAACAACTCTTCATTGAATGAAGCAAATACTTTCAGATCCTTCACAAGGATATCTACAGCCTTGGCACGATCATGCCTGCAAAAACAAACATTTTCAATCATTTCACATTCACAAATCCCCAAATTGGATTCAACAATTAGAAAACAAGAACTTACTTATCCAATGCCTCGAGATACTTCTGCTTCCTAATTTCGAAGAAAATTTTCATAGAATAGCGATTGTCGTCCACTTTGGTAAACCCCGACAGGTATCTCTCCACTTCATCCCAACTTCCATTATGTACTTCGTCCTCAAAATACTTCATGTTGAAAAAGAACCCAGATTCTTGTTCAAGCCTAGAGATGAAAAAAAAAATAATAATAACAAAGGGGGCAAAACCAAAATTACTAAAACTAGTAAAAAAAATTGCAAACCCTTAAATAGGAAAATGGAGAGAAACCCACTTGTGAACAGTCTCTTTGAACTTTTCTTCATCAAGAAACTGCAAGATCAAGAAGACGAGCTCTCTACTTAGAGAAGACATCTCAACAACAGCTCTGTAGCTCTGCCTCCAAAACTCTCACCTTTACATACCAAACCCAACAGATCTCCTGCAAAAGCAAACGATTTACACACTTTCCTCCATCAGAACAAAAACCCCATCTCATAAATCAACCAAAAATCACAAGTTTCCAACAAAAACCTTAAAAAAATTCAAAACCCCAGATCAGGAAAACAGAGAAATGGACCAAAAAATTAGGGCTTTGAGAAAGAAAGATCTGAAACAACATAAAAGAAACCACCTTTAAAAAAAAAAAAAAAAACCATAGAGAGAAATCAAAGAAGATGCTAAAAAAAGAGAAATAATTCGAACAAAAAAAGTAAAGTCAAGATAAGAGAAACATAAAAATAAAAGCTTTAAAAGGTAGAGATTCGAACCAGAGAGAGACAAGGTAACAAGGCAAAGAAAGCTCCCAAATTTCTCTTCAAGCTCTCAACTTTGAAGATGAAATATGAAGAAGAGATGGATCTACAAACCCCCAGAGAAGGAGAAGAGAGAGATAAGTTCTGTCTCTTCAGAACTTGTTGAAATTCTCTCTCTAAAAAAAATCGCACTTTCTCTCTCTATCTTCAGAACCCCACTCTCTATCAGAGGAGAGAAGAAAAAAAAATGTTAATATGACATTGAGTTCAGAAAAGTTAGATTTATAGGGAGAGGCAGACAGAGAACATATATAAGTCATTGTTCATATCAGTTGATAAGTCCGTGGAGTTATCAATATTTAAATGAAAAATATGATAAGTGCGAGAGAGGGGTTTATAAGTGCATAGGAGTAGGACCCACAACTGAGCCGGCTGAGTTTAGTCGATTTAAATGGCGCGGAATCTTGCAAAGACAGCTGTCCTGCTTTACTTTTAGGAAGTTGTGACGAAAAAAAAAAAAAGAGTTATTACGAGTATGTGAGAGAAAATAACGAGATAGTGAGAAAGAGAAATGAGAAGAGATAGTCAAAGGAAACGAAGATTTTTCGGGAGAGGTCGAAATAAGGAGGACAGTACAGAGACAGTGAGGGACGATAGAGAGAGGTGACGTCAGCCCTAATAAAAGGGATTTGAAATGACAGTGAAATGAGATTTAAGGATGACGTGGGGGTGGATGAGATGAGATGAGATGAGATGGTAAAGTGATTGGGATAAGTGTTGTTTGTTTGTAATTGTAATTGTAATTGTAATTGTAAAGTGATTGGGATACTTTGTCAAATTGAAAGATGCTATTTTTTTTTTTTTTTTTGAAAGTGTGTCGAGATACGTTAGCAGAAAACAAATAGGTCACATCAAATTGTGAGACTATTTGAGATTATAGTTTTTCATAGGAAAGTTCTTAGAACTTGGGGAGCACCATTAATTAAGGAATACACTTCCTTTAATTTAGTCCACAATTTGAATTACCCTCATTCTCTTAGTTTCCATTAATTGTTTTGTTTTTTTAACCTATTATTCCTGTTCGTGGACTTTTCAGACTTGCTTTCACTTTGGGATACATCAACAATAGACGGAGGCTAATCTCTTAAAAGAGGAATTTTAAATGTCGAGGGAGTGGGCGAGGAAATCAGCCAAGGAGGACTGTCCATTCTCTTGGGATGCGTGCCATCAGATTTCACGTGCACATCTCGGGGGATGAACTGTCCCCCCTCGCTGATTTCCTCGCTGGCTAGAATCACTCCTCTTAAAATCATTTGAGAATTCATGAAATTTCACCTTTTAAGTATCAACTGAGCTATACTTGGTGGACGCATAAAACATCAACAAGTGATTTTTATGAATTACAAATAAGAAGTATTGTGTAGAAAGTCGCTTAAGCAAAGTAATGGTAACATTTACGTGATGCATCCAAACACTCAAGGATTTGTAAGTGTATACATTCACTTTTATGGTAAGTTTTTTTAGCCTGATTGATAGACATCGAGATGGATGGTACACCTATGTGGCATTAATTAATAGCTTGATCAAACAATTAATTTACTGGTTCATTATTAGCATCTTTATCTAAAAACCCACCTTTATAGAACACAATAATTGGCGACTTTAATTTGAAAGGCTGAACAACAAAATAATAACCCAGGATTAAACCATAACTACAACAAACTATCGGTACAAGGAAAAATCAAATTTCAATTGCATATCAAAATTTTGGTTTTAAATTGAATGTCTTGTTGAGAAAAACTTACTCATATTATTATTAAATATGTGCAAGGATTGTGATTTCTTTTTCGAGTTAATTACGGTCTCTTGATTTTAAAAAACATTTTGAAATTATTTCGGTGTGTAAAGAAAAAATTTACAAATTTTAATGATAAATGAATTATATATAATGAATTTCAAATATATATGAAATATATCAAAACAAATAAGATGTAAGTAAATAAATCTATTAAACACATTAAATGAAGTCTAAATACCAAGAAATGAAATAAATATAAAATCTATATATATTGGAAAATCAGGAGGTGGTTTCAAAAATTAGTATACAAGTAGAATAAATGATAATTAGAAAATTATGGGGTAGTTTTAAAAATCAATAAATAATTAAAAAAAACCCTCAAAATTTACAAAAAAAACCCCTGAAACTTTTGAAAAAGCTTTAAAAAATATAATTTTTGGTAGTTGGTTTTTATATTTTTAGGAAAAAATGAAATATACGAGAAAAAAAACCTTGGAAATTTTTTCAAAAAAAAAAAGTAAAATTACATTTCGCCACTTTTCTTTCCATAATTCAAAAAAAAAGGAATTATCGGCGAAATTTCATGAGATTTGTAGACATCTCATTCCTTGAACATGTGTTAATGCATGCCCGCCCCCTATCCTGATTTGGTATAATGAGTCTAGGGGAAAAAATGATAATCCTTGATGTTTCATGTTATGAAATGTTATATAATAAATTGAAAAGACGAGAGGAATGAGAAAATGAAAGCTCCATGGGCCTCATGAACTCAATATTCCTTGATCTAGAGCATTTGACATATTTCCTTGCATGTGGTCCACCACGCACCTTATCATCCATCGTGTCAACTCCACAAACATTAAAGGCTCTCCATCTTTTTATTTATTTTTTTAATTCTGAATTTTATTTCAAAAAATTGCATGTTAAGTGGGTTGAAAAAGTTTAAGAGATGCGACACGTGTGATTTGTTTAATGGGTGGTTTCAAAATATTCAAATAAAAAAGACCATTCATCATCACGTGATACGATACGAGATGAAACGAAAAAAAAATGGCGAGAAGAAATGGAATCGCTTTCGTGGCGATTGAATGCGAGAAAATGTTGGATGGTAACGTGAGCGAGCACATGCAGATGATGGTAGGTTGGGGAGTTGTGGCAAATGCAATGCAAAGGGATGAGAGAAAAGAAAGAGAGATTTTTGTCTGATAAATTGGAAAAGCGTGTTAGCAAGCGTGATACCTACGGAGTTCTAGTTGAGTGGCCTTCCACACTTTTTTTCATTTTTCTTTTTAAATTATTTAACAAATCAAACACCAACCCTAAAACAACCCAAATACATCTTCGATACATATAATTTTAGGAATAATTTATGTTGGGTATAAAAGTTTACCATAAATATGCGAAATTGTATCTTGACTATTTATTGGACGACACTTTCCAAAGTGAGACATTTTATGCATTGCAAAGACCCATACACCTCTCATTAAAAGACCACTTGACTTGCACAAGGTATCCAAAGTTCAATTACAAAGATAGAGGAGTTGTTCTACCTGTCGAGGGAGTGGGCGACGAAAACAGCGAGGGAGGGAGCCGTCCATCCCCCTCGGGATGCGTGACATCATTTTTCATGCACGCATCCCGAGGGGGGCGGACGGCTCCCTCCCTCGCTCGTTGTTTTCCTCGCCCACTTCCTCGACATTTAGAATTTTCGAAGATAGAGTTATCCATATTTCAAATAATTGTTTGTTTTTTTAATGAAAAATAATGGAGATTCGATTACTTGGTGTTCTCCGAGTGAATAAGCCATCCCTAATATTGAGATGTATCTCGATGTATGGCTAATTAACAAGAATTTATAATAAATAATAGGGTAATTTGCACTTTGTCCCCTATAATACATAACTAATTAATAAGTAAACTCATCATTAATCACTATTACAATTACCCCTTGACTAGTTGTCAACGTCCTTTGATCGTTAATTTTCAAAGCAAATTATCAAAATGTCCCTCAGAAATCAAAGGCTGAGATTGAATATTTCGTATCTCGAACATCTCATCTCGAGAAAAAATCTAAGGCCTAACTGAAATCATAATCGTATCTCGAGGAAAATCCAATAGTAGATTTTTAAAAAAATCTTTCATCTCGAAAAAAACTAACGGTCCAAATTTAATTATGCATGCATCTAGAGAAAAATTTTACGGTTCAGCGCGCATCTCAATGAAACTCTAACTGTCTATCGCGCATCTCGAGGAAATTTGTCATCTCGAGAAAAAAATAACTTCTCGTATTTATTTACATACACATCTCGAGAGAATCTATCAGTCTGGCACCCATCTCGAGGAAATCTAACGACTCAGATTTATTTATGCACACATTTCGAAGAAAATTTGACGTCTGAATAAATTTTAATATAATTTTTCTCTTAACCCCATAAAATAAATTTGAATTTAGTTTTGCCCCCTGAAACAGAACAGGCCTAAGAGATGATAAAGAAAATTTTAATTATCTTCCTCCTCTCCTTCTTCCTCCTCTATCCCATAGCCTCGCCACCGCCTCCCCTTCATTTTCCATCCTCTTCCTCATTCCTCCACTTCCTCCTTCATCCTCCCTCCTCTGTTTCACAACCCGTATAATAAAGTTAGGGTTTCATTCTTCATTTCTTTACTTCCTCCTTCCTTCTTCCTCATTCCTTCACCTCCCTCCTCCCTCCTCCTTCCCCCTTCATTCTCCTCCTTCCTCCTTCATCTCTAAGGTCTGTTATATTTCATGGGGCAAAAGTAATTTAAAATTTATTCAGACGTCAGATTTCTCGAGATGCATGTACAAATAAATATGAGTCGTCAGATTTTCCTCAAGATGCGTGCATGATCGTCAAATTTTTGGAAAATCTTAGTCATCTGATTTCCTCGAGATGTGCGCCAACAAGCCCATGAGATCGACCTAATACTGGACAATAGGAAGAATAAACGATCGTAGTCTACCTAGACAACGTAGCAGAGAAAATTGTCTGAATTGGCACGAAGATTCATCTCGAATTCGCCAAGGAAATGATCCAGCCGCTGAAAGATAACAAATATGTTTTTGCATGGACAATGAAGGACATGGTAGGGATAGACCCAACCATCATCTCTCGCAAACTACAAGTGAACCCAGACAGAATCTGATTCAACAAAAAAGAAGGTCGGTAGCCCCATAACGTAATCAGGTAATAAACAAGGAAGTGCACCGACTACTCAATGCGGGATGATAAGAAAAGCTCACTACCTAGACTGGTTGGTGAACATGGTGCTAGTAAAAAAGAAGAATGGTAAGTGGAGGGTATGTCTGGATGAATAAATCAGAGCCATCAGATATTCCTCATGATGGCTGTCAGAGCGACAGATTTTTCTCGAGATGCGTTCACGAATAAATCTAAGCAGACAGATTTTTCTAGAGATGCGCACACAAATAAATATGAGAAGGTAGATTTTCGCGAGACGTGTGTTGGACTGTCAAATTTATCGAGATGTGTGTTGGACCGTCAGATTTTTCTCGAGATGCATGTATAATTAAATTTGGACCGTTAAATTTATCTAGAGATGTGTGTACTATTAAATTTAGATTGTTAGATTTTCTTCAAGATGAGTTGTTTAAGATGAAAGATTTTTTTAATATCAATTGTTGGATTTTCCTCGAGATATGATTACGATTTTAGTTGGACCTTAGAATTTTTTCTCGATATGAAATATTCGAGATATGAAAGCTTCAATCTCAGCCTTTGATTTCTAAGGGGCATTTTGGTAATATGTTGTGAAAATTGACGGTTAGTGAACGTTGACCGTTAGTCAATGGGGGTAATTGTAATAGTGATTAATGATGGGTCTACTTATTAATTTGCTATGTATAATAGGGGGCGAAGTGCAAATTACCCTCAATAAAAAATGTTTCCTCATTTGCACTGTCTCTCACACCATCAATCTTGCCAGATTTCACAACCCCACTACCACCACCAAATTGACCTAACGTCAACACCACCATCCCGCCAAAACCATCACCGTTCTCACCCTACCTCGTTCAATGAACCAACCCACCCAACCTGCAAGTTAAAAACATAACATGAGTTTGATTTGATTGAACCACCCACCATCAAATGCCATTATCTCCACCCACCTCCCAACATATGTTGATGGATTAAATGGTAAGAATCGATTAATTGATCAGATTGGTTAAAAACATAACATGGTTTGATTCATTGGTTAAAAATATGACATGGTTTTATTCAATTAAAGGTGATGATACATCAAAATAGACCGATCATCATGGTCATACACGTGACAGAGAACATCCATCACGAGGATATGACATCTCATCTACTGCGCCAACTTATAAAACCCAAAAAGAATAAAGTCAACCACAGAGGCCCAGACGAGGCCCACTATAAGACGATATAATCAAAGCCTTAATTCAAACACAAACAAACCAAAGCCCAAATCCAGGCTCGACACGGGTTCTCTTATAAAGAAGATGAACGTTGCACCAAAAAGAGTCATGGAAGGAGTTACGCCTCCACGGGCGCATCTCTATCAATGAGGAGATTGTTAAGAAAAACATCTCATTCCGTTGCGCCTCACATGCTTAAGTCACGCAGAGAATTAATCACGACCATTATAAAAGGTAAAGGAAAATGCAACTTTAACTGAGTTTTGTCCAAATTTAATTCCTTCTTCAAACAGAGTTGATGACTTAAGCATCAGAGTGCCTTCGACCACCAAAAAGGTGGTCATTGGTAGTCTAACATTTGTTCTGCAAGTTAAACTCACAAGAAAACGATTTTTGGACGCATCAGTTTGGCGGCGTCCATGGGGAACGACAAGTTTCCTTTCCAAAAAGAAAATTCAGTAACAAAGCTCACTGAGATTTGGTTAACAATCAAACAACTATCCAGATCAATGGAACACTCCAAAAATCCTCAATCTGGCAGTGAACAAAATGACATGTCGTCTAACATCGACCCAGCAACAACTGTCCAATCAATCGTGCCAGAAAGAAGAGAGCTTCAATAGGTAACAATTCAGACATCTTTGACATTTTGGGGAATCCCCTCGAAACCCCGAGTAAAGATGCTCATGGCTCAGATGAACCACGTAATTGAGACGGTGGATAGACTCATCTAAGACCTGGAGAGAAACAAACCTCGAGAAGAAGTTGCCCAGCTTGAGAGGCATCGGGTCAATAACAGTTCCAGATTCAATCAAGGAAAGTTTGGAAAATTATAGCCAAAGAAACCTAAATGCGAACAAATAGAGAAATCGTTCGTGACCTTGATAGCGAGTCAAAACAAGATCCTTAAAGCTATGACAGGTAGGGAAGATGTCAAATGGCCACAAAAAATGAGAGGAGATTTGGAGAAGCGGAGCAAAAATAAACATTGTCTCTTCCACAAGGATTATGACCACGACATTGAAGATTATCATAGTCTAAAGGACGAGATTGAACGCCATATCAGATAATGACGACTCGGAGTATTCTTCGAACTCGATGACGAAACAATCATCTTGGGGTAGCGACCAAAGGAAACAATATACGTCTTGCACGATGCAGCTGGAGAAAATGAACAATCTAATCGATCCCGAAAGCGTATAGTCGAAGACTTGCGAGCATAGATCAGATACCAAGAGCCATCAGCACAGCGCACAAAAATGATGCAGAAGACTTTGACTTTCTCAAACGAATGCAGACGGGGTTAATTTCCTGCACAATGATGCTTTAGTGATTTCTGTCATGATAGCTAAATGGGAAATCAAAAGGGTGTTGATCGACACTGACAGCTCGACCAACCTCTTGTACCTGACAACTTTCCGAAGGATGATGTTCACCAATGAGATATTTTCACCTAGTGATTAATCTATTGTGGGTTTCAGCGGGGAACAATGTCATCCGCTAGGGATGATTCAACTACCGGTCGAAACAGGAGAACCAGGAAAGCAACAAGTATTATTGACATACTTCTTTGTCGTTGACGCTCCTGCTGCGTACAACATGCTACTTCGAAGACCCTGGATACACAAAATGGGCGTGGTCTCCTCCACTAAGCACCGATGCTTAAAATATCATACCGACAACGGTATCAGGAGAATCAAAAGTGATCAACTAGCAACCCGCGAGTGTCATTTCGCAGTGATAAAAAACCCCATAAATAGCAATTACTGCAACAACTGAGGGAGCCTTCCCAGCAACCCGGTGAGAAACGTTCTGACTTTCCAGACGACAATACAAGCCCACAAGATCGACCTAACACCGGACAACCGGAAGAAGAAACTATCATAGTCTACCTAGACAACGAAGCAGAGAAAGTTGTCCGAATTGGCACAAAGATTCATCTCGAACTTGCCACAGAACCGATCCAGCTGCTGAAAGATAACCAATATGTTTTTGCATGGACAATGAAGGACATGGTAGGGATAGACCCAACCATAATCTCTCACAAACTACAAGTGAACCCAAACAAGAAGCCAATTCGAAAAAAAATAAGGCCGGTAGCCCCAGAACGTAATCAGACAATAAATGAGGAAGTGCACCGACTACTCAATGCGGGGATGATAAGAGAAGCAATTCTCTACCCAAACTGGTTGGCGAACAGGGTGCTAGTAAAAAAGAAGAATGGTAAGTGGAGGGTATGCGTGAACTACACCGATTTAAATAAGGCCTACTCCAAAGACAATTTTCCACTTCCATGAATAGATCAGATAGTGGATGCAACTGTCGGGCTTGAAATGTTGAGCTTTATGGATGCATACTGTGGGTATAATTAGTTAGGGGTGGGCACAAGATGGGATGGAACGAGATGGACCCATCCATATCCCATCCTGTTCATTTGGAATCGGGAAGGTATAGACCTCATCCCGACCTCGTCCCATCTCAAAGGGGATCGGGACAGGATGAGCACGTACTAATTAGTCTTCCAATAAAAAATAACAAAAATAGTTGTATCTCACATTACTGACACACCAATAATGTCAAATTTATATACATATAATTTACATAATAAATAATAATAGATATTAAATAAATAAATATTAAACTTTTTTTTGGAAGGCAAATAAATATTAAATTTCATTTAGAATTAATGATTCAATTCATTTAGATTTCATATAAAATTTCATCTTACATTGATTTAATTTCAACACATCCTAAACTTTAATTTAGAAGAGTATTTTGATAAAAATTAATAATAATTATTAAATAAATAAATTCGGGACGGGACAGGATAAGCGGGATTGAAAATCTTCATCCCGATCCCATCCCACTCTAGATCAGGACGGGACGGGATCAGGATGAGTTTGATTAATCCCAAAAGGACCCAAAAAAATCGGGATGGGTTCGGGATCGCGGGATGGGATGCCCACCCCTATAATTAGATACAGATGTACCTTCTTGATCAAGAAAAAGATCTTTCATAATGGAAAGGGGTACATACTGTTACCAGTAACGCCCTTCGGATTAAAGAACGCGGGAGCGACGTACCAACAGTTGGTGAACAAAATGTTCAAAAATCAAATCAGAAAAAAAAAATTGAAGTTTACATCGACAACATGCTTGTCAAAAGCTCGCGTCGAGCAAACCACGTCTCAGATCTTGAACAGTCTTTTTACAGACTGTGAAAGTATAAGATGAAACTACCCGGATAAGTGCACCTTTGGAGTAGAATTAGGGAAGTTCCTCGGGTACATGGTCAACCAAAGAGGAATTGAGGCCGATCCAAAGCAGATACAAGCGCTTCTCAACATGCAGTCACTAACAAACATAAAAGGTGTCCAAAATCTTAATGGGAAAATAACAACTCTGAAAAGGTTCATCTCCAGATCATCGAACAAATGTCTGCTTTACTTCAAGATTTTGAAGGGGAACAAGGCATTCAAGTAGAATGCCACATGCGAGGAAGTTTTTCAAAGCCTCGAGACGTATATGGAAAACACAAGGCTACTAACAAAGCTGAACACGGGAAAAACACTATATCTATATCTATCTGTGTCCGATCACGCGGTAAGTTATGCATTGATACGGGAAGAAAAAAGGCGTGCAAAACCAGTGTACTACATCAGCAAAACACTTGCGGATGCAGAAATCAATTATCCAGCCCTAGAGAAATTGGCGCTCGCCCTAATCATGTCATCAAGAAAATTGCGACCATACTTCCAAACACAACCAATCACGGTTATGACCGAACAACTGCTTCAGTCGGTATTGCACAAACCAAATTTATCGGGGATAATGGTGAAGTAGGCGATAAAACTCAGACAATTCGACATCAGCTACGCCCCCAAGACCCCTATCAAAGCTCAGGCACTAGTAGATTTCATCTTCGAGTTCATAGGAAGCAACAACCAACTGACGAAAAATAAGAGCGAAGGAGAACAATCTGGACCAACCATCGTCGGATGGATCCTCCGCTGTGATAGCGAGGCTACAGTTAGCAAAACATTTTGGAGTAAAAGACATTAGTGTCATTATTGATTCTAAATTGGTGGTCAACCAACTAAACGACGAATTTCAAGTCAAAGATACCCGAATGAACTACCACCAAAAAATCACAGAGCTAGTAGAAGGCTTTCGGAATGCTACCATTCAGCGGTGCACAAGGGCAGAGAACAAAATAGCCGACGAACTAGCAAATGAGGTATTGACAACTAAGTACGATGGCAACCCACTCGTCATGACACAATGAAACTCCATACTTGAAAACCAAATGGAAAAAGCATGTGTTGTGAACCAAGAAAACAACTGGACAACTCTAATCTTGGTGTGTATATCAAACGGAGAGCTCCCGACAGATCAGATGGAAGCCAAACAATTATGAAATCAGGCAGCAAGATACACAATGATCAATGGCAAACTCTACAGAAGGTCAGCCACAAGCCCATTGCTAAGGTGCCTTTTATCAGAAGATGTTGAATACGTTCTGCAAGAAATCCACCACGGCACATGTAGAAATCATCCGGGTGGAAGAATGTTGGCCCATAAAGCTCACACTGGGTTATTACTAGCCACAATGCAAGCAGATGTTCAAAAGCTTGTTCGCAGGTGCGACAAATGCCAAAGATTTGCCCCGTACACTCACATGTCGGGACAGAATCCGACCCCGATGAGTAGCCCCTGGCCATTCGCACAATGGAGGATGGACATCGTAGGATCACTCTCAGCGTCCGACAAAAAGAAGTTTCTCCCCGTAGCAGTGGACTATTTCACCAAGTGGGTAGAAGTAGAACCCCACACAAAAATAGGAGAAGCCCAAGTCGAGAAGTTTCTTTGGAGAGATTATATGCGAATTCAGGATCCCAAGGGTAATTGTCACAGACAACGATAAACAATTCGAAGACAAGAAGGTTAAAGAGCTATGCAAAAACCTGATTATCCAACAAGATTTCTTTGCGCCCGCTCATCCACAGGCAAACTGACAAGCCGAGGTCACCAACAGGACAATCTTAAAAGCAATCAAAATAAAACTTGAGACGACAAAAAGGTTTTGGACATCCGAGTTACCCGACATCCTTTGGGCATACAAAACAACAAAACGAACTCCGACAGGATAAACACTTTTTGCCCTCGCGTACGGGTCCGAAGTAATGATACCCGTGGAGATCAAAATGCCAACATTTCGAACCGAAGAGTTTTGTGCCGAGGACAACATCGAAGCACTGAGAGTCGAATTGGATCTCCTCGAAAAGAAGCGAGAAGTAGCCTCCATCAAAACAACAACCTACCAACAACGTATGGCAGGATATTACAATAAGAAGGTGTGAATCTGCACTTTTAAACAGGCATACTAAACCCAAACTGAAAAAGGACCATACCGAGTATTAAAAATCAACAAACCAGGAATATACTGGTTGGAGAACAAAGAGGGTGAAATGCTACCTCGACCATGGAATGTAGAGCACTTGTAAGATATTATCAATGAAAACTTTCGCTCCCAAATTCAAAACGACAAGAATTCAATTAGGACAAAGAAGTCGGATTAAAAATCCAACTAGTGAAAATACTCGGCACGGCTAGAGTATTGAGCAAAAACAAATATATGTATTGGACGAACGAGTCGGACATAAAAGCAAAAACTTTTGGCCTGATCAACCATGAAGTAATAAAGTACCAGAACATAAGAACAAAACTTTTTCTTGTTGACTGTAATGTACAACATCGTAGTCCGAATATAGAATCAGATTCCGTAAACAAGAGCTTCTACACGACTAGAATGTCGAACATCGGAGCCATTCGTAAAAATCTAGACAAACGAGTCAGAAACCTGCCAGGAATGTCGTAAATAAAAATCTGATAAGCTAAAAAGTAAAAATATTGAACACAACAAATGCAAAATATAAAATTTCCATTGATCTTCTAAAAAAGGAGGTTACAAAAAATAATTAAGAAAAATCATCTCCAGACAGTACGGGCTCAGAAGGTTCTCCGACAACCGGATCACCCAGTGAATCTGAAACGACTTCCTCGACATCATCGAATTCTTGCTCAGGAAATCAACGGTATTTGGACATGTCTAAACCTTGAGTCTCAAGGAAATCCAAGAAATCGTGGCGATCATCGACCACTCTTTTTCAATCTGCGGCCTCTGTCGCCTTCAGCCTTTTAGTAAGAGATGACAGCTCTGCTCGGGTTGACGCTAATTCTATGTCAATAGCCGCAAGTCTAGTAGAGACCGCAGACCTATTCTCGAAAAACTTGGAGTTCAGTTAAGCGATTCGAATAGCAGAAGCCTTAAGACTGGCATAACATTCCTCAGCAGAACGAACGACCACGTCACATTCAGCCTTTTGATTGGACAATTCCTTCACAACAGCATCCAGACGGGATCGTAACTTACCCAATTCTACCTTAGACAGCTCGAGATCATAAGCAAATGTTTCACGAATGGCCTCGAGTTTCTTCAACGACGTCTGTGCAGAATCTGCAGCCTTTTTATAATCTATGCACTGCGCCTTCAACAAATCAAATCAGCGGAGAACATGAGAAAGGACCAGGATATGTCCTGCTAGCTTCTGTTCAATATGTGCCACCTAGTCATGAGCAACCATACAATCCAACCCCATCACAGCTGCATAAGTAAAGTGTGTCATCCTCTCCATAAGATGTTGGAAACCCTCGTCAATATGATGACGAGACGGGCGTACGAGCATAAGAGCCCTATTAGCCAACCGCCAATAAGGTTGCGAGCGTTGTCCTGCACATCAACCTCGGAAAGCCATAAGATTTCCTCGGGCACAGTTGAAGCAAATGGGATGTTGAGGGAGTAGCAGGCGATCCCGAGGTCCCAGCCACGGCAGAAGAAACAATAAGCTTGAAGTCTTGAGCTCGGGCAGCAACTCGATCCTCCATTGTCGGATCGTACTCGAAGCCATCCAAGGTCTTAATACCCTTTGGATTCTTTGACTGCCAAAGATCAAGCTAAAGCATTTTATTTTCAATAATATGCGAGTCGTCAATCGTCATGCCAGCGGAAGCAGGCAAACCATAAGAGGCAACAAGATTCTTCTCATGGTCATCTAAAGGGCGAAAAACTTCCTTCTTACTCCTTTCGAGAACTCGGTTTACCTCCTCATCCTCTTTAGCAAAAGAATCATTGTCTGAACCACGATCTCCTTTCCAGATAGAGGCAAGATGGGAGGGAGCCCTAGCAGCGTGAAAAACTAAAGAAGCAAGCTTCTTCTTTATCGACACACGGTCGGAACTGACAGCCAACATC
Source organism: Berberis vulgaris (assembly GCA_963556465.1). Taxonomy (NCBI): domain Eukaryota; kingdom Viridiplantae; phylum Streptophyta; class Magnoliopsida; order Ranunculales; family Berberidaceae; genus Berberis; species Berberis vulgaris. The sequence continues at coordinate 60,641,111 of OY747132.1, forward strand.
TTGGAAGGACTAGGGGGAGGCCTAGGAACTAATCTTTTCCTAACAATCGAGCAGTACTTCCAGAACCCCAGACAACGACTAAAATGATTCGGTCTACACACTCATCAACAGAATCCTCTTGGCGGTTGACGTCCACGTCACCAATGCATGCAACAGTCACTTCCAAAGCGTGACTCGCTTCACTCAATGGATATAAGCTACTATGGATAATGAGATTTTTAGTAAGAAAATCTTCCACTGAGACTCGGGGAATATCACAAAATCGGCTACAGAGCCCCTGCTCTTCCAAAGACAAAGACAACTCAACTCTTTTAGGCTTCCGGAATGAATGCATAATATGTTTTCCACGAAACCTAAAGTAATTGGAAGAAAGAAACGCGTAGAACAAGACCTAGCCAACACCCATACTCCTCTCGTAGGTCCTTGAAAGAAGAAGGACAGCGAAGGAAACATGTGGGACTAAACCCCACCAAAGAATGCAAACCCTAGTGTTCATAGGGATATGAGCCGCGACAGCCCTTGCTAAGGTTGAAATCATCACCTTCTAACCGTTAGGAACCAGTTGGGCTCCGATGCCAACCAAATCCAAGTACTCCCAGACGATTGTAGGAGACAGAAGCCTAAAACCAGAGTGAAACATACCAGGACACAAAGCGATATACCCATGGTTTGGACAACAAATATTGTTGCCTTCTTCGGGGAGAACAATTTTCAGATCAGCCGTCAACGAGTAATCATGATGGATGTTATCCAGAGTTGCATGCGTTGCCCGCTTAGGCAAAAAGAAAGCTTAACATGCATCAAGAACATTGCCGCTCAAAACCCTGAAGCTAGACATGACTGCAGAACAAACGTGAGGAATCAACAACTAGAAAATAAGGAAGTACAAAATAAAGTAAAACACACTAAAACTCCTCATTTTATAAGGAAAAGCAGCGAAAGGTCCACTCTTGGGAGAACGTGCAAGATGTGACAATCGCATGAAATCCCAGAAATTAAGCTAAAACGAGCAGGTGGACAAAAAATCGGAGAGACAACAACAACAACAGATAACAAGAGCACTAAATGTGCCCTAATGTTGAAATCGAAGCAAAATCACCACACAGTTAGTGGATGCATGAACATACTAACTAAGGGGGGAGTAGCTGATGATACATCAAAATAGATCGATCATCACGGCCATACACGTGGCATGAACATCCATCACAAGGATATGACATCCCATCTACTGGGCCAACTCGTAAAACCCAAAAAGAATAAAGCCAACCACTGAGGCCCATACGAGGCCTACTATAAGAAGATATAATCAAAGCCCGAATTCGAACCCAGACGAACAAAAACCGAAATCCAGACCCGACATGAATTCTCTCATAAAGAAGATGAACATTGCACCAAAAAAAGTCGTGGATGGAGTTACGCCTCCACAGATGCATTTCCATCAAGGATGAGACTGTTACGAGAAACATCTCCTTCTGTTGCGCCTCACATGCTTAAGTCACGCGGAGAATTAATCGCGATCATTATAAAAGGTAAAGGGAACTTTTGACAAAAGTATGCAACTTTAACTGAGTTTTGTCTAGATTTACTTCATTCTTCAAACATAGTTACTGACTTAAGCATCGGAGTGCCTTCGGCCACAAAAAAGTGGTCCTTAGCAATCTAACATGTGTTTTGCAGGTCAAACTCAAAGGAAAATGATTTTTTGACTCATCAAAAGGTTATTAGGCGATTCAATCGAATTTGTTAAATTTTAACATTTCATTTAGCCGGCTACTTGAGATGTTCTACCTAAGCTACAATTATTGGCAAAATCAATGTAATTTTATAAGCTTGGAAGGAATGATTTATGCGGCTATCTCATGCATAATATGTTGTGTATTTTTTCCGATGTTAAGCCTTTATATATACATGGGGGTCGTATAGGATTTTCTTTTTTCAAAAAGGAATTTCATAAATTAATTTTGGTATTTTGGTTCGCAAATTAATTTTGACTAGTCCACGTCGTTGACTTTACGAAACCGTCTCATTTTGTAAATTAATTAACATTTAAAATGAGGCCAAATTGTGTTACATATAAACTAGGGGTGGGCATTTCAGACAAAAAACCTGAACCGAACCGACAATCGGACTGATCGGGTCGGATCAGTTTTTATTTATTATTAAATATTCGGTCTTAAAAGCCGGCTCGACCCGATGTTTCTGGTCCGGTCCTCGGTTATCCTTTCTAAAATTTGTCGGGTAACCACTCGACCCGAATATGAATAAAAACCCTCAAAAACATTAGTAAGGCCCAAATTCTAAGGCCCTGAATAAAAACCAATTTCTTTAATCTCAGCTACTCCTCTCCCTCTCCTCCTCGGCTACTCCTCTCAGTCACTCTTCCATGTGAGTGTGCGACTCCTCGACTCTTCTCCTCCTCGGCTACTCCTTTTTGGCTACTATCAGAAGAGCAAGTCGCTCCTCCCCAACTTCCATCTGTCTTCGATCAGAAGACTCTCTATTTGGTCGGTTACCTTCTCTCTTTCTCTCTCTCTTTTAGTTTTATGTATGTCTCTTAGTCTGACAACGCCCTGCGTAACTGTACAGGTGAACATTTTTATCGTCCAAACCAGTCGCTTCCTCAATACATTTTCATCTCTATGCCAAGAAAAGCTCGCTCTTGTTCACAGGTAACTCTTCTGCCCTAATTAAACAACAACAAGAGCAAGTAACCAATCAACCAAATTCATTTCATCTGTGTAGGAGAATACTGGAATTGGACGCCTTTCTCACTCTACTTGAAGTTGAATTGAGCAACCTAGACCTAGTAGAGGTAGACGCCCAACATCCATCATAATCATCAATGATTACGGACCATCAATTTCTGTTAAAAACTCAGTTCCCGTGTTTCAACAGATATACACTACACTCTCCTGACTTACCCTTAAGTAGAAGCTCCCAGTTGAGAGACTCTCTCTCCCATTCAAACAAGATCATTTTTGTTAATCTTGTGCTTCCTCTGCCTGATCACTCTACTCTACTATCAAATTGTTAAGCCTTTTTCAAGTTTTTCATTTCCTCACATTCTATTCTATACTCTATGCCCTTCAACAAGTTTGTATTTTGCTATGCGAGTATTTGATTTGTATGCATTGATTTTGATTTTGTTTTGGTTGATTTTGTATTGAGTTGGTCGGATCTAAGCCTGTATTTTTTTTTCCTTGTGTTATGGATTCGATGAGTTTTGTAAATGTTTGTTTATAGATTTTGTTGATGTGAATTGCAGGCTGTTTGAGTTATCAAAGAAATTGAATAAAAAAAAATTTGCAAAAAAAAAAAAGTTTGGTCTTTCGACCAAGATCGGCTCGAAATTCAGTTAACCGTCCCAACTCGATCTGATCTCGGGCCTCAGAATTTCGGACTTACAAATATCGGTCCAGGCTTCACTTTTTGATTTTCGAGCCGGTTATCCAAACCTGCGCAGCCCTAATATAAATTAATGTGGCCAAAATTCAAAATAACCCAAAAAGTTTTTGGGGGCCCCACTGATAAATAGACATGTCGTGCAAACAAACAATCCATTATATCTGCAAAATGCTAGTGGCATCTTTCTTTCCTCTCAAGCAAGTGTCCTACAAGTACAAATGCAGGTGAGGCATTAGAGCAATAAAGGGGCATAGTTCAGAAATGGGTTATTCTGAAATTTCTTAAGTTTCAAGTTGCCATAATATCACAAATATATGTTTAATTGTCATTCTAAACGTAATCTCTATGAAAAAAAAATAGTGAATATTTTCTATTTTCAGTAGAAACCTTTTTTTTGTGGCATTGTTGAGCAACAAATTCATATGAATTAGTCAATTTTAGCAATTATAATTGAACAAATTGTGTGTGATCTCCAACGAGCTTTTTGCCTTAACTATCTCATGTTTCTAGAAGAAAGGAGACAGTGAAAAAGGAGAAAACAATAAGTGTTTAATTACTGTTTTAATTCTTAGCTTCTCATCATCCATTTTTTCCAAATTTGGGACTCAAACATTTGCAAACTCTTGTAGATTGAAATTTTTTTCCTTGTCCCAAGAAGTTCAATTTGAAAATACCAATATTATTATAAGCTTTTCATGTTGTTGTATTTATTGGAAGATGTAGACTATGTAGGTTAGGTAGAGAATACCCTTATATGGGTTTTGGCTATTTTTTTCTCCAACGATAATTGATAGCACCATGTTTATACATGTGCTTTGGTAAAATGAAAAAATAAAATGACTTTTGACCACGACACAAATTCATCGTTACCTGTATATAGTTGGGATGATTCCATTTGAGAATTCGTCCTGCTGTTTAATGAAGTGTTTTATGAGATCCATATATCTTAGCGACTGTAAATAGAAAGTTACCATTCCGAGCAAGAACCTACAAAGAGAAAACTTAGTTAATCTAATTCTTGTAACCATATGAAAAAAAGTATTATTCCTTCCAATTTTTGTTACTTTTTTTTTTACCCTTAATTCTTTCCATCTCATGTCATGGGTCGGGTTTGAATTTGTGACGTGTGATTCCATTCGTTACACCTCTACCAACTCAACTAGTATATATTTGTCCAATTTTTGCTACAAAAAGTGGGTAATCAAAAGAATAAAAGTGTAAGAAAAAAAAATTATGTAATAAAAAAAACGAATGCATGATTAACTACATAACTTTAGGTGTCACACACGATATGTGCCAACTTATAAAGTTTTTTTCTCAATAAAGTCTCAAAGCCAAGTCCAAGATGCTTCTCTTTGCAGGTCATTTTGCTTAGCTCAATGGCTTGAGATGAAGAGAAACTAATTGGTCATTTGGCTTGATGCCATCTTAGCTTTTTAGGGTTTGAAAAAGACAACTTGAAATGAAAGCAAAGGCCACAATCTTCAGTTAATTATTATTGATAAATCTTTATATAAAAGAGTGTTTGCTTCAACCTCTCCCCATGTATATCTCTTTTTCTTTATGTTTCTCTTTCAAGAAATGTTGTTTTCAAACACATTGAATCCATCCTTGTTGTGTTTACACTTAACCATACAAAACCAATAATTAATGGTGTGATCAACCTGTCTTAATCTTAAGAATATTGGAAGAAAGAAAAATTAACGCGACATATATTAGAAATAATGTTTGTTAATTTGCAAGATTTGTATAATGCATCAATGTCAATTAACTACAAGTTTCCTCTAAAAGCATATAAAGAGGCGTGCATGATACTAAAAAGTAAAACCAAAATAAACTTATCATATCTTCGAGAACTTACAAATTATGCCTGTTGAGATAATTACTTTTATACCCTTATGGAGAATTCAATAATTTGGTGGTACAGGGGTACTTTTGGAATACATTATAGAAATTAAAATATATCATTTGTAATATTATAATGCCCGAAGCCTTAGATGAATAGTGAAATGTCTTCAACTCCAACCTGAATTTTTCATTTTGCCCTCATAATTTCTTCATACTTACAAGCAAAACCAGCATTTTAAAACCAATTAATTAGTTATACATAAGTTTCGAATATAATTTATTTGAAGTTCTCAATTATTTATAAAGTATAAATATGCTTCTACACCTACCTTTTTTATTTTCCATTTTTTGCCCTTCACATTTCATACTTTTTACAATAAAGAACTAGCATGTCTCAAACATTGATTAATTGTACCTAAGTCGTGAACATAATTTATTTGAAGCCCTACAATATAAACTATAAATAGGTCTTTACATCTAACGTTTGAATATTTTATTTTGCCTCCACTTTCATACTTGTTACAATCAAAATCAGATTATCTCAAACACTGATTAATTATACTTAAGCCCCTAACATAATATATTTGAATCCTCTAATTATCTATAAACTATAAATAGACCCTTCCAATAGTAAGAGTATAATCTTTGGTTACAATATTTTACTCCATGATATTTTTTTAAACATTTTTAATGAATTAAATTAAAAGTATAAATAAATTTTATGATTATTTAACTTAGAAATCTTTAGTCAAATCTCTTAAAATTTAACCTTTTTATTTACAACTAAAATTTTCGAATAAATAAGAGAAAAATGTATATACGCGCACATATAAGTCGTCGGATGAAATATCACACTTACAGATCCTCAACCCAGTGGTGATCACGACAACTTTCCTACTGGCAATGATGCATCACTAACAGCTCACGAACATGAAGCAGTCTGAATCATCGGACCAATAGAACTCGAGAATACGGATCCACAGCACGATCAGACAACCCGAACATCTGGCGACGCTGCCATGGATCGTCGAGTAGATCTGCTCATGGCCCAGATGAACTACACAACAAAAATGCTGGAAAAAATCACCCAGAAGCGCACCCAACCAGCTGACCCTTTTCAGGCACCGCTTCAGCAAAACTATGCCAACCAAACTCAAGGAAGTGACGAAGTCCCAACAGAACCTCAATAGGGAAATTTCGAAAGCAACGAGCTCCCCCTAGGCAAGACTCCACAGTGTGACGGAACGCTTGCCGAAATCCCATTCAGAATAAAGGGGTCACGGATCCCAACGTATTATACGAGTTAGCCAAGCCACCATTCTCCGATGCCCTCATGAAAATGACAATGCCGAAGAAATTCACTTCACCAAAGTTCGAAGTGTATAATGGTACTACTGACCTAACTGATCACCTGTGACACTTCCATTACATGATGGCCCTGAAGGAAACCACATAGTCAACCTTGTGCATGCCATTTCAGACCAGCCTCACATCCACGGTAATGAATTAGTTTAACAGCCTACCACCGAGATCGATAGACTCTTTCCAGGCGTTAGCCACTGCTTTTATCACAAGATTCATCGGGAGCCAGAAAATGAGGAAAGGACCACACTATCTCCTTCACGTCAAGCAAAAGCCCGAGGAGACGATACAAGAATACTTCACTCCCTTCACCAACGAATTAACGATGATCGGTAGATGTAGCGACGATACAGCTGCTGCAACCTTCATCGCCGGATTGAAGAGATGCCCCTTCTTTGACGCTTTTAACCTGGAGCCTCCAAAAGGCGTGGCAGTCTTATTGAAAATGGCTCAAAAACATATTTCTCTTGAGGAGATGAAGGCGACCAGGAAGAAAATGATAAAAAAAAGAAGATAGAATCCTTCAAGGAAACGAGAAAAAAAATGAGGAAAGGAGACGAGATGACGGACGACAAGAGGATAACAACCAGCTGAAGAAACATCAGAATGGTGGAAAAATTTATTCAAAACAACGAGAATCTGAGAAACTACAATCAGCACGGCCTCGACACGAGCGAGTAACGAATTTAATGAAGAATACATACAAACCATACACAACCCTGAAAATAAGTCGAGCCGATATACTGAAGTGCATAGCAAAATGGGATAACATCAGCTGGCCGCTTAAGATGCAAGAAGATCTAGAAGGAAAAGACAGAAGCAAATATTGTTTCTTCCATAAGGATCATGGGCACGATACCGAAGACTGCTCAATCTAAAAGACAAAATAGAGCATTGAATTCAGAAAAATGACTCGACGAGTATAACGAAATGCCGGATAAATAGCTCACACGGAAGGAGAAAACAGATAGCACTACGAAATCGAAGGAACAACCCAGAGAACTAATATACGCCCTACACTGCATAACCGAAGGAAGCGAAATACACATCCTAACAGAAGAAGCAGCTAGGAAAACTTCCCACTCGAATGCACAAAACATGGAAAAGTTTGCATCAACCAACTAATACGATTTGAAAATTCTATCGACGGATGCAAGCTAGACCCGAGTCAATAACGACAAAACTGACAGCAACAGACTCAACCAAACCTCGATGGTTGACACCAAACACGTAGCCAGCATAAGCATGATTGGATAATTTGGTGTCGATGTGAGCATGATTGGACAATTCGGTGCCGATGTGAGCATGATTGGACAATTTGGTGTTGACATGAACATGATCAGACAGTTTGGTGTTGACATGAGCATGATCGGACAGTTTGATATTGACGTGAACATGATCGGACAAGCCAACGCTACTCAACCATCAAATACAAAAGCATCAATATCTAATATGAAAACCAACATCAAGCGAAGAAAGACAAGGCAACAAAAACATCAATCTCTAATACGGGGATCAATATCAAGCAAAGGGAGACAAATCAAATCGTACTTCAAACCAGCGTAAATGTTTTAACAGGCAAGGCTAGTGAGAACACCCAAAAAGGAATATCGATAAGACTACAAATTCATAACCATCATTTTTTGCGTGCACGACAGAATGAATACTTCAAAAAATTAGCCATACAAAACAATCGACGTACCTGGCAACAAGAAATCATGACAAAAGTCGGATATGTATAAATTTCTGGTCTGATCAACCACGAAGTAAAACTTGGACACCCGAGTCAACTTGACACAAAGACTTTGAATTGACTGAAATGTCGAGTTAACGAAGTAAAAGTTGGACACCAGAGTCAACTAAACACAAAAACTTCGAATTGACTAGAACAATGAGCTAACAAAGTAACAGTTGGACACCCGAGTCAACTTAACACAAAGACTTCAAATCGACTGGAATGTCGAGTTAACGAAGTAAAAGTTGGACACTCGAGTCAACTAAACATAAAAACTCTGAATCGACTGGAATGTCGACTTAACAAAGTAAAAGTTGGAGACCAGAGTCAACTAAACACAAAAACTTGGAATCGACTGGAACGTCGAGTTAACAGAGTAAAAGTTGGAGACCAGAGTCAACTAAACATAAAAACTTCGAATCGACTGGAACGTCAAGCTAACGAAGTAAAAGTTTGACACCCGAGTCAACTTAACACAAAAACTTCGAATCGACTGGAACGTCGAGCTAACAAAGTAAAAGTTGGACATCAAAGTCAACTTAACACAAAGACTTCGAATCGACTGGAACGTCGAGCTAACAAAGTAAAATTTTGACACCCAAGTCAACTTAACACAAACACTTCAAATCGACTGGAGCGTCGAGCTAATTAAGTAAAAGTTGGACACCAAAGTCAACTTAACACAAAGACTTCGAATTGATTGGAATGTTGAGTTAACGAAGTAAAAGTTGGACATTAGGGTCAACTAAACACAAAAACTTCGAATCAACTCGAACGTCGAGCTAACGAAGTAAAAGTTGGATACCCGAGTCAATGATATGTTTGGTAGTTAGAATTATCCTTTATCAATATTCAAAGCATGTGCTAAAAATATTAAGCTTAAATTTTGATTAAGTGTGCCTTAAAAAGACACTTAATACTTGGTAAGAGCGTATTTGCTTGAAATAATTTGTTAATGTTTTATAGAAACATGATATAATTTGAATTGGATTTTAACGATCACATATTCGGTGTAAGCAAGGGATTCTCATCCCTAAAGCTTCTCGTTAATTGGGAGAATATTCTTTAGGTTGGATTGGGTTTGGCATTGGGTTTGGGTTAGGTTTTGGGTTTAAGGGTTTAGATATGTGATCATCTGCTTTGTACCACCGCGAGAATCGACCAATTGTCATTCCTTAAATTGTCGCCTTAATACGATTTCATCGTTCACGCTCAAATTCCTACAAAGACATGAAAACGAAATAATTACTATAAAATATAATAATCAAAACACTAACATATATAAATTAAGGGATATATTATGTAATAATTATGTGAATATCAAATACCCCCAAACCTATATTTTGCTAGTCCTCGAGAAAAACAATAAAAATAAAATTCTAACTCACTTTCGCAGGAATCATCGGTTGCACTTACCTTAAACGTGCAACGAGGCTTTGAACCCCTAGATTACCTCTAGTGGACGAGTTATAGTCTCGTGAGGGTTTCCAGAAATGTTACCCACAAACATTACTGACTCAAAAAAACTTGGTCAAACAGTGTTCATTTTAAAACTTCAAGAAATGCAAGAAACCAACAGTGTCATTTTAGTGTATCAACAAATTTCCAAATAATTTAATATTCTCCAAAGATTAGAAAAAAAAATTCACAATCATCCTCAACTCAATGTGTGTGTGTGGATAACACTATCAACATAATTTTTCATTTAAGAGTAAAACAATGACTAAATCTCCTGTAGAAAGTTTGTTTTGACTTCAAAACTCTCATGTCACTCACAATAAAACACTCAGAGATTTGGGATTTCACTCAGTTTATATGTAAGGAAAGAGTAAATAATGAAAAACAATCATCTCACATATAGTATTATGAAGAACGGACTTTTCAAGAATGGAATGAACATGATCTAATGGACAGGAATATCAATTACTTTTGGGAATGTTGAATCAAACACCATAGGTCTTGGTTATTAAATCTCCACGTCTACGGAACCAACCTTTACCTAAGAATCCTGCGAAAGTGAGTTAGAATTTTATTTTTATTGTTTTACTCGAAGACTAGCAAAATATAGGTTTGGGGGTATTTGATATTCACATAATTATTACATAATATATCCATTAATTTATATATGTTAGTGTTTCGATTATTATATTTTATAGTAATTATTTCGTTTTCATGTCTTTGTAGAAATTTGAGCGTGAACGATGAAATCGTATTAAGGCGACAATTTAAGGAAGGACAATTGGTCGATTCTCGCGGTGGTACAAAGCAGATGATCACATATCTAAACCCTTAAACCCAAAACCTAACCCATAAACCCAAACCCAATGCCAAACCCAATCCAACCTAAAGAATATTCTCCCAATTATACTTTGATTCACTCCATGAATCATCCCCTTTTCTCATCTTTATTCATTTTGTTTATTCTCTATAAATACAAAAGAAAAAGGTGAGAAAAGGGAAGGAGGAGAAGGGAATCAAACATCAATAGCCAAAATCAAACCCTCTTCCTTCACAAAGTGATTTTCATCACACCCATCACCACCTATCCATTTATCACTCCTTCTCTATCCATATCACTCAGCAATCACCTCCATCCTCTATCAACCACCATCACCCGAGCACCACCACCACCTCCGGACAGCACAACCGCCACCACCACGAAACAGGGGCGTGACAACCCTGTTTCGCGTCAAACCTTCACTCTGCCATCGTCTCTGTCCCTCTCCCTGTCCATCATCCACCAACCACCATCACCCGAGCACCACCACCACCTCCGGACAGCACAATCGCCGCCACCACGAAACAGGGACGTGACAACCATGTTTCGCGTCAAACCTTCACTCTGCCATCGTCCCTGTCCCTCTCCCTGTCCATCATCCATCAACCACCATCACCCGAGCACCACCACCACCTCCGGATCGCGAGGCGAAACAGAGATAGCGGTGATGGAGGTGATTGCTTTGTACCACCATGAGAATCGACCAATTGTCCTTCCTTAAATTGTCGCCTTAATACGATTTCATCGTTCACGCTCAAATTCCTACAAAGACATGAAAACGAAATAATTACTATAAAATATAATAATTGAAACACTAACATATATAAATTAAGGGATATATTATGTAATAATTATGTGAATATCAGTCAACTTAACACAAAGACTTCGAATTGACTGGAATGTCTAGTTAACGAAGTACGAGTTGCACAAATGAGTCAATATAACACAAAAACTTTGAGTCGACCAAGACATTGAGTTAACGAAGTAAAAGCTCAACGAACGAGTTGACTTAACACAATAACTCCGAATCGACAAACACGTTGAATCAATGAAGTCAGGAGTACAAGAACAAATCAACATGATTCGAGGAACTACAAACGAAAGCAAACTCTTTGCAACACATAAAGGAATTCAAAGCACACAAGCAGTTACAAAGGAATTCAAAGCAAAATCCAAAAGGACTATAACTGAACTGAAAAAAAAAAAGTTCATTTCATTGATAATACAATTATATTACATTCGGAGAAGGAGATGAAGAAGTAGTCGAAGAAACGGAGGCAACTACAGGAACAAAGGAAGGCCCCTCTTCAAGAGAGAAAGAAAGCAATGGCTCTGGGGCGTTTGAAGGTAGAAGAAACAATGGCTCCTCAACTACAGGAACATATTCTTCGATATAGTCGTCCTCAAAAGCTTCACCAACCAAGTGACGGTACCTGGATAAATCCTCGCCAAACCCCTCGATATAATCAAGAAGCTCAACCCGTCCATCAACAACTCGCTTCCAATATTCGGCTTCAACAATACGAAGCCTATCCTTGGCAATAGCAAGCTCATCTTTGGTCGCGACAACCCGCCCCTCAGCGGTGATAAGCATAAAGTATATGCCTTGACATCATCAAGTGCAACGACAATTATCTATTCCACCCGCCTCTCAGCAATATCACAAATAACTTATTGCTCAACTTCGACACAAAAAGCTTCATCAAAATCTACCTTATCAGTGGATAACTCTTTTTCCACATCACATAGACGGGTACGAACATCATCCAACTTGGCCTTCAAAGAATCAAGATCAGCAGCAGATTTATCCCGCATACTTTTCGCCTTAATCAACGACTTTTAAGCAGCCTTCGCAGTTTTCTCTGACTCTGCACATCGTGCTCTCAACACGTCAAATTAAAAAAAACGTGAGAAAACAGCAACAAAAATGCCGCCAACTTTCTCTCTAAAGAAGCCACTTGATCACGACCATCTCGATAGACCGAACCCATCACCCCTGCATAGGCGAGATGATTCATCTCGTCCATTATCTTCTCAAGGCCATGATCAAGGTGATCAAATGGATCCAATGCTGGCATCGAAGGCCTTTCCACTAATCGTTTGTGCCAATTGTTTATCAACCTGAACGCACCATCTTGCACGTCAAGCTGAGTGAACCAACAAAACTTGCCATCCAACTTGATACATATATCTTTTGGGCCAAGCTCGGTCCAACCAACTCGAGGATGAAGAACACTAGGATCTGGAAGCACTAACGAACCACCCTTGACAGCCGAAAGGGCGGTAAAAAATATAGTAACAACGAAAAAACAATTTTTACCCTCCCGCCGAGGAGCAACCACGGCAGGAGCAAGACTAGTAGTGACAGCGGAGCCGCTGTAGGAGAACCCTAATGGACAAGAGAAGAAACCCATCCGCTTTGCTAACATCAATAAAAGGAGAGGAGGGTGAACCTTGAAACTCTGACCACCACCAACATCTTTAGACTGTTCCACCGCTAGCTGAAACATTTTGTCATTAATAACTCGAGGATCATCATTAGACAACTCAGCAACGTCCGAGACACCATAAGAAAAAAAAAGCCTCTTTTCATTATCATCCAACGGACGGGTAGTCTCCTTCTCACTCCTTTCCAACGCCAACCTCAGCTCCTCAGTCTCTTCGAGAGATCCACGGTACCCTTTCGCAACATCATTGTGGGAAGGACTTGGGTGAAAGGTAGCCTCCGTGACATCCTGAACAGAATTCGGAAGGGACACATTCTGAGTAGAACCACGAGTAGAAAGCCATATCTTCCTTGGAACTCGACCAGGATCTACCAGCAATCGCCTCGACGGACTCATGGACCTTGAAAGTTATCTTTTTCTAGAAGTAGAAACGGTGACAAGAGCATCGAGATCCGTAACATGCTTGTCCGAACTCACTTCCCAATCAATGCTAGCATCACTAATGCCAACACGAACAGGAAAGGCTTCAGCGTGAGACTCAATGAATAAGACTCGTTCCACTTCATTCATACTGTACAAACCACTACGCTCCAAGATGTTCTCGGAAAGAAATGCCTCCCCATTGAACTGATGAAGCTTCAGGAAGTGGCCACTGATCCTCTCCTCTTTAGCAGTCAAATGAAGATTCTTTCGTTTATTGGGAAATCATAATGACCGAAAAATCAAACGACCCTGCAGTTGGAAGTAGCCAGAGTCAACAAAAGCATAAAACCAAGACCTTGACCAATCGCGAATATCATCATTAAGCTTCTCAAAGCAGGGAAGCATATATCCCTGTTCGTACCAACATACCAACCACCGAATGCAAAACCTTTACAGTCAAAGGAATGTCGAACATAATAGCCCTCGCATAAGAAGAAACCATTACCTTCCAACCATTAGGACTAGGGGTGGGCACGGGACGGGATGGGACGAGATATACCCATCCCTATCCCATCCCGTTCATACGGGATCGGGACGGGACGGGATGGGAAAAACCCCATCCCGATCTCGTCCCATCCCAAACGGGATCGGGACGGGACGGGACGGGATCAGCGGCATCCAAAAAATTTGAAGGAATTATGCATGTATACTTTGGGTATTAAAAGTTTCTAACACTCCTCAAATGTTGAAATATGAGTTTACATTACTATAAGATGTACCTATTAGTCCAGCTAATTACATGAACCATCTTTACCCTCTGCATAAGAACAAAGATACATTGCTTTCCAAAGCAATTAGTACAATTGATTCAAAAATTATATGATGAAACAGCTGAAAGTCCAAGTGCCCAACCATGAGTATCTTAACACTACAGTATGTGAACCATTGATTTTCAAAATGAACTGAACCACGCCTTTTAAAGGCTCATTCAAAATGTAACACAACAAGCATTCACATCCAATAAGTTAAAAATGTAAGACAATAAGCATTCACATCCAATTCATGGAGATGTGTAACATATTTATGGAGATGCTAAAAAATTAAATATGTTATATACATTAGTATATTTGTAAGGGCATCCACAATTCTAAAATAAAAAATTAAATAAAAATATTAATAATTAATATTAATAAATTAGTTCGGGACGGGACGGGATTGGCGGGATTGAAAATCTCCATCCCATCCCATCCCATTCTAGATCGGGACGGGACGGGATCGGGATGAAATTATTCAATCCCATTAAGACCCGGAAAAATCGGGACGGGATCGGGACGGGAACGGGATCGCGGGATGGGATGCCCACCCCTAATTAGGACCCATTGGAGCAGGAGGAATGCTCAAGAAATTCAAATACTCCAAAAACAACTCCAAAACTGGGAACTGAAAGCTAGAAGAAAACTTGCACGAATACAGTGCGCTGTATCCAGCCTTTGGATTACAAGGACTATCATTCTGTCCAGGCATGGTAATCTCGAGGTCGAGCGGAAAATTATAATCATAACGAAGACTGTCCAACGTCGCCTGAGAAGCTATATTGAGAGAAAAATGAGCCTCACACAGAGCGAGCGACTTACCGCTTAGTTTATCACCAACGAACATCATTAATAAGCAAAAAAAAAATGAAAGTAAAGAAGGCAAAGGAATTAGCGAACCATAATTTCAAAAATAGCGTAAAGAGGGAAAACATATTCGTCACATCCCTTTTTATAGAGCTAAGCAATGAAGGGACGGCTCATGGGACAACATGCGAGATATGATGACTATGCGAAATCCCAAAAATGTGCTCAAAATGAACGAGCAAGCAAGTGATTGAGACACCGACCCTTGGAAAGTTACTAACATCATTAAATACAAGGCAATGATGGAATTGAAAGGTAAACCGTCACAAAGTTAGTGGCCACATCAGCACACCCACTAACCAAAGGGAAGAGTAGTTGATAACACATCAAAATAAACCGATCATCACGATCGTACAGTGGCAGAGAACGTCCATCACTAGGATATGACGACCAATCTACTGGGCCAGCTTATAAAGCCCAAGAAAAATAAAGCCAATTACAGAGGCCCAGATAAGGCCCGCCAACGAGAAGACATAAATGAAGCCTAAATCCAGGCCCGAACAAATCAGAGCCCAAATCCAAGCCTGACATGAGTTATCTCATAAAGAAGATAAATGTTGCACTAAAAAGAACTGTGAAAGGAGTTACGCCTCCATAGACGCATCTCCATCAAGGAGGAGACTGTTACGAGAAACATCTCATTCCGTTGCGCCTCACATGCTTAAGTCATGCAGGGAATTAACCGCGACCATTATAAAAAGTAAAGGGAAGATTCGATACAAAGATGCAACTTTAACTGAGTTTTGTCTAGATTTACTTCATTATTCAAAGATAGTTGCTTACTTAAACATCGGAGTGCCTTCGGCCACCAAAAAGTGGTCATTGACAGTCTAACATTTGTTTTGCAGGTCAAACTCACTGGATGATGAATTTTGGACGCATCATATAGTTTATAAATAAATAAATAAATAAATAAATAAGAGGCTTCAAATATTTATGTTAGGGGCATAAATATAAGTAATTAAGGTTTGAGAGGGCCAAGTTTGTATTTTAAAAGTATGAAATGTAGAAGGAAAAATGAGAAATTTAAAAATTAGATGTAAGAGTTTTTTTTTTATTATAATTTATAGATAATTGGAAGGCTTCAAATAATTGACATTAGGGCTTAGGTACAATTAATGAATGTTTACATGAGCTGATTTTTATTATAAATATTTTAACTTTGGGAGCGCAAAATGGTAAAAATGTGTACTTTTTTTAGTGGCACAGACACCCTTTGTGGCTTTTACTTACCTTTTGATTTTTAATTTTAAATACCATAGGGTTGGGAGGGCAAAATTGAAAAGAAAATTTAGAGTTGAAGACACAATCATTGTTTATTTGGGGGATTTTAGTTATATTTTCAGACATATTCAGTATTTATTTATTTTATTTAAAAATTAATAAGTACAAATTAAAATTTGGGGACTTGGTTAAAATTTTTAAGTAAAATAATTATGAAAATTTATTTATACTTTTAAATTATTTAATTAAAAAAGATTAAAAGATTGTAGTTTCTGTACATATGTGATTGTATATGCGTGTACTGCTTGTATTTATTTTTTTCTTTAATCTATTTATTATTATCATAAAGTTTTAATTTTTTTCAACAAATTTGTTACTCTTACTAGTCTAGATATGTATACAGATATTATTTTCATTTTTATTTATCTTTTCAATACATGGTTTTGATCAATGACATAAATATTCAACAGTTTTGTAAGTCCCAAGTGGGTGACCTAGATAAAGTCAAAAAGGCAAATTTTATTTTGACAAAAATACACCATTAATTTTTTTTTTTTTTTTTTTTACCTAAGTGTTACATGTATATAATAGAAATTGCCTTTTTTGCCTAAAGTTGTAATGAATTTTCATTTTCATTTTTTACCCCACAACAAAACCAAAAAGTGATGTGATTCAAAGTTTTTTCACATGACATGTCACATAATCGTTTGAGGTGTAATTATGTACCCAAAAAAAACAATGTTACAGAAGTGAGAAATCATTATATTAAATTTGTTATAGGTGTTAGAAACAAAATTAAAAATAACTCTACGAAAAAAAAAAAAAAACTATTAAAAATTTTGACAAAAAATTAAACCTACAAATATGGTGTATCCCATATTTTGGGCATTTTAGATTTTTCAATTAAAAAAGATAATTTAAATTGAAAAATCAAAATCAAAATCAGCAGCGGGCCAGCTAGGACAAAAGTGCAACCTACATCTAATAACCACAATCCAAACCCAATGTCAACAGTAACACCCATGCTTCACAGTGAAGGTCTGATGGTTTGAAGGGGTAGAGATGAAGTCATTGGTTAAACTTGATGGAAGATCGAGCAAAGATAGAAGCGAGGAAAGGTGTTGAATTGAAGGGGGGAGCTCCAAAATCATTGAATCACAAAGGGATATTGAATCAATAATCGATATGTGTTGATGGAAGGGGCAGCCGTGGTGGGTGAACTCTCAAACAGAGAGAGAACAACGTTGGTGGGAGGAGAGGGGAAGGGGAGGGAGAGGGTTCCGGTGGCGGAATGACGTTGGACTGTGATCAAAGAGAGGGAGTGAGAGAGATAGGATATTGTGAGAATTTTGATTTTTGGGCGAGGGCATTTTTGGCAATATAGAAGTTTGTGCATGGCGGATGCAAACACTGGTCATTGGGCCAATATTTGTTATAGGTGTTAGATTGGTGAGTTGTTAATTGAATTTGTCCTCTTCGTAGCTCAAGATCACGACTTAGATTTTTCATGCACTAAATATCAGAGCCACGAGTTATCCCTCCTAACAAAACATTTACGTCTAGATAGGTTATCCTAAGTTCCTAACATCATAATAATTTGGCACCCCCCAAGTTTTGACATGGGTAGTGGGGAGTGGAGTGGGCTAGAAAGTGTCTAACTTACGAAGAGGTGATGATTATGTTAGGTTGAATATCATTTTTTTTTTTTTTGAAAGGCAAGTAAGGTTTTTATATGATCCCAGAACTTATAAAAATGTCGTAAGTTGAGTTTGAACCCATGATCTAGTGATACCATCCGTCAAGCTCTAACCGTTGAGCTGTTATGTCATTGGCTAGGTTGAATATCATACACTAAGTTAAATCCTCTACTGATATTCCCAATGTCTATCAGCACTCTGCGAACACCAAAATTTGAACACGTTGATGCATATTGTAACAGATAATATAACATAATAAGCATTTGATCCTCTTATGAAGCTTAATGTAGTGCGAACTTGAAGATATGAACTATATATAATTTTAACACTAAAATTACGTAATCCAAAAAATATTGAGTTAGCGTGTAGAGAGAGAAATCGGTGAGGTGAGGCAGATGGGTGTGGTGTGGACAAGGATTGTGATTTCGATTTTCAAAGTAATTCCGGTCATTTGATTTTTGATTTTAAGAAAATTTTTGTGAAGTATTTCAGTGTGTAAAGAAAAAAAAACATAGAATTTCAAAGATACATGAAAAATAAAACATATAATCATGGCTAATATAACTTGCCAAATTTTAACCCCTTAAATAGGAACAACTTCCTAAGTCCTGACGACCAACGTAGGTTTTTTCCGAGTGCCTCATTTTACATATAGAACAAAACCTTGAAGCAACTACATAAACTCAACGACTATAAAAGATACTCTTATCATTTTCTAAACAATATCGACTTGTTGTAAGTTGGTAAATGCAAGACAGTTTCGGGGAAATCAGTAAAATGTTTATTATACATTTATCACTGTCATAAGTACGACATCGATGTAATTGTCAATAATAAATTATCAACAAATAGAAAACCCCAATTCAAAATACTAGCAAAACAACGAACCCCAAAGCATAAAAAAAAGTCTTAGGCCAGGGCGGAATGTAACACAAGGTATCCCTCCCTTTAACAACTTGTATGTGATTGAGGATTTTCTCAATGTATCACTCGCCTAGTGCGGAGAACCAACTATGTGTGCATCGTAGCTCCTTTCGTCTTCCCTGTGATGTAAGTGAAAACTCATCAATTTTAGAATCCCAAAGCTTGAAATTAAAAACAATAGGAATAATTTTTTAGAAAGAGGGATTTGGATTATTTACTTGACATCTATGATGGCTATGTTTGGCCGACGTTTGATTGAAAAAAGTTGTGAACCAATGATGTAAGAGGTGCTTCTTGCCATTTTGCTTTCTCACTGCTTGTGTAATAAAATATAAGCTCTAACTAAACATTCATACTCTACCAAGGAGTCGAAGCAGCGGTGCCACAAATAAAGAAGAAGAAGAAGAAGAAGAAGAAGAAGCAGTAGTGCGTGTGACGGGAAAAAGACTTAAAAATGCTCTGTGCATATTTGGGGTATGGGCGAAATTATCCTCATGCAACTGCCTCAAAAAATTTCGATACAAAAAATGGAAATTTTGTATGAGAATCATTTCTTTTAATATACCCCAAAAAAGGAGATTTTGAAAACTTATTCCTAGGGTGTGGGTACATTTGGGGAAAATGACTTACAAGACCTACTTTTTATAAATGTAGATTGCATAAGACCCTAACAATAGAAAATGCTTCAAAATGCCTACTACATGTAATTCAAGACTATTAAAAGTCACAAGCTTAAACCATTGCTAAAAAGACATGTAAAAAAACAACTATACTCATATTTTTAGACATATTGACATGATATTGTTATTTATCTATTCAAATTCTTGTCACATTGAAACAAACGAATTATGTGATCTTTTAATGCAATTTGATATTTCTTCAAAATTGTTTCATGCCCCTTAAACAAGTAATCGACTCTTGCTAGGTAATCTGGAAGTAAAAACATAATAAAATTTGAAAATAAACTTATGGCTGTTTTTAGGAGGTGATTGAAGTTCCATTTATAATAGTTTGATTCAAATAGAAGAGGTCAATATGGAAATATGTATTTTCTATTGAATAATGTTTTCAAGAGATTAAAATCAAATTCTAATGCATTTTCAATGTCGGGTGTTAAAGCTATATTCAGAAACTGTACTGCTTGTAATCGAGAAAAAAATCAAAGAGTACATAGTGGTGGTTGTGTCTAAGAGCATATCCAATGGTAAAAGTTAAAATGAGGATTCCCCATTTTAACCAAAAGCTAAATTTAGGGGTCTCCTATTTCATTATCACTCCAACCACATATTCCATTTTAACTTTTTTCATCATTATTTAAATATATTTTTCTCTAATTTTTTATTTTTATTTAAATTTATTTGACTAAAGGAGAGAGAATAAAGAAAAATGACTTTTAATTATAACATTTATTATGATTTTGGAAAATAGTATGGTTGCCCTTAAATTTATGGAAAAGTTGAAAGTGAAAATAAAATAAAGAATGCTTTAAGGGGGAATTCATTGCAACATGCATTTTCTCACATGAGCCCTCTAAAATAATATTTTAATTATTTTAGGAGATCCATTAGAAATGCTTGATCAAATTGAAAATGACTCAAGGTTTAAAGGAATTTCTTTATCTAAAAAGAAATTGAGGTTAAATACGGATAAAGAAGACTAATGATGATAGAGTAGTTGTACTAAATTGAGTCAAGACTCGAGATATGGTCATTGTGATATATTTTTTTGAAAACTGATCGCGTCGAAAGGGCATTTTTAATTAATTTTAGACTTTTGATTGGGGTAAGAGTTTTGAATCACTAAAAGCAGACATTTTCAATAATTAAGTATCCGTTGTGGTCCACAAATTATAAAATGTAGGCCTTTTTAAGTCATTACCCGAACATTTTCCTGTCAATCCTTATCCTCATTGCATTTGCGAAACAAACAGCTGTCCACATCAATAAGAGCTGCCAAACTTGAACTCTTCAAAGACTCTCTCTCTCTCTCTCTCTCTCTCAATTCAATGAGAATTTAAAGAACAATTATCTCCTCCCAAATCACAACAAACGAAACACCAATCTCTCTCTCTCGTGGTACACCGTCGTCCTCACTTGCACTTACAGCACTCCTTCATTGATGGTCCACACCCTACAATACGCCGATGAGGACGGCAAGTTAATTATACGAGTTATACAGAATCAGCCAAGGTAGTACCGTCCTCCCTAACACTAGACTAGTATGAAACAACAAAACCTACACAGGTGTCCCAAGTCGAAGGAGTAGTGTCCACTACTACAGCTGACACCAACCAACTTTCTCTTTTAATTTTGTTCATTGGTCAGTGTGGAAGAAAGAGTGGACGGAAGCAAGGTAGACATACTCCCCCTTTGACGTACGTGGCAGTGAAGAAGAAGGAAGATTATACAGTGACGGTTCCTTAAAAGTAAGAAGTTAAGGGCGAAAAGAAGAAGAGATACTACTTAATATCTTCTATCCTAAGGAGAAGGGCGAGAAAACGGCATCTGACAAAGAGGTAGCCCGACGTGAAGTTGACACGCTTTTGGAGTCAGAGTCAGAGTCAGAGTGAATGGCCAGCCGCTTCTCTTGGCCTTTGGGCGAATCTCACGATAAAAAAGAAAGAGAAGAGCTTAACTTTGCTTGCCCTTTTCCCAGACTCAGATACCTATCTCTCCCTCTCTCTCATGTCTACGTCACCTCGTTCAAACCATCTCTTTTTTTAGGGTTGGTAACCCTTGGGCTTGTTTGCAATCAGCCCAAGCCCAAGCCCAACCAAAGTTGAAAGGGCCTCCTATCGCCCTAAGATGTCGTCTTCCACTTGCCAACACTCCAATCCAACCTAATTCCAATTTCAATTACCCATATACCGTGCCTTCAAAGTTGACATGCCCCATCCCTCCCTGCAAGGATCTATCTATATAACTATTGAGGGTAAAATATGTCTCAAAACTTCTCCGGCTAAGATTTTGTTGTCGAACAAGAAGGCCAGTTGCTGGTACTTACACAAACTCCAATCTGAATGGAGTGCTTGCACGAAGACTCTAATGGTCAAGTCAGTAATATGCTAAAGGAGGCAAGAAAGAGAAATAACGCGAGGTTCAGAGAGATCCTTGCATGCTCGAGGGTTGTTGTGTGTTTGACTTTTGGGAAATGAGCGCTTGCATTTATATTTTATACCTAACCGTATCTATGCGTTCACGATCTCCGCGGTGGTAATAAAGTTGAGTCTAGCCAAATCTTTAATCTAAAAGATTGTATCGTGTCTCGAGCAATGTGGATCCAAGTCGAAAATGTGTAAAATATGCATTATCAATGACCATTCCATTTGTTGCACATGCATGGTATGGTATGACAACAATGACCAACCACCCGTCTTCTTTTGCCAATATATGTGATGATACATCAAAATAGACCAATCATCATGGCCATACACGTGGCAGAGAATATCCATAACAAAGACATGGCGTCCTATCTTTTGGGTCAGCTCGTAAAATCCAAGAAGAATATAGCCGATCGCAAAGGCTCGGACAAAGCCTACTACAAGTAGATATAAACAAAGCCCGAATCCAAGCTCGAACGAATCAAAACCCAAACCAGGCCCAACACGAGTTCTCTCATAAACAAAAGTTGCGTTGCACAAAAAAGAGTCATGGAGGGTTACGCCTCCACATACACATCTCCATCAAAGATGAGAATGTTACGAGAAACATCTCATTCTGTTGCGCCTCACATGCTTAAGTCACACAAAGAAGTTATCGCGACCATTATAAAAAGGTAAATGGAACATTCGACAAATGTATGCAACTTTAATTGAGTTTTTGTCCAATTTACTTCATTATTCAAACAGAGTTGCTGACTTAAGCATCGAAGTGTCTTCGGCCACCAAAAAGGTGGTCCTTGGCAGTAACATCTGTTTTGCGGGTCAAACTCACAAGAGGATAGGATTTGGATGCATTAGTTTGGTGTCGTCCGTAGGGAACGACGAGTTTCCTTTTAAAAAAATAAGATCCACTGTGACAAAGCTCACCACAATCTGATAGAAGATCTACAAGCCGTAAGAACAAATGACACACTCTACAGATCCTCAACCCAGCGATGATCGCAACAACTCTCTTACTGGCAACGATGCATTACAAACAGCTCACGAACAAGAAGCAGTCCGGATCATCAGACCAATAGCGCCTGAGAATCTGGATCCACAACACGCAATAACCCAAACAACCCAGACATCTGGCGACTTTTCCATGGATCCTCAGGTAGACTTGCTCATGGCCCAGATGAACTACATGACAAAGATGCCAGAAAAAGTTACCCAGGAAAACATCCAGCCAGTTGACCCTGTCCAGGCATTGCCCCAACAAAACTCCGCCAACCAAACTCAAGGAAGTGATGAAGTCTCAGCAGAACCCCAATAGGGAAACTTCGAAAGCAACGAGCTCCCCCAAGGCAAGACTCTATAGTACGATGGAACGCTTGTCAAAATCTCGTTCAGAATAGGAGTCATGGATCCCAACATACTATACGAATTAGCCAAACCGCCATTTTTCGTCGCCCTCATGAAGATTGCCATGCTGAAAAAGTTCACTACGCCAAAATTCGAAGTATATGATGGTACTACCGACCCAACTGATCACCTGAGACACTTTCACCACATGATGTCCCTGAAGGAAACCACGGAGTCGATCTTATGCAAAACATTTCCGACCAACCTCACCTCCACAGGGGTGAATTGGTTCAACAACCTACCACCGAGGTCGATCGACTCTTTCCAAGCGTTAGCCACTGCTTTTATCACCAGATTCATCGGGAGCCAGCGGATGAGGAAAGGACCACACTACCTCATGCATGTCAAACAAAAGCTCGAAAAGACAATACAGGAACGTGTCACTCATTTTACCAATGAATTGACAATCATCGATGAATGTAGCGATGACACAGTAGCTGCGACCTTTATCGTTTTACTAAAGAGATGCCCCTTCTTCAATGCCCTTAACCTAGAGCCTCCAAAAGGCATGACAGTCTTGCGGAAAACAGCCCAAAAACATATCTCTCTTGAAGAGATGAAAGCTGCCAGGAGGAAGAATGAATAGGAAAGGGAAAACCATTCAAGGAAATGGGAAAGGAAAGAAGAAAGAAGGCGAGACGATGGACCACGGGAAGATAACAGTCAATCAAATAAACATCGAAACGATGGAAGAATCGAGTCCAACCATTGGGAATCCTGGAAGTCACAATCGGCACGACCCAATCACGAGCGGATAACTAGCGTAATGAAAAAGGAATACAAACCATACACGACCCTAAAGAAAAGTCGGACCAACATCCTGAAGTAATGGCGAATTGGGAGAACGTCAACTGACCACCCAGGATGAGAGGAGACCCAGAAGGAGGAGACAAAAGCAGGTATTTTCCTTCCACAAGGATCATGGGCATGAGACCGAAGATTGCTACAAGCTGAAAGAGGAAATCGAGCATTGGATCCAAAGAAGACTTTTCGACGAATTCATTGGAATGCCAGACAAACAGCTCAAAGGCATCCAACACCACAGGATCGTAATAACAATCTAGGGAACTAATATACGCTCTACACCACATCTACCCCAACAAAGAAACACCTTCCGCTCGAGCAGGCCTATATCAAAACGGAAAGCATAATGCCCCAAACATGACTGCACTAATCGACTCGAGGACTCTACCAACGAATGCAAATTCAACCCGAATTACCAAAAAAAGAATTAACAACAACGAACTCCATCAAGCCTCAGCAAGTGACGCCAAGTGAGGAGCAATGGCAAGTCAAATAAAGAAGATATAATTAAACGAGAAAGAGTAGCAAAGGCCCGAACCCCCAACACGAAGATAAACATCAACCATACAACGATGAAGAAGAAATCACTCAACAATGTACCGTACTGCTCCAGAAAAATTACCGTTAAGAATGGTCAGAACATCCAAAAGGGAAAATCAACAAAATTACAAATTCATAATCATCATCCCACGAAGGATAAAAAGCTTCAAAAAGAAGCCATGTAAAACAATCAACATATAAAGCCAAAAGGAATCAGGATGCAAGTAGGATACACATTAAACTTCTGGTCTAATCAACCAACGAAGTAAAAGTTGGACGAACGAGTCAACAAAGTAAAAATGACTTTGGGTCGACTAGAGCATCGAACCAATGAAGTAAAAGTGGACGAACGAGTCAACTTAACACAAAACTTTGAGTTGACCGAGACGTCGAATTAACGAAGTAAAAGTTGGACGATCAACTAACTAAAAACGACTTTGAGTTGACTAGAGCGTCGAACCAATGAAATAAAAGTGGACAAACAAGTCAACTTAACATAAAAACTTCGAGTCGACTAAGACGTCGAGTTAACGAAGTAAAAGTTGGACGAACGAGTCAACTAAGTAAAAATACTTCGAGTTGACTAGAGTGTCGAACCAATGAAGTAAAAGGGAACGAACAAGTCAACATAACACAAAAACTTCGAGGCGACTAAGACGTCGAGTTAACGAAGTAAAAGTGGGATGAACGAGTCAACTAACTAAAAACGACTTCGGGTTGACTAGAGCGTCGAACCAACAAAGTAAAAGTGGACGAACAAGTCAACTTAACACAAAAACTTTGAGTTGACTTAGACGTCGAGTTAACGAAGTAAAAGTTGGACGAACGAGTCAACTAAGTAAAAAATGACTTCGGGTCGACTAGAGCGTCAAACCAATGAAGTAAAAGTTGAACGAACGAGTCAACTAAGTAAAAGTGACGTCAAACATCAAACATCAAACATCAAACCAACGAAGCAAAACTCGAAGGAAACGACTTCGAGACAACCAAGTCGACGAACCAACTCGAAAGAAGAAAATTTTGTTTTGATCAAACCAGTAAAGCAAATGATGGATGAACAAGTTAGCACAACTCAAGAGAGCCTCAGATTAACTAACACACCAGATCGACTAAGTAGAAGACAAACAAACAAAACAACTTTCTCACAAAGCTCCGAGACAACCAACACGGGGTTGAGACGGATGTACTGAAGCATAGAAAAACCAAATCAGCAAAAGACAGACAAGGCAAAATATAGTTGTAAAAATAAAAGGTGGAGTACAAATCATTTATACAACAACGGACGACCTATAAAAGGCACATGCAACGCGAACGAAGCCAACAAGATGAACCATGACTACGAAGAAAAACTCTTATCTTTTAATCAAAAGCTATTCTTTTACATTCAAAGAAAATAAAAGGGAGGAAGATCAAGGGGAAAGATCTATAACATCCTCAGTGACACCATCTGACAGATGGAGCACAACCGGATAACTGGCAGGAGCCTTCTCTTCGAGGGGGGAGACAATGACTCCTCAACTGTTGGATCGACCGGAAGTTCTTTAACACCATCTTCATCCTCAAAAGTCTGATAAACTAAGTGACGATAATGAGACAAATCAACACTAAGACCCTCGATATAGTCGAAAAGTTTAGTCCGTTTATCAACAATTTGATGCCAAGCCGCCACCTCCATAATGCGAAGCCTGTCCTTAACTAAAAAAAACTCATTCCTAGCTGCTATAAGTTGGCCCTCAATAGTAGCAAGCAACGCGGAAGTATCAGCCTTGACCTCGTCAAGTGAAACCGTTAATTGCTCCACCCTTTTTTCAGCAATGTCGCGGTTGTTAGAGTGCTCTATCATGACACGCGCAACCTCATCATGGAGTGCCTTATTGGTGGACAACTCTTTTTCCATATCATGCAAGCATGTATGAACACTGTCTAACTCGGTTATTAAAGATTTGAGCTTGGTCACAGACCGATCCCGCGCACCCTCCGCCTCGACCAACGAGGCTTTAGCAACCCCGACCGCTTTGATCCTCTTCGTGCATCACGCTTTTAACACGTCATATTGATAAAGAACATGGAAAAACACCAATAGCAGCACAATGGGCTTCATCTTTAAAGAAACCACAAGATTACGACTAGCTTGAGAACCCATCACCCCTGCGTAATCAAAATGAGTCATCCCGTCCATTATAAGCCTGAGACCATCATAAAGATGAAAGCTCGAATCCAGCACAAGCATCGAAGGCCTCCCCACCGACCGTCAATGCCATTCATTAATTAACTTACGAGCACCATCCTGCACATCAAGTCGGGAAAACCAACAAAACTTCCCGTCCAATTTGACCCAAGTCTCTTCGTGGGTAGGTTCGTTCCAACTGATCTGCGAATGAAGAACGCGGGGATATGGAAGCACGAAAAAATCACCACCCACAGTCGGGAAGGAAGAAGGAACATCAAAAAATCCATCATCACATTCTCGTTGGCAGTAACCATAGCAGAAGCGGAACGAATGGCAATCCCAATGAGAACAGAGGAGCCAAAGCTAGCTTAAGAAGGCGGGACTTCCTTCCCATCATCAACAGGAGAAGAGAGAGAATGAAGAGACCGCATTTCAGGAACTTGATCATGACTACTAAGCTCCCTAGACTGAACAACAACTAGCTGGAACATCTTGTCATCAATGGCCTTAGGATCCTCATTAGAACACTTAGCAGTGTCAGGACCACCATAAGCAGACACAAGTCTTTTTTTGCCATCGTCCAGCGGACGAATGGTCTCTGTTTTGCTCCTCTCCATTGCTAACTTCATCTTTTCCGCCCCTTGTAGATAACAACAATCCTTCCTCGAAGGCTCTCTATCAAAAGAATATGAGTAAAGAGAAGCACGATGAATAGAATCAACGTGTCGTTTCTTCTTTGGAACACAATCGAAATTCAGAAACAACCGCTTCGAAGGGCTAACAGGCCTCAAAACTTTTCTTTTCCTAGAAGTCGGACCAGTAGCAACGATAACAAGAGCATCGAGATTCGTAACATCCGAGCTCACTTTCCCATCAATGATAGTGTTACCACCATCAACAGGGACAACACGGGCAACAATATTCGCGGCTTGCCTTTCAATTAGTAGAGCCCGCTTGGCTTCATTCATGTTGTACAAACCGTTGCGTTTCACCATGTCACCAGTAATATAGGTGTCAAAGAACTATAAGAAACTGCAAAAAATGCTCGCAGATAATCTGTTATTCAGCTGTCAATTGCAGATTCCTCCGGTTGTTGGGAACCCGAAAATACCCCACTATCCGCCGACCTCGCAAATTGAAGTAGCCAGAGTGGACAGAAGCATAAAACTAATCCCGTGACCAACCCCTGATGTCATCATTAAGTTGCCAAAACACACGGGAGAACGAAGGAAATAAGTGCTCTTGGATGACAACAGAATGACCACCAAGTGCAAAATTCTAGTAGTAAAAGGAATACCAGAATGGATGACCCTTGCATATGTGGAGACCATAACCCTCCAACCGTTCAGGCCTATCTAAGCAGGAAGAATACCCATAAGATCTAGATAAGAACAAAACAACTCTGGAACTGGAAATCGAAGACCGGTGTGAAACATACGCGAGCAAAACACAATATATCCCTTCATCGGACGACAAGGATTATCATTTTCACGAGGTAGAATGATCTCAAGGTCGGAAGGCAAAGAGTAGTTGGAACGGATGCTATCCAAGGTCGCCCGGGAAACCTTATTGGGGAAAAATTGTGCATTGCAGGTAATAAGCTGCACACAGTCCAGTAAGTCACCAGCAGACATCGCGAATAGGTAAGAAATGATGAAACATACAATAGAAAGAAGAAACAACCCTAATATCAAAGATGGTTTAAAGAAGGAAACAAAGTCGTCACGACATCCTTTATACAATCGAGCAACAAAGATACTGTTCACGGAGCGACATATGGGATATAATGACGCGCGAAATTCCGAAAAATATGCACGAAAATGAATAGATAACGAAGTAATCAAAGGGCGATCGATCAACTGACTGAAAGTTGTAACAACATTAAGTTCAGTGCAAATGTGCGATTGAGATACCAACAGTCATACAGTTAGCGCATACATGAACGCACCCACTAACTAAAGGGGGGGGGGGTACTGACGCCGGACAAAATAACGATTATCCTGCAGACTAGTTCTAACAGATAATTCACAAGGAGGAATACAAAAGAATCTCCAAAAACACAGAGAAATATCTCTAATGTCAATTCAAAATTATGCAAATCAAAGGTCTCCCTAAAATCAGCCCACAAGTCGGGCTTTATAGCTAAAACTCATCAATATTGGAATTTTACCAAAAATGACAACACCCCAATAAACATGCTAAAATAAAATACGTAATAAAAGAAATAAACTACCAGAAATCTGGCCCAAATTGGGTCCAGAATCACTTCCTAAACAATAATTGAAATATTACTATAAAGGAAAAAAAAACTACTAAAATTAACAAACAGTCTATTTCTAAAAGAAAATAATGCCTAATCATAAAAGGAAGCTAAAAGATTTCTAATTAAATTGAAAGATTACTCAAAGTTATTTAGTAAATAACTTTGAGAGCAAATTAGGAACCCTAGAAACCCAAATTAGGAACTCTAGGAACCCAAATTAGGAACCCTAGCAATCCTCCTGCATCAGCCGCCCCGGGTTGGAAAGAACTCGTCCTCGAGTTCACAAGAGCATCATCGGAATCCTCTGGCGGCAGTCCAGGAGGAAGATCCTATGGTATCAGGTCAGAAAACTTTACTAGCTGCTGCACCTCTGCTGGTAAATTTGAATTGACGTCTGCAGGGGCTAGAAAATCATGGTGGATACGTCACAGTACTGGTGTAGGTATAATTCATCTATGCACGGACACGAATCTAAAAAAAAAGGCTGCTGGTGGACTGTGGTGGCTTTGAATAAATCTCGAGGTGCAAATATCCAAAATGTTTTGAAAAACTATTTATCCCGCCAGAAACTCGCGGTCTTCGTCTCCAGCGAGCCGCGTCGTGCGTCTCGCGAGTTGATCGTTCTTCTTCTTCTTCTCTGTTTGGCTCCAATACCTGCACGAGAGAGAGGGAAACGAGGGGGAGGGACGAGAGAGTGGGTGGTTGCGACGGCTGGCTGGACGGTGGTGTGGAAGCGAAGCGGAGCAGGGATTGCCCTGTTTTCATGGTGCTGTGACTCGGTCGTGAGACAGAGTGGGGGGAGAGGGAGGTGATGAATGGAAGAAGGAGAAGAACAGGGTTCGAGAAAGAGAGGAAAACAAGAAAAATGAGGTGGTGGCGGCTTTGTCGCGAGATGGAAAAGGGGCGGTGGCGGAGAGAAAAACAGGAAGGAAGAGAGAGATGGGTGAGGGAGGTAGGCGAGGTGGCGACTGATGGTGGTGCTCGACAGATACAACATTGAAGAAGATCTCAAGCTTCTGAACATGAGTCTTAGCAACCTTCGTCAAGACAGTTAGTTGCTCAACCTGTTCAACTCTTCCAGTTCCCTTGCGACCACGTGCAGCTACAATGACCTTGAGCTTCTTATCGACTGATCCCCATGTTATCTCACTGGGGTCCTTCATGAACTCTTTGTCCATGAGTTTATCTGTCTTGCTCATCATCTTCTCCCAATCTCCAACACCATCAGTAGTTTCCTGATATTCATCATCGTCCACACCTTTCGACTCAATCTTCGAGGGATCCTCCTCGAACTCAAAATCTTCATCCTCCTCTTCATCAGTGTCATACACACGCTCTCCAAACTCTTTAGTTTCGTCTACCACGTCTTCCTCAAGCTCCTCATCGTCATATACAGGTTCTCCATGCTCTCATAATCGAGCATGATTGGGATACGGGTTTTCGAAACTGAAATCAGAATCGTGATCTTCCATCTCACGATTATCGAAATTCTGCGTCGTTAGACGCCGGGTTAACTTTGCGACTTGCCTCTGTAAATCTTCAATCATCATATTCTTAATGTTACGATCACGGTGAGGGGCTTCCTCGTTCGGAACCTACCCGCGACGACCATGACCACGACCACCAGTCATAAAAACTGATGAAATCTCACCCCAAGAAAATGCTGAAGCTCTGATACCAACTGACGCCGGGCAGAATAACGATTATCCTGCAGGCTAATTCTAACAGATAATTCACAAGGAGGAATACAAAGAATCGCCCAAAACACAGAGAAATATCTCTAATGTCAATTCAAAATTATGCAAATCAAAGTTCTCCCTAAAATCAGCCCACAAACCGGGCTTTATAGCTAAAACTCATCAACATTGAAATTTTACTAAAAATGGCAAGCAGAAATCTGACCCAAATTGGGTTCAGAATCACTTCCTAAACAATAATTGAAATATTACTATAAAGGGAAAAGAAACTACTAAAATTAACAAGCAGTTTATTCCTAAAAGAAAATAATGCCTAATCCTAAAAGGAAACTAAAAGATTTCTAATTAAATTGAAAGATTACTCAAAGTTATTTACTAAATAACTTTGAGAGCAAATTAGGAACCCTAGAAACCCAAATTAGGAACTCTAGGAACCCTAAAAATCCTCCTGCATCAGGTAGCTAATGATACATCAAAATAGACCAATCATCACGACCATACACGTGGTAGAGAACATCCATCACAAGGACATGATGTCCCATCTATTGGGCCAGCTCGTAAAACCCAAGAAGAATATAGCTGACCGTAGAAGCCCAAACAAAATCCACTATAAGTAGGTACAAACAAAACTCAAATCCTGGCCTGAACAAATAAAAGCCCAAATTCAGGTCCGACACGAGTTCTCTCATAAAGAAGAGGAACATTGCACTAAAATGAGTCGTGGAGGGAGTTACGCCTCCACAGACGGATCTCTATCAAGGAAGAGATTGTTACGAGAAACATCTCCTTCCATTGCGCCTCACATGCTTAAGTCATGCAGAGAATAAACCACGACCATTATAAAAGGTAAATGAAATATTCGACACTAGTTTGTAACTTTAATTAAGTTTTGTCCATATTTACTTCATTCTTCAAACAAAGTTGCCGACTTAAGCATTGGAGTGTCTTCGGTCATAAAAAATGTAATCCTTAATAGTCTAACATCTCTTTTGCAGGTCAAACTCACGTAAAGACAATATTTGGATGCATCAATATGTTTTTGCCATTAACATTAGAACCAATCCATGGATAGTAAAAACATGGCTTTTAGTGTCATTGATGTTTTTTTTTTTTTTTTTTTTTTGGGGTGTGTGTGTGTGTTTAAGCGTGTCCTGGATGGTCAAATTGGTGGGATCACACATGGGAAGGTCTATGTGCTACACTAGGGTACGAACGGTGACCGTCAACATGGTCCAGGAAATAACACTTGTCCCTTTTCCCATCACTCTTACCTATTCTTCCTCCTCTAGAGACATTGCAAAAACACCAAACATTTTTGCAATTAAGGCTCTGCTTGGTATACCGTAAAGTAATGTTTTTACATTTTTTTACGGGAGGTTACACAAATATAGGCACTTGGTATGATTTGTAAAAGACAGTTCATGGAATTCAAATTCCACGCCTTTGTGTCTTGTAGTTAAGTGGTCCCACAAATCTTTACGGGTTAAAATCTTTCGTAAAATTTTGCAAGTCTTATTCTTTTTTTCAACGTCTACTCAATCCAACTTTACAAGGAAACACAATTTTTTAGAACTCTTTTTAATAAAAATAATTAGAATTCTTTTAGAACTCTTTATAAGGAAACAACTTTTATTATTATTATTATTATTATTATTATTACTATTATTATTATTTAATAACTCTTTTTATAAAAATAATGTATAGTAGTAGGGGGAAAAAATGAGTTAATTAGAATTATTTTTCAATTTTTATGAAGTTGGTGTTTGCATAAATGCGATATCCAGGCTAACCAAGCAAACATTGGATGTATGCATTTTTTTCATTAACTGTTACCAAGTAGCTATAAAGCATTGCACTATAAATTAATATATATACAAACTAATACAAAATTTTACGAAATACAAAATTTTATGATTTACCAGCGGAGCCTAAGTGTGGCAAATAATTGGACAACATTTTACAGTACGTGTTAAACCAAAGTACCAAAAATCTATATAAATTAAGTCCCGTCGCTTTCATAGTCTCAGACTCTTGGCTTAAAAACCAGATTTTTTTTTTCTTTCAGAAATTCTAGGGGGTGAGGGAACGCGTGAGGGAGAGGGAGCGATGGGTGTGTAACCACCCATCCCTTTTGAGATGTGCAGTGTTGCTCATCTCGAGGTCGCTCATTCTCCATTTCAACCAAAACTCAACCCGATTAAGTTAGATCAAGTAAAGTTTGGTGAGGTGACGTGACATGGAATAGTAGGATCAAGTAGAGTGGGTAGGGTTGGTGGCCTCTCATCTTTCCTTATCCACCAATCCTGTAATAGGAAGAAAAAGAATGGAGGAGACCATAAGCATATATCATGCTCCAGTCCATATATAAATCAATTAAGTATATTTTAAATTTGGACTTGGAGGAGTGTTTGTCTGATAATCCAACTTACTTGTCTTGCTCAGAATTGGTTCATGTTCAAATCAACACACATCACACCCCTCTCCCTTGTCTTCTTCTGTAAAGGTAATTGCGTCCACTGTTTTCTTCGTTTTCGGTCCTGCTGTTTGCCTCATCTCATTTCATTCGGTGCAGCGATTATTTCACACCACCATATATACTTACTCACACTATCATGTATTTTTTATTTCCTACTAACTCACACCACCTAAAAAATTGTTTTTAAAAAGAATATTAGCATAAAAACATGATAACTATCGATAAATTTAAAACCTCAATTGAGATTGATTCTCAAGCTTATCAAAACACGATAATTGTAGTACCCTGAGTTATTTAATAAACACAATTTGAATCACTTGAAAATGTTTTGAAATGTGAAATTTATCGCCATTTGACTAAAGTCATGCAAATCTGTCAGAAAAAAAAATTGTTTTCACCCATTCGAAGTTGAGAATAATCATTGCATTGCCCCATGCGATGGGTGAAGACAGACTATTTTTTCTGATAGATTTGCATGACTTTAGTAAAATGGTCATAATTCTCTCATTTCAAAACATTTTCAAGTGATTCAAATTGTGTTTATTAGATAACTCAGAGTACTACAATTTTTGTGTTTTGATGAGCTTGAGAATCAGTATCCATCAAACATATAAGTTGGCCGAAAGTCAGGGACACTACCCCATTTTCACTGCGAGACAAATTTGTGCGACTTTAGTAAAATGACTATAACTTGCTCATTTCAAAATATTTTCAAGTGATTTAAATTGTATTTATTAGATAACTTAGAGTACTATAACTTTTGTGTTGATAAGCTTTAGAATCGGTCTCGATCAAACATATAAGTTAATCCAAAGTCAATGATAGTACCCTATTTTCAGAGACAAAGTGTAAGAGAGGTGGAAGGGTGGTGGTGGTGCTTGATGGAGAAAAGTGGCAGTGACGGGAGGGAGAGAAGTGGCGGTGGTGGGGGTGGTGGTGAAGATGGCGGGGTGAAGGCGATGTCTGATGGAGAAGAGAGAGAGGGAGGGAGGAGAAGAACAGGAGAAGAAAAGGGAAGAAAATAATATGAAAATAGGGGATGAGAGAGAAAATTTTAAAATTTGAGTTTTTATTGATGGTGTGGGAGAGAAGTGGTGATATGGGAAATAAAGTAGGTGGTGTATGAGAGAAAAAGTTGATATGGTGGTGTTGGACAATACTTTAGGTGGTGTGAAACAGTCACTGCCTTTCATCTCATCTTCTGTTTCTCAACATCCTGGTATTTTACATCTTAGCGTTTGA
Organism: Berberis vulgaris; assembly: GCA_963556465.1. NCBI lineage: Eukaryota > Viridiplantae > Streptophyta > Magnoliopsida > Ranunculales > Berberidaceae > Berberis > Berberis vulgaris. The sequence goes on from OY747132.1 coordinate 60,675,829, forward strand.
TGTAATAGTAAGTCTTGGGAGCCAAGTTTGGGAGTTATTTTTGGGACAAGTTTTGATTTTTTTTTACACTTTTTACCTCTTTATTTAAAACACAACAACAAATACCATCTATAGAAGGGCTAGAAATGTAAAAAAACCAAAAGTGGCGCAAAAGTGGCTCCCAAACTTGGCTCCCTAGAATTGTTATTGATGTAAATGCATTTTTCAACAAAATCTTATCTATAAATATGTAATGAGAGAAGGGTTGAATGAACAACGATTTGTCACCAAACTGATTTTACTTTTCCATTTTTCCCTTCCAAATTCCATCATATTTACATACATAATCAACAAGCGAGTGAACAGTAATTAGGGGTGATGATGTATCAAAACGTCATTTGATCAGCACGATACACGTGTCATGATAATCTCGTCAACAGAACGAAGTAGACCTGATTGCATGCTCAATCCAATTAGGCCCAAACAGTAGTAAGCCCATCATTAACAGAATCCAAAGTCGGGTCTGAGTTGCAATGAGCCATTAAGCACACACGTCACGTGGTCAGGCCCAATACTCGTAAGACCTCTAAGGCAAGTATCAGAAAGATCTACCCAAGACAGGCAGACCAGCAACACATTGGATCCAACTTGGAAACATATATTAGAATATAAGTCGGGCAAGAAAATTTTCATGCATGGACAATACTCAGAAAGAGAAACATCTCCCATAGATCTAGGAGCACGAGTCGGATAAGGAAACTATCCCACATGGACAACTCCCAATCAGGAAAGGATCTCCACAACAAGATCACTTTTCCTAAACTACACCACTAAAGGCCTAGTCGAACAAGGACTCCTTCACTATAAAAAGGAGATAAGGTCAATGAACTTGAGGTACGCAATATAACCCAGTTTACAATTTTAAGCCTATCTTAAGCCTTATCTAACTTGGAGTGTCATCGGCCACCACATGGTGGTCTTTGGTTCACGTTTGCTACTTGTGCAGGTCTAGGAAAGCAGCGAGGAAAGAGAGCATAAATCGACTACATCAGTTTGGTGTCGTCCATGGCGAACGAAAGAGTTCCTCGAAAAAAACTATAGTTTCACTTTTTCTAGAGAATCAGTGAGACGTCGACAACAAGGTCTCGCAACAATGGATATGCTACCGAGTCTTTGAATGCTCAAACTGGCAGAGCGCCGCCAGTTCCACCACCGTCACGGGAAGAACCTCCTCAGACCCCCCGTGCCGGTGGCGGCCTCAACAGACCCGATAGTGGACCTACTCTCAACACAGATGTAATAGATCGCAGAGACATTGAAGGCTCTCAAACAACGAAATCCTCCACCTATAGAGGGAGATCATGAACAACAAAGAACTCGTTTCCCAGAAAGTTCAAGAGAGCATGTTCAGAAGAGTTGCGTGACCCCATCAACTTCTCAATGTACAAGAGGCGGAAGCATGACCAATATAGACCCAACGCCCAGAGCCGACAGGTAGGTCTTGCACAATTCCCCCGCAACAGGGCCACAAACCCAGATGTGTTGTTCAGTCTTACGGTCCCTCTATTTATGGACCATATCATAGACGAATTGGTGCCCAAGAAATACACCCCACAGAAGTTGGAGTTTTGCGACGGGACATGAGACCTGACCGATCACCTACTCCACTCAGCACGTTATGGCGCTCAAAGAAGGGTCCGATGCAATAATGTGCCGATCATTCTCTGCAAGCCTAAAGATGTCAGCACTGATGTGGTTCCATAACCTTTCTCCGAAATCCATATATTCATTCCGGATGTTGGCATTGTTGTTTCTTACACGCTTCATAGGCAGCCAATGGCTCAGGAGGGGCCCGCATTATTTGATGACCTTAAAGCAAAAACAGAACGATACGTTGAGGGAGTACGTCACTCATTTTAATAATGTGTTGACCCTCATCGAAGGATGTAGTGATGACATCACCGTCATAGCTTTCACTTCGGGTCTGAGAAAAGATAAGCTCTATGACTTTCTCACCCTGAACCCCTCAACCAATATGACAAATTTGCTAAGAGATGCCCAAGGTTATATCACTCTGGACTAAATGCTGGCCGCCAGGATAGAGGCGGAGTCAGAGACAAAACCCTTTGTCTTGAAGGATAAGAAAGAGGGGAAGAAGAAATAGGACGATGACAATAACAAGAGGAAGCGCACAGATGACAAGATCGACTTGGGCCGCCCCAGGCAGGACATGACCTCGAATTACGTCGGGTCCAGGTATGTCACCCCTCTCAACACCAATCTGTTCAACATCCTTGATTCCATCAAAGATTGGGAAGAACTGAAGTGGTCGCCTAAGCAGCGAGCATACCCTACTTGGCATGACAACAACAAATACTGTGCCTACTACAAGGAAGACGAGCATGATACTGAGGATTGTAGAAACCTTAGAGGAGAAGTCAAGTATTGGATAAGAAAATGTAAACTCAATCAGTTCCTAGGCTCAGACAGGAGGCATGGTTGAGCAAAGAAAAGAGTGGACGTTGTCAAGGAGATCGAAAAGGAAGCTCCAGGAGTCATTTACGTCCTCAACAGGGTCGGTCCCGAGGGAGAGCAATCAAACGGGTCCTGCAAGAGAACACTGATCGAGTTGCGGACACCATCTCAGTATGAGGACCGACAAGTGCAGCACGCACGAGTTCACAGCCGGATCCCATCATTGACATTTACGGAGAGGGATCTCTAGGGGGTACATTTTTCTCATAATGACGCCTTGGTCATTTCCATCCTTATCGTTAAGTAAGAGGTAAAAAGAGCTTTGGTGGACATTGGAAGCTCACTATATGTCATGTTTTTCAGTGCATTCCACAACAGGTAGCTACATAAGAAGGACCTAACGCCCCGCCAACCACATTATGGTAGGATTCAGTGGAGAAAAATGATTCCCCATTAGGAAGACCAATCTAATGGTGGTGGCAGGAAAACCACACCTATGAAAGTACCTTGTCCAAGAGTTCATGGTAGTTGATGCCCCGTCTACCTACAATATCATTCTAGGAAGGCTCTGGCTACATCATATGGAAGCAGTAGTATCCATCTTACACCAATGCATAAAATATACAACCAACCATGCTCAAGGGACTATTTGAGGATATCAGGCAGCAGCAAGAGATTGCCATTACGCGGCCCTAAAGCATTTGAATTGTTTCCATTTACAGACCGGGCCCACATAACCAACATGTCAGGCATCATGCCTAGACAAAAGACGTGGATTACTCTATGAGGGCGGAGGATCCCAAATAACCATGGAGGGGCTATGCGGAGATTTATAAGTCAAAGCTAGTGAGGGAATCCAGAGTGAAAATGAGCTAAGTAATGATACTTTAAAAAACATTCACCAACTCCAAGAGCTGTTAATCAGCAAGGAACTGCCCACCAGCATGAAGTCCACTATTGAGTAACTTTGTTAGCTTTTGAAAAAAAACTTCGCTAGAGAGACCTCGCAATCTGAGCCAAAACCATTTGCGTCTCTTTCATGGCTGAATTAGCTTAGTCTCCACTCAGAGTTAAATTATTTGTTGCTTTGATTTCGTTTATTGTTTTCTATTTTTCATCTCAGTGTAGAAGAGTTGTTTGTACAGGACACATTCCAAAAATAAAATAGATTTTATTGATTGCAATTATTACAAAGCTTTCAAACCAACTAGTACATCAATTTATACACTACACGTGTCTAAGTCCGATGCATGCATCTATCAGCTGAAACAATGATAGAGGCTCTGATCTGCTAATCCGCTTTCAGAAGAGAAAGTGATGAAAGTAAAGCGTCCGGAGCAGAAGGCGAAGAAACACACTAAATTCATCGGTCCGTTAAATCACCCCACAAAGATGTTTTGAAAGTGGAACTTTGATTCAATCAGCCTCATGAAGAGGAACATAAGAAAATGACAGAAAGTTGGTGAAAGCGTCCCCAGACAAGCAGACGATTGAGGTTTCACAGTGCTGCCAAACGAGGGCGATTTTGGAGGAGGTGCCACCCCAGGAACGAGAGTCACGACCTCCAACACTTCCATCAACCATAAACTAGTTGCGAGGACCAAACCTCGACAACAGTACACGGATGGGAGAGTGCTTGAGCATCAAAGGATGGAAGACAAACCTAACCTATGAGAGGAAGTCCGTAATTCTTATTCCCAATGTAAGAAGATATTACAAGATCTCATGGGATCAACACGACGCCCACTTAGATCAAGCAACACTGCATAATATCAAGACTCATCGGTAAGAACATTCGAAGACTTCAGCGAGGGAAATCTTCTTTCAACCTTTGGAAACCCTAAAGCAAACTCTCGAGTAAGATTCATTTGATAACATGCTCTTCTATTTTCATTGCAGTGCTCAAACACAAAATAGCCAGCCCATATATAGGCAAAATGGTTTACGAAGAGGCGTCAACAAGCAGTTACTTCAGCATTAAATGCCGAACGGGAAATCGGGAAAACGACGATTCCAATAGCAACTGCACAAGTCCACATCTTTTGAATTAATGACACTGCAGGCAACCCCATTAACTGGGGGTAGAAATCGATACTGAACCATCTTACAGAATACGCCGTATCCTTGACACGTTGATTCGTAAACAATTTTTCTAAATGGGCCTCTCAACTAATAGGCCCAAGCTTATGCCCTGCCAGATTCGGAACAAAACAGCAAAGGCCTTGAGCGCGCACAAAATAATGAGCGCTTCTATTGAGTGTTGTCATTAAACCCAAGGCATCAACTCCATTGTTGTTCACCGAAGTCGGTCAATCTATTATTTTTTCGATCAATCGATTCGACTCTGGAATCAGACCGCCAAAAATTTATATGCGAGCCAAGTAAGTCATGACTCCCCCAGTCAGACTTACACGCCTAGAGTCTTACAGGCGAACTAAGTCAGGACCCCCAAGTCAGACTTACACGCCCAAAATTTTATATGCGAGCTAAGTAAGTCAGAACCTCCAACTCATACTTACGCACCCAGAATCTTACATGCGAGTTAAGTAAGTTAGGACACCCAAGTTGGACTTACACGCCCAAAATTTTACAGGCAAGCTAAGCAAGTCAGGACACCCAAGTCAGACTTACACGCCAAAATCTTATTCTAACCAAAACTTAGTTAGTTTCGCCTTGGTAAGCTCTAATGCCAGTCCATTAAATTAAACGGGTGTCAACGGTTTAGAGAGTGATAGCTTAGTTAGCTCTCTGATGCCTAATCGAGATGACTTTGCAGGGATCATTGTTCAAACATGGTGAAAGACACCAAACCCGACAAAAGCTTAGTCGGTGACGACTGACGATGATAGCTTTCGGTATGCTCGAAGCCTAGTTCGTAATTAATGGATTTCGATGGCCTCGAAAGTGTGAGTCTAGTCAGCGTTCTCGATATCTTATTAAGATGACTTGCTAGGGGTCACTACTCGTACGTAGACAGTGATTACCGAACCCCGACCAAAACTTAGTCAGTAGCTGCTGATGACGACGATTTTGATATGTTCGAAGCCTAGTTTGTTGTGCACGGATTTCGATGACTTAGAAAGTGAGAGCTCAGTCAGTGCTCATGTAGTCTGTGAAGGCGGCTTGCCAGGGATCATTGGGCAATTATAGACAATGAATGCCGAACCCTAGTAAAGTTTAGTCAGAACGACTGACAATGATAACTTCTGGTTGGCTCCAATTCCTAGTCTGCTACGAACGGATCAAAATGAGTTAGAAAGTGGGAGCTTAGCTAGTGCTCATGTAGCCTGGTGAAGATGGCTTGCCAGGGACCAACATGGTGGGCGAAACATAACCCCGTTTTAGTCATTCATAACTGGCGATAACAACCCCACTAACTCGGGGGGAGTAGCCGATGATACATTAAACATCCTCTGATCAACACTGTACATGTGTCATGATAATCTCATCAACAGAACGAAGTAAGCGTGATTGCTTGCTCAAACAGCAGCAAGCCCATCATTGGCAGAATCTAGATAGTCGGGTCCGAGTTGTAATGAGCCAGTAAGCCCACGTCACGCCGCCAGACCCAATACTCATAAGACCTCTAAGGCAAGTATCTGAGAGATCTACCCAAGGCAGGCAGGTAAACAACACAATGGATTTGACTAGGAAACATATATTAGAGTATACGTCGGGCAAGGAAACTTCCTTGCATGGACAACACTCAGAAAGAGAAACCTTTCTCATAGATCTAGGAGCACAAGTCATGTAGGAAAAATATCCCACATAGACAGCTCCCAATCAGAAAAGGATCTCCACAACAATATCAATTTCTCTAAACTACGCCACCAAAGACTAGGAGCACAAGTCGTGTAGGAAAACTATCCCACATAGACAGCTCCCAATCAGAAAAGGATCTCCACAACAAAATCAATTTCCCTAAACTACGCCACCAAAGGCCTAGCCAAACGAAGGCTCCTTCATTATAAAAGGGAGATAAGGTCGACGAACAAGAAGTACGCAATATAACCCAGTTTACAGTTTTAAGTCTCTTCTAAGCTTTATTTAACTTAAGCATCGGAATGTCATTGGCCACCACACGGTGGTCTTTGGCTCACGTTTGCTACCAGTGTAAGTCTAGGTAAGTAGTGAGGAAGGAGAGCAGAAATCGACTACATCAATGGGTAATTTTGCACATTTTAAAATTAATAATAAATCTTTACAATGATGAAAAGTGATGCTTTTTGGGTTCCACAAATGCCCTCCCAGTTTAAAAAATTTTCAATTAAAACCACAAGTAATTGAACAACTACCAAGTGTAGTGTTGTACATTTAACGATTACTTTTGAAAGTAATAATATTAAACTTTACTAGTTTCAAGCGCCCGCTACGCTTGCATATATATAGTTATTTTTACATTTAATTATATTTATTATTTTTATATTCCTTACAATTTTCCTTTGAATCTATGTGCATCGATCAACTTGTTGTTGGACAAAAAAATGAAATACCGATAATATATTTTGTTTTTAATGTCATCCACTACAATTATGTTTTTTTGTTGTTGTATGCAAAATGTAATTACAAAAAAATTATAAAATTTATAGAATTATTAAGTCATATGAACTCGCACACATTGTAATTTGCAAATGGTATTATATGAAAATATGAAAAAAATTCTAATTTTGCAAAAAAATATTATTGAATTTCCAGTGATTAGAGTAGCAATTTATAATGAATGCTGTAAAGAATTGAATTGTTGCAATTGTTTTATTGTTGTAAATTCATTGAATATAATACAAGCTTATATAGAGCTAACTTTGACATAACATAATAGAAATAGGAAACCTAAGACTTCTATTCTATTCTGACTTTCCTAACCTATTCTGTAACACTTTCTTATTTTGTAACATAGGTAGACTTCTATTCTTTAACACTCTCCCGCAAGCTGGACATGTAGACGCAGACGAAATGTGCAGCTTGGAGGAAACTTTGAAGTCCTATTTGGTGATGAAATCATTATTGTCGAGTCTGGATGATTCCTGTTCCTGTATGATTCTGGTATGAAAAAATCATTACTCAATTCGAGTCTTGGTATTGGTGATTCCTGTATGAAGAAATCCCGACTCAATTCGAGTCTTGGTATTGATTATTCCTGTATGAAGAAATCCTGGTATTGATGATTCCTGTTTGAAGAAATCATGACTCAATTCGAGTCTTGGTGTTGCTCAATTCGAGTCAACACAGATTTTGGTAGTGACCAAAGATAGTGGGTGTGAATAGCGGAGTGAAAGAGATTCAAGTTTATTTCTTTTCCCTCCGTTTCTTCTTCTTCTTCTTTTTTGCCGTGCGATCTGATGTGCGATCGAACTTGTGACAGAAAGAGAGGATGACGAGTGTCTAAAAGTGATTGTAAGTCGAGTGTCTAAAAGTGTATAGAATATGTTAGAAAGTCAGAATAGGTTAGGAAAGAGAGGATGACGAGTGTCTAAAAGTGATTGTTAAAGAATATAAGTCTACCTATGTTTCAAAATAGGAAAGTGTTACAGAATAGGTTAGGAAAGTCATAATAGAATATAACTCTTAGGTTTCCTATTTCTATTAGGTTATGTCAAAGTTAGCTCTATATAAGCTTGTATTCTATTCAATGAATTTACAACAATAAAACAATTACAACAATTCAATTCTTTACATGGTATATAAAGCTAACTTTGACATAACCTAATAGAAATAGGAAACCTAAGACTTCTATTCTATTATAACTTTCCTAACTTATTCTGTAACACTTTCCTATTTTATAATATATGTAGACTTCTATTCTGTAACACTTTCTTATTTTGTAACATAGATAGACTTCTATTCTTTAACAAATGCTATTCGGTTTTATTTTTTAATACCCGATAAAAAGAACCAAATTGTTTATATTCCTTTTTTTTTAATTTTTAATTTTATTCCATTGAGTATTTAACTAATACTTTGTTGAAGTTGATTAACGGGGATAGATGGTGGCTGGGATTAAATAAATTAAGTATCAATGGAGTGACCTTGGTCAGTGTCCTTTTTTTTTTTTTAAATTCCTAGCCCTACCAACTCAATCCCTCTCTTTCCAATCCACCACGGTGCAGAGGTTCATTCATCTCTCGCTAATCTTCTCTTCTCCCCATGTCAAAGCAAGCAACTAAAAGAAGAAAAGATAAGAGAAATTCCTCATTGAACACGCGATTCGATCCTTGAAATTCATCACAAAGACTTCATTTGCAGTGACAATGGCCCTAATGAGCTCTAGGTTCACCATAATTGCTTGCTTTATCCCAGAGATTGTGGACACATCAATAATGGATCAAGAATCATGAGATTGCGAGCAGGGAGACCAGTCTGTCTCATAATCGAGTGCATCCCCTATCTCCTAGAGATGCGAGTGGCCTAAGTTCGAGATCGACAACCATGTTCGAATCGAAGAAGCTCCTTTCATCTTTGTGGTGGCTGCATCTTGATTGGGCAGTGGAGGTGGAGGCATCGGCGGCTGTCACCTTTCCATTCCACCTCCCCACTTTGATTTCTCCTCCACCGTCTTTGATTCCTCCAATTCTTTTCATCAACTCCACCATTCACAACTCCCTCTCCAACCCTCCTTCAGATTGACTTTTGATTTCTCATTCTCTTTTCATGAATCATCTGAAAAGAGGAAAAAAAAAAGTAAAACCGAAAAAATTGTACTGGACTGGTCAGTTCAGGTCCATTCGGTTTCGATTTTCCGTTTTGAAAAATACGGAAACCGAATTGCATCGAAAACCAAATCAAGAGTTTGGTTCAATCGTGGTCCAGTTTTGAACTGATTAACACCCTTAGTTCCAATTAATTAATGAAGCCTTGTGTTGAATACATCAACGTCAGAGGTGTTCATTGTAGATATGGAGGTTCTTTTAAGTCATGTTCATACTGGTAATACCCAACTTGCCCATAAAATCTATTTTATTAGCGGTATGTACTATTGGGTGCGATTGTAGAAACTTTGACCTTTGGATGATATTTAGGACATCATATTTATTTACTACATGTGATAGTGTTTTTCATTTAATAGACACAAAAGCCCATTGTAACTATTCATCTACCTATTAGTTTTGTTTGTAAATAGTAATAAATTGGGAGGGCAAAACAAGAAAACAAATGTTATAGTTGAAGACATGACACTATTCATGCAAGGCTATTGAATGGCTTTCTTTGTAGTTTTTTGAGTTGGAGTTTACAATTTTGTTCGTCTAGGTCTAATTGAATTTGGATTAAGTAATTGATATTTGACCCACATTCTATCCAATTTATAACCCATTTTTAATCCAATTATTTACCATAACAACTATGTAATTTGTATTTTTTTCAATATGGGTTAAGCAATTGTATGACACACATGGGTTGGGTTTTTAATGATTTTGAATTTTTAAGGACCAATCCATAAATCCAAAATTAGGTTGAAGACATTGTACTATTCATTCAAACTTGTAGTTGCTATTGTATGTACAAATAACATTGAACATTGATTTGTCTCCAACTTTAACTTTCGTTTCCATTGTGCCCTCCCACTTTCTTAATATTTACAAGTAAAATCAATAGGTAGGTCTGAAGAGTGACGAGGGGTGTTTATGTCTTTGAAATAGAAAACACTATCACACATTTTTACCATTTTACCCTCCCAAATTTAGACGATTTACAATCAAAACCAGCGTCTCTAAACATTCATTTATTATACCTAAAACTCTAAGTACATTAAATAATCAAAATATTTTGGTTTTCCAAATGTATCTTCACAAAAGTTGGATATTTGATTCATCATCATCATCATCAAAGCCCATTCCCGAGATTTTCGGGGTCGGCTACATGGATTTTGGTTCTCCAAGCAATGCGATCTTCCCACATTTCCTCGCCTAATCCAAGCTCAATGATATCTTCATTCACCGTCTTCATCCAAGTTTTCAACGGTCGTCCCCTCCGTCTACACCCTCCATTAACTTGTAAAAACAAAAGTATTTGGAAGGTATACGTGGTGTGAATACAAAAACACTAAAATTTTTTTGATGGTATACATAGTGAGAATAAAGTAACAACTCTAATTTTGTTTTCCCACTTTCCCCTCTCAATTTCATTTTTTTTTTACATAAAAAAACAAAAGGTGAGTGAAAAGTTACAATGGCATGGGTATCTGTGTTTTTAAATGAAAAACACTATTGCCTTACCATTTCCTCCTCACAAATTCAAGTTTACAATTAAAACCAACTCCTCTTAACATTCCTTAATTATAACTAAGCCCCTAACATAATAATTTGAAATTCCCATATTATCTGTACATTATAAATAGACCATTAACTCTAACTTTTAGATTTTCCATTTTGCCCTTTCCATTTCATACATTTTACAATAAAAACAGTCTCTTTCAAACATTGATTAATTAAAATAAAGCCCCTAACATAATTTGTTTGAACCCCCAATTATCTATAAACTATAATTAGGCCCTGCATCTAACTTTTACATTTTTCATTTTTCCCTCCACATTTAATATTTTTTACAATCAAAACCAACCCATCTTCAACATTGAGTAATTATACTTAAAATGCCTAATATAATTTATGTAAACCCCTCAGTTATAAATAAACTATAAATAAACTCTTAAAATAGTAAGAGTATAATCTTTGGTTATAATATTTTAGTCATAATATTTTAGTTTTACTTACTATTGAAAATTTAGAATAAAATTAAAAAATACTGATATACACGTACGTAGGACGTATCTACATCCTAGTAAAAATAAAATCAGAATATGTGGGGTTTATATCCACTAGGGATGGACGCGCTCTACGTGCGCGAATATTCAGTATTTTCATTTTATTACAAAAATTTAATAATACGTAAAAATTATTAGCAAAAAATGGCTAGGTTTGTTGGCTAAGAGTAAATAAAAAAGAAAAAAATATTATTTAATTTCTAAATAAAATAATTATTTATAATTTTAAGTGAAAAATTGATTGAAATGTGAAGGGCATGAATGGAAAATAAAATGTTAGATGTAAGGGCATATTTATAATTGATAGATAATTGAAGGGTTTCAAATAAATTATGTTACGGGGTTAGATATAATTAATTAATGTTTAAATAGGTTGATTTTGTTTTAAACGGTCTGAATTTGGGAGGGTAATTTGGTAAAAATGTGTAATAGTATTTTCTATCTAAAACGAAACCGTCTAAGTGTCGAGGAAAACAGCGAGGGGGGGGGGGGGGGGACCGTCCATCCCCCCTGGATGCGCGCTTGACTTTTCAACGCACGCATCCCGGGGGGGATGGACGACCCCCCTCCTCGCTGTTTTCCTCGCCATTTCCCTCGACAGTTAGAATTTTTGATCTAAAACACACAAACACCCTTGGTAAATGTTCACATATATATTGGTTTTGTTTGTGATTAATAAAATTTTGAAGGGCAAATTGGGAATCCAAAAATTAGGAAGAAGACAATTGTGTAAGTCTTTTTCAATGTAAAAGACAAAAATACCATTAGACACTATTCATTTATGGGAAGGATCGTTATAATAGTTCAGATAGTGTGTTGACGTTGTACGTGTGCGTAATTTTGGGGTTTTTAATTTTAGAATTCAATGAGTCAATAAGTGCAAAAACAAAGGAAATTGATTGAATTAAAACCTAGCAGATTATCTTTAGGGTATATTTGGGTTTTAGCTAATTTGATGGCATATTCGTAAATGATTGAATTAAAACCTAACAGATGTTTACTTTTTCTAGGTTATATTGTAAAATATAGACTTTGGTAGAGGCAGTGTTCTAAAAATCGCTAGGCGCTGGGCGAGCGGCGAGCAGGTGCCTAGCGCCCAGGGGCCTAGGCGGCCTTAGGTTTTGTATTATAACTTTAATAATTTACAAAAGTTAAGCATAATACCTTATCAATTACATCCAATTTAATGCCAATATACATATGAAAATTTAAAATCATGAAAAATTAACAATCGTGAACAAAATTTATTAAAACTCAAATGACTGAATTTGGTCATGATGGGTACTTTATATAAATTTGAATTTGTGTACTCTTTTATTTTTCTTCAAATTGCATGAATAACCTCAGTTATGTTTGATAAAATCTACATTAGTAAAATTGGTACCGGCAGATCCTTTGAGAATTCCATTAAGTAATCATCATTTGCTACATTTAGACATATACTGAATAAAAAATAATTAAATAGTTTATTTCTAAAAAATAGGAAAGAAAAATAAAATAAGAACACAATCAGCCTTATTAAAAAATAAAAAATAATAAAAAATAAAAAATAAAAATCGCCCAGACCACCTAGACCCCGCCTAGGCCCGCCCAGACTGCCTAGATCCCGCCCAGAACTGCCCAGACTGCCTGCCCAGCCATTAATCTGGGCGGTTTTCCACCTTCTAGCGCCTAAGTGCCGCCTAGGCGGCCTAGGGCCGATTTTTAGAACACTGGGTAGAGGCATGATTGAACCTGAAAATCATGTTGATGACACAAATGCATTGTTCATCCAAGGGAAGTGTTGTTATACTACAAACTAGTGTACCCGCCGTGCCTGCGGCATGACCATACCCTTTCCACATAGTGTATACCCGTGCCGTTGGCACGATTACAGTGACATGCCTCCACCCTGATCCTTGGGTCGTGCCTTCAACACTCTCCAAATAGGTCACTAAATTACCAAATATGAAAACAAATTATAGATTATTGTTAAGAAAATCAAACCTTTTATCACATGGTTTACAACCCTTCGAAATCAATAATTTTATTGCTAGAGTGGGGGTTAATTATATAATAAGAGTAATTAACTTTGTGCGTGACTTAAGCATACATGGCGCAATGAAGGACATTTCTCGCAATGGTCTCCTCCTTCACTAAGATACGACATTGGAAAAGAGATTTTCACTATGATTTGTCTCCTTCATAATGTCTCTGTCCTCTAAGGAGAGAGATTCGTGGGGCCTGAGATTTGGACCTTTAACCTGGGTCCTGGTCCATTACTAAATGCCTATTTATGCTTTAGCAACTGGATCCGTTATCCATCTTTGGTTTGAACCGTATGTCCTCTATGAGGGATGATTTGTGCCATGTGTACGATCGCGATTGAATGACTATTTGATATATCATCAGCTACTCTCCTAGCTAGTGGGCTCGCTTGTGTGGCCACTAACTGTTAGGCGATGGGTTATCGAGGTTCATCATCACTTCTATGCGCAACATTTAATGCCATTAAAATCTATCGACTCAATGGCCATGATTCAGCTTCAAAAAGAGATAATTATTTAAGTCACTCAAAATAGTTTGAAATCGAATTTCATAACCACAAAAATAAAATCAGTCGATGCAAATTTTGGTAATTTAAGAATCTTCTTTCATTGAACTCCTGGGATATTATTTAGCAAAAGAAAATATGTAAGTTGAATTGTTAACTTCAATTTTACACCTCCAAATTATAATGTAATTTAGAATCGATTATTATGTATCAAGCCAATAATGTGTAGATTAAATAAGGTGAAATTGATCAAAGGAAAGTAAACTGAATATTCAAATTTAATGTGTAACATGTGTACGGGTGAGGTTAGGTGAGATAAACATTGTCGCAGGGCGGTGAGAATTGTTGATGTTTTGGAGGGTGCTTTCGAGATTTGGTCGACATTTGAAGGGAAATTTCGAGATTCTAGAAATCACAAACCTACAACTAGGCAGCTGCCCAATTGTAGTTATAGATACAGATGAGGCGTGTGGTCACATTTATAACAATAATTCTAGGCAGCCAAGTCTACCAGCCATTTTTTGGCCAGGGTTGGGCTCTTTTACACTTTTACCCCTTCTATAAATGATGTTTGTGGTTATGTTTTAAAGAGAATAGGTAAATGTGTAAAACATCCCAACCCTAGCAAAAAAATGGCTGGTAGCCCCGGCTGCCTAAACTTACTCCATTTATAGACATCTGCTTTTCTATAAAATTGTTTGCTAAGTTGTATGGCTACGTGGGTAAAAATAGTCTAAGAACTTCTCCTGTAAAGGAATTCCTTCCTGGCAAGAAAGTGAACCACTAATACTTGCACAAACTCCAATCTGGGCAGGACACCCGGGCAGAAACTCCGACGGTCAAGTTAGAACATGTTTAAGAAGACAAGAGAGAAAGAACGAGAGGTTTATTGCTTGTTTGGCTTTTGAGAAATGAGCATGTTTTCATAATTGTTTGACTTTATCTCTGTGTCCGTGATCTTCGTGGTGGTGATAAGGTTGAATCTATTCAAATCTGTCAGTTAAAAGGTAGCCTCGAGTAGACTCTATCATGTCTTGGGCAATGTGGATATTCTCAGGTAGGTGTTTCGATTGTTGGATCAAGGTACCAAGGAAGTGCAATGCCAATGGGCCCCGACCTTGTGCCTATTCGCCTACCCCAAAGGGATACATGGCATGTTCTGGTTGGGCGGAATCGAACCATCGTAGCAATTATATGTTTCCATGTTCACCTATAAATTCAAGGAGTAGTGTCGGGGTTCCAGCAGAGCGGCTGTCCGAGTGAGTTGTTTCGAGACTCTAGGGAAGTTTCGAAACTACTTATCTTTCCTTAGTTAAAGCTGTGGCATTCAGGGTTGAGTTTTTCCTTGTTTCAGTTGAATGTGGAGATCCTGAACTACTATGAGATAGCTTGTGACGGGACCTTCTGAAGACATCTTCGTACATTTGATAGGATCTCCGAGGTGTTGGGTGTGTTTTTTTTGGAAAGCGAGCTGGGTTTTTATAGGATCCCATAACCTATCAACAAGGTGCGACCTACAGGTCAACAACATAAGAAAGTAACTATGCCGCCGGTGGGTCTCGAACCTAGGACATGGGGGATAAACCCACACAACCCTAACCACTCGACCATAACGCCATTGGCGAGGTGTTGGGTGTTGAGGTGACGATGGATCCTTTTGGTTTCAATACCTAACCCAAAAGAAGTCGGGTTGGAGGACGTGCAACCTAGAGATTAGGGCTGACTTTCCTAGGTTTATGTGGGGTTTCTCGGACTGTGACAAACACTGTATAGAGCTCCTATCTCTGTCATGGGTTCATTGGTGGTTAAGGATAATCTATCTTTGAATAACCTTCCCTCAAGTAGCACAATCTTTGGGGAATTGTGTCCAACACTAATAAATCCAATTATCTCAACAATAATAATTCCATTTGTCTCACATCAAAGACAAATTCTAGCTAGCCTAGGAAACCAACCTGGTTTCCCGCTTGGGGGGGGGGGGGGGGGGGGGGCGAAAATACATTTTTGCCCCCCCTCTTTAAACACCTTTTTGAGTGTGTGTTTAAAGAGGGAGGGGGGAATGTATTTTCGCCCCCCCAGGCGGGAAACCAGGCTGGTTTTCCCAGGCCAGCTAGAATTTCTACACATCAAACCACCATCATCAATAACTACATTCTCACCCCCTCCTCCCAATTATAGTCTTGATTTGAAATTTTTTGTATATGTGATAAAAATAAATTGTATATAACCACCACTAATAACTTCAGTTGTCCTAATATTAAACCACCACCATCACATATATCTACCTCTCACCCCTCCTATTATTATAAATAACCTTGAGATGAACAATTATTATAAAAGCGAAGAAGGTATATAATCACAAACTAAATACTTTCAATGAATTATTCTAATTGGTTAGGAAATATATACTGTAACTTTGAACCGATTAGGATATTATTTTAAAAAAAGTTCCCGTCATAAATGATAGTGTTTTGTCATCAACGTGATTTACCTTTTCGCTTATAAAAATTGTCCAAATCAATACTATAATTAGATGAGTGAGGTGGTAATTTGTGGTTATGGTTTAATGTTAGGACAATTGAAGTTAATGATACATAAAAATGGTCACACCCCTGAGCCATACACGTGTCAAGATGATCTCGAGGAATTACATGCCCCAGCATCATCCCAACACTGATCCGGCCTAAACGGTTCTAAGCCCGCCCAATTCAGTCTGCCAGACGGACCCAAACTCTATCAACAAGCTAGGCCCACACGTCTCACATCTATCCTCAATACCCATAAGTCCTACTAAGGCAAGTATATCGAGGATCGGCACGGGAAACTACAACATCTCTCTGTTTCCAACTAGGAAGCATACCAAAGTACATTCCACACAAGGAATCTTTTTTCTACGAATTGCTCTCGTATTGGGAATCTTCCGCGTATCTAGGAGCACAAGGCTAACAGAAACTTCCTTCCTACAACAAGACTCCTATTAGAGAAGGATTTCCACGAAGATCTCTTTCCTAAACTAAGCCTTCGATGACCTGGTAGAACAAGGACTCATATAAATAAGACATGATGTTAGTAAGCTAAGGTACACTACAAATTCCATCTTCAAAGCATTATGCCTTCCTCAAATCTTTGTTTGAATTTAGCATCAGAGTGCCATCGGCCACCACAACGGTGGTCCGTGGCTCATGTGCGTTACTTGTGCAGGTCAATAGGTCAGCGCGCTAGGTCAAAACAGGAAGCGAAAAACGACTGCATCAGTTTGGCGCTGCCCATGGGGACGACAAAGTTCTTAACTTTTCATTGGCGTCGTTTTCTTTGGAAACCCAGAAAAATGGTGACCATTAGGTCACACAACAACGGAGAACAGAGGGGACACATCAAACACTCTGGTTGGCGTAGCACCGTCGCTTTCAGCGGTTCCGGTCATGCACGAGCTGCAGACTCACGCCCCTGCACCAACAACAACAATAACGGAACCCTAAATCGATAGGTTGTCATTTCAAATACAACAGATAGCCAAAGCGGTGGAGGTTCTCACGCAACAAAATCCACCTCTTGCCAATGGAGACCAGAAGCATCATAGGCCTCTGTCTCCAGAGGATGGCAGGGAGAAATCACAGGAAAGCTAAGCCTATACCAATTCTCATTGGACTAAGGGAGGCTGCGCGGCTAACGTTGAGCCCACCGCCAGGACAAAGAGGCTCGACTCTGGGAACACCCTCCGCAAAGGGGCGCACGATCTAGACGTACTATACAACCTATATGTCTCGTTTTTTGTGGCCAGTTCATGAATGAGGCCCTTTTGAGGAAATTCACTCCCCCGAAGCTCGACTTCTACAAAGAAACCATCGATCCTTTCAACCTCCTGCGCCATTACTAGCATGTAATGGCCCTTAAAGAAGGATCCGAGTCTGTCATGTGCATAACCTTTCCCACTAGTCTAAAATGCTCAGCACTGACATGGTTCCACAACCTTTCGCCGAAGTCGATCGACTCTTTCAAGACATTCGCAAAGGAGTTTCTGACACGTTTCGTAGGTAGGCAACGTTTTCGAAAAGGCCCACACTACATACTCTCTCTAAAGTAGAAGTCCCACGAGACTCTCAGAGATTATGTCACGCGCTTCAACAACGAATTGACTCTTATCGACGAATGCAGCGATGACACGACCGTAACAACCTTCACAGCGGGCCTCAAGGAAGGAAAGCTCTACGAAGACCTCACCTTAGAGCCCCCTTTGGACACAACAAAACTCCTCGAGAGTGCTAAGACGCATATTACCTTGAGGAGCTGAGAACCGTGAAGAAGGAAATCGAATGCAAAAAGAAGCCCTCCACTCGTGACACCCTCAATGCCCGCCTATCATACGTACTAAACTCCATGAAGAATTGGGAGGATCTAAAGTGGCCCTTAAAGTAGCGCGAGGACCTCGCCAAACGTGACAACGAAAAATACTGCGTGTACCACAAAAAAGGTGACCACGATACCAACAACTGCAAGAGTCTAAGGTATGAAGTTGAATACTAGATCCGCAGAGGCAAACTGAAAGAATTCCCGAACTCCGAAAAGCGGCCAGAGCGAACTGGGGACAAGGGGGAGTCAGTTAAAGAGATGGAGAAGGACACCCAGGGATAATCTATGTCGTACAAGTCTCGCAAGTGGACCTTACTGGAGATGCGGACACAACCCGTGAATGAGGACAAACGCATATGCCACTCAAGGATTCAGAGTCCCATCCCCACCTTGACCTTTACGGACAAAGACCTCAAATGAGTCTGAGAGCCACATAACGACGTCCTAGTAATCTTGATCTCCATAGCAAGGTGGGAGATAAAAAAAGCTCTAGTGGATACAGGTAGCTCGCTCAAGGTCCTGTTCTACAACGCGTTTCGCAGTATGAACCTCAAGGAGGAGAACTTGACGTCCTCAAACTACTCACTGATTAGATTCAGCGGAGATAAGTGTTTCTCGATAAAGAAGATAAGGTTGGTGACAATGGCAGGAAAGCCGCAGCTAAGAAAGGTCCCGTTTCTGGACTTCATGGTTGTAGACGCACAGTCAACCTACAACCTTATCTTGGGAAGACCATGGCTCCACCTGATGGATGCAGTAGTCTCCACCCTTTACCAGTGTGTTAAGTACACTGCTAACCACTCAGAAGGGACGATACGCAGAGACCAACCTACGGCACGAGGCTGCCATTATGCCGTACTGAAACAATAGAATGCTCCCAGATCCAGCTACATACTGCGGTGTAGGCTGAACCAGTGCCAGGCCAGGCAACAGCGGAGGCATCACTTCAAGCAATGCAGTAGCTATTTGCTCTTCCGCATAGTGAAACAGAAAGGCCATGGCAAGCAGGGACGCAACCCCCTGACATTACGTCGGCGCGCGAAGACTCGCCCATCCACATGGTTTACTCTTCAATAACCTCTGTAGCGCCTATGCAGTCCGCAAATGATCCATGAGAGCAATTTGAATTCACTTCAAGGCCAGGATCAATTCCTCCCACTCAACAGTTAGTCTGTTTTCAGTTATTTATTTCCCTTTCCATAGTCAATGTAGAGTTTTAGTTCTTAAGGACTTATGTGATTTGCAATCATTTAAAAAATAAGGGAAGAATTACGAAAACAAATTCTATTGATTATTGGAAAGATGTAACAACAAGCTTCATGAGGCGGATACAAAAGACTACATAGTACAAGCATCTGAGTACAACGCGACATGAAGTAAAACGACTTCGCTAGACCCCTTCCCAAGATCAAGAACAAAGTGCTAGAGGGGATTGAAAGGACTGAACGATCAATTGTTCTGTCAAATCACCCCATAAAGAGATCGTACAACAACGTTGTAGACCTTACAACGGGCTGCTGATTTCCTCAAGAGACATTCCACCCCTTTACAGACTTCTTCAAACGGTTTTCGACCTCCAGAAGGGGGATGGAAGAAGGAAGATGAGGATGGCCACAAGCAGCCTTGTCGACAAGGTCTCCCAGTGCTATCAAAGGCCACCATTCCCATGTGCGATTACTAGGAGTGACTGAGAGCTACCATACCCGGAAGCATCGCACATTGGATAACACTTCGATCATCAACTAGTTAGCAGCGGGATCCACGAACTCGTGGGCACAAGTGGCACAGAGTAACACCAAGGCTTCTCCCTTGGTAGGAAGCCCATACTACTTCTCCGCAATATGAGAAGAAATTACGAGATCTCAACAGATCAACTACGTGCCCACCCATAATAGGTGAACGCGCATAACTGCAACTATCGTCGTGTACGATCAATACAAATATCAGAACATTCGGAGACTCCATTGTTGGAGACCTCTTTTCAGCCTTTGGAAAACCTAAAACATTTTTGTCACGACCCGATCCACAGAGTACTATATTGTCTGCTTTGGGCCCAAGGCTCACACGGCTTTAAAACGCGTAGTACTTTATAGATCCAAACTCGTACATATATAGCACATCACCATCCCACACCCAGGCGATGTGGGACTATAATGTCCCCTTTGTAGCTTGCCAACCTTATTGGGATCCATGGACTCTTGGGCTTCTCCCTCAGGTATGCCCACACAAAGGTAACACAATCCACCCCCCTTTGGGAGCTCAACGTTCTCATTGACACACTTTTGGTAGGGTTAGGCTCTGATACCATTCTGTCACGACCCGATCCACATAGTACTATATTGTCCGCTTTGGGCCTAAGGCGCACACGGCTCTAAAACGCGTAGTAATTTGTAGATCCAAACTCGTACATATATAGCACATTACCATCCCGCACCCATGTCATGTGGGACTATAATATCCCCTTTGTAGCTTGCCAACCTTCTTGGGCTTCTCCCTCACCCTCCCATTCAGGTCTGCCCACACAAATGTATCACAATTTTCTTCAGCCTTTGGAAAATCCAAAGCATTTTCTTCAAGCAAGAACATTACAGGAGATGAACTCTGTGAAAGATAGTGCATACAATGATTGGAGAACACCATTATATTGGCGTGGTGGTTCACCAAATGAGAGCTCCAACATTAACTGCCAAGAATTGAATACCGTATGGGAAACGAAGAGATGACGATTCCCGAGGAAACTGCGCAGACAACGTTCATCCAATTAATGGTGCTGCACGCAACCCCTTCAATTGAAGGGGAGTAACTGATACTCAATCGTCACGCAACCTACGCCTTACACGTGTTACCATGCGATCTACGCCATACACATGATGCATTTCTGTCACACGCTTGACACGAGCACTAGAAATCCTAGTGAACTCTGACATACGGATCGTACCTACGAATCATTAGCTGATTTAAGGTAACCTTGTCCACACAATGCATCATGCTTGTAGTAGTAGGTTTACACACCCTCTAGCAGGCGGAACCTCTTTCCAACCAGGTAAGCTTAGTCAGCCAAAGCTGATAACGATGACTTCCAGTTAAGCTCGATACCTAGTCCGCCTAGCGCGGGCCTCGATGGTTTAGGAAGTGGGAGTTTAATCAGCGCTACTATGCCTGGTGATGACGACTCGCAAGGGATCATTGCCCCTTTGCGGTCAATGATTGTCGAACCCAATCATGTAAGCCTAGTTGGTGATGACTAGTAATGAAAGTTTTTTTATCAAAGCCCAAACCTATAGCCCTTACTGCGCGGGTGTAGATGGTTTGGAATGTGGGAGCTTAGTCAGTCCCGAACTGATTTTGACGACTTGCCACGAGAACACTACTTTTTAGCGCGGTCGCCAAATTACCAACTCTGAACTTGTAGCCCCCACAATGCAGGTTTAGATAGTTTAGAAGATGGAAGCCTAGTCATTCTCGAATTGATTTCGACAGCTCTCCATGGGACCACTGCTTTTCAGCATGGTTGCCAAATCACCGACCCTAAATTTGTAGCCCCCACAGCGCGGGTGTAGATAGTTTAGAAGATGGGAGCCTAGTCAGTCCCGAACTGATTTCGACGGCTAGCCATTGGACTAATGCTTTTTAGCGTGGTCGCTGATTACACCCAAACAGTACACGCGGTCAATTGCAATAAAGATTGGGGTGTCTATCCCACGAGGAAAAGCGATCTACAAAACAAGGTCAAGGAAGAAGAATTATGCGAAACTAAATTTAAGAAATTCTAGCAATTTTAAAATATGAAATTGAATTTAGTTTAATAAAAATCAAGTTTAGAAAAATCACAAGGTTCCAATAATCCTTCCTAGATTTCACGCGTCAACTAGTATTGATTCACTATGATAACTCAATTACGTGTTTCACATCCCAAACAACATAATCGAAAAAATAGTCTTTAATGCACCTATATATTCTAATGCAAATGGATTTTAGATTTCACTTTTTCTAGAAAGCACAAAGATTGGTCATTTATGATATCCTAAATTTACGATATATCCGGAGACAATAACGTAATAAAAGACAATCACATATAACTAACCTACCAGAATTAATTGATCTTTAAAATTCCACACATAAGAAAAACATGACTAGACTTACATGGAGAAGAAAAAGACAACCACCGGAATAATAATCTACGAAGAAGTTGATGAAATCTTTGTCACTAAAATAACATAAACTCCTATATTAAATAAAAGTGAAAATCATAAATATCATTATTCATTGTGAAAGCATAAAACGAATCAAATACAAATTAAGTACGTTACATCTAGGAGTTCATCTCTTCGCCTTGCGTGGAGTTTAGTGACACATGGTGAAGGTGATGACAGCAACAACGGTGTGGAGCTTCATCTGCATGGCGGCGCGTGGTGGATTAGCGATCCCTCCCCCTCCTGTGTGTTGCTGTATTTATGGTTAAAAAAAACAACTCCTTATTCACGTGGGGTTATTCACCCCCAGCCAACTCCTTGGTTTCTATTATTAAATAACTCCACCCTGTTGGCGGATCTCAAGCCAAATACAATTGGAAACCAAAAACAAAAGGAAACGACCCCTTTGTTTCGATTCTGTTCTAATAACAGGAAAAGTGGGTTTGGCTATGTTCATCCATATCACTTCTTTGTTCCACCAAAATTCAAAACTAATTTCCTTTATTTTTTTCTTTGGTACTCTTTATTAATTTTTGGCTTAAGTGTCTCCCGCTCCACTTCGTCAATTTGTCTATGAATTTCCAAATTTGCCACGCTAATGCACTTTTGTCATTTAAACTCCAAATCCTACAAAAATACAAAAATAAAATAATTAAATTAAAATAGACTATTTGAAACACTAGCAAATATAAATTAGGATGTATATTATGTAATAATTATGTGAATATCAAATACCCCCAAACCTATATTTTGCTAGTCCTCGAGCAAAACAAAATTAAGAATAAAAATCAAAACTCACTTTCGTAGGAATCACTGTTGCACTTAACTTAACGTGCAACAAGGCTTTAAACCCCTAGATTACCTCTAGTGGACGAGTTATAGTCTCGTGAGGGTTTCCAGAAATGTTACCCCCAAACATTACTGACTCAAATTCTCCTTTATTTTCCTTAAAGTAATTTTCTAATTGCTTAAAATTCAAGAAAAACAACAAACTAAAAATGTCACAATAGTATATCAATAGAGTACAATAATTTAATAGTATCTAAAGGTTAAATAAAATTCATAATCATTCTTAATTCGAAGTGTGTGCGTGAGAAACCTTATCAACATAACTCTTCATCTCATAGTAAAAATGTGACGAGATAACCTTTAGAAAATACGTTTCGACTACAAATTTCTCATGTCACTCAGAAATAAAACACTCAAAGATTGGGCACGCAGTTTATATGTGAGGAAAATGATATAAACTATAGAAAATGCAAACGTCTCACATATAATTATCATGAAAAACTTAAATTTCAAAGAGTGCAATGAATATGATCTCATGGATTGGAATATTGATTACTTTTGAGAATGTTAAATCAAACACCATAGTTCTTGCCTATTCAATCTCCACATCTACTGAACCAACTTTCACTTAAGATCAATTAGGTCTTTACTAGGTTGTAATGGAGCTTGGATTATGGCAAACAATAATGGACAAAAAAGATACAAAAATTTCCTGAGAATGACTACACCCTTGATTAAACACATAGGACATGAAGAACAAATCAATGTTGTACACCATTAACTTTTTCTTCATTATTTTCTTCTTCAACTTTTTTTTTTTACTACATGCTTTTAGTTTAAAACTTTTTCACTTCTTTGTTCAACCCAAATTCAAAACTAATTTCCTTTAGTTTTTTCTTTGATTATCTTTATTAATCTCTTTGGCTTGAGTGTCTCCCATTCCACTTCGTCAATTTGTCTATGAATTTACAAATTCGCCACGCTAATGCACTGTTGTCATTTAAACTCCAAATCCTACAAAAATAAAATAAAATAATTAAACTAAAATACACTATTTGAAACATTAACAAATATAAATTAGGAGGTATATTATGTAATAATTATGTGAATATCAGTCGTCGAATCACTAACCCTGGACTTGTAACCCCCACAGCGCGGGTGTAGATAGTTTAGAAGACGGAAGCCTAGTCAGTCTCGAACTGATTTCGATGGCTCGCCTTGGGACCACTTCTTTTCAGCGTGGTCGCCGAATCACCAACCCTGGACTTGTAGCCCCTATTGCGCAGGTGTAGATAGTCTAGAAGGTGGGAGCCTAGTCAGTCGCGAACTGATTCCGACAACTTTCCACGGGATCACTGCTTTTCAGCATGCATGGCCGCTGAAAACTCCCAAATTTGTAGCTTGATGCACACAGGTGTAGATGATTTGGAAGGTGGGAGCCTAGTCAACCCCGAACTGATCTCAACGGCTTGCCATGGGACATTGTTTTTCAGCCTGGTCGCCAAATCCTTTTTACTCGAATCTGTAGCCCCCACCGCGCGGGGCGGGTGTAGACTAGTCAGTCCTTAACTGATGTCAATGACTCGCCACGAGGCTATTGCTCTTCAGCATAGTCGCTAAACCTTCATTCCCTGAATCTGTAGCCCACATTGCTCAGGCATAAATGGTTCGGAAGGTGGGAGCCCAAATTGCTCGCCACGCAACCAACTCTCTTCTTTGAAACAACGACCACAAACATGAATCTAGCTGAGTCAGCATCTTCATGCTCAAACGGACTGACATTCTAATATTAGCAAAGGTCACTCGCGCTGATACAAAGATCGTACGGCCAGTGCCCAGATAAAAGCTACTTAGGACGCCAACCTGAGCTTACGACGCCTGACTCGGCACGAACGCTCTGACACATATGCTTGGCCATCGCAACTCGCCCATAGCAGTAGATGCAGCCGACCGATCAGACAAGCGAGGTAAGCCTCAAGCAACTTACCTTGGGGACATGACACAGTTCGGGCAACTCAAACCTCAGCTAAACTGTCTGCAACATGCCCACTATCATACATGACTACACAACGATGACCCTGAGTCATTTGCAATGCAAAACGGCCAAGCTCTCTATTGCAGACATACCAGTCGATGTCTTATTGGTTCAACCAGCTTATGCCAAAACAAGACGACAAGGCAAAATGGAAGACATGCAATAGAGAACACAACCATAAAACGAATAAAATTGTTTGCATTAACGATCGACAAAAGGGGTACAAACACACAAAGTTGAGTCCTTATCAGGAAAAGGTACAAAAACAAAAGAGCTAAGCCTAGTGGAAGAAGGAGCAGGAGTTGCGTCCACATGCGCCAGGACCTCGTCATCAGAGCCCAAACCGTCTTCCTCGTCCGATGACGCAGAAGTAACAAACAAGTCTATATACGACATCTTCTTATAACGGTCGAGATCCCACTCCGGATGCTCCTTCTTCATCAGCGCCAGCAGCTCCAACCTGCCATGTACAACCCAGCAGAACTCACATTTGCCTTGTTTCTGAAGAAGCTCATGCTCTCGCACCTTTGCATCAACAAGTTCACTCTCCAATAGCTCCAATTTTTCAGTCAACGTGTCGACCTGAGACTGCTCTGTGGCCAGACTGCTCTTCACAACATTAAGTTCATGCCATGCCAACTCAAGCTGGTCCTCGACCTTCCTCGCCTATTGAGCATTGAACTCCAAATCGGATTCCAGTTGTTGCTTCGGAGAAGCCCAGTCAACTTCCTTCAAAACACAATCTTCTGCAAGAAACCGTAGTTCAAAACATGCCTTAGCCACAACTTCGCGCGCTACCTCTGCATTTCGGCGGGTCTGGCTCAACTTCTGTTTGAGTTCGTCCCTCTCGGATACTACCTCTGCCAGACCACACTCAAGGGCTTCTAGACGAGCCCTCTAAGTCTCGACAACTGCGGACGATTGCTCTAACCCATTTTCCTTAGCCTGTTTCTACAGCCGCTCAATTTCATAAAGCACATCTGAATAAAGCGCTTGCATATGTGAGAATACACGCTCCATGGTGTATACCCTCTCACGAGCCACCTCGACTTCCATCCCAGCAACAACCACGTGGCTCAAGTGAGACGTACCCAACCTAAGGTATTTCAAGCCATTATCCATACACCCTTCTAGCATATCCTCATCGAGTTTTGGAGCGCAATCCAACAACCAGCTATGACGCCTACTTATATGCTTCCTCAAAGCATATTTTACATCCATCTCCTAGTGCTAGACTTGTGAACTCATCTTTACCAAGTCCGGTGCAAACAAGTTTATCCGCGCATCCGAATGAAGCTTTCCCAGATCAGGAATTATGCCAGCACCACCTTTCACGGTAGCCACTGTCCTCAGGCTCTCCTTCATGGTCTTTCTTTTGTCACGAACAACCGACCCTTTGGTGCGAGATGACTCAACGGGATCTGGTGAGAGAGGAAGAAGTGAATTATCCAAATGACCCTCCAACACTTCTAGCTGTGGCCTGGAACGAGACGCTGAACAATGCAGACTATGGGAAGCCCTTGACACTACAGCCACTATCAGAAAGTGCATCAATGGGACGATCAAATTCAACAACCTCATGTGGGTCTTCATAGAAGCGTTCTGTAGGAACAACCTCGCGTGAATTAGCAACAACATAAGCTGCCATTGTGACCCGCACCAGATGATCGTTCAAAGCTTCGGCCTGCGTGTCATTGAGATTCAACCTGTTTTCAACCCCTGCAAACCACAGGTAATCTTTATCCAAGCCAGACACATCAGTCTCCTCCCCAATAGGCTTAGCGGGCTCGCACTTTTTTCTCACTAAAGTGGGTAGTGCTGAAGGCAACCCAGTTCTAACACGGGACCTCTGCCTCACAAAAGAAACAAGCGTTTCAGACGGCTCCTTCATGTCAGACAGAACGAGAACTTTGGCCCCAACAATCTTCCTCTTCCTTGAAGGGGCCCCATCTTTCAACTTAATTCGCGATACTCGGTACAGAGTGGGGGCAACGTGCCAGTTGTCCCATAGCCTACTACAGATGAAGTTGAAAACTCTTATGACATTGACCACATTCTTCTTTGGCAAGTCGTGGAACGTATCCATGGTGTTTTACTCCTTTAAGGTAAGAGGAGTAGTGGGAAACCTTCCTACGAAGAAACACAAACAATGATTAGCCAGCCCGTAATCAAGCATATCAAAGTCACAGGAAAGGATTGAACACACAGAGTGACCTAAATTCTTGCTCAAGTGGACGACCCTTGCATCGAAAATACTTCAAATCCGCAGGGGCCAAGAATCAATACTTCTGCTAGAAGTTGAAATCATCGGACAAATTCACAGAGCAAGCCGGCGACGTCATCTTACAGACATCGTTACCCTTCAGCTAGGGAAAAGTCAACATTTGAATTACTCGCAGAGTCACAATGAAGCCAACCTCCTTAGCACTAATCAGAATCAAGAGGATGATCCTATATCCATTAAGCCCCAACTGAGCCGGAGGAATCCCCTGGAGATCTAAGAACTCCCAAATCACATCTAGAACCAAAAAATGCACTCCAGTTTGAAGCATCCCACGATGCAAGTAGATGAAACTGGCCGGAGATGACATTGGCGTTTGATCACCCGTCGGGACATACAATGGCAGGTCCTCAGGGACCCCAAACTTTGTACGAATTTTGGAAAGACCAGGCTCGGACAACAACCTGTCTTCGAAAAACTCCAAACCATTGGCCAAAGTTGCATTGTCAAGAAGGCTTTGTTGAGCCATGAAGAAGATGAACAATCTTTTCTAAACTGAACGGTATCTTCAACAAGAAGGAAAGTAGAAGAGTCGGACTCTACACTGCGAATGACCTAAATAGGGATTGGGTTCTCGCATCTTTTTCGCTGGACCGACGCACGTTCAATTAATGCAGCGCGCGGCTCAAGCAACGAGTCAAACTCAATCGTCATGAGCGGCGCATCCCTTCAAGAGATCACTTAACGAACCGGTGTAACAACCCACTAACTCGGGGGGAGTAGCTGGTGATACATAAAATGGTCACAACCCTGAGCCATACATGTGTCAAGATGATCTTGAGGAACTACGGGCCCCAGCATCAGCTCAACACTAATCTGGCCCACGCAGTTCTAAGCCCGCCCAATTCAGTTCGCCAGACAGACCCGAACTCTTTCAGCATGCTAGGCCAACATGTCTTACAACTATCTTCATACCCATAAGTCCTACTAAGGCAAGTATCTCGAGGATCAGTTTCAGACGGGCAACTAAAACAGTTTTCTGTTTCCAACTAGGATGCAAAATACCGGAGTACATTCCACACAGGGAATTTTCCTTCTACGGATTGCTCTCGTATTGGGAACCATCTTCCGCGTATCTAGGAGGATAAGGCTAACATGGAACTTACCTCCTACAACACGACTCCTAATTAGAGAAAAATCTCCACGAAAATCTCCTTTATAAACTACGCCTTCAATGGCCTGGTAGAACCAGGACTCCTTGCACTATAAATAAGACATGAGGTTGGTAAGCTAAGGTATGCTACAAATTCCATGTTTACAACATTAAGCCTTCCTTAGATCCTTGTCTGACTTTAGCATCGGAGTGCCATCGGCCACCACAATGGTGGTCCGTGGCTCACATGCGTTACTTGTGCAGGTCAGCAGGACTAGGTCAAAGCAGGGAGCTGAAAATGACTGCATCAGAATTTATAAGTATTAAGCTAGTTAGTGTCATTAGTAGTGATTTAGCATTAGGATAATTGAATTTATTAGTGTTAGATGGAACTTTTCAAAGATGATGTTAATTGGTGGTTGGAGGTGGTGTAGATAAAAACATGAGAAAATAAAAACTGTATAAAAAATATATATGCATTCAATTGATTATAGTCTTGATTTGAAAAAAAATAATTGCGGCAATATACATTACATCAAAGACAAAAAACTATTACTGAAGACGACAAGAAAAAATACCTTCTAAAAATTGTCATAACTAGTATCAATATACTCCTAACTGATTACGTAAATATAGTTCTTAAAATGTATTTTTTGTCTTGTTGTTAATAATAGTCTTTCGTCGTCGATCTAATGCACATTTTGTTTTTTGTTTAAATAAGTTTGTCCAAATCAAGACTAAACTTACTAGGAGAGCTGAAAAAGTTGTCATTGGTGGTGGCGGTGGAGGTTTAATGTTGGGACAACAAGAGTTAGGCATAGACAATTATAGTCTTGATTTGAAAAAAATTAATAGCGACAATGTACGTTACATCGAAGACAAAAGACTATTATTGAAGATGACACAAAAAAATACCTTCTAAAAATTGTCATTACTAGTATCGACATACTTCTATAAAAACTCCCACATCTCTCCCTCTCTGTTCATATCTTCTCTCAAGCATCACCACCCTTCCGACAACACCAAAATGGAACTCCCCATTATCACCGATTGCACCACCACGCCCCGCCACCGCCTCATTCTTCTCCTATATGTTTTTTTCTCCATCGCCCTCACAGAGGGCTCCGCAAGGATGGGTTCCTCACTCGCGACAGCCTCTGCAAAGGCAAAAAAAACCCGTGGGGGTTCTACTCTCGCAGGAGCCTCTGCGAAGGCCAAATTATTTTTCCCTCGCAAAGGCTGCCGTGAGGGCGAGGGGGAAGAAACAAATAGAGAAGAAAAGAGAAGAAGAAGAAGAAGGAGGCAAGGAGGGGGATAATTTTGGACTCAAATGGATGTTATTAAACCTCAAAATCATCGATGTTAGACCGATCTAATCAACCCCACACAAACTCCAAAATAAAAATCAAAACTCTCACACTAAACAAACCTGAAAATACAACATTTACACATCAAAGTTGAGAAATTTCACCTAAATGAGAATTATATTGGTGCTGTAATGTGAATTGTCGCTTAGCTGCAGCAAGACGAGACGCCCGAAGCTCAAAATCTATCGAAGTCGTTGAAGAAGAGAAAGAGGATGAAATGAAATAAAAATCACTTTTTACACCATTTTTCCTCAAAATTCTTGATGGAGAAGAAAGGAAAGTGAGGGACAGAAAGGTGTAATGGTGGTACTTGATGGAGAAAATATAGGAAAAGAGAGGGATGGAGAGAAAGAGAGGTGGCAGTGCTTGATGGAGAGAAGAGAGGGAGGGAAGAAAGAGATGTGTTGTTGTTGTTTTTAGTTGGTGGCGTGGGAGAGAAAAGTAGAGGGTGGTGATCTTAGACAGTATAATATGTGGTGTTGAATAGTCTCCACCTAATATTAATGGTGGTTTAACGTTGAGACAATTGAAGTTATTACTATTAAGATAATTTGAGTTATTAGTGTGGATTAACGTTGGGATAATTAGAATTATTAGCGTTTGGACATAATTTTTCGAAGATGATGTTGCTGTTAGTTGAAAGTTTTGTTCATGTAGTAAAGAAAATGGGGGAAAAAGAACTAAAAAAACACATACATTTAAGTAATTATAAATCATTGATTTAAAATTTTTTGTAGAACTGAAGAATGTACGTTATATCGAAGACAAATGGCTATTATTAACGACGAGATAACTAAACACCGTAAAAGCTTACATAACCGGTGTCAATATATTCACTGAAGTAACTATTTATACATGTTTGCCTTAAGTTTTTTTTTTTTATCAAATATGACCATTTTCAAACTACATTATTAATTTGATCAAATACTAATCCGTTTTCAACAAACCTATGGAAACCTTAGAGAAAGTTATATCCATCTATATTATTAATTTGACCAATTATTGTTTTGAGAGCATTTAATTTGTTCACCAAATTACTATCTATATGTCTTTTACTTAAGTTATTCAGCACAATATCAAGCTTGTGGTTTGTTTTTCCATTAGTGTTGGAATAATTCAAAACAATAAGACATTATTGTTTAGTGTCAAGATCTTAGAAAATTAGAAAACTAAAAACCCAAACACCTTCATTAAGAAAATCCAATTTTCACATGTTAATTTTTTTTTTGTTATTCAAATGTTGTTTTTTTAAGAAGAACAATGTATGTCTTGCAACCATATCCATGTTTGCAACCACAAACACCCCATTCCAAACCTCCCAAAATCAAGACAAAAATGAAATCCCCCTCCAAGGTTGCAAGCACAAATCTAGTTCAAAATTGGTTTATAAAGAAACCCTAAATTAAATATTTAAAAAAACATGAATAGAGAAAGAGAAAATGATAATCAAAGAAGAAGAAGATAAAATGATAATCAAAATAAGTAGTAAATCACCCACCAGCGCAAGTAAACTACTTAAACCCACTGATGTAGTCGAATTATGTTCTCTTCGACCTTGACTTGCACAGGGAACACATGTGAACCAAAGATCACTGTTGTGGTGGCCGATGACACTCCGATGTTTAACTCATACAAGGCTTGAGAAAGGTGTAATGTTGTAAATTGGGTTATGTAGTGTACCTTTGTTCATCAACCCTGTGTTCTATTTATAATGCGAGAGTCCTTGCAGCTAGGCCTTTGGTGACGTAGTTTAGGGAAAAATATCTTGCTAGAGATCCTTTACGTATTAGGAGTCATCCATGTATGAAAGTTTCCCCACACAACTTGTACTCCTAGATCGGTGGGAGATTCTTCCCTTGTAGAGTGTTGTCCATGCAGGGGAGTTTCCATGCATGACTTATATTTCGGTATTTGTTTCCTAGTCGAAATCAATATATCGCTAGCCTGCCGGCCCGTCCTAGGTCAATCCTCCAGATACTTGCATTCAGGTCTTACGAGTATTGAGCTTGACCATGTGATGTATGGGCTTATTAGGGTATTGTTGTTTGGGTCCATCCTCCTGGCCCTGCCTTGATGGGCTTTGTGTGGTCTGGGTTTTGCCAGATTGCGTGTGCAATTAGGCCCGCTTTGTTATCTTGACGAGATTGTCAAGACATTTGTACGACGTGGATTAATAGACAGTTTGGTGTATCATCAGCTATTTTTGCAAGTGCACTCAAAATTTTGTACTTTCTTCCATGCCAGACAATGTTGAACTTACTCTCGAACAAGAGTTGTCATACGCTTGCCACAAGTTTTTTCAAGACAGGTTGGTCCATGATTCCGATATGGTTAAATATCTGGATCAATACTGGATTCTTGAAGACTTGGAACTTATCCCATTAGGCATTGACCAAACCCCGTTAATGCTTCCGCAAGGGTTTATCGCCTTGTATAAAGGCATGTTTCAATCTGGACTCCGCTTTTTGATTTCGAAAGATATTTAGTGCTTCCTGGTGTATCTTCTCATTCTTCTCGCTCAGATGGTACCGAACTGGTTCAGGATCTTGATAACTATCTTTATCAGAACGAAAGAGGCTAGCCTTCGGTTGACTTCGCGGGTGGTCCATCTGCTGACTTCCCCTCGACTGAATGCTCACGGGGCCTGTCAGTTGAGCACGCCAGATTGTTCGGGTCCACTGTCGGACGACTTCAAGTTCTGTCAGAAGTATTATTTTCTTGCTTTTTAAAACTCTTTGTACTTTAAGCTGGAGGGGCGCCCACTTGTCAGATACTTCAAATTTGATAGCAGTAAGCATAATGTTCCTGTTTTTTTTTCTTGTCCGATCATTGTGGATGTTGCATTGAATTGTCGTTTTATTTTTTTGTAGAGAAATTTATGGCTCCAACTCTCACTAAGGAAGAAGAGTTGATAAAAAAGAAGTTCGATGAATTCTTTTTTATGACCATTGAAGAGGTTATGATTTCGAGCAACATCGCGTGGAGTGGGTTGTTTAAGAACTTTCATCAAACTCCCACTCTGTTCAGAACGTCGACTAAGGAAGCCGACAATCGTCGCTAAAAAAAAGAGAAAGCTAACAATGCCTAGTCCGACGAGGTAGGAGGAATTGGAGGTGGTCCTGTCACCCATTACTCGGCTCAAGAAGAAGCGGCCTAATCTCAAGGCCACTTCCTCTTTTCATCCGCTGATTTCGGTTGAAAAAGAGGTGACTATCGTGGAGCCTGGTTATGTTCAGTCTGCCCAGAAGACGGTTTTTGAGGAGCAGGGGTGTTTTGCTCGAATCTCCTGCCCCCATTTTTGACTTAGAGGAGGATGAGTTGGAGCCAGCGGGTACTGGTGGCATTGAAGTTCCACAACCTACTCGGCTCTTGGATATGGATCATGCCATTGAAGTTACTGACGCTATTCTTCCCCATTTTACTGAAGCGATTGTTCTAGAAAGTGGATCTCTTATCTCTCCCCCGCACTTAGATTCTGATGTTGGGCATCGGGCTAAGCCTCTAGTTAAGAAGGCTTCGACTGTAGAGTGGAAATCTTCGAAGAGTCCCCTCGGGACAGTGATGATGTCTAGGGGCATAGCGGGCGTATGATCGGAGTGAGGTGTACCCCGATGCCCGTAATAGAGTGCATGCCTTAGAGAAGGATTTTGTTAAATTGCAGAAGTTGTATTATGAGCCGGTCTATCAGATAGATTCCTTAAACAAGCAGCTGGAGGAGTCTGTCACTGAGACGGACTTCGAGAGTGCTGGCCGCCCGGGCTGATCTTGAGGCCAAGCTAGGTTCTTCCAAGGATGGCTTGGTGTTCGCTAAAGTGAAGTCGGGGAAAACTCGGGAGGAGTTGAAGCGTGTGGAAAAGGTGGCAGATAAGGCACAGGCTGATCTGCAAGCCCAAGCTGCTAAAACGGAGTGACCTAAGTTCGAATGGACTGCTTTAGGCCAGAAGCTTGAATCCGATGTTGCTAGCAGGCTTCATTGTGTTAGTGAAATGGAGGATTGAACTACCTTTGTGCTAGATGAGCTGAATATGCTAAAACAAAAACTGCCAGATGAGTAGTCTAAAGTAGCCGCACTTGTGGCCAGATTAAAGGAGGTGGAAAAAAGGCTGGCGGAATCCAAAGCTCGCGAACAGAAGCGCTAGACAACTGTGAACTTTCCTGAGATTGTTCAGGGTAGGTTGGATCTGTTAGAGCTGATCGAAGAAGAGCACCCTGACATTGAACTCGACTTCGGTCACTACAAAAAGGTTACTTATTGAAAAATTGACGAGGAAGAAACTTCCAATCTAACACCCTGAACTGGCAATTCAGGATAGGTCTCTGATGACACAGACTTATCCCCTAATCCCTTCTTATGTAATTGGCCCTTCGACCTCTGGAACAGATCCTCCACAACAGATGTAATCCTTAAGATATGACTTGAAGAAAACTTGTTAAGTAGTATTTTTTACTTGTACTTTCTAGAGCTTAGCTGCATTGCCATGTCATTGCGTTGGTCTCTTAGACATATAACTTGCATAGTAGATTCTGAAGTCATTGAACTTCAAATTCCTTAGACCATCTTAATCCGCTTACTGGCAGACTAGGCTATAGGTTGGACCAAAAGCTATCGTCATCAGTCAGAAATGACTAAGCTTTGGTCAGGTTTGGCTATCATTGTTTATGGTAGGACAATGATCCCTGGAAAGCCATCGTGATCAGGCTCGATAAGCTCTGACTAGACTCCCACTTTCTAAGCCATCATCATCCACGCTCGACAGACTAGGCGTTAGAGCAGACCAGAAGCGATTGTCCTCAGTCAGAACTGACTAAGCTTTGGTCAGGTTCGACCATCATTGTCTATGGTAGGAAAATGATCCCTGACAAACCATCGTGACCAGGCTCGATGAGCTCGACAGACTAGGCGTTAGAGTGCACCAAAAGCCATCGTCATCAGTCGAAACTGACTAAGCTTTGGTCAGGATTGATAAGTCTGACTTGGGCGTACTGAGTTATCTAACTCACTGAGTGGTCTGACATGGGCCCGGTTCAGCGAGTTCGATATGAAAATCAGATAGTAATGGATTGATTGGATATCCAGCCAGATTTGATGAACACGGTGAAAGTTAAGTAAAAGCAAATACCCTTTATTGATAATACTTTTTAAGGTGCTCTACATTCCATGGCCGCTTAAGGCTTTCACCGTTCAAGTCTTCAAACCAATATGTTCCTGGCCTGTTGACCTTGGTCACTTTGTAGGGCCCCTCCCAATTCAAGTTTAGCTTGCCTGCGACTGGTTATTTAGTGTTTTTCTGAGTACCATGTTTTTCACTTTGAACTCGTGTGGCTTGACTTTCTTATTGTAGTACTAAGCCATTCTTTGTTGGCAGGCAACTATCTTGGTGGAAGCCTGATCTCTTCTTTCATCGAAGAGGTCTAACTCGACGCGCAAAGCTTTGTCGTTGTCTTCCGGTCCGAACTCCTTCATTAAAAAAGTCGACATTTCTATTTCCACTGGGACCATTGCTTCTGACCTGTATGCTAATGCAAAAGGTGTTTCCCCTGTCAGAGTTCTTTTGGTGGTCAGGTATGTCCAGAGGATTCCCAGTAACGCCAAAATTCATTTCCCTTGGCCAAGTCCAGTTTTCTTTTGAACGTTTCCAAGATCGTTCTGTTGGTGACTTTCGCTTGGCCGTTGGCTTGTGGATGCCCTGGCGAGAATAAGTGGTAGTTGATGCCAAGATCTTCACATAGCTTTTCAACATTTTTGCCTTCGAATTGGGTTCCATTGTCACTGACTAGTATCCTTGGAATGCCGAATCTTAGGATGATGGAGGCCCATATGAATTTCTCAATTTGATTTTGGCCTATTTTGGACAGGGGCTCGACCTCAACCCATTTGGTGAAGTAATCAACTGCTATGAGGAGTAACTTCTTGTTGGCTGAGACTGGGAGTGGCCCAATGATGTCCATTCCCCATTGCGCGAACGACCATGGGCTGCTCATCGGAGTCGGGCTGAACGAGCATGTGTGTATATGGCGCAAACCTCTAACATTTGTTGCATTTTTGGACTGTGTCTTTACTATCCTGCTGCGTTTTGATCAATAGTACCCTAAGGTTAGGGCTTTGTGGGCCAGAGTTCTCCCGCCTAGGTGGTTCCCACAGATGCCATCATGAATCTCTCTAAGAACACGGTTCACCTCTGAGGGGGTCAAACATCTGAGTAGGGGTCCCGAGGTTGGCCTTCTATATAACTTGTCATTTAGGAGAGTGTACCGTGTTGCTCAATTTTTCAGCTTCCTGGCTTCTGCCTTTTTAGCTGGGAGGACTCCGCTCTTGATGTACTCAATGATGGGATTCATCTAGCTTGTCTCTATGTTTGTCACGTAGACGTCGTTGGACTCCTCTTCTTCCAGACTCTACTGTTTTTTAAATTCGATGAGCCAGTTTGAAATCTCAGTTTGGCTAAGGCCTTTTTGGCATGTGTGTCGGCTCTTTCGTTGTCATCTCGGGGGCACAGTAGGAGTTTCAACCATTTGAATCCGCTCATGGCATTAATTACCTTCTTGCGGTAAGCCATCATCTTGGGATCTTTGCTAATGAACTCCCATTTGTCTTTTGACTACCAGGCGTGAGTTGTTGTATGCGGTTAGCTCATCCATTTCGATCCCCTTGGTGAGATTTAGGCTGAACAAGAGGGCCTCGTATTCTGCGTTATTGTTTGAGGCGGGAAAGCCGAACCTGACAACTTTTTCCAGGGTGAAACCGCCTGGATAGCGGAAAGTGATTCTAGCTCTGCTTTCGTTTACTATGGATGACCCGTCACAGCGCAGGATCCATCCTTGGTCATCTTACCTCTGTTTTTGGTCATATGACTCTTGTTCCCCATCCTGCCTGATAATTCTGGCTTGTGCAGCATTGTGTGAAGTGGATGTTTGGTCAGGACCATTATAGAGTGGTATTGAAAGTACGGTTGCAGTTTTCAAGAGGAGATGACCAACACCAGAGCTAGTTTATCTAGGTCCAGGTAGTTTGCCTTTGCTTTTTTGAAGGTTTTGCTGGCGTAATACACTGGTCTTTGTACTCCTTTATCGTTCCGCACAAGAGCTGAACTGACGGCGTACTTTGAGACAGTTAGATATAAGTAAAGTGTCCCTCCTGGCACCAGTTTCAAAATAGCTTCGTACTTCCCATGTATGCTTTAAGACTCTGGAAGGCTCGCTCTTATTCTTCATCCCATTTGAACCCTCTACTTCCTCTCAAAATTTTGAAGAAAAGGGAGGCATTTGTCGGATGATTTGGAAATAAACCTGTTGAGTGCTGCCACCCTCCCAGCCAGGCTCTGAACTTCCCTGATGGTGGACGGGGATTTCATTCGAGAAGAGCCCAAATTTGCTTTGGATCGGCTTCTATCCCCTTTCGGTTCATTATGTAACTTAGGAATTTGCCTGACTCAACTCCAAATGTGCATTTTTGCAGGTTGAGCTTCATCTGATACTTGCTTAAGTGATTGACTGCTTCGGCAAGGTCGGCGATGTGATCTAGATTACGGAGGCTTTTGACCAACATGTCATCTATGTAGACTTTCATGTTTCTGCTGATTTGTTTCGTAAACATCCAGTTCACCAATAGCTGATACGTTGCTCTTGGATTCTTTAAGCCGAACGACATTACCTGATAACAGTATGTCTCTTTTTCAGTTATGAAGGAGGTCTTCTCTAGGTCTCTGTATCTGGTTATATCCGGAATAGACATCCATGAAACTCAGAAGGCTGTGTCCAGGTGTGGCGTCCACGATTTGATCAATGCGGGGAAGCGAAAAGTTGTCTTTCGGACACGCTTTGTTCAAGTATGTGTAATCTATGCAGACTCTTCACTTCCCATTTTCCTATGAAGACCGAAATTACCAAGGAGTCATTATGTGGATATTGAACACCCTGAAGGTCTCTATCTATGAAAGTTAGGGACAAAATCAGATTCTGGACATGAGCGTGTTACACTTATAGGTCCTCGTAGGTGGACCGGGTCCACATCTTGCGGAACGTTCTCTTTCGAAACCTTTTGGACTGTTTAGCTTCTGAGCACACTTGGTGCAGGACATATACGATGTCCGCCGCCTTGTCTTTAATTTCTTTGACGGTTTGTTTTCCTTCTTTCGCCCAATCTTGTTTCACGTCTGGGCTCAAGAATTCCTTGAGTTTCCCATTTTCATCCAGTGCTCAATCTCATTTATGAGATTCTGCAATATTTGGTATCGTGGCTGCTGTCCTTGTGAAAAAAACAATATTTTTCATTATTTCTTCGCGAGGGATCTCCTCAGATTTTGGCGGACAACTTCACTTCTACCCAATTCTTAATGGCATTGAGGATATCAGACAGGCTGGAGTTAAGGGGAGTGAAGGGTTGGGAGTCGATATAGCTAGAGGTTTTTATCTTGCCTTGTGCGGCCAGAGTTTGGCTTGTTGTCATTTCGTTTCCTCTTATTTCTGTCATCGTCCTCTTGTTTCTTTCCATTTTTTGATCTCTTGAACCAGAAGGTTTCTTTTCAGCCTCCGTTTCCGTTTTGGCAGCCAACATCTCATCGAGAGTGATGTATTTCTGGGCGCTATTCAACAAGTCTGCCATGTTAGTTGGAGGCTCCAGAGTAAGGAAGTCGTAGAACTTGCCTTTCCTCAGGCTCGAGGCGAAGGCTATGATCGAGGTGTCATTGCTGCAGCCTTCCATGAGAGTTAACTCATCATTGAAGCGTGTGACGTACTCCCTCAGTGTCTCGTTCGACTTCTGTTTGAGGGTGAGCAGGTAATTCTGACCTTTTCTGATTCATTGGCTGTCGACAAAGCGGGTAAAAAATGCTTTGGCCAGCTTCTAGAATGAGTCAATGGACTTCGAAGGGAGACCGTGGAACCAGGTCAGTGCTGACTTCTTCATGCAGGTGGGGAATGACCGACACATTATTGCTTCAGATCCTTCTTTGAGCGCCATCACATGCTGGTAATGGCGTAAGTGGTCGGACGAGACTATTATTCCGTCATAAAACTCCAGCTTTGGCGGGGTGAATTTCTTCAGCAATTGCTTGTTTATGATGTGATCCATGAAAGGGGGGCAGTGAGGTTATACAGCACGTCTGGATTGGTGGCACCAAGTCAGAGGGGTTCTGCGAGGCAAGTTGCTCGTTTATGATGTGATCCATGAACGAGATGGGGGGGGGGTGAGGTTATACAACACGTCTGGATTGGTGGCCCCAAGTCGAAGGGGGTTCTGCGAGGCAAGTTAGTTGGGTCTTCGTTGGCTACTCCTTCGCCCTTGGTCCACTGAGAGCTGATAGGGGCAAAGTGGCTCTCATGAACGTGTTCTCTGGTGTCTTATGGGACCGGGGCTCTTTGCGGCTCCCTATCTCCTTTGGCGGTACCGGTGGAGGGTTCAGCTAAGTGAGTATCTCCATCTCTCATGTGATTTGTTGCACTTGAGTTGACAGTAGATCCATTCTAGGGTCCGTCGTGGCTATTGCCGGTGCAGGGGTCTGAGGTTGGCGGGGCTCTGCCGATTCGAGCATTCGAAGGCTCAACGATGTCTCCATTATTGCGAGATCTCGTAGTCACCATCTTTTTGGACTGTAAGAATGGGTGATATCACTGTTTTCTTAAAAACTTTGTCGGTCCCCACAGATGATGCCAAACTGATGTGTCAAATCTTGTTCTCCTCGACCATGACCTGCATAGGGAAGACATGTGAGCCAAAGACCACCGTTGTGGCGGCTGACGACACTTCGATGCTTAAGTCAGACAAAGCTTTAGAAATGTGTAATGCTGTAAATTGGGTTATGTAGCATACCTTTGTTCATCAACCCTGTGTCCTATTTATAATGCGAGAGTCCTTGTTCGGCTAGGCCTTTGGTGGTGTAATTTAGGGAAAGATATCTTGCTGGAGATCATTTCCTTGTTAGGGCTCGTCCATGTAAGAGAGTTTCCCCACACGACTTGTGCTTCTAGATCGGCGGGAGATTCTTCCCTTGTGGAATTTTGTCCATGCAGGGGAGTTTCCATGCACGACTTATACTCCGGTATTTATTTCCTAGTCGGAATCATTGTATCGCTGGCCTGCCCATCGTAGGCCGATCCTCCAGATACTTGCTTTATTAGGTCTTACAGGTATTGTACTTGACCATGTGACGCATGGGCTTATTAGGGCGCTGTTGTTTGGGTCCATCCTCCTGGACCCTGCCTCGGTGGGCTTTGTGTGGCTGGACTTTGCCAGAATGGGCATGCAATTAAGCCTGGTTTGCTCTGTTGACGAGATTGTTATGACACGTGTACGACATGGATTAATGGACGATTTGGTGTATCATCACCCACCACCAACTCTAAAAACCAACTTCTAATTAGAATAGATACTCCGAGTTTCAATTATCAGAAAACTCATTCTCCTTTCTATCCTCTTTAGGCTCTCCAATCTTTGTTCCCAGATAAAATTTTTTACGCATTCATACTTTATGTCCCTGTCTTTTGTTAGTCATCCTATTGGTTGTCAACCTTACATCTTTTCTTTATTCTTTGTTACCCTATTTTTCGACTACTTTTCATATCACTTCTATCATATTTCTCAGTTTTCTATCTGGTTCATAACTAAGTTTTAATCCTCTGTAACCCATCTCTCTTCTGTATTTCATTCTAGTTCCTCAACATAGTCTTCTCATCTCACTCTCTCTGGTTTAATGGCACTTCCATGGTGACATTATAATTGTTTGCTAACTGTTTGCTCCGTTTTGTTTTCCTACAGGTCTCCAACGCTCTATGATCCAGATGCTAGATGTTTTTGTCTCAACTCTCAACTATTTCCACAACCAGATATGATCTTATTAGCTCTTAGTTTGTCCTAGTTCCATCACCAACCTCATTTAATCCTGGTGTTTTTTACTCATTACGACCTTATCACATCAACCCCATTTCTTAAAGGCATATCACTATATCATATCTTTATATTTACTCCTAATTACAAATTCTACTCTACTCTGTTCCAGTATTTTCCTTTTGTTAGCTTTATTTTCTCTCACATCTTCCATCCACATCATTGCTTCCGAGCACGGATAATGGAAAAACAACTTGCTTGAACCTAACCCTCTGCCTTCTTCCATCCCTCATTTACTCCACTCATTTCCTCCACCAAATGACCTCCAATACCAGTCACTTAACTCTCTTCAAACCCACACTCATCTGCCTCCTTTCATCTTCCCCTGTTCACAATCATGCTCTATCCTCTCCCTTTAAGACTCTTCACCATCTTCCCATTCTTATTCTTATTCAGATAATCTACATCACCGGCTCACTACATATCAACTCTCAAGTGCCATGCAACAAGTCACCCAAGCCATGCGTTCTTCCCAAACTCCTTCTCTCCCTGAACAACATGACATGCACCTTTCTGAGTTGCATCCCCACCCTGGACATCCATCTACTGAGAATCATGTTGCTCTTGATAATATCATACCTCGGTCATCTCATCCCAATCTTCCAAATCTAAACTCACCAATTCCGAATCCTACCATTCATTTAGATTCCATCATCACACACCTTACCCATCAATTAACACCAATATTTTTCTTCTTGAACCTCTCTATGTGGTGCAAGAAAACCAAGGTTTGGAAGACCCTTCTCTCAGGACTGTCGCCAAATATTTCCATGCTCAACACCTCAGCCCCACCACTTTTGCTCGCCACGTGCTCCCATAATGGGAACCAATGCACATGGTTCATATGGAATTACTGGAAGGCCATGAAGACATTCAGAATGTTTACTATCTGATACAATTCACAAATGTAGAGGACAAAAATAAAGTGCTCCACACAGATCCTTGGTCTCTTTTTGGCTGGCTTGTTTCAGTCAAAGATTGGACACCAAATTATACTACTTGCGCATTTGAAACAATCCCTTATTAGGTCAGGTTTCACGAGTTCCCTCTTCAGAAAGTCCTTCTCCCAAATGTGGAAGTATTGACAAATTGTATTGGTCCTCTGATGGAGATTGATCACCAAGCTCTCAACCAAATTACTATCCCATATATAAGGTTTAAAGTTTGGCTTGATGTATCCAAACCGTTGCTCAGTAAGATGCGCACTTCTTTTGGCATTGCAAATGACAGAGTATTCCTTGTTAAATTATGTTATGAAGATATGCCTAACTTCTGTTTCTATCATGGTATGGTCGATCACAAAGTAGGAAACAATGCCCTATTTATGCTCAAGCTCTAAATTCCATGCATGGAGACAAACCCAATCAGGAGATGCTAAACAAGCTTATTTCTTTCACTCCTCATTCTAGGATTCGCCACAGGCAAGACTTAAGGTCTAGCATGGCTATTTCTATAGAAACTCATCAAGCTAATCGGTTCTCCTTTACCTCGGTCACTCCCACTATTGTTGAAGAAAACCCAACCCCGGTAGTAGCATCCAATTTGGCCTGTGATTACATAATAACTAACACTATGGAGCTTGAAACTCACCCTGCTTCTCATCATCTCCACCAAACAAGGCATCCTTTTGACCTCAATGCTATGGAAGAGGGTGATCGAGCTGACTTGGTACTTGGAGAGTCAAACTTGGTCAATCCCACAACCATCCCTCCCCTCACCAGGCCCCACTCAACCTCGCATTTATACCCTACCACTTCTTCTCAAGTACAACAATCAAACCTACATGATCCAATTGCCCAAAAGTCAGCTTACATTAATCAACCCTGTCACTCTATTTCCACCCACAATCAATATGTTGTAGTTGAACATAATGATCAGACATTGAGCACAGTTGGGGACAACAGTACATGTCGAGCTCAGCTGGGAACGACCACTCAAATGGGCCTTTTGGGCAATAATAGTACATAGGGCTTTTCGAGCAATAATAATACAGTAGGCTTTGCTTGCAGCCCATAGTTAAATGAAGCTCAGCCCATGGGCTTGCTAAACTCTTCTCTACAGCCTCATATGCATACAAAGTCAAATATATTCTTGCCTAATGGGCCTTTTAGCCCTTCGGGCCTCAGTAAGGGAAAGCATGGCGGCCCAAGCTAGCCTTCTTCTTCTTCATTAGTTTGAAAATCAGGAGAAATCTTCTCCTCTGATCCCAGTAGGTTGTAGCTACAAGAACTCAGTTTCTGGCAGTCATTCTATTGCTCAATTTCACCTTAGCACTACCAAGACAGTAACCAATCAAATATTCGGTCCTCCGTCGCCAACAGTCAACGCAAATTTTGACTCTTTCAGATATGAACCACCTTCATTGGAGCAAAAAAATGTTCACATTACAAAAACCGATAAGGTACAAACTCAGGCTTCTATTCCACAGAACCCTTATCCGATTCCATATGGGAGGCAACCTTAGATGCAAATTGCACAGTCAGTACAGGATAAATCCAAGGTTGATACTCCTCAGAAAGTTGATTTTGTTGCGCAAGTTAGAGCAAACCAAAGACGGTCCATCCTCAACATGAGGGCTCGATGTCTTAACCAAGGTGTTACGGAACCTCACCATCAATCTCAGAGGAAAGATCAGCAAGCAACCCATCCTACCATTCCTTCTAGCAATTGAACACAACCAAAGAAAGTTCATAAAGGAAAAGGGAAACATAAATTGGAAGCTATCCAGGGATCAATTCAAGAAGGGGGTTTCTTTTTAGGAGGCAAGAGACCAACAATTGGAGTCTCTTTTAGACAAGTGGATGCTTTGACTCACACTGCCCAATTGCACTCTGGAACTCTCTCTCACTCCCAAAATTAGGAGCAACAATATGAAGTTGAGCATACCCACCCAGCACCACTGGGTCTTCCAACTCTTCTTGCGCAGATATTCTATTGCGCACCACTACTGATACGTCTCTTTTTGCTCAACCAGGCTCTTCCAGCCATTCCTCTATAAATTTGGAGGAAACCATCGAGGACGAGGGGACCGCCTCCAAATTGTCACCCAAAGTGCCATGATCCTCAGTTGGAATGCAAGGGGCATAGGGTTACCCCGAGCATTCAGAACCTTGCGAGCCCTCTCCCGACAGTCCAATCCCGATGTTGTCTTGTCTCCGAGACAAAAACAT
Source organism: Berberis vulgaris (assembly GCA_963556465.1). Taxonomy (NCBI): domain Eukaryota; kingdom Viridiplantae; phylum Streptophyta; class Magnoliopsida; order Ranunculales; family Berberidaceae; genus Berberis; species Berberis vulgaris. The sequence continues at coordinate 60,719,731 of OY747132.1, forward strand.
CTACATCAAAAATGGATCGTATACGCAAGAGGTCGGGCTACAAATATGGAGCTTCGGTGCCAACAAATGGTCTATCAGGTGGACTTGCCTTGTTCTGGAAAGAATGTACGCATTTAAATATTATTTCTTCTTGTAAATATTACTTCTTTTGCCCTATTGATAATTTTTATTCTCATGAATCATGCTTCTGGGAAATGCTTTCGAACATTACATCACTAGCTCACCCCCCTATAATGATTATTGGCGATCTTAATGCCTTAGCATCTCAAGAGGACAAGTTAGGTTGTAGGAAAGTTTCAGCTCGAACACTAAATACCTTAGCAACTATGTCAATACTTATAACCTTATTGACTTCCCTTTCAATGGTTGTAAGTTCACTTGGAACAACAAAAGAAAAGATACTCATGGCATCAAATCAAAAGTTGACAGGATTCTAGTTTCCACTGATTGGATGGTTCATTTCCCCTTAGCCGTAGCGCATTCAATTCATACTTCCTCTTCGGACCATAGAGCTATTTCCCTCCAAATGTTGACCGGCGATAAATCTGGCCCAAAACCTTTCCTTTTTTTCACATGTGGACCAAAGACCCACGTTGTAAAGGCCTGGTCAATGATTACTGGTCTTTCGGTTCCTGTACACAGAACTTTTCATAAAAGACTAAGAATCTTAGTTACAAACTCTCTCGATGAAACAAGGAGGTCTTTAGAAACATAGATACCAACAATAAAGAAACCATGAGAAATTTAGACAACCGTCAAAACTCTCCTCCCTCCTGTGATAATGCTACCGTCAAAACAAGGAGCTTTGTTGAGTAATGTTGCTTGATAAGGAGTCGAAGGCAGGGAGTTCAAAGCTGCACATACTTTGGACATGATTGGCTTGAAGAGTGGCCTACTAGAACACAACAAAAATAGAAGACTGGCATGTTTTCGTAGACGAATTGGATTGCATATTGGCGACCGTTGACATTGCCAAAGTCTGTGTTCATCATACTTGGGAGTGGCTTGGTGATATCGATCCATAGCTTAAACCGGATGTATGGAAGTGTGAGATCAGCCTAAGAGATCAAATCTGCTTCAATGAACGAAGCTGTCGACCAGTAGTTTCACATCGGCTAAAGAGATTTTACAAGTGGGAAACTCATGGAATCTTACCCAAACGGGGATGATATCAAAGTTGATCTCCATATAGTTCATGTCCTAGTTCTTGACCGAGATGAGTTCCCAAACAAGGACCATGGTCCATTATCCACCACAGTAGCCTTTGCTTCCGTCGATCTAAATTGTATGAGATAGAAGGTATTCCTAGTATCTCGATAATGGTCGAACTTTTGGACATGAAAGTCTTGGTAAAGGTTTCACAAATGAGATACCTTGGAAGCAAAAAGTTTAGGTCGAAAGCTTGGAAAGTAATAGTACTTGGCTATAGCTCGGAGGTCACGACTATCACTGTCCGACTCATAGGGAATTACAAAGACATGGGAAGGGATAGATTTGTGCATGGATAGTTGTTGTTGAAGCTGTTCGATGAGTTGATGGTCGGGGAGTGAGGATGAAGTATCGTGATCTTGGGTTTGGGTGGTGATTGATGGAATGTCTTGCATGGCTGTGGTTTGGGTGGTGGTATATTGAGTATCTTGCATGTTTGATGAAACAGAATGTGAGTGGTGTGAAGAAGTTTGAAGAATTAGAGTTGTTGGTATTGTTTTGAAGGTGTATGTGCATGAGGGAGCAGTGTAGAATTTGGGTGTTGTTGGTGGGAGGGATATTATGAAAAACTTGAAGGAGATTAAATGAGATGTGACGAGGTATATTAGAAAAATTGTGATCGAGCTAGGGTCGGTCTAAGGGAGTTGGGTGATAATCTAAGATTTGGTGAGAGAAGTGGTGATAGATTTAGATATATGTCAGATGGTGTGATAAGTCGTGAAGGCTGCGAACTATGAGAAAAATCCACAATTAGAGCACGATAATAATGATGGATTTGAAAGAGAAAAGTTGTAATTACTTGGTTTGGTGGATAAGTGGCGATGTGCGGCAAGTTATCTGCATATCTAAGTGATGACTGAGATGGACATGGTGCGATATCATGAATAGGTATGGGGGACGGGTTAGAGTGATTTCCTCATACTAAGATTACTCAAGAAAAACTAGTGGGCGTTAGAGACGCTTGTTGAATGGATCACACTAACACCGAAGACCTGCAAAAACAAACACAAACACAAACAAAACAAAAACCAGCACAAGGATAGAATAAGAAGATCGAACCAACCAAGTGTAGGAAAGAAACGGGTGATAGCACGAGCTAACGAGGGAAAAGACGACACGTGGCTAAGAAATAAAGAAGGTATAGAAGAGGGATGAGCAAAGGGCTAAACTTTCCTGCTCTTTTAGTTCAGATTACTGGTTTTGAGGTAGATGTTTTCATTTACCAGTTTGTCACGAAGTATGATACTTCATTATTCTCTCACTTTCATAGACAGGGTACCAAAATCATCAGATAAAGTGTGGGCCCAACCAATAAAATTGAGAAAAAGTTTTAAAAAAGAAAAATCAAGAAATGGTAGAAAATGTTTTGAGTGGATGAAACAAAAGAAAACAAGACAACACATTCAACTTTCTTTTATCTCATCTCATCATCATCTTTGCCGACCCATTCAACTCGAGTGAGTGAGTGAGTGAGTGAACAAGACAGTTGGTTACAAAGAAGCATTTTCACTTCTCCTTAAATTATATTCTCGTCTCGTGGTCCTAAATCTGAGCAATTAATTTCTCTTCAAGATTGAGACGAGACGAGACGATGAAAATATCGCATCAAATTGTTGAACTTGTCATACAAGGTTTAAGTTTGAGTTGTGGTTTTTGTTGAGAAAGCTGACCTGATGTTGATGTTGATGTTGAGATGATCGAGTAAAGATCTGGTGGAGGTGTCCGCAATGCATTGAACTGCCTCCTCCTCTTGATTGTGAGCTTAAATAAATTGACACAAATTAATATTATCCCAAGCTCAATAAACACACACCATTAATATTAATAGATTTTTCACTGAACATCCATGAAAATGATAAGTGGTGCCGTGCTTCCGCGCAAAGTAATTCAGTCATGGTGCTCTAAGAGGCCCTTACTACGCACACTCAAATGAATCAAGCCAAACTAACTACTCAATTCCGTCAATATATTGGTGTGATATTTGTGAGATGTTGCAATCTACTCTTAAAAAAGAAGGAAAACCTAACATGAATATATATAGGCAAAGTTTATGGTTGAATTTTCGACATACGTATATCGTGACAATGAGTTACACGTTAAGAGTTTGGGTCACATCCACTTCGTACATCCATGACCATTGTGATTGAGGCAGTTTACTAGCTAGGGGACCGCAGCGGTCCCCCTTTGCAAAATTTATTTGGTAAATGTTCAGATTAAATTCGAATATGAATAACTCTAATTCCCGAACAATATCTGATTTTGTTTCTATTTTTGGCTTTGCAATGCAATTGATATACTCCCATAATTCATTACTAAAAAAAATTTCTTGTATCCCCTATCTCTGGAGTGTGGACTGATAGGAAAAAGAAAGAAAGACGCTTGTATTTTTACTAACGACCATATATGCCATCATCTCAAAGAAAAAGAAAAAGAAAAAGAAAAACTAACTTAGAACAATGGACGTGTAATTTAAGCTTTGTTTTGTTTGGCTTGGGTTGAGGGTGGGGTTGTTAAAGTCAGAGAAGGTTTGGGGGGGACAAATAACATGTCGTGATTAGTGAATAGTTTGTTACATTGGACAATTTATTTCTCTCTAAATGACATGGTAAAAGAGATCTCCTTGTATTGTGTGCTACATAGATGCCAAGGACTCTTTTGCAAGTGTTCAAAAGGGCCTGGGGGGTAAAGAATCTAGACTGCAAAAGTTTTTCCATCTTTGATTTTGGGTCCCTTCAACACAAAAGGGCTTTCCCTTCCCCTCCTTTTATTTACTAGGAAGGGAAATGCAAATCACCCCTCCACTAAGCATCCCTGGAAAGAAGAAAGAAAAAAGAAAAAAGAAAGGTTCACTGTTAGTAATAATGGTGCCAAATGAAAGCGAAGGCTGTCTGTCTGTATGGCTCTTGCACAATCTATAACACTGACAGCTAAGCAGCTTCCCTGCAGGCGACTTTGGACCCCATTAGTAATCTTGTCTCACACACACAACAACAATTTATTATTTGTGTTTCAATTTATTATTGATGACCTCATAATGGTTTTTAATTTATTGTGCGGCTTCGCCTAGAGGAAAGACCATGCAGCGTGGAGCCGATAGATCTCTCTCCACTCAACGCTCATTCCAAATTAATAATAAAAAATACGCTATTTCCACAACTACCTCTAACTTCTAAATCTCATCACCAGTGAGTCCCATCATTGGCTTCATCCACCACACTCCCACTGCCCCGAGTGCCCAACAACGCACCCACATTACAGCCCACAAGGTTAACTTGCCCATCTTTCTTCCTGCAAGCCTCTGCATAGCAGGCCTTGACACACTCTTGCAACATATACCCCTCTCCACCAAGGTCAAGGTAGGCATATGCAAGCTTCCGGTGGGGTAGGATTTATATAATCTATCAGCACACTACTTCCATTCCATGATATTTTTCTACCTCCACCAATCGCCACTAAGTTTCAGTCCTCCGCCCCCCACTGCTCAAGCCATCACACCGTCACCCATTGCTAGGGTGGTCAATGAAATACTCAAACAAGCAACCTCCCAGAAGGAAAGATAAAATATACTCAAACCAAAGATATCACAAAACCAAAACTAAAACCAAAAAAGTCAGTTTACAATGATTTATTTGTCCTCAACACCTCTACTTTCAAGAAACTTCAACAATATAATAAGATTACAATCACAATCTCAGTTAAAAGCAAGTATGCACGCAATGCAAGTGGGGCTTTTCTAAACGTTGAGGAAACGCGCGAGGAGAGAGAGCGAGGGATGGGTCTCTCTCCCTCGCTCGTTTCCTCGACGTTTAGAAAAGCTGATGCAAGCATATAGAGTAGTCAACTAAAGATATTAAAAAAGGGAGGGGTATAAACACTAAAAGCAAGATAATTAGAATCTCATACACGATAGTTGTGGGATAAAGGCCCGGGTTTACAACTCAAAGAAGCCATTCTATAACTCAAACAGTAGGGACATGTTGACTGTAAAACAGTAGGGGCGTTGATTTGTACTGTACCGTCGAAATCCAAATAGCATTAACATGACCTGCTCTCTTTTAATAAATGGGAAGTTTTGCTTATTCACACTATCTGTACAATCCCAGAATAAATTTGACATTGAAAATGTATCCAGTCATACCCTTTTGTTAATGAATTATGGGCTTAAGGGGATGTGCCCTCAGTTTTGACAAGTCCAGATTTGTGTCTAGCTCTTCGTCGACTTCCCCCACAATACTTCTGCAATTGCCGCCATAAGAACAATAAGTAGGATTGCAAAGTAAAACAAAAGGATTGATCAAAATGAAAATTATCAAATGGAAGAGAGATGCAGGTTTTAATTTACATGTTATCGCCCCTAATGATGTACAGTCCTAGTACAAGTTGTTGCACACCTTCCTGCAAATAAGAGAGGTTGGGGATATTTAAATAATAAGATACCTACGGTAGTAGGTGAATCCTTTTCAATCATAGGAAGTACAGGTTCAAGGCAAGAGTAGAGAATAAATGGTACACAATTTGAGTGAAAGTTCATTGACAATTTTGAATCTATATCAATGAAGAAAAACAGACCTTTGTGGAGTAAACACGCTCATGAGATTCGTCAAGAATGATATTTGTGGCCTGGTCAAAACCTTTTAGCACTCCCTACAAGGCAAACAGAAGTTCAAACTTATAATACAACTCTCTGTATGGAACCATAAGACAGTTAAAGTTAGATTATGGAATTTACCACAATATTGCGCCCATCATTTGTTATGATTGATATTATTTCTGCAAATAAACAGAAGGAAAAATCACTAGCTTGATCGAAAAATCCAAAGAGTGTCTCATGTAACAACTTGCAAAAAAAAATCATCACAGGTGCTTTTACTACTGATATCAAGTCCAGGAGTGGCCAAGAACAGCATATCATCAGAATATTTATGCAGAAAAAAAGGTTCAAAAAAGCTCAATATGCAATCAAAAAGATTTGTAATGGTTTTACATACGATCTACAAGGGACTCAAGGCCAGGCCCAGTTGACATCGTGAAATTCTATATACCAGAAAAGTACTTTGACAGGATGGTCTCACGCCTTAACAAGTTACACTGCAGACAAATCAGACAAATCTATTAAATTTAAGAAAGGCTGTAGATAAGAACATTGTTTTTAGCAAACAAAACAATATTTTCTTTTTAGTTCCCAACACAACATTAGTTCCACACTGGAAGTACATTATGCCATCAACAAGCATGCATTAACTTTACAAAGGAAAGCTTGTAACTAAGGATTTTTGAAAACACCTATGATATCCATCATATTCCAAAACTAAGGGATGTTGAGTACATTTCTTCTTTAAGAAACCAAGTTAACGAAGATTGCACAGGGGTGCAAGGCATCTGATACAATTACAATTCAATATAGAGACCTATTCTAACACTCAAAATCTACATTCATTTTGACATTGGCGATGTGACATGTCTTCATTGGCTTAACTTTTTGCCTTTTTGAAAAATGATCCAATGAAAAGACTGCACCCAATGAAAACATGCCATGTCGGCCAATGTCAAAATGAATGTATATTTTGAACATTAGAAACATATAGTTCGATTACACATTTTTCTTCTTTAGTTTTGAATAAAGAAACACTTCTCTATTTATTTTTTTCTAGGTAAAATTTGAAAGTCTAGTTAAGAGGAAACGTTTACAAGAATCCTCAATCCATCTCATAAAAGCCATGAAGTTCAAAGCAAGCGGATACTTCCAAAGTTCCAATAGTTTCTTTCCTTACTAAAGAATGTATTTATACGGGATAGACCCGTCTCCATTGTATTGAAAGACATGACGGAACCAGAAATAGGTTTCGAGATAGACCCGAATCCATTGTGTTAAAAGATGCAATACACCCATCTCCACTACATTGAAACACAAGATGGAACCAGAAGTGGATTCGGGATAGACCCGAATCCATCATGTTAAAAGATGGGATACACCCATCTCCACTGCATTGAAACAAAGGATGGAAACAGAAGTGGGTACGAGATAGACATGAATCCATTGTATTAATATACGGGATAAACCCGTCTCCACAATATTTGACCTTATCACGTTTGGAAGAATCGCCTTTGATCTTTGGGGGCACACTTGATGTCCTAATTTTTCGTGGTGGAAAGGATTTTGGCCAAGCAGGTTTATAAGTAAGCATCTCTTGTAAAATATGAGCAACGCCAAATCGCTCTAGGGCCCAAACTTCCATTTCCCCTACCCGATGTTCCCCTTGCTTGGCTCTTCCTCCAAGGGGTTGTTGTGTAACAAGCGCGTAAGGTCCACTAGGTGTAACTGGTGTATTCGGCAACTCCCTATACAGTGTTATGCATAGGTCCTTGGTAACCTCTAGTTTGATCAGGGAAACCATAGAAAATGAATATGCTAATGAAGGTTATAGATTCTACTAGACGTTCGCTAATGAGTATCCCTCCCAGGGCATATAAGCTACTAATACGTTTTTTTCCTAAAGCGAGTTTGCCACCAACTGTAGCACAGTTCCATGGAACGTTCCATGAAACGTTTCATCAGTCTTGGCACAGTTCCTTGAAACAGTTCTTGGACCGTTCCATGGAACGGTTATCGTTAATTTCTCCATGCTCGTTCCAAGCTCGAAGTACCATTTGAACAAATAAGAATCCCCTTTCATACATGGTTTCTTCTTCATATAGATAGATATTGGATCTATGGGGCTATTACTTAGAAGTACATTTTGTGCAACAACCCTTCCTATCAAGGACTCATAGAATGGCAGAGCCAGCAGCAAATAGAGCTTTTGCACATTTTCGTTAATCCATTAACAGGATCTATATAGACACATAGATCCATACATCTCGATCGAAAAAGAATCAATAGAAAAAGAAAGAATTGGAATTGATCGATATCTATCTCGAAACAAACGAAAGATGAAACATAAACCATGGATCCAAAGCTCATGTATTAGGAGTAAAACAATGGGGGGTGCAAGTTGGGCAAATTAAAACTTTGCCCTATGGCCTCAACCCTCGTACATATTTACAATTGGGAGGCCCATGAGTTGCATGATCCTCAATTGGGCAAGTCGGGGTTGACCCTTGATTGTTTGGGTTAGGTTCAAGATAGGAAAGTGGACAAGTGATGGAAAACTCTCCCCAATCAACTATAAAGAGAAATCATTTTCTTCTCTACAAGAAGCACCTAGACAATTTTATGAATTTTACATGGCTTTACGTGAAAATCAAGTAGCCAATTTTTTTTATTTTTTTTTTGCACAACCCATCAAGTAGCCTTAAATCTAAGCAATGTCGCCATCTTTTCCTTCAACATAATATTTTGAATTATTTTCTAACTAACTAACTTCTTCAATATTGGAAAGAGAAACACTATTGATAGGTCTTATATTTGTTAAGTACAACATTGGCACCCCAATTCCTTTTATTTTCCTCAAGTAGTTCAAACGGGTATTGTGCAACCACTTCCTTTTACTCAGTAAAATTTTCCAATCACGAGTATTTCCTCAAGTCCTACCTATGTTATTAATGCACTGCTAAATTGGCGAGAAATCGTTTATCGGAGGGTGGTCGATACGAATTGGGTAGTTAGTGGTTTGGTTTAGTGGTCACTGATAAATCAGCAAGAAATCAGTGAGTCACCAATAAATAGGCCCATCCAACTCGTTGAATTATGACTAAATTATATATATATGCTTTGAAAAAATAGACCGATTAAATCCGAAATTAATCGAAAATCGATCCTGGACCGCTGATATTCACATACTTATTACATAATATACCCATTAACTTATATATGTTAGTGTTGCGATTAGTATATTTTATTTTAATTATTACATTTTCATGTCTTTGTAGAAATTTAAGCGTGAACGATGAAATCGCATTAAGGCGACAATTTAAGGAATGATCAATTGGTTGATTCTAGCGGTGGTACAAAGTAGAGGGTCACATATCTAAACCTAACCCAAATAAACCTAGATCCACCTAATTTAACCTAAGCCCAAACCCAAAAAGCTAATTTAGAAACCCAAACCCAACGCCTTTTGGAGAACCCAAGCCCAAGTAAATAAGAGAACCCTATTTAGGTCTTTCCCATTATGAGAGAAGGCTCTTTTTTTTTCCTACGGGTGTTTTTCTCCTCTCTTTTCAGCCACCACGCCAATCCACCCTGTCGGCAATCCTTGTTCGATAGGAGAACCGGCAGTGCGATCATCCCGCCATCACCGCCTCACCTCGCCAATACGTCCTCACTACACCGTCATACCTCCACCTGCCTTGTCTTCATCGCCTTCTCATCACGCAAAGCCACCTCGCAACTGTTCCTGCGTTCTCCCATCATCACGCACAAAACAAACATCACGTCCCCACCTCCCTGTTCCTCGCAAACAACCACGCACACCACTCCATCACCTCGTCCCCTGTTTCGCACGCCCAACAACAGCCGCCACCATCTCCATGTTCCTCTCCTCATCCCCTGTTCTCACCGTCACAAGCAGCGCAACACAACCACCACCGCGGTAGGAGCAAAAACGGGGAGCACCGCCCCTGTTTCTCTCCCTTTTTTTTGTTCTCTTTCGCGTCTCTCTCTCTGTTCTTCCATCTCTCTCTCTTTTGTTGGTACCAGAGCCGGTTGGAGGAAACATGAACTCGCGAGGAGCACGGAGGAAGGAGCAGCGGCGCGCTGGAAACGAAGACCAGAGGAACGCGATTTTTGGCAGGAAACAATTGTTTTTCAAACATTTTCGCTATTTGCACCCTGATTTCTGCTCTGTACCACCACAGTGCATTTGCAGCCTTTTCTCGGGATTTGCGTTCGTGCTGAGATGGATTCCACCTACACCAGTGTAGTGATGTCATCCACCATGATCTTCTAAACCCCACGCCGAGGCGAAGATGAAACCACAGGGTTTCCTAGAGTTTGTTGTATTTGAATTTATTGTTTTCTATATGCTTGAACGTTTAACACAGTTGATTTCTGAATTTCAATAATTTGCTTTCACCGATTATATCCAAAATAATTATCTAGACTAGTCGGTAGTTAAAAGTACTAATTATCTAGACTAGTCGGTAGTTAAAAGTACCCTTTATTGATTTTCAAAGCCTGTTTTAATCAATTAATCTGAATCTGTGCTTGTGTGTGCCGTAAGAAGACATGCAATGCTAGGGGTTTAGAATTAGTTAAAATAAACTTGTGATTGTGTGTGCCGTAAGAAGACACGCAATGCTAAGGGTTTATACCTTTGCTGAAATCAATTGTGAACTTAAACTAATCTTTAGGTTAGTCATGTTAATTCTTGAAAACAATAATTTGGATTACACAAATCTCGAAAAACCTGTGGTGAATTCGATATCTCGGTCCCCTCTCTATCATCTTATTAGTTTAATCTTAATTGTCAATTTAGTCTTTTAATTTAGTAATTTTCATCTGCTGTAACCCCCAACTCTAAATTAGTTCAAATAAGTCTTAGAATTCGATTGTCTGTCAATCCTCGTGGGATCGACCCGTATTTGCCACTGTCTACTAGTTAGACAGCCGTGCACTTGCAGTATTACAAGTAGGGTTTATTAGCTTATTAATTTAGGTTAATAAAAGCTTCTAGTTTTTGGCGCCGTTGCCGGGCTTGTAACGGTACAATCGAAATCTATGAATGTTTTTGCTAGTTTATAAATTAGATTTAATTTTCTTTTTTAAGAACAGTGTTACGAGTCACTTTCTTATTTGTTTTATTTGCTTGAGTTTGAATTATTTTCGCATTTATTTTGCAGGCGGTCACACACATAGGAGCTCAAGTGGAAACAAAGTGAAATATTGCGATTTGCGTGAAAACTCTCAGAAATCGACTTCTACCCGGCGTCGCAAGTAACCCAAAAGAGGTTCACGCCAGAGGTAACTTCTATCCACCCTCATTTACTCCACTCGTCTCCTCAACCAAATGACCTCCAATACCAGTCACTTAACTCTCTTCAAACCCACACTCATCTACCTCCTTTCATCTTCGAACCCCTACTTCCATTTCCAAAATATTACTTCCCCTGTTCACAATCATGCTCTATCCTCTCCCTTCAAGACTCTTCACCATCTTCCCCTTCTTATTCTTATTCGGATAATCTACATCACCGGCTCACTACATATCAACTCTCAAGTGCCATGCAACAAATCACCCAAGCCATGCGTTCTTCCCAAACTCCTTCTCTCCCTGAACAACATGACATGCCCCTTTCTGAGTTGCATCCCCACCCTGGACATCCATCTACTGAGAATCATGTTGCTCTTGATAATATCATACCTCGGTCATCTCATCCCAATCTTCCAAATCTAAACTCACCAATTCCGAATCCTACCATTCATTTAGATTCCATCATCACACACCTTACCCATCAATTAGCACCAATATTTTTCTTCTTGAACCTCTCTATGTGGTGCAAGAAAACCAAGGTTTGGAAGACCCTTCTCTCAGGACTGTCGCCAAATATTTCCATGCTCAACACCTCAGCCCCACCACTTTTGCTCGCCACGTGCTCCCATAATGGGAACCAATGCACACGGTTCATATGGAATTACTGGAAGGTCATGAAGACATTCAGAATGTTTACTATCTGATACAATTCACAAATGTAGAAGACAAAAATAAAGTGTTCCACACAGATCCTTGGTCTCTTTTTGGCTGGCATGTTTAAGATTGGACACCAAATTATACTACTTGCGCATTTGAAACAATCCCTTATTAGATCAGGTTTCACGAGTTCCCTCTTCAGAAACTCCTTCTCCCAAATGTGGAAGTATTGACAAATTGTATTGGTCCTCTGATGGAGATTGAACACCAAGCTCTCAACCAAATTACTATCCCATATATAAGGTTTAAAGTTTGGCTTGATGTATCCAAACCGTTGCTCAGTAAGATGCGCACTTCTTTTGGCATTGCAAATGACAGAGTATTCCTTGTTAAATTATGTTATGAAGATATGCCTAACTTAAAAGATGGGACTCCACTGCATTGAAACAAAGGATGGAAACAGAAGTGGGTACGAGATAAACATGAATCCATTGTATTAATATACGGGATAAACCCGTCTCCACAATATTTGACCTTATCACGTTTGGAAGGATCGCCTTTGATCTTTGGGGGGACACTTGATGTCCTAATTTTTCGTGGTGGAAAGGATTTTGGCCAAGCTGGTTTATAAGTAAGCATTTCTTGTAAAATATGAGCAACGCCAAATCCCTCTAGGGCCCAAACTTCCATTTCTCCTACCTGCTGTTCCCCTTGCTTGGCTCTTCCTCTAAGGGGTTGTTGTGTAACAAGCGCGTAAGGTCCACTAGGTGTAACTGGTGTATTCGGCAACTCCCTATACAGTGTTATGCATAGGTCCTTGGTAACCTCTAGTTTGATCAGGGAAACCACAGAAAATGAATATGCTAATGAAGGTTATAGATTCTACTAGACGTTCGCTAATGAGTATCCCTCCCAGGGCATATAAGCTACTAATACGTTTTTTTCCTAAAACGAGTTTGCCACCAACTGTAGCACAGTTCCAGGGAACATTCCATGAAACGTTTCATCAGTCTTGGCACAGTTCCTTGGAACAGTTCTTGGACCGTTCCATGGAACGGTTATCGTTAATTTCTCCATGCTCGTTCCAAGCCTCGAAGTACCATTTGAACAAATAAGAATCCCCTTTCATACATGATTTCTTCTTCATATAGATAGATATTGGATCTATGGGGCTATTACTTAGAAGTACATTTTGTGCAACAACCCTTCCTATCAAGGACTCATAGAATGGCAGAGCCAGTAGCAAATAGAGCTTTTGCACATTTTCGTTAATCCATTAACAGGATCTATATAAACACAGATCCATACATCTCGATCGGAAAAGAATCAATAGAAAAAGAAAGCATTGGAATTGATCGATATCTATCTAGAAACAAACGAAAGATGAAACATAAACCATGGATCAAAAGCTCATGTATTAGGAGTAAAACAATGGGGGGGTGCAAGTTGGGCAAATTAAAACTTTGCCCTATGGCCTCAACCCTCGTACATATTTACAATTGGGAGGCCCATGAGTTGCATGATCCTCAATTGGGCAAGTCGGGGTTGACCCTTGATTGTTTGGGTTAGGTTCAAGATAGGAAAGTGGACAAGTGCTGGAAAACTCTCCCCAATCAACTATAAAGAGAAATCATTTTCTTCTCTACAAGAAGCAGCTAGACAATTTTATGAATTTTACATGGCTTTACGTGAAAATCAAGTAGCCAATTTTTTTTTTTTTTTTTTTGCACAACCCATCAAGTAGCCTTAATCTAAGCAATGTAGCCATCTTTTCCTTCAACATAATATTTTGAATTATATTCTAACTAACTAACTTCTTCAATATTGGAAAGAGAAACACTATTGATAGGTCTTATATTTGTTAAGTACAACATTGGCACCCCAATTCCTTTTATTTTCCTCAAGTAGTTCAAACGGGTATTGTGCAACCACTTCCTTTTACTCAGTAAAATTTTCCAATCACGAGTATTTCCTCAAGTCCTGCCTATGTTATTAATGCACTGCTAAATTGGCGAGAAATCGTTTATCGGAGGGTGGTCGATACGAATTGGGTAGTTAGTGGTTTGGTTTAGTGGTCACTGATAAATCGGCAAGAAATCAGTGAGTCACCAATAAATAGGCCCATCCAACTCGTTGAATTATGACTAAATTATATATATATGCTTTGAAAAAATAGACCGATTAAATCCGAAATTAATCGTAAATCGATCCTGGACCGCTGATATTCACATACTTATTACATAATATACCCCTTAATTTATATATGTTAGTGTTGCGATTAGTATATTTTATTTTAATTATTTCATTTTCATGTCTTTGTAGAAATTTAAGCGTGAACGATGAAATCGCATTAAGGCGACAATTTAAGGAATGATCAATTGGTTGATTCTAGCGGTGGTACAAAGTAGAGGGTCACATATCTAAACCTAACCCAAATAAACCTATGTCCACCTAATTTAACCTAAGCCTAAACCCAAAAAGCTAATCTAGAAACCCAAACCCAACGCCTTTTGGAGAACCCAAGCACAAGTAAATAAGAGAACCCTATTTAAGTCTTTCCCATTATGAGAGAAGGCTCTCTTTTTTTCCTACGGGTGTTTTTCTCCTCTCTTTTTCAACCACCACGCCAATCCACCCTGTCGGCAATCCTTGTTCGATAGGAGAACCGGCAGTGCGATCATCTCGCCATCACCACCTCACCTGGCCAATAAGTCCTCACTACACCGTCATACCTCCACCTGCCTTGTCTTCATCGCCTTCTCATCACGCAAAGCCACCTCGCAACTGTTCCTGCGTTCTCCCATCATCACGCACAAAACCAACATCACGTGCCCACCTCCCTGTTCCTCGCAAACAACCACGCACACCACTCCATCACCTCGTCCCCTGCTTCGCACGCCCAACAACAGCCGCCACCATCTCCATGTTCCTCTCCTCATCCCATGTTCTTACCGTCACAAGCAGCGCAACACAACAACCATCGCGGGAGGAGCAGAAACGGGGAGCACCGCCCCTGTTTCTCTCCCTCTTTTTTTTGTTCTCTTTCGCGTCTCTCTCTCTGTTCTTCCATCTCTCTCTTTTGCAGGTACCGGAGCCGATCGGAGGAAACATGAACTCGCGAGGAGCACGGAGGAAGGAGCAGCGGCGCACTGGAAACGAAGACCAGAGGAACGCGCAATTTTTGGCGGGAAACAATTGTTTTTCAAACAATTTCGCTATTCGCACCCTGATTTCTGCTCTCTACCACCACAGTGCATTTGCAGCCTTTTTTCGGGATTCGCGTTCATGCTGAGATGGATTCCACCTACACCAGTGCAGTGATGTCATCCACCATGATCTTCTGGACCCCACGCCGAGGCGAAGATGAAACGACAGGGTTTTCTAGAGTTTGTTGTATTTGAATTTATTGTTTTCTATATGCTTGAACGTTTAACACAGTTGATTTCTGAATTTCAATAATTTGCTTTCACCGATTTTATCCAAAATAATTATCTAGACTAGTCGGTAGTTAGAAGTACCCTTATTGATTTTCAAAGCCTGTTTTAATCAATTAATCTGAATCTTTGTTTGTGTGTCGTAAGAAGACATGCAATGCTAGGGGTTTAGAATTAGTTAAAATAAACTTGTGATTGTGTGTGCCGTAAGAAGACACGCAATGCTAAGGGTTTATACCTTTGCTGAAATCAATTGTGAACTTAAACTAATATTTAGGTTAGTCATGTTAATTCTTGAAAACAATAATTTGGATTACACAATTCTCGAAGAACCTGTGGTGAATTCGATGTCTCGATCCCCTCTCTATTATCTTATTAGTTTAATCTTAATTGTCAATTTAGTCTTTTAATTTAGTAATTTTCATCTGCTGTAACCTCCAACTTTAAATTAGTTCAAATAAGTCTTAGAATTCGATTGTCTGTCAATCCTCGTGGGATCGACCCGTATTTGCCACTGTCTACTAGTTAGACAGCCGTGCACTTGCGGTATTACAAGTAGGGTTTATTAGCTTATTAATTTAGATTAATAAAAGCTTCTAGTTTTTGGCGTCGTTGCCGGGGCTTGTAACGGTACAATCGAAATCTATGGTTGTTTTTGCTAGTTTATAAATTAGGTTTAATTTTCTTTTTTAGGAACAGTGTTACGAGTCACTTTCTTATTTGTTTTATTTGCTTGAGTTTGAATTATTTTCGCATTTATTTTGCAGGCGGTCACACACATAGGAGCTCAAGTGGAAACAAAGTGAAATATTGCGATTTGCGTGAAAACTCTCAGAAATCGACTTCTACCCGGCGTCGCAAGTAACCCAAAAGAGGTTCACGCCAGAGGTAACTTCTATCCACCGCATCTGCACGCGATTTCTGTGTGATCACTTGTGTTTAGCTTGTTCTTGGTAGTATTGCATGCAAATTTGAATAGTGGCAGGATTGAGTTGAAACTTCCGTGCCCTCTCCCGCGGATAGGTTAATCACCATCTATTTTAGGGTTAGGAACCTAGGCCTTCACTATTTAAAATTTGTAGCAAGATAATTATCTATGACAGGTGTGACGCTCATAGGGACCCTCTTTGGACGTTTGATAGCTTAAAGTGGTCGAGTGAACGAACATATCCCATCTGGGAACAGTCATTGAACTGGCATTTCACTTTGAGCTAGAGAGTGGAAAAAGAGATAGGAGCAACTCTGTAGTGGCGGATTGATAGGAAATTACCGTGCCTTTCCCACGGTTAGGTAAATTTAATTGAATTTCAGCCCTACATTAGTAAAGAAAAGCTCTGCCATTCAGTTTGTTTGAGCATCATTTAGGTGTCATTTAGGGTTCTATTGTTTTTAATTTTTAGATTTAGGTCAACTTCATATAGAGGTTAGGCTTGCATTTAAATAAAATAAAATAAAAAAATCTTGAAACCAAGGAAATGGCCGAGGAGAAAGACTTTAAGGATTACTTCTCCCCTTCTACCTCGAGGTTCGAAACAGTTCTTATGACGATGACTCAGAAATTAGATTCACTTATGAATTTGACTCAACCCCTACCTCCCACTAATGTTTCATTTGAGGGTTGTGTTGCATGTTCGAGTCCTAGTCATTCTACAGTTGATTGTGATTTGCAATATGATTATCATGTTCGCTAAGCAAATCCATTCTTTTAATGCTAATTGGCGACCTGGTTATAATTCAAAGTCCAATTATTAGAGCCCTCGTTTTGCCAATAATCAAAATCTCTCCTGGGCTCATAACTCACACCAAGGGGGACTTATTTTCTCTCAGGCTCCTCAATACCCTAATCATGTTATGCCTCAATTTAATCAAGCTCCTTCATCCAACACATCAAGTTTAGAGGAAACGATTAACCGTTTTATGCAGCACATAGAACGACTACTTGAACATGATTCTCAGGCTATGTTAGAGTCAAAAGCCATGATTCAACACCAATCTGAAGCCATCAATAGACTTGAGATAGTTGTGGATCATATTACTGAGG
The DNA here is from genome assembly GCA_963556465.1 of Berberis vulgaris. Taxonomy (NCBI): domain Eukaryota; kingdom Viridiplantae; phylum Streptophyta; class Magnoliopsida; order Ranunculales; family Berberidaceae; genus Berberis; species Berberis vulgaris. The sequence goes on from OY747132.1 coordinate 60,736,983, forward strand.
CATTATCTGAAAGTGAGTTAGGAAGAGTTCCTAATCACTCTGTTCAAAATTCCGAGGGTCAATTCATAACTGGTAGCATATCGAAACCCGAGTCAGATGATGTTTTTTACGATAATGTGATCGAAACTACTTTGCTTTCTGACCCATTCCCTTCCCCACATTTTCATGATGACCCACTCGACATATGCCTTCCTAGTGACTCTTGCATGAAGTCCAATTCTCAATGTTCTTTGGAGTCAAACATTGACTATTTTCACGATACGAATGACCCCACAATTCAAGAAATAGTCAAGTCGTTATCGAAGGACGCATCTAATGAGAGACTACATGCCATAGGTAGTGCTAATTCTAGGTTTGGAGGTGTTGTTGCGTTGTCTAACTCATCATCTTGGTGTAGTTCATTTTGTTATGATGAGTCTGTACCACCCGATATATCTATAGACATACATCTTTCCATCCCTTTCATATTAACTGATGCTACCTATGTGGATCCATTGTTTGTAAGAGATGATTTCAGTTTTGACCACTCTATTGTGATACATATTCAATCTTCTGATTTGCAACCTGACTTAGGATGTCCCTTTTTAGGAGTAGGTATGAGTAATTTGTTGGATATCATTGTTTGTGACCCATTTTTGCTCAAGGTTCCCACGAATTTTCTAAGAATGCGAGTTCATTTGCATTTGCTCTATGATTTTGCATGGCGCCTTCGTAGCTTTTGGGATGTGTTAGTATACGTTGTGTCGCATGTGGTTGCTATTATTTGTTGGACGGATCCTCAACTTTTTAGGTTGTTGCTATATGATTTCTTGCCCCTTTTTTAGGAGAGTGTTTGCTATGTTCTTCCTCTTCACTTTATGGTACATCATTTGTGAGGAAGAATATATGTCGGGCTGACAACGTAAAACCAAGCGCTCCTAGGAGGTAGCCTAGCTTCAGTTGTGTCATTATGGTTAGTCTGGATTGATTTTCGAGTTCTTTCTAGTTGTATTTCACTCATACTCGTTAGCTCCGTAACAATTTTGACTTACAACTAATACATGTAATTTTTTTCATTATTTCATTTGTATATCTTTTTGTGTCATGTATTGTTTTTATCAATTTATTATGATGAGTCCACAGTTCTTATGTTGTTGAGCGTTCATTGGTGGACGATTTCATCGAAATTGGTAAAAACTTTTCCATGGTAATATCACTTTAACTCTCATTTTTTCTTTTTCCTGCTCATAATCATCATTTTATACATTAAGGACAATGTTTGGTTCAGGTTTGGGGGTGAGATTTATGAGTTTTTCTGCATTATTCGAAAATTTTTGAACTGAAATGCATTTCACAATTTACTATTGTATTCTACTCAATCTCCATTGGATACATAGTTAATTATGATTGTGTGAAAATTTTTCGATTTGAAAATGCATTCAAAATCTAAGTTCATTTCCAATGAAGAGGATGTGCTTTCAAGTATGCCTTTAAATTTGAGGAATGCATGCTTTCACTTGTCACTTTTATATATCAATAGGAAAACATATGATTTGATATTATCTTTAAGTTAAATATATTTCATGATATTTTTTTCGACTCGACCACTCTTGCACTATAAGCCGAGTTAGCATGATTTGAAGTTAATCAATAAGATATTAATTAGAAAACCTTAGAAAAATAGTGGAGACTTAACCCTTGTGAGTTTCGAGACATTCTTTTTTTCTTGAGGGTTATTAAATAAACTCTGACTTTTTTTGAGTTCGCATTATTTCGTTGATGATCTCATTATTCTTGTTTATTTTATTGATTGTTTTGAGAATATTGTTAAAATTGAATTATTACACTAGAACTTCTTGATTTATTTAGTTGACATTTCATAATACCGACTAGAGCCTAAGAAGTGATATAGGCATTTTTTTTCTTTGAACCGTTTTTTAGCTTACCTAATAATAAATATCCGTTTGCAGCCCTTTGAGCTTTTAAATAGACTTTTTCTTTGCTAACCCCATCTCCAGTACCTACTCCAGTTAGGGAGTAATATCCCATACTATTTTTATCCTTATCCAATGTCTCTAAGAATGTGTATGGTTGATATGTTTTTTGAATGGGCAAATAAAAAAGAGTTGAAACTAGATATTCCATGAATCCTCGGGACTTAAATGTTTTATAGTGCAGAAGGGGAAAGCATATCAAAAAAAAAAAGATTGATGCTTCGAAAAAAAAAATATGAAGAATTTCGAAGGAAGAAAAATTAATGGTACAACATTGGTTTAGTCTTTATAGCCCAACGTGTTTATTAAATGGTGTATCCATTCTCAGAGAATTTTCTCGTGTCCTTTTCCATTCTTGTTAGCCAAAATCTTAGCCTCATTACAACCTAATAAAGACCTAATTGATCTTAAGTAAATGTCTGATTCATAGATGTGGAGATTAAATAGACAAGAACTATGGTGTATGATTCAACATTCTCAAAGTAATTGATATTCGTGTCCATGAGATCATATTCATTTCATTCTTTTAAAAGTCTGTTTTCCATGATTATTATATGTGGGATGTTTGTCTTTCCATAATTTATTATCTTTCTCATATATAAACTGAGTGATAACTAACCAATCTCTGAGTGATTCATTTATGAGTGACAAGAGAGATTTGTAATCGAAGCGTACTATTCAAAGGTTATCTAGTCGTATCTTTACTAAGAAAAATAAAGTTATGTTGATAAGCCATGCACACACACACGTCGAGTTGAAAATAATTTATGAAATTTATTCAACCTTTGGATACTATTAAACCGTTGTTAGACTTGTTGATATATTATTCTGACATTGTTAGTTGTTTTCTGAAAATTTTGGCAATTAGATGATTACTCTAAGGATAATAGATCGAGTAACCAAGTTACCATGTTTAGAAAATTTATTGAGTCATAATGTTTGTGGGTAACATTTCTGAAAACCCTCACGAGACTATAACTCGTCCACTATAGGTAATCTAAGGGTTTAAAGCCTTGTTGCATGTTTAAGGTAAGTGTAACCGATGATTCCCGCGAAAGTGAGTTAGAATCTTATTTTTATTGTTTTGCTCGAGGACTAGCAAAATATAGGTTTGGGGGTATTTGATATTCACATACTTATTACATAATATACCCCTTAATTTATATTTGTTAGTGTTGCGATTAGTATATTTTATTCTAATTATTTCATTTTCACGTCTTTGTAGGAATTTGAGCGTGAACGATGAAATCGCATTAAGGCGACAATTTAAGGAATGATCAATTGGTTGATTCTAGAGGTGGTACAAAGTAGAGGGTCACATATCTAAACCTAACCCAAATAAACCTAGGTCCACCTAATTTAACCTAAGCCCAAACCCAACGCCTTTTGGAGAACCCAAGCCCAAGGAAATCAGAGAACCCTATTTAGGTCTTTCCCATTCTGAGAGAAGGCTCTCTTTTTTCCTACGGGTGTTTTTCTCATCTCTTTTTCAGCCACCACGCCAATCCACCCTGTCGGCAATCCTCGTTCGATAGGAAAACCGGCAGTGCGATCATCCCGCCATCACCACCTCACCTCGCCAATACGTCCTCACTACACCGTCATACCTCCACCTGCCTTGTCTTCATCGCCTTCTCATCACGCAAAGCCACCTCGCAACTGTCCCTGCGTTCTCCCATCATCACGCACAAAACAAACATCACGTCCCCACCTCCCTGTTCCTAGCAAACAACCACGCACACCACTCCACCTCGTCCCCTGTTTCGCACGCTCAACAACAACCGCCACCATCTCCATGTTCCTCTCCTTATCCCCTGTTCTCACCGTCACAAGCAGCACAACACAACCACCACCGTGACAGGAGCAAAAACGGGGAGCACCGCCCCTGTTTCTCTCCCTCTTTTTTTTGTTCTCTTTCGCGTCTCTCTCTGTTCTTCCATATCTCTCTCTTTTGGAGGTATCGGAACCGGTCGGAGGAAACATGAACTCGCGAGGAACACGGAGGAAGGAGCAGCGGCGCAGCTCGCTGGAAACGAAGACCAGAGGAACGTGCGATTTTTGGCGGGAAACAAATGTTTTTCAAACAATTTCGCTATTCGCACCCTGATTTCTGCTCTGAACCACCACAGTGCTTTTGCAGTCTTTTCTCGGGATTCGCGTTCGTGCTGAGATGGATTCCACCTACACCAGTGCTGTGATGTCATCCACCATGATCTTCTAGACCCCACGCCAAGGCGAAGATGAAACCACAAGGTTTCCTAGAGTTTGTTGTATTGAATTTATTGTTATCTATATGCTTGAACGTTTAACACAGTTGATTTCTGAATTTCAATAATTTGCTTTCACCGATTATATCCAGAATAATTATCTAGACTAGTCGGTAGTTAGAAGTACCCTTTATTGATTTTCAAAGCCTGCTTTAATCAATTAATCTGAATCTGTGATTGTGTGTGCCGTAAAAAAACATGCAATGCTAGGGATTTAGAATTAGTTAGGGCTGAAAACCGAACCGACTTAGGTCGATTTTAAAATTTTCAAACCGAAACCGAACCGACCATTAACAAAACCGATTCGAAACCGAACCGATTCTAATTTATGCAAACCGAAACCGAACCGACTAAAATTGAACCAAAACCGAACCGACCGACTATTTTAAACATATTGTATTATTTACATATAAAAAATATATTATTTATTATATATATTCGGTTGGTTCGGTTTGGTCGGTTAAAATCACATAGAAACCGAAAACCGAACCGACTACTTCGGTTTTGAATTTTTTAAAACCGAAACCGATCCGAACCGAATTTAAACCGAACCGATTGGTTCGGTTTAGATCGGTTCGATCGGTTTAATCGGTTTGATCGGTTTTTTGTTCAGCCCTAGAATTAGTTAAAATAAACCTGTGATTGTGTGCCGTAAGAAGACACGCAATGCTAGGGGTTTATACCTTTGCTGAAATCAATTGTGAACTTAGACTAATCTTTAGGTTAGTCACGTTAATTCTTGAAAACAATAGTTTGGATTACACTAATCTTGAAGAACCTGTGGTGGATTCGATGTCTCGGTCCCCTCTCTATCATCTTATCAGTTTAATCCTAATTGTCAATTTAGTCTCTTAATTTAGTAATTTTCATCTGTTGTAACCCCCATCTCTAAATTAGTTCAAATAAGTCTTAGAATTCGATTGCCTGTCAATCCTTGTGGGATCGACCCGTATTTGCCACTGTCTACTAGTTAGACAGCTGTGCACTTGCGGTATTACAAGTAGGGTTTATTAGCTTATTAATTTAGGTTAATAAAACTCCATCAACCGCGAAGAATCCGCTTTCCGCTTTAGCTACATAGAGTCTTGCACGAGATTAGTTTTCAAGGCACCCAAAAAAAGCATTGATGCTTCGAAAACTTCATCATACCAATATCAAACGTGTCAAATATACTTATGGCTCCAATATGTGTATGATACTGCCTATGGAGTATCGGGAAGTCAATGGTCAATGGTCATGATACGATCAGGACACGATACAAACACTTTTTTAAGATGCAAATAGATGGAGAAGGGTTTAAACTTACCTTTGAAGTTGTTTGAGCATCCTTGCTCATCCTTATGTTGTGAGAATAAGTGGACTACTTGTAGTGATATCCACTCATTGAAATGAATCAAATGACCCATACCGAGCAAAATATTTGGTGTTTGTTCATTCTAGTCTTCGTCTTTTGTCAATAAGATGTAAAGAGTATAAAGACATGATGCATTTTAAGGACATGCATGTCAGGATCCACTTGATTCCATAGAAATGATGCATTTTGGTCTAACAAATGAATGATCGGATGAATTTGGTGTTTGCGATTATGTGTTTTACAATGAATTTATGGTGATTCATGGATTATATTACAACATTTCTAATTATAAGAATACATGTAGCTATTTTATTTCACATTCTACCCATACAGTATCCTAGTTTTTGAAAATTTACCCTAGGCCTATGTTTTCTTGTGTATCCTCAATCACTAAATACTCATTAATGTCATTCTTTATTCTATTTTCTTACTCCCAATACATTATCTCTTTCTGGGACTAAATACCATTCTTGATCAAACCAAACCATACCATACTATGAAACTATAGTATTGTACATGCCATCCAAATCAAGTGGCAAAGAAAAGCTCCAAGTGAGATAACAAACCATTCCCAACCACCAAAAACACCAAATTATCCCACTAAAATACAGTTGCCGAAAGTTAAAATCATCAATGCTCTTTTTCTTCTCCCCGGTCAGAAAAACCACATTTTTGATAGATTGTGTCACCCACTATGATCCCTTGCTTCCCTCACAGCATCGATCACTCCATGAATGTCTTGGATTTTTCAACATGGAGTCTTGGGATCTAAGTTTTGTGAGAGGACACAAAAAACTTCCATTAAATGCATAGAACAAAAGAGCAAGCCCTAGAGAAGTAGATAGATATTGCCAACTCATCTGTGTTGTACATAAAGAAGAAATCATCTGTCAGTAATTAAATCGGTATTTCCTCAAATTATCTGTCCTTGGAAGCCTCCCTATCATCGCTCATTGAACCAAACTAAAATAAAAGTCTGCCAAGAAAATTCCTCTCTTCTCTATAGACCCACAACCACTTTTGAAAAGCATAAACTACTCTCTCAACATCTTTTGTGTTGTATTAAATTGTGAAAGAATACACTTTTCTACTTGACTAAATGGAACTCTTGTACCTTTCTCAGCATCGAGAACTTGTCCATAGCTTTTTCATCATCCAATCGTTAGTACTTATTTTGGATCTTTCAAATTAAAGAATGATTCAATTTCGAAAAAAAAAAATCTGTACATACTACATAAGCATTGAATATTCAGACACTCAAATGGCACATCTCTTTTAGTTCATAAATGGTTTTAGTTATAGACTTAGAGTCTCACAGGAAAAAGTGACTAACAAAATGAAGTTTATAACTTTTAAATTATTTATGGTGTAATGTATAGACGTACCCATGTATTAGAGACGTGGACACACAGTAATACCATATCAATGTACACTAACACAAGTATTTGTGTCATTAACAGAGACAATATCCATTGCCTACACGTAATAGAAAAAGGATAAACATATTACTTATAGCGACATCTCTAATCTCTTGGAAAGCTGTTCGACAATTGGGTTGTCCCTGCATAGGCCAAATTAAAAAATTTTCCTCGAGCTGATACAGAAAAGAAACAGCCTCCAACATGCACCTTCTCGAGGACAAGTGAAACTAAGACAGCTAGCAAGGAATTTGGCTCACTCATGAAGAGCAAGGAAGCAAAATTACACTAACTAAGATGGTAAAATTTTGTAGATATTAGGAAAAAAAAAATACACAACAATAACAATGACATTTCTCTACACATGAATATTGGCTCATTTTGTCTCGAGAAAAGACCGCATCTAACAAGGGAGCTTTCATAATTGAAATTAGAACATACCCACTATAGTAACAAGAACCCATTATTATTCCATATGCACCATCTCACCCAAATGAATGTTCTCTCAGACATTTTATCAAACATGTAAAGGGTGTTACTTAAACTGTTGCGATACTTCTTCAAAAAGGAACAAAGAAACCAAAAAGGAAATTAGAGAAACAGAGTGGGAGAGAGATTTACCTTAAGAAATAAGTTGGTGGGTGAAACTGGAGCTGGAGCTTACTTGGAGATGAAGAGGAGAGAGCAGAGGGGCAGAGAATTAGGGTTTTTATTGGGTTTGGGTTTGGGTTCGGTTACTGGATGGTCCTGTTAATTTTATTTACACCCATTGAAGTTACATTAGGGCCACCGCGACCTTTTTTTTTTTTTTTTTTTGACTTGAACCACCACTTTTTATTTGAACCATTGCCCCTATGTTTCTCTTCAGTTCTACCTTAGTCCATGGACCGTTAATATCTATCATAATCAATGATACTATTTTGTACATTAGTATTCGTGACTGGTTGCCTCTATTTCACAAGAAGGTCAATTAGATTAAGCATATTTGAATTGCCAAAAATTAAAATTTTCAAAAGAGTTTCATTTGTTTGTGGCACTGAACTATTATCAAAGGTGAAACCAGGCGAGACACTATACTTGTATCTGTCAGTATTGGAATACGCAGTTGGCTCAACACTGATACGTGAGGAGAATGTCACACAAAAGCCAGTATACTATGTTTGCAAGACATTTGCAGTCGCAGAAATTAACTACCCAGCTCTGAAGAAACTAGCATTGGCTCTGGTCGTATCTTCGAGAAAGTTCTGGTCGTACTTCTAGGCCCATCCCATCACCATCAATAGAGCTTGGTCAGTTTGACAACAGCTATGCTCCTAAAACTGCAATAAAAGTGCAAGCGTTGGCGAACTTCATCACTGAATTCACGGGTAGTAATGAGCATCAACCGGACAACAATAAGGAGAAAGAAACTGCTAAACCCAATACTCGAGGATGGATCATGCTGCTGTGACGGAACATCCAACAAGAAGGGAGACGGAGCTGAAATAACCTTGTACAACTCAGAAGGAGTGACTCTAGAAAAGACAATAAAATTCAGTTTCAAAGCCTAAAACAATGAAGCCGACTATGAAGAAGTAATAGTCGGATTACAACTGGCTAAACATCTTGGAATAAAAGAAGTCAGCATCTTCATTGACTCCAAATTGGTGGTCAATCAATTGAACAACGAATTTCAAGTGAAAGATGCACGGATGAAAGCATAGCATCATAAGGAAAGCGAACTAACTGAAAGCTTCAAAGCAATAAGAGTTCAAAGATGCTCAAGAGCAAAAAACCAAAGAGCAGACAGCCTGGCGAAAAAATCACATGCAGGAGATTGAAAATCCACTTTTCACAGTACAAAAAAGCTCAATTCTGGATAACCAAGCACAAAAAATGTGTACAAGAGATCAGGAAAACAATTGGATAACTCCAATCCCGACATACATACAAATCGGAGCGCTACCAACATATAAGATAGAGGCTTGTAAGCTACAAAATAGAGCAACACGGTACACACTAATTAATGACAAACTTTACAGGAGGTCTGCCATAGCTCCGCTGCTAAGATGTCTTTCACCCATCAACCCCGACTATGTTCTATGAGATATTCATTTCAGCATATGAGGAAATCATTTAGGAGGATGAACATTAGCTCACAAAGCTTTAACATTGGGATACTACTGGCCAACATTGCAACATGATGCAAATGAACTAGTTCGAACATGTAACAAAGCCAATGATTTACTCCGTACACATACATGCCAGGATAAAATTTAATCCCGATGAATAGTCTGTGACCATTTACACAATAGGGAATGGACATCGTATGCCCAATTCCAATATCTGATAGGAAAATGTTCCTCATTGTAGCAGTGGACTACTTCACCAAGTGGGTAAAAGTAGAACTACTACCAAAGTATGAGAAACTCAGATCGAAAAAAAAATTATGGAAGGACATATTATGTAGATTTAGAGTCCCCAGAGTAATTGTCACTGACAATAGGACCTAATTCGAAGGCAAAAAAGTCAAGAAGTTGTATGAAAACTTAAGCATCAAACACCACTATTCATCACCTGCTCATCCACAAGCTAATGGACAAGCGAAAGTGACCAACCGAACAACCCTAGAAGCAATAAAAAAAACAAGCTCAAAGCATCAAAAGGGTTATGGGTGTCCAAACTACTAGGCATCCTCGGGCCTATAGGACAGCAAAGAGAACTTCAACCGGAGAAACACCATTTGTGCTAGCCTATGGATCTGAGGCAATGGTATTAGTAGAGCTTGGCATGCCAACCTTCACAGAGAAGACAACAATGAAGCATTGTGTGTCGGAATAGACATTCTCGATGAAAGACGAGACAAAACTTCAATCAAAGTCACGGCCTACCAGCAGAGAATGGTCAGTTACTATAAAAAAAAGTCAAACCCCACACATTCAAAAGGTGATTGGGTACTCAGAAAGATCCAACTCAACACAAAAAAACCAGGTGGGGGAAAGTTGAATCCAAATTGGGAAGGACCATACAAAGTGGTGAAACTCAATAGACCAGGAATATAATGGTTGGAAAATTTGAAGGGATAACAACTCAAGAGACCATGGAATGTATAAATTTTGAAAAGGTACTATTAATAAACAACCACATTCCAAAAAATTTCCGTCTGTTACTCCAGTAAAATAAGCTAGTAAATACATCAAAGTCAGACTATGAAATTGTTTATAAATATTCTGGTCTGATCGCGATGTTGGACCATGAAGTGTATAAATCTAGTCAGGACATCTAAGTCAGACTAGAAAATTGTTTATAAATATTCTAGTCCGATCACGATGTCACACCACGAAGTGTATAAACTTAGTTAGGACAACTAAGTCAGACTAGGAAATTGTTTATAAATATTTTGGGCCGATCACAATGTCGGATCACGAAGTCTATAAATCTAGTCAAGACATCTAAGTCGGATTAGGAAATTATTTATAAATTTCTGGTCTGATCACCATGTCGGATCACGAAATGTACTAAGCTAGTTAGGACATCAAAGTCAGACTAGGAAATCATTTACAAATCTTCTGGTTTGATCACCATATCGGACCACAAAGTGTATTAAATTAGTCAAGACATTAAAGTAAGACTTAATCAAATTTTCTGGTCTGATCATCATGTCGGACCACAAAACATATCAAATTAGTCAGGACATCCAAGTCAGACTTAATCAAAATTTCTGGTCCGATCGCCATGTCGGACCACGAAACATATCTCAGGACATCCAAGTCAGACTTAATCAAATATTCTGGTCCGATCGCCATGTTGAACCACAAAACATATCAAATTAGCTAAGACATTCAAGTCAAATTCACTAATAAATCTCTTGGTCTGATCAACATGTCAAACCACAGAGTGTATTAAATTAGTCTAAACATTCAATCAGATTTACTAATAAACCTCTTGGTTCAATCACCATCTCAAACCACGAAGTGTACCAAAATAATCAGGACATTCAAGTCAGATTTACTTACCAATCTCCTTGTCTGATCATCATGACAGACAAAAAAGAATATTAAAACTAGTAAGGACAACAAAGTAAGACTACGTGTCTAAGTAAAAAAAAGGAGCTCCTCAAATAAGGACTACCAAGTCTACATTCATAGAATTATATAAGTCTAAACTACCAAGTTAGACAAGAACGTCTACGAAACCCGGACAACAAAGTCAAGTTATATTTATTATCTAAGTCTACACCATAGAGTTAGACTACAATACCAATAAAGTCTATACGTTAAAGCAAACTATGTTTACAATATCTTCTAGATCAAAGTCAAGATTAAAGTATCTATCAGAATAAACCTAAAAATTGGATAACGAATATTACGAAAAAGGCAGACAGAGAAACAAAAAACACAAAAGTATCAAAGAAAGAATATTCATTAATGATATAATCTATTACATCTGGGGAAGAAGTTACAACAACAACAGGGAGAAGAAGTAATTTTATCATCACTAGTAGGTTCAATTGGAAGAGATTGAACATTATCTTCGATAGCATGATCAGCGGGAAGCGATGGATTCTTGTCTTCGGAAGCAAGAACATACAAAATTGGAGTTTATCTTGAATAACAGGATCAGTCGAAAGAGACAAGGCCTTGACAACAATGGTAGGATCAGAAGGAGTAGATGACACTTGACCTTCATCAACCGGATCACTCGGAAGATTCAGAACAGGTTCTTCCCCATTCTCAAATGGAATAGATACATACTTGAAGACTTGGTCAGCTATTGTTATCATAGCCCTCATCCGACTCAATGTAGTCATTGATTTCAATCCTACCATTGACAATCTTACCCCACTCTACTGCCTCTGCAGTAGCCTTAGCCTTATCAGATTAGGCAGAAAATTCTTGTTTCGTCTGAATAAGTTCCTCCTTAACTCTAGAAAGCTTCTCTGTAGCTTGCTCCTTACCGTTTCTCTCATTAGCAAATTGCTTTTTAATGGAAGAAAGTTCTGCAACAAGCTGTTCAACTCGCTCCTCAATAGTCTTAGGAGCAGCAGACTGTGACTCTACAACACACAATGACTGACCACGAGCAGCCTTCTCACCGGATAACTCACTTTCAATAGCATCCAATCGCCCTCGTAGGCGATTCATCTCCTCCTCCATAACAATAAGTTCTAAAACATACTTATCCTGAACAAATTTCGCTTCCTTCAAAGAAGCCCGAGTTGACCAATCACCTTTTCCTACTCAACACACTCCTCCTTTAGCTTATCCACTTGAAATAAAGCGCTAGAAAGCTGCAACAGCTATTCCACCATTTTTTCTCCAAGACCAACACCTGATCACGAGCAGCGTGGTACTCGGACCCATCATCCTAGCATAAGTGATATGGGACATCCCCTCCATTATCTGGTTAACACCTTTGTCAAGGTGTTATCTAGCCGGGCGCACTGGCATTGGGATTTTTTCCATCAACCCTTATGCCACGAGTTAATGTCATTACAGGAACTCTCTTGCATGTCTATCTTCGAGTACCAATTCCCATTCGAATTAATGCGATCTCTCTAGGATCAGGATCCTTCCAACTGATTTGTGGATGAATCACAGTAGGATCCAGAAGAACTGAAGCTCCACCCTGGTCACCCGTTTGATGATTGGAACTTCGGTGACGGCAAAAGCACCACTTTTTTTTCAACCAAAACAACATGAGTGGATGTTGGACGAGGAGGAGAAACAAACAGCTCCCTCAACCTCAGATCAGTAGTACAAGGAGAAGGAGGAGGTTGACACTTGGAACTCTTACCACGATCAACTTCAAGGTCAAGGGTAGGATTATAGTCAAAATCATCCAAGATCAACTCAGTATTCGGATTTCGAGACTGCTCGATCGCAAGTTGTGTCATCTTATTCGAAATGACACGCGCATCATCATCCGAACCCTTATTGAGATCAAATACCCCAGTAATAGAAAGAAGGGTCTTCCCGTACTCACTCAATAACCGATAGACTTCTACTTGATTCACCAACTCACTTGTAGCCAGCCTCTTAGATGGGCTAACAGGCTTAGGAGCCTTCATCTTCTTGGTGGCCAGACCAGCACCAACAACGACAACTGGAGCAGTGAGATTTGTAACTTTCTTGTTGGAACTCACTTTCCCATTAACGCTAGCATCACCAATGCTAGCAGGAGCATTACGCTTCTCCACCACATCAAAAACAACAATAGAGTCAGCATGGGCAACCAGTAACGTCAGATTTATGACTTTCAAGAACCAAAGAATGCTACAAGGCGTTCGGACAATACAAATTACTCCGTTCAACAACATCTAGCTTGGGGAAGTCTTCGAAGGGTACATGAGGAAACGAAAGGAACTTCTTCCCTACTTCCTCCCCCACTTCAGTCAGATACAAATCAGTCCACTTCCTGGGTTCCCTGAAAAACCTCAGAATGGGCCTGTTGTCAAACATGAAATACCCAGACTTCATGGAAGCATAAAACCAGGGCCTCACACAGAACAAAAAATCATCATTCGGCTTCCCCAAATAAAAAGACTAATGAAGAAAGCAAATACGATTCGTGTTAACCTTAAACGTCACCACAAATTGCGAAGTCTTATCGTTTAAAGAAATACCAGACTGCAGAGTTTTCACCATAGTTCCAACCATGACCCTCCAACCGTTGAGACCCATTTGAGTAGGAGGAATACTGACAAAATCCAAATAAGCCCAGAAGATCTCCAGAACTTGGAAACGGAGACCAACCTTAAACATTCCAGGGTAAAGTGTAATATAATTAGGCCTTGGACGAGCAAAGCTGTCACCCGCTCTCGGCAACACAAGTTTCAAGTTGGACGGAATAGAAAATGTCTAACGAACATAATCCAAAATTTCACGCGTTGCCTGCCTAGGTTCGAAAAAGGCCTCACAGAGGTTCAAGTTATCATCACTTAGGGTTCTGTTGGAAGCCATGATAAAGAGTTGGAGAATACGAAAAATGAAAGAAAGAAGAACAAATAAGTTCTTAAAATGGAGATAGCATAAAAAAGATAACACATATCCGCCCCTCTTTTATAAGGTTGGGCAACGAAAAGACAACTAATGAGAAACATGCAAGATATGATGGTTGCACGAAACTCCAGAAATCACGCCGAAATGAACAGACTAATGGCGTAGTGGAATAGAGATCGAATCGACGGCGTTGACGACATTTAATGCAATGTAGAAAAACAATGATGAATTCAAAAAGTCAACCGCTAAAGGGTTAGTGGCCACACAAGCATGCCCACTAACTAGGGGGTGAATAGCTGATAATACATCAAATAGTCCTCTGATCACGATCGTACACATGGCAAAGATCATCCATCACTAGGAACAAACACTTCACTCTAAACACGAATAATATGCTCAGTCCTAGAAGCCCAAAGAGGCAAGCCAGTCATCAAATACCAAAAATGTCTTTAATAATAGACCATGAACAAAGTCAAAGGCCCAAGCCCCAGGCCCAACGGATATCTTCCCTTAGAGAGGAGGGATGTTACGAATGAGACAAGTCGTGGCAACAATCACTCCCCCATGGACGCATCTCAATGAAGGAGAAAACCGTTGTGAGAAACATCCCTTTTCATCGGGCCCTGCATGCTTAAGTCATGTAGAGAGTTAATTATGCACATTATATAAGGTAAAGAAGATATTCACGAAAAATGTATGCAAACACAACATAACTATACTCTATCCAAATTCATTTTCTCCCACAGTTAACTGACTTAGCATCAGAGTGCCTTCGGCCACCAAATAGGTGATCTTCGGCAATCTAACCTTGTTTTACAGGTCATATCTCTAGGAGGGTAGATTTGGATGCATCACTATACATATTTTGAGTAAAAAAAATTGTAACTTGTTACCTTTGTTGTCAATTAAAATGTTGGCTTTTACTAATGCAATTATGAAATATTGAATTTGTGATGATTGTTTCAAACGTGATTTGTTTCTTTTCGCTATCATCATTTTTAAAAATAAACTACTTTATCAGAAAAAAGTTCTAGCTATAGTCACACATTACTACTTGTCTTCACGATGACATCTTGAACTACTATATATATGTAAGTGAATGTTGTAACATAGTTGTTAACACTTGGTAAATAGTTGTAATGATAGGAGCTCTTTTTACTGCAATCTGAAAAATGATAAAAGGTTGTCACAACTATTGAATCATGAACACATTTAGCTACCTAGTAAAGGCGTGCACGACCCGAGGGCTAATTTCACCTTCTTCAACTCTCAATTTGAAGTGAAGGGCACTTGCCAAAGCTCACAATATACATATAATTTTGTATAATTGTAGTTTACCGTATATTCATGGAGGTATTATGTCAACTGCAAGCTCTCTTTATTCCAATTCCGAAATGATTGAAGGTTGTCCCTGCTACTGGTTCATGAACACCCTTGGCTATGCTAGTAAACACTTGTATGCTTAGGTGAAAGTTGTGCATGACCTGGGAGCCAAGCTTACCTTATTATTTTCTTAATTTGGAGTGAAGGGAGCTTGCAAAAAATCATAATATACATATTATCTATATAGCTTAGTGTTTACTGACAAAGTTAGTGTTGTAATGCAAGCTTTCTTCGCTCTAATTCGAAAGGATGGAAGGCTAGTCTCTATTGTTGGTTCATGAATACCCTTGGCTATGGTAGTAAACACTGGTATGTGTAGGTTTGTGCATGACCCGAGAGCCGAACTCACATTTTTTTCTTAATTTGGAGTGAAGGGAACTCGTAGAAAATCATAATATATGCCTATTATCTATAATTTTTATTTGTGTATATTGATATAGGTTTGAGTTGGTATTGCAAGCTCTCTTCCCTCCAATCCCGAAAGGATAAAAGGTTGGTCTCCGCTGCTGGTTCTGAATGCCCTTGGGTACACTAGTAAACACCGATATGCATAAGTGTGTGCATAACTCGAGAGCTAAGCTCAACTTATTCTTTTCTTAATTTGGAGTGAAGAGGGCTCTAAAAAAACCCATAACATATGTCTATTGTTTGTAATTGAAGGTTAGTTTTCATTAGCAAATGTTTAGTATTATTGCAAGCTCTATTAATTTGCAACCTAGATTAAAGGCTTGTCCCTACTGATGATTCATATATCCTTAGCCGATTTAGTCAATTTTGATATGATAATTTATAGTTATGCATGAAGCAAGTGTTGCCCTTAAGGTGGATCTACATAGTTCATATTATTATACGTTGTGGACTGTCGAATTATAGGTGGGTGATGTTTGATTAGACCCAATTAGTTGTAATCATTAAGAAACAAGACTAGGGTCATAAACACGTTTCTAATTACATGTTTTATGTCTTGACATGTATTGCTAAATTGAGTATGGAGGTTATTTATATGTAGATACCAATTTAAGTCCCACTATAATTCTATTATTTATGATGGGCTAATAATAGAATTAAGGTTCTATATATACGGTTGAGGTCCCCACTCCAAACCTAATTCTCCATCTCTTACTTTTCCCATCTAGTTTGAGAAACACAAAAAAAAGGTTCTGGAGGTGCAAGATCTCTCCGCTGCGTGTTGCTCGTTCATGAGGATTGCTACGAGGATACTCTTCATCAATGGCGAATTCAGGTACGCATTTTTTAAAGTTTTCTTCCTTGATCATTGACGTGAGGTCTTGGTTTAGGATCTGTTAGATTCATATAGTGAGAGCTGCGTTTCACCTCTTTTTTAATTTCTCAATTCAGAGTGAAAGGGGATTGCAAAAAATCACGGTACATGTTTATTACTTGTAATTGTATTAGAGACACAGTGTGTTGTTTAGAGTCTCTTCACTCTTAGTCCTTGAAGGATGAAAAACTCCACTCAGTTGTGCATATATTGCATATCACTTCAAGTTGAAGTGCATATGTTGTGTATCTCCTCAAGTTGAAACTTTGAAACCTTTGGTTATAGATACGACTTGGCTGCTAGAGTTTGTCAACACTTAGATTTGTTATTTGGAGTTCATCCGAGGTAGCCGAATAAAGTGTACACTTTGCTCAAGGGATAGTTTAGGAGAGTTAATAAAGATACATAGCGGGGATTGTCATTCAACATCAAACATATGTTTATTATTTGGTAGATTTGAATCCAATATAGTAGGAAAAAGTAAGAAGGATTAAGATGGAACTCTAATTATGTGATTATCTGAGTTCAATATTAATGGATGTAACTGATTTTGATTCCACTGAGGCATTTGGGGAGGCTAGACTTGAACCCAATCTAATAAAAGGTATTAAACATGGCCAACTGACATCCTACTTTTCGTTACTATACAATGATTGACATTCTTGAAGGGTCGGGATCTATTTACTCATGAAAATGTTACACATACTTTTACATGAGATTTGAGACATAAAGACTAGAATTATTGCTTTGTTTATTAAGCAAAAATTGTTGATTCTCTATGTTCTCCCAATGTTACTTTTAGGAAAAGAAGGAAGAGGTGACACGCGTCAACCAATTTAATGCATTGATACCTAAATACATTTTTGAGTTAAAATTGATCTTTCATCTCATAAGGGAAGTTTTGTTCACTTTTTTGTCAGGGCTCTCAAGAGTGTCAGGGCTCTCAAGAGTTAAGACCTCTGAAGTTCATGTCTAATCTTTTGTTAATCCTTTTCTTTCCTTAGAGATCTAATCTTTCATCCATTTGATGGGTGCATTCGTTCAATGGTGTTGATGAGGAATAGAGAGATTCATTGCGTAAGTGGATATTAAGAATGTTATGATTTTTTACGTTAAGGCAACTAGTTACGGAAAAATCTTCACACCATTATGCAACAGTTCTTGCAACACTCCCATCGAAACTCCACACCACCACCCGTAACCACGCAAACATGCGGAAAGAATCCTAGTTTCTTTCTCCCCAGAATCTATCTTATTATATGTTTGTTTCAGTGTACATGTATTGTTAAGTAACCCATTAAGACTACTTTGATTTTCCATCTCATAAACATTAATAATGAAAAGTAAGCTACCAAACTACTTGAGGGTTATCATTTCACATCCCAATAAGCATCGAGTGGGTGTTATTAAAACCCCCAAATTATGATCTCATCTTCATCTTCTCGACTTCTCAAATCCTTCTTCTACTTCCTCCAATAACAATATTCATGAACAAGGGTACATCAAATCATCCTCTACAGGTGATGCAGTCAATTTTTGTTCCCTGCTTGACCCTGGCATGTTGACCTACACAAGGAACGCTCGTGAGCCATAGACCACCGTTGTGGCGACCGATGGCACTCCGATGCTAAAGTTAGACAAAGATCTGAGGAAGGTGTATTGTTGTAGACAAATAATTTTTAGCGTACCTTAGCTTACCAACCTCATGTCTTATTTATAATGTTGGAGTCTTGGTTCAACCAGGCCATCGATGGCGTAGTTTAGGAAAAGATCTTCATGGAGATCCTTCTCTAATTAGGAGTTGTCATGTGAAGGGAAGTTTTCATGTTAGACTTGTGCCCCAAGATACACGGGAGATAGCTCCCAATCAGAATGTTGTCCATAAATAGAAGTTTCCATGTACGACATATACTCTCATATTTGCTTCCTAGTTGGAAATGAAGTGATGCTGGCTTGCCTGTCTGAAGCTGATCCTCGAGATACTTGCCTTAATAAGGCTTACGGGTATTGCGGATGGTTGTGAGACGTGTGGGCTTAGAAGGTTGTAGTGATTTGGGTTCATCTGGTGGACTGTGTTGTGTGGGCTTGAAACCGTGGATCATTGTTGGCCTGACACTTGGGCTTGTTATTCCTTGAGATCATCATGACACGTGTAGGATGTAAAAGATATGATGTTTTGGTGTATCGTCAGCTGCTCCCTCCGAGTTAGTGGGCCATCATATTGGTTCACTAAGTCACTTCTTGAAAAGATACGCCGCTCATGATGATTGAGTCTGAACTGTTACTTGAGCAGCGCGCTTCATTAATTAAGCGTGCGTTGGTTCAGTAGAGAAAGGGTTGGAAACCAATCCCTATTTAGATCTCTCTTTCTGCAGAGTTTGACTCTTCCGTTTCTTCATGTTTAAAGACTTTGTTCTATTCAACTTTTGATTGAAAGTTTATTCACCTTTTTCATGGCTCGCCAAAATCACCTTGACAATGAGCTTTTTGCCAAGGGCCTCCAGTTCTTTGAAGATATGTCGGCTTCCGAATTGAGCCTTGTTGAGATTTGAAATACATTCGGGGTCCCTGAAGTCCTACCACTCTATACTCTGAATGATGATTAGACGCCAATGTTTCCTCCAAAAAGATTTGTCTATTTGCACAGCAACATGCTTCAGATTGGTGTCTGTTTTCCTATGCTTGACGAGATCTGGGGCTTTCTGGAATTCCTTGGAATCCCTCCTGCCCAATTGGTGTTGAATGGGTATAGGATTATCCTTCTCATATTGATCAGGGTAAATGATGCTGGTGTCCGTGTGACTCCGAGGGTGATTCAGCTGTTGACTTCCCCTCGGCTGAACGATCACGCCCTTTGTAAGATGATGTCATCGACTTGCTTTAGGAATTTGTCGGATGACTTTAAATTTTGGCAGAAATTTTGTTTCTTGGCTCCTTCGGATTCAAAGTACTTCAAGTTCAAAGATCGTCTGCTTGAGGGGGAGTTCAAGCCACTTCATAAGTATAGTTTCACCCTTTAATTCCATTGATTGTATGTTGATCATCGCGTGTGTTTCTTTGTAGGGAGGTTCCCCACTATTTCTTCGAAGGAGAAAGTCACTATGAAGGCATTCCGTGACATGCCTTGGATGAGTGTGGAAGATGTTATCTGCCTTACCAACTTCAATCACAGTGGATTGGGGGCCAACTAGGACGTGGCTCCCACTTTCTACAGAGTACTGAAGGTTAAGTCTGAAGGTGGAACCCTTTTTAAGAAGAGGAAGGCCTCCAAAGATAAAACTCTCGCCTTACCCGATGCAAAGGGACTTTCTGAGACGCTTGCCTTTTTCATAAGCTTGAAGAGGTCCCGTGCTGGGCCCGGGGTTTGATCCTAACCAGTCTGCCGGGGCGGAGGTTGTAGCATCTGGCTTGGAGAGGGACCATATGCAATTAGCAGGGGTCGATGATGTGTCACAGCTAAGTACTGAGCATGTTGAAGCTTTGAGTGAGAAGCTAATGTTGCTTCTACTGGTGCTGACCAATCCATACCTATTTTATTGGAAGGTTCTGATAAGGATTTGCCTATGGCCCCAGAGTTCAATTGTTCTGCTGGTGGATCGTCTGACAGTGGTCATTGTAGTGTGGGTAGTCCCTCTTGTAGTCTGCATATCCCCCATCTTGCTCCAGGTCGTATATCAAGGTAATGGAGGGTTCGTTAGACAATTCGCTTCCTTATCTTTCTTCGGATTCTGCTGAGCTGGCTCGCATCAAAGGGTCGACTACCGGTGACAAAGGGAAGGTTGTGGATGAGGACCTAGGTGTGGTGGAAACTACAAAGGGCGATGCTGGCGTGATTCTGCATCCGGGAGAACTACATCCAGATGCGCGGATGAGTTTGTTTGCTCTGGACGTGGTGAAAATGAGCAACCAAGCTTGGCACTAGGAGGTTGATGTTGACTATGCTTCGAGGAAGCATATAAGCGGACGTAATAGTTGGCTGGCGAACTGTGCTTTGAAGCCTGAGAAGGATGCACTGGAGAATCGCATGGTAAGGGGTTGAATCACCTTATGATGGGGATGTCCCAATTGAGCTAGGTGGCCGTCACTGGGATAGAAGTTGAGGTAGCTCATGAGAGGGTATACACTATGGAGAGTGTCTTTTTTACTATGCAGAATCGTATTCTGATGCACTTTTCGAGATTGAGTCGCTGAGAAAATAGATTGATGAGAGGAGGCTGGAACAGTCAGCCATTGATGCTAAGACTAAGTGGGTTTGTTTTGAAGCCCTTGAGTCTGATTTAGCCAAGGGAGTGTCTTCAAGGGTCAAGTCCAAACAAGAGTTGAACTTGGTTTGTCGTGATCTGAAAGTTGCGCAGGGAACTGCATCTAAGATGTGCTTTGAATTGCAGTATCTTGTTGAGGAGAATACCATGAAGGAATCTGAGTGGGTTGCCCAAAAACAACAGTTAGAAGCCGACATGGAATTCAATGATTGGGAAGCAAGGAAAGTTGTGGACCAACTTCTCCTGGAGCAACATGAACTTAGTGCAGTTATGGGTAGCCTGGTTACTGAGCAGTCTTAGGTTTATGCGCTGACAGGCAAACTGGAACTGTTGGAGTGTGAACTTGCTGAAGTAAAGGTGCGTGAAGAAGAGCTTCTCAAGGCGCAAGGCAAGTGTGAATTCCGCTGGGTCGTGCATGGGGGTTTAGAATTGTTGGTGCTGATGAAAGAAGAGCATCCGGAATGAGACCTTGCTTATTACAAGAAGATGTCTTATGGAGACTTCGGAATTGTCTATGAGTCGTCAGAGGAAGAGGGCGATCTGGTTCATGGTGCTCAGGTTGAGGCATGAACGGACGTAACTTCTGCTTCTTCTCCTGCTAGGCTTGGTTCCCCGTATTTGTACCTCTTCTGATGAGGAGTAAATGTTGTACATTTGTACTTTTTGTTTTAACTGTTAATGAAAACATGTTTATTTCGAGTATGCTTTGTACCCGTATTTTGTTTGATCTCCTTGTTGCGCACTTTCCATTTTGCCTTGTCGTTTTACTTTGACATAGATTCGGTTGGGTTAGTATGAAGCCGAGTTGTCTGTCTGTTGTTGAGAGTTCGACCATTTATGTCGCGAATAATTCTGACATGTTCTTCTGTGATGTCTCAGAGTTGTTATTGCGTGGTTACATCCAATAGTGGACGTTTTGCAGATGGTTTGGTAGTGGGTTGCGCTACCCAGGCCGTAGCTCATCCTTAAAGTAAGCCATTAGAGACTCAAGTTGGGTATCTGACCGCCGGCTGCGGTTGCTGGCATGAGTGAACTATTGCAGCCGAGCACATGTGTTGTAGTTGAGCAAGAGTGTTTCGCCCGAGTCAAGTTTCATAAGGTCGGGTTGGTATCCTGTGCAGCATTCGTTCGTGTGTCAGCGGGTTGATTTTTGGGTTGGCTAAAGTGGCCATTGCTAGTAACTGGATGTCAGCCTGTGTGAGTGTAAAGACGCTGCTTGAGCTATAATCACTACAACACAAATGCCCAATAATAGCATTTGTTAATAGCGGTTTTGCTAAATACGCTATCAAAAGATGAAATTTTGATGTAAACAAAAATGAAAACGCTGTAAAAAAACGCGAGCTTTTTGGCGCTCGATATTCCCTCCCTCGTTTTACTGGGCGCTCGAGTTAGAACTCGATGAAACTCCACCCTCCCCTCAATCTTGTCGTCTCCCTCACTGCTCCCTCATCTCGCCATCTCCCTCCCTGCTCTCTCCATATCTCCATCTCCCTCCCTGCTCCCTCCATCTCGCCATCTCCCTCACTGCTCCCTCCATCTCTCCATCGCCCTCACCGCTCTCTCCATATCTTCATCTTCATCTCCCTCACTGCTCCCTCCATCTCTCCGTCGCCCTCCCTCTTTCTATCTGCTGCTTTCCCTCCCTTTACAATCTGGGTTTTGGTTCTTGTTTGATTTGGGGAGATGGGTATGGTTGGTTCTCTTTAATTTGATTATTAATTATTCAACAATGGCTCTAGCTTCTCGGTGTATTCGTGTGGTGGGAGAGTTACGATTGGAGATATGGCGAGTAAGGTTGAACTGAAGTTGAATGAGGCGCAGTTGGCTTTGGAGGCTCTCGCTGCTGATACGGAAGGTTTCTTAGAGGTACTTCTCTTCAACTGTTATCGTTTTTGAAGTGTTTATGGTTGAGGTTTTAGTTTATCAAGTCAAATGTTTGTTCGTTGTTATTTGAGAAATTCACAAATTCCTGAGGTGAATTTCGAAATCGATTTTGTGAATTTCGAACTTGATTTCTTTGGCTGATCTTGATTACATCATGTCTTTGGTTCATCAATTCACGGTTTTAGTCGCATGTGGTGTGTGTGCAAGGCATTGGGCATCCTGGTTGTGTTTGGGATGGCAAATTCTTAGAAAATGGGGACTTTATTACTGCTTGTTCTGAAGAAGTTGTATGTATTTGGACAATCAACAAAGACAGGATTGTTGATCCAGTTGAAATTGAAACATATGCTTCAAAGGTTTCACAGTATAAGTGCAGTGGGTAGTATTGTTTGTTTCAGTGTGATACCTATGTTGCTTCTAACTAATGTATCCCAAAACTAATTTTCTATTTCATATGCACTTAAAAGTGTTCTGTCTTTGCTGTCATAGGAAAAGGGTTGGCAGATTAAATTTGGAGGAGTTGCCAGAGATAAGAGATTTACATAAACTAGGTTTGATGTTAATTACTCATCTTTACGAGGGTTTCAATTTCTTATTAGTCATTTTTTCCTGTCTATGAATGAAATTTGTTATGCACTTGAATGAACTTTCCATCATTGAAGTATGAGAAGCAATGGGCTTGATTTACAAGGTTGGTTCTTGATTTGTGAGTTAAACTAGCATACTGATTTCTTGTTAGATAAAATGTTGGACATGTTTTGATGGTGCCCTTTTTTCCTAAATATTGATGTTTTGATTTCTGGTTCTCTCTCCAATTCTCGAAAACCCCAATTTTTCTGCTCTGCATTGAAGGTTAGTTTCAGATCCAATCGTGTTGTTTCTCTGTGAAATTTGAAGTTTTGATCACTTGGGGTTGTTTAATTTACTGGTATTGAGATGGGTTTGTATTGGTTTGGCAGGTTGAGGTTTGTAGTTCAAGTATGGACTCCATGACTGTGTATAAATCTGTCTGCTCTGCTCATGTACCTGTAAGTACATATTATGTTTAAATGATTCTGTTTGATTTGATTGGATAGAAGAAAGGTTGTGTTTTTAAATGTGGATAATTTATGGATCTAATAAGGTGAACTGTTGAAGCATGTAGTGTGTATTTGTTTAGATGCTTGTGGGTTAGGATAAAAATTGGAAATTTGATGCTTCTAGCATTTGATTATTGCTCAATTCTTCTACAATGAGTTGTAGTTAGTTGTAGATGGTAACACTGAATGTTCAGAGGTAACATTGGTGTTCTTCTATATTGATTAGTTGAAAGACTTTGGTGGTTTGTTTGATACTTTGAAGCATCAGTTTGTACAATCAAATAGTATTGCACATACAGTATTAAAGAGGTTGATGATGCTGAGGAGTGGATCTAGTTGTAGTGTGTGTTTGTGCATGAGAAAGAGAAGTAATTGGACATGTAATGCTTGCAATCTGTTGGTGGTTTTTGGGCTGTGAGGTGCTTTAGTGGAAGTGTTCTTAATTGGATGATGAAGTGTGAATGTGGTTAGTCTGCTAGTTTGGTAACGTATAAGGTGGCCTGTCTAATGGCTCAGATTTCTCTCTGAGTAAAAACTTTAAGACTGCTTGGTTGTGTTAGAAAATTGTCAAGGGCTTGATTGCGATTGAAGCCATTGTCAATTTTCTAATATTGGATGGGATTGTCATTTATTTATGTAGTCATGGTGGGAAAAGTATTCTCACCTCAACCAGAAGAAACATAATTCTCATGACAAAGAAATGAAAGATATGCTCATGAATGATGAGTGAATTTTAGAAATGATTCTGATTACATATAGGTTTTCATGGGCAATCTAGCTAACTTTTGATGATATTATAAGGTTATGTTTGACTTGCATGACAAGGTTCTAGAATAACAATTATATGCATTTGCGCATCATGAAGTAATTAGACAACGAACCAAATTTACGCATCATGAAGTAATTAGACAACGAACCAAATCATGAAGTAATTAGACATCGTATCTTGCAATTGCTTGTTCCAATCATTTACGCATCATGAAGTAATTAGACAACGAACCAAATTTTAGAATTACACTAACATGTTATCGAAACTTGAAAGGATGAAAATGTAAATGTTCTATGAAGGCTTTTAAATCTTGTTTGTATGTGACACACTATTACAATTTATCATTATGGTTTGGTAGGATGAGCAGTGACATCCTTTTATGAAAATTATGTTCCTTGTTCAATTAATATTCTCAACTTAAGCTGGCATATTATAACTATTACAATCTTGGGGCTTATGTTCTTGCAGCCTGACAGCATTCGTGTTATGGGTGACAAAGCCACTGCAAGAGAGACTATGAAGAATGCTGGTGTGCCAACTGTACCAGGGAGTGACGGATTGTTGGAGGTATATAGATTGATTAATTGTTGTGCTAAAGCTCCATCAGTGGTTTTGTGCATTGGCTTCCTAACTTAACTTTCACTTTATCTGTTTGATTACAGACTACAGAGAAGCTATCAAGGTTGCTGATCAGATTGGTTATCCTGTGATGATCAAGGTATATATTTCTCCTTTGGGTGGAAACATTCAAATATTGTCAACACTGCTTCCAGGTAACATTCTTCTAATCTTTATGGAATCATTACAAAATTAAAAAAAAATAAAGAAGAAAAGAGTTCTTGTTCACTGAAGTTGCACATGACTATATTGGGGAAGATGTTTTTCAATTAGGTAGTTATGGCGATCAAGTACTTCTTTAATCTCTTGCACCCCGTCCCAACCCCCTTAAGGAATTTTCTCTCTTTAAAATAAGTTTGTCAGTAAGCTAGACTTCCCCTTTCACTAGATGAGCAGTAAGTGAAACATTTTTTTTCCATGTTTTGAAGGCAACTGCTGGTGGTGGAGGACGTGGAATGCGTCTTGCCAAGGAACCTGAAGAGTTTGTGAAGTTGTTACAGGTATTGCCCCGGGCACTTTTCTTTTCTCTTTTAAGTAAGCTTTTCTGTCACTGCACCTTGATGATCTTTTCTTCAAGATTTGTTAGTATAAACATGAATTTGTTAGGAAACTTACAAGGATTCGTAGTTTCAGCTTCTCCTGCATTCCTAGTTTTTCTGTATAGTTTTGTCTTATTAAACTAGTAACTTTCTGTGACAGTTTTTGAATATTTTGCCAAATGACATAGCTGCATCGACTTCCCGAGCTATAAAATACTTGTGTAAGGTAATTCTCAATTTTTTTTTTCCTGTACCTTTCCATGTTCTGAGCATGCTATCCAAGAGTACAGTTTCCTCAGTTTGGAAGATTAAAGGCTTTTATCTAGCAGCTCAGTGAAGCAGTTTGGAATATTGCATTGTATATAATGATTTCTGCGTCCCATGTTGTCTTGTGCATTTTGGTATTTAATGTTGGTAAGCTATAAGCGGAGATATAATAGTACAGACTTCACTTACTGTATTTGCTGTTACAATACAAAAAAGATACTTTAATTTCTATATAATAAAATATTTGAATCTTTTATTCACAACTTGTTTGACAGTCTTTCATGAATCTAAGTTTATGGTAGCTTGTTGGAGACTTGTAGCCACAAAAATTCATTTCGTTTTCATTCTTGCTTTCATAACTCTATTAAATGAAAAACAAAATATATCTATGGTCCATGAATCCATTGAGTGATCTTCATGCTGCCACATGGTTAAATTGCATTGTAAGATATATATTGCTCAACTACTGCCTAAAATCACACCTGAATCTGAACTAGTTCGATCTAAATTTCCATTTTCCTTACTTTTACCACCTTTTCATTCTGTTAAAATAAGTTCCCTGTTTTTCTTTCAGTTTCAAGCTAAGAACATGCACTTATACAATCTTTGTCATGATTGCAGGTGCTTGAAATTACTGCACCACTCTCTCCCATCCTTCAAAACCAGGAAGAAGCCAGTTGAAGAACTAGGGCGGCACTTATACCTCTATGCAGATCTGTAGTAATTCAAGTTCATTTCATATCCATTAGCTAGGGCGGCAAGAAAAGTATTTCAATGCAAGGTGAGAGCACATTTCTTCACATAATTGCTTGCACGGGAAGTAATTTTGTAGTTGACTTGTGTGCTGAGTGTGTCCATTATGTCCCATTAGTGTCATTCTTATGTCTGTATCAACTAAGTTCATCATCTTGGGGCTGCGTGAGTGAAATTCTAATGTAGCGCGTTGATAGTTGCACTCTGCCTGACCTAGGTTCTCAATGGCATTTTCAGGTTGTTATTGGCCCTGCTACTATTGGAGAGATGAAAGCAGTGACTTTGACTCACCAGAAAAACCTAGATTTATATCCCGGTTTATTTGCAGCGGAGGGCACAGAACAACTTAGGTTCAATATATTTAGCATCTAGTACTATTTCTTATGACATGAAGTACTTGTCAATTGTTAGGCTAATGGTATCTTCATTTCTTCTAAAGGTTTGTGGTCTGCCATAACCACCTTGCATGCTTATGAAAAGAAAAACTGGTTGTTATAGTTTATGTTTTTTGTTTGTATCATGTTGAACTTATGCATATAATGTACTTCATGAGACTAGAATGAGGACATGGATATGTCCTTTGATTCCAGATCTAGACAAGGGGTTGTTTCTGTTAAGTAAGTTTTCATGAATATATATATATATATATATATATTTGAATATTTGTTATGTTGGTTGTGTTTTTAGATCTAGATTTTGTTCTCAGGGATTTTGGTAGATAAGGATGCTTGAGAAGGTGGTTTTTTCTTAGAAACCCTTCCCAATTGCTTCCTTTTTTTTTTTTTTTTTTTCTATGATTCAAGTTCTAAGATGATGAAACATAACATAACTACTTTGCTCAAAAAGTGTTTGGATCAACCAAGGGGAGAGTTTCTTCTCGTATGATTCAGGTTCTTGTATTCATTTTGCGATTGATTTAGTTATGGCTTTCATTTCAGTGGGAATGTTAAGTTGGTGAAATCAGAGCAGACATACTCTGTTTTAATACATATATAAAGTTTTGATATACTCTGTTTTAATCTGAATGTACTCTCTGACTGCATCATTTTAGAAACTTGATAGTAGACATATATAGTAGTATATATGAAGTAACAGGATGCAGACATATATGGTTGTTTTGTTCCCTTCCTTATATTATGAGTTTCTCATTCACCTTTCTTCCATCAATAAAATTCTTTGGTGTGTGTTTGATTAAAAAAAAAATAGAGGGATTATTATGGGTGAAAGAAGCAGGGAGGAGGGATTATTCTGTGGTTGTTTTGTTCCCTTCCTTATATCTCAAGGGTTTATCATGGAGTGAAGCAGGGACTTCTTTGCAAAGCTGGGATAAAGAATAGCTAGCCTTAGTGAAGCAAGTGCTGAGACTGATGCTTTGGAGGAGGGGCCTCTTGATACGTTCTTGCTCTATGATTGGGCCTATAAGAAAGCTGCAGTTGATAATGTTAGAAGGGTGGAAGATGAGAGGGGGTTGGTGGGTCACACTTTAGATGAATTTTGATGAGCCAAAGATTGAAAGTTCTTTGGGCTTTTTTGCCGCAGATAAGACACCTTATTTGAGATTAATAGGAGCTATATGGTGCTACAGTTTGAAAAATGATTTTTTCTGTGGGAATTGGGAAATACCTTGACTGATATATCTTGGTCTAGATTTCTTTTTGACAATAAACGGAAAATTCAGGCAGTGTCATGACATTTACATCAGATGCATTTTACAAGCGTCTTACATCTTGTGCAGCCACATGATGATTCAGTTTTATATTTGAAGCACTGTGCTTGAAGGAAACAATATCTGCCAACATGTTGTGTTAGTTGCTGAATTAGAATCCATTAATTAGAGAATGTAGATCTCTGGATGCTAATTTTATTGCCTGAATCCTCTCAAATGTGCATGATTCTGTATTAATTTGAGTTCTTATTCATCTTCGGTTGGCACTCTAGTATTCACATCAATTTCATATGTTCGTTGCAGGGCGGTCTTACTGCTACTGATGTTTTCGCTGTTGAGTGGATACAAACTGGTTTCATTCACTTTGGGATGACTGTTTCATACTTTGGTTTTGTAAGTGACGGTAATATTCTACTCTTGGTATTAATACCACACCTACTTTATGTAATTTCTTGTTTTTTTGTTTATGGGAAAATTTAGCATCATAGATGAAAGTACTTTTTAGTGTATATCCTTTTTTTGCTTTGAGTCATTGATATACTTTGTTGATGCTCTAGTAGTTTTATATTTTCGAATTGCATGCTTTGTAGTATTTCATTTTGTTTGATTTCAATCTCTGAATGGATCTTCTGAAGTTTTCCAGTTCTTTAGAGATACATATTGCTCAAAAATCTTTCAAGTGCATAGTGATAAATTCACTATTCATTTTGAGTTTTCCTTGATGGTAGACCTAATGACAACTTCAAAACCAATAAAAAATGAGCACCTCATGCAGCATATATATAATAATTAACCTGAAAAGATGGAATTACTACTCGTCTCCCTTCACTGCGTATAAAAAGTTGGGCTAGTTTACCTGGCTACTAGGATGTTCTGAACTCGTAATTTTCACAATACGTAGGTAATAACTGTATAATTGTTTATAGCCATGTCCTCTAGGGAGATTTTTGGTGATGTCAATGAAATGGAATTATATGTTCTCTATTTTTCAGTTTATCTTAAATGCTAGTTTCTTGTTTCACCTCTCAAATTTTTATATGATGTTATCTTGATGCGAGGATGATCCCCTCGCTTTGCACCTCAATCACCCTCAAAATTGCTATTTTGATATTTGTGTCTCCATAATTAAGTTGAAGCCCTCATTTTTAGTGTTAACTTTAAAATCAATTTGATGACCACAGAAATTTCAAAATTGGTTTGTCTATTATGGAGTTGGTTTAAAGATTGGGCCATTGAAATTTCTAACCATTATAAGCAGTTTGGGTGGTAAGAGAGATGTGCTACTCCATTTCCTTGTGTAAATGATCTCTATGGTAACACCAACGCTAAGACCATATGATAATTGTGGGGAAATTCATTTTGCTTCCTAGACTATCACTTTTTTTTTCCTCCTAGAATGGAGCTGTCCCACATCCCGCCCTTGATATACCTGACTGTGTCTTCATGCAGTTCACTATCAGCTATTCTAATGACAATTATCGGAGTGCAATGTGGCCATGTTCT
Source organism: Berberis vulgaris (assembly GCA_963556465.1). Lineage (NCBI taxonomy): Eukaryota > Viridiplantae > Streptophyta > Magnoliopsida > Ranunculales > Berberidaceae > Berberis > Berberis vulgaris. The sequence goes on from OY747132.1 coordinate 60,766,983, forward strand.
GGTACATTTGGAGGTTTGTTGCTTCACACCTTTCTATGGGGTCTTGTGTTTCGTTTCCATGATGTCTTTTGATTATTGTTTTTGCTCAATTCCAGGGTCACTCTGAGAGACTAAAACATTGGATGATCAAGGGCCTTTCTCTCCTCAGTTTAGGATTTGTTCTCCATTTTCACAAATGGTCAGAAAAGAGAATTGGATGATACTTGTTTGTTTTCTATGACTTTATTGTCTAATACTCTACCTCTGTCCATTTCAGCTATCTCATTAAACAAACAGTTGTATATCTTGAGCTACGTCTGTGTGACAGCAGGTGCAGCTGCATTGGTGTTCTCTTCTTTTATGTTCTGGTACGGCATTAATGTAGATTAGTTACTCCCTCTTTTTTTCTCTCCCTTGGTATCTATGTTTATGTACATGTCATATTACTTTGCAATGTCAAATATATTGCAAAAGCAACAAACCTTTTATTTTCCCTATTATATTGCAGGATTTATTAATGGGATGCAAAAATGATCCATCCGAATGTTATATATATGAAATGAAACTTCAAATTACACTAGAGTAATATGCATGTTATATATACTCATTTACTTCTGATATACATGCCTTTCTTGGTGTCTGTTTTGTAATTCCAATCAGCTATCTGGATAATCCATAAACTACCATATGGTGCATACCATTTCTAATGATAAATTTTAGTTTAGTTTGGTTCATCTTTAAGCAACTGGTCTAGATAGATGACTCCACCTTTTCCCAAATAATGGCTTTGCAGGGTGCCGCTGTAACTCTATCCAAATTGGGAGAATATAGTCGAGCAGCTTCCTTGCTTGAGACATTGTCCAAGGTTTGTTGTGCACTTGTTCGTCATTATGTCTGATGAGTAGTTGGATATGCCAGTAACAAGTTCTGGAGCTGATATAAATTTTAAAACTGGCTTGATAGCAAAAAACGAGTGACCCTGAAGTTTACCGTTTACTTGGAGAAGTCAAGTACAAGCTCAAGGATTTTGAAGGAAGTGCTGCTGCATTCAAGAGTTCTGCATCTGTCAGTAATTACAGTATTCGAGTTACTATCGTTTGATACTTGAATCAAGTTGAAATACTCAATATCCAAACAATTGTTTTAGTCTCGTGTTTTTCCAGAACTTACATCCTAAGGCATGGAGTTATTTGTTGTCTCGATGTAATACGTACAGTTTATTAATTAATTACATTAATTCATTGAAATGTTTAACTTTGGCACATTAAAATTTTTATTTTCTAGACATAAAACTTATGAGATGTAATAAAAAGTCATTTGATAGTCAAAAAATAAAATAAAAAAAAATAAAATAAAATTGCTATGTATACTTACCATAGCGTTTTTAAACCGCTATAGTATCATCTACCATAGCGTTTTTAAACCGCTATAAAAGCCAAATTTAGCATAGCGTTTTAAAACCGCTATAATAGCCCCTGGGTCTATTATAGCGCCGGCTGTCATAGCGTTTATTAAAACGCTATGGTATCCTACCATAGCGTTTTTGAAACGCTATGAATCAACATTTTTCTTGTAGTGAATCAAACTCGGTGACTGCTGTCTTGAGAAAGGGCGGTGGTCCCATGGCGAGTCGTTGACATCAGTCGGGGCTAATTGGGCTCCTGTCACGCACATACAAGTCAATGAAGCCTCATCATGAGATTCACGAAGAAAATGAAACAAAACTAAAATTTCAAGGTTCAACCTTGTCACTTCATCTTTATGACTTCTACACTCCTACACACCCATATCCACATTCCGAGGATCACCTAGGCTCTACCCTAGCCTAGGCTAACCAAATGCTCTGATACCAAACTGGCACGCCCCAATTTTCAAAGAAAACAAAAATCCCAAAATCCACGTAGGATTATCCGTTTCCCCAAATCTCGGGACGTGAAATTCAATAACAATAGAAACATTTAGTAGCAACAACAACTTAAACATGATTTAATTACTTAAACAAATAAAAACTCTAGCCCCACTAGCAAAACTCTAGTAACGCTGCTCAAAAGTCTCTAAACCTAAAAGGCTAATCAGCTACATTCCCAAAGGAATGTACCCAAGAAGCAAAAAATCAATTGGGTCAGCAATAAAGCTGGGGTGAGTAATCTTCATCCCAAAATCAATAAATTCGCACGTGATAACATCAAACTAAGAACAAACAATAAACAACCACACCAACAGGTATTTCCTCAATGAGGCAAATGTGTCATGCAAGAAAAACACAGTTCAAAGAATTTAGTTCCTCAACGAGGCAATCGTGTCATCATCCCAATTAAGTAAATATGCATTTACTTGTACTTACACTGTAGAAGTTGATTATGAAAAGTCTGACCTGCACTAATATTAGTAGACATGCCATCCTGCATGAAAAGGGTTAGAAACAGTATAAACGTAATTTATTAATTAAATAGTTGTCTTCGTACAATATTTGACTTATGCATATTATTCATTTTTATTTGAATTTGATTCGTTTTTAATGGATTGATCACTTAGACGATACCACATTCGCACCACCTCTGTGCTGAACATACATGCCTGTATGCCTCTCTCATATAAAGGAGGGCTTCTCCGTCATCCATGCCCAAGTGGGGACACATCACATACATGCATGCATCAACGGATACTCCTAACTATATGAGTAACAAAATCCACTCTTGGGCTATCAATGCGCATAAAGTCACGTCATATTTTTTACGGATAAATATCAAGCCTATTTTAGGCATTTCAAAACCACCACCTTTCTGCAAGACTAACCCGAAAGTTATTTTAGTTTCTCTATAAGAAAGGGTTGCCCCACATCCGCAAGAAAACTCATAGGTTATTTAGTTTCTCTATAAGAGAGGGGAAATAATAAACAAAAAGAGGTGTAGTAATTCTAAGTGATACAATTCCAGGTGATTAAATTTTCAGGAGTCAAAGTTTACCAATATCATTTATTTTTTATATTTCAGAATTCTTTTACAATGACACTTTGTCATTTATAAATCGATTCACCACAATCTCCGCCCATATTTTTGGGGAAGCACAACATGTGACACCTTGTCAAATCGTAAACAATTTAACCACAATATCATCCAATTATTTTGGGAACAACCTAGTATTTTCCTAAAAAAATTCTCAGAACATTAGCTGAAAATGATAGTTTAATGAGAAAAAAACAAGCTAGGAAAAACCCACACATCAAACAAATCAAAATAGTAAAGTTCACACATTTGTGACACAAAACGCCACAAATAATACAAACTCAATCTTAAACATGCCTAAAATCACATAATATATTACCTAAAATGCATAGAAGAGAAGAAGGAAGAAGAAGAAAAAGGGTTTTTCTCTTATAATTGGGTGGCTAATTGCCTTCACTAAAATTCTGAGGGCACCCACCCTTTAATTTCACAAAATAAAACTCTAAAATTTTGAAATTTAAATTCAATTAAATGTAATTCTATTTTATTTAATTCAAAATAAAATAAATTAACTTTATGAAATTTAGGGGTGTTACATTATACACACGTTAAATGGAATCTCGTCCCGAGATTCGGAAGGAAAGAAAGCTCACTGAATTAAAAAAAAAATACGACTTGCCAAACGAAATGAAAATTTAAAAATACAAATTTCAATTCAATTTTGTGTACATAAATATTTATTCATTAAAAAAGTAGGGGTGTTACAATATATACAATTCAAAAGGAATCTTGTCCCGAGATTTGCGGAAAGTGCTAAGTAATTTGGGAGTTAGTAATTTGGCGACCATGGTCTGTAGAAGAACAATGTTCCCGTGGCGAACGGTCGACATCAGTCAGAACTGACTAGGCTCCCACCTTCCAAACAATCTATACCCGCGGGAAGTGGGCTACAAGTCTGGAAAATGACAATTGTACCATGGTCTGTAGAAGAACAATTGTCCCGTGGTGAATCATCGACATCAGTCAGAACTGACTAGGCTCCCACCTTCCAAACCATCTACACATGCGCGGAGCGGGATACATGTTTGGGCTTTGACCAGAAGTTGTCGTTGTCAGTCGTCACTGGCTAGGCGATCGTTGTCCACGAAGGGGGCGTTGGTCCCTAGCGAGTCGTCGTCATCAGGCATAAGAGCGTTGCTTAGACTCTCACTTCCTAAGCCATCAACATTCGCGCGGGGCGAACTAGGCGTCGAGATGAACTAGAATCTGTCGTCATCAGTTGCAACTGACTAAGCTTGTCTGGTTAGGTTAGGGCTCCACCTGTTATAAGCGTGCGAGCCTACTTCCACAGGCATTTTGCACTATGCGAATTAGTTTTTTTTCAAAAAGAAAAAAGCACCTTAAATCAGCTGATGATATGTAAGTGTGCTTCGTGTGTCAAAAGTGACTAGGGTTTCTACTGATTACATCGGTGCATGTGGTAGAATGTCGCTCGAATAGTGGGCTGGGCCAATGGGCCCGTATAAGAAGAACTATGTCCTGTCGTAGGTTCATGATGCCACGTGTATAGTGAGATTGCATTGTGACACGCGTACGGCGTAGATCACGAGAAGATTGAGTATCAGTTATGGTCCCTGGCTAGTCGTCATCATCAGGCATAAGAGCGTGATTAGACTCTCACTTCCTAAGCCATTGACATTCGTGCACGGCGAACTAGGCATCGGGATGAACCAAAAGTCATCATCATCAGTTGAAACTGACTAAGCTTGCATGGTTAGGTTGGGGCTATGCCTGTTATGGGCACGCGAGCCTACTTTCGCAGGCAGATTGCACCGTGCGGATTAGTTTTTTTCAAAAAGAAAGACGTGCCTTAAATCAGCTGGTGATATGTAGGTGTGTTTCGTATGTCAAAAGTGACTAGGTTTCTACTACTTGCGTCAGCGCACATGGTACAATGCCGCTCGAATAGTAGGACGAGTCAATGGGCCCGTATAAGAAGAACTAGGTTTTGTCGTAGGATCGTGATGCCACGTGTACAACGTAGGTTGCATGGTGACACGCGTACAACATATATTGCGAGACGGTTGAGTATCAGTTACTCCCCCCAATTAATGGGGTTGTGTGCAACATCATTAATTGGATGAACGTGGTCATGTGCGGTTTTCTTGGGATTCGTCGCCTCTTTGTTTCCCATACGGTATTCAATGCTGATATTTAATATTGAAGCGCCTGATCGGTGAACCACTATGTACATATAATGGTGTTCCTTTGTCGTTGTAGGCATTATCTTCTATAGAGTGCATTTCTTCATATGCTCTTACTCAAAAAATATGCTTTGGGTTTTTCAAAGGCTAAAGGAAGATCTCCAACGCTGGAGTCCTCGAATGTTTTGAATTTGCATCGATGTGTCATGATAAGACTTGCTATTATGCGTGGTCATATGCTCTGGGTAAGCACCCAATTGTTTTGTTGAAACCTTGTAATTTCTTTTCATATTGCGATGAAGAGTTACTGACTTCCTCCTAAGGGACGAGTCTGTCGTTTATTTGCCAATGCTTCAGTGATACCTTGTGCCATCCTGTCTGTCGTGAGACACTCCCTGTAGCTAGTATATGGTTGATCGAAGTGTTGGCAGATGCGACTTTGCTTCCGGGGGTGGTATCTCTGAGTCACTCCGAGTATCACACATGGGATAAGTGTCCTTGCTTGGCAGCACAATGAGACCTTAACTATCTCGTCACTTGTGGGTGCCTTTGTCTGTCCTCTTATACCTCATTCGGGAGGCCAGATGCCGGATCAAAAATGCCTACAGCTGGTCGCTGTGTTCATATTCCTGTTTGCGGGCCGCTCTCTCGGGGTGATTCGACGAAGCAGTGGACCGCGCTTGTCCTTTTAACCCTTTTTTGTACATTTTCCCTTGTTCGTGGATCATCTTCTTCGGAGAAGTCGCTGAGCGAAAGTATTAGAGGGCTCCGTAATTTACCCGGGGTACCTTTGTCGTCACTTTTGAGTCCTCTTTTAGAGTCAGACTTTCTAAGTGAATCTTTACCGTACGTCGCATAGGATTCGAATGCTTGTAATTTGAATCTTTTGTACTCGCTTGTGGGTGACTGTTGTTACATATTTTTAGTGGTCAATAGAGTGTGTTTGCGTAATTATTTTTTATTTCTGAAATGACTGCAAATCACATAAGCTCCTAAGAAAGAAAACTCTTTACATTGACTACTGAAAGAAAACTAAACAACTAATAGATTGATTGTTGGCGGAGAGAGGTTGATCCGACCCTGAAGTGAATTCGCATGGCCCTTGCTTGGATCATGAGTACCTTCAGTTAATTGCCAAGTTTCGCTGATGTTGTTGAAGAGGTTACCGAAGAGTAAACCTTGCATGAGAGGGTCCTTCCGCGCCCATTGACAGTCGTGGGGTTGGAGAATGGACTGCTCCTGCAATGTTGGAATGTTTTCCGCTACTAAGTTGAGTCACTACTATTGGGATTTCGCCTCCATCTGGGTGAAGTGACTTTTCCAAAGTTCTTGAGTCTGGCTTCTGTTCAACTTGTCTGGCAGGCTACAGCCGGATCTAGGAACATTCTATCTACTTTAGTGCAACATAGTGGCAACCCCGTGTCATTGGTTGGTTCCCATGAATTGTTCCCTTCAAGTGGTTGGTGGTATACTTGACGCACTGGTAAAGAGTGGAAAATATAGCTTCCATCTGGTGAAGCCAGGGCCTTCCCAAGATGAGGTTATAGGTAGACGGTGCGTCTACCACCATGAAGTCCAGGAACATGACCTTCCTTAGTTGTGGATCTCCTGCCACCACTGCTAGCCTTATCTTTCCGATTGGGAAGCATTTCTCTCTGCTGAATCTAATCAGTAGGTAGTCGAAGGACATTAGGTTCTCTTCCTTGAGGTCCATACTGTGGAATGCGTTGTAGAACAGGACGTTGAGAGAGTTTCTTGTGTCAATCAGGGCCCTTTTCACTTCCCACCTTGCAATAGATACTGAAATGACAAGAGCGTCATTGTGCGGTGAGCGGACGCCTTCGAGGTCCTTATTTGTGAAGGTCAAGGTCGAGATGGGGCTCTGTACCTGCAAGTAATATACGCGCCTGTCCTTGTTTGTGGGTTGTGTCTGCATATCAAGGAGTGTCCACTTGCGGGACTTGTTTGATTGTTCTTCTTCTGATCTGACACCGTGAAAGACATATATTATGCCCGGAGTCTCCTTCTCAATCTCTTTGACTGCCTCTCCTTTTTCTCTGGTTCAATCCCATCATTTCTCTAAACCCAGGAATTTATATAACTTGCCTTTGCGAATCCAATACTTGATCTCATACCTTAGACTCTTGCAGTCATTGGTGTCGTGGCCACCTTCCTTGTGGTATGAGCAATACTTACTGTTGTCGCATTTGGAAGGGTCTCTGCACTGCTTTGGGGGCCACTTCAGATTTTCCCAGTTTTTCATGGAATTAAGGACGTCCAACAAGCTAGAATTGAAGGGGGTCATAGATCTGGATCCAACAAAGTTAGAAAATTTCTATGGCCTAGCACGGCCAGAGTCAAACCTATTGTCGTTGCGCTTTTGCTTGTTCATTTCTTCGTTTTCTCGCCTTTTTCCCTCCTTTCCGTCCCTTGAAACATAGGGTTTCTTCTCTGTTTCAGTTTCCTTCTTTGCTGGTCTCATTTCCTCCAGGGTGATGTACCTCTGAGTGTTCTTCAAGAGATCTGCCATATCCAAGGGATTCCAAGGTGAGGAAGTTGTAAAACTTTCCCTATTTTAGGACCGCGGTAAAAGCCATCACAGCTGTGTCGTTGCTGCAGTCGTCAATGAGCGCCAGCTCATCATTAAAGCGCTTGACGTATTCTCTTAGTGTTTCGTTTGACCTCTGGCTCAAGGAGAGTATATAGTGCGGGCATTTCCTAATCCGCTGGCTTTCAACAAAGTGTGTTAGGAATTCTTTGGCCAAGGTCTGGAATGAGTCGGTCAACTTTGGCGGTAGGCTGTGGAACCATGTCAGAGCTGACTTTTTCAGGCTGATAGGGAACGTTCTACACATCACCGACTCGAAACCTTCTTTGAGCGCCATTACATGCTGATAATGACGCAAGTGATCCAATGGGTCTCCGGTACCATCATAGAAATTGAGCTTTGGAGGGTTGAACTTCTTTGGCAGAGCCGCGCCAATGATGTAGTCCACGAACGGGGAAACAGAGAGGCAGTACAACGCTCCTGGGTCATGAACCCCTTGGCAGAGGGGGGTTCTTTGAGGCGAGCCTGTCTACCCTGAAAGTTGGATCCGTGTTGACTGCAGTCGCCACCTCTAGTCCAATGAAAACTAAGAGGGGCTTGACTCTCCTGTGCCTGTTCTCTGTTGTCCTCTGCAAATTGAGGTCTGTGTTGTTCCTGATCTCCATCGGTGGTTGAAGGGTTTTGTTGTATGAGAATTTATGCTGCTTTAGTAATCTGTAGTATTTGTGATGACAACAAATCCATCCTAGGGTCTGTCGTTGTTGCCGGTGGCACGAGGGTGTGAGCCTGCTGCCCTTGTGTCACCAACACCGCTGGGAGCTGTGGTATAGTGCCAGTTTGAACATTTGACATGTTCCCTGTTCTCCATTGTTGCATGATCTGGTGGTCATCATCTTCTTGAATTTTGAAGAGAGATGATGCAAGTGATTGGATCTGTTGGCCATCTTCTTTCGGTCCCTGCTTGACCTTGATCTGTTGACCTGCATAAGGAATGCATGTGAGCCATGAACCACCGTTGGATCTGAGGAAGGCGTAATGCAGTACACAAAATTTTTAGTGTACCTTAGCTTACCAATCTCATGTCTTATTTATAGTGTTGGAGTCCTGGTTCGACCAGGCCATCGGTGGCATAGTTTAGGAAAGAAGATCTTTGTGGAGATCCTTATCTAATTAAGAGTTGTGCTATGAAGTGAAGTTTCCCAGTTAGACTTGTGCTCCTAGATATGCGGGAGATAGTTCACAATCAGAGTGTTGTCCATAGATAGAAGTTTCTATGTACGACGTATACTCTGGTATTTTCTTCCTAGTTGAAAACGAAGTGTTGCTAGCTTGCCTATCCGATGCCGATTCCTGAGATACTTGCCTTAATAGGGCTTACAGATATTGAGGATTGTTGTAGTGATTTGGCCGGGTCCGTCTGGCGAACTGCGTTCTGCGTACTTGAAATTGCTTGGGCCAGATCAGTGTTGGGCTGACGTTTGGGCCTATTACTCCTTGAGATCATCATGACACGTGTACGATGTAGAAGACATGACGTTTTAGAATATCATCAACAGGGTATATCGAATCTCCCCTCTATCAACAATAGCAATATCCCTTTAAGAAAAAACTTTCATTGCAAATGTTGGGGTGGATTGTCGAAACACTATAAAATCTTGACCTATCGAAGTTGGTTTGGGTGATAGAGGGAGATGTTGGCGGGAAGATAGGTTTGCAAGGAGCGAGTAGAGAGGCCATGATTGTGGCTTGCAAGAATCTGTTAGCTGAGAATTTCTTGGGGGTGGAGGTTTGGCATAGTCAGTAAGTAAGAAATGAGAGTTTAGTTTAGTTTTTTTTTTTGGTTAGTTAAAAGATATGAGTTACAGTGCAAAAATATTTCTAGGTATTAATGTATTATATTGGTTAGGAGTAGTCGACGTTAGGAGGTTTGGGGATAGAATCATAAGTATGAAATTAGCTTTAGAACTAGAGATAGTGCATGTTATTAGTGTGTATGCACCCCAAGTGGGTTTGGACGAGGAGACTAAGAAGGATTTTTGGGACTCTTTAGAGGAGTTAGTTCTTGGAATTCCCTCTTCCGATAGGGTTTTCATAGGCGGGGATTTGAATGGCCATGTCGGTAAGGATAGAGTTGGGTATGAGAGGGTACATGGAGGTCAAGGCTTTGGGGATCGAAACACCGCGGGGATTTCTATTCTAGATTTTGCGTTAGCTCAGGATTTTGGGATCGTAAATACTTTTTATAAGAAGAGGGAAGACCACTTGGTGACCTTTGCGAGTGGGCGTAATAGAAGTCAAATTGATTATTTTCTTGTGAAGAGACACGATTTAGGTAGGTGTAAAAATTGTAAGGTTATACCAGGAGAGTGTCTGACATCCCAACATAGGCTGTTAGTTCTCGATTTTTGTCTTAAGAGTAGGGGTCGTATTGCTATAGAACAGGTTAGACCGAGAATTAAGTGGTGGACCTTACAGGGAGATGTGTGCCAAAGATTTAGAAAGAGGATTTTGGGTGGCCAGTCAGTTTCAGAGGGTGGGGAGAATCTAGAACCAAAGGATAGGACTAGTAGCGCGGATCTTTTTGAACATTTGGCAAACCGAATAAGAAGATGTGCGAATGAAGAGTTAGGACAGGCCAAAAGAGGAGGTTTCTATGGTAAGGAGACATGGTGGTGGAACGCGGATGTGCAACAAACCATTGCGGAAAAGAAAAGATGCTTTAAGGCGTGGCAAAAAGATAGGTGCCTAGAGTCTTATGAGCTTTATAAGCAGGCTAAGAAGTTGAGTAGTAGAGCAGTAGGGGAAGCTAAGAAGAGAGCGTATGATGCTCTTTATAATAGGCTAGGTACGAAGGAAGGGGAGAAGGATATTTTCAAGATAGCGAAGGCTAGAGAACGAAAAACTAGGGACTTGAGTCATGTTAAGTGTGTTAAGCATGAGGATGGAAGAGTCTTAATGCAGGATAAAGCTATTTTAGATAGATGGAAGGATTACTTTTGGAACCTACTCAATGGAACACATGTAGGGGAGTTAAACTTGGAGGGGTATGCTTCACAGGAAGGGAGAAATCGCGTGTTCCATCGCAGAGTTAGTGCCACAGAAGTGAGAGAAGCTTTAAAAAGAATGAAGACAGGGAAGGCCGTTGGACCGGATGATATACCAATTGAAGCATGGAAATGTCTGGGAGAAGTTGGAATTCAATGGCTAACTAAGCTCTTTAATAGGATTTTGGAAACTAGAAAAATGCCAGATTCATGGAGGCATAGCATTGTGGTACCAATTTATAAGAACAAAGGGGATATCCAAAATTGCTCGAACTATAGAGGGATAAAGCTTATGAGTCATACGATGAAACTTTGGGAGAGGGTTATAGAACAAAGACTTAGGAGTTTAACCACGATTTCAGAGAATCAATTTGGATTTATGCCAGGTAGGTCTACTACGGAGGCCATCTTCCTGCTTAGGCAAACTGTAGAAAAATATCGAGAGGCACGTAAGAGTTTGCATATGGTTTTTATTGATCTGGAGAAAGCATATGATAGGGTCCCCAGGGAGTTAATTTGGTGGGTGCTTGAAAGGAAGAAAGTGTCTCAATGTTATGTCGATATCATTAAGGATATGTATGAAGGGGCTGTAACAAGTGTTCGCTCAGTAGGTGGGATGTCTAGTGAATTTCCAGTGACAGTAGGACTACATCAAGGGTCGGCGTTAAGTCCATATCTCTTTGCTTTGGTCATGGATGAGTTGACGAGACATCTGCAAGAAGATGTACCTTGGTGCATGTTATTTGCAGATGATATTGTCTTAATGGATGAGACTAGTGCAGGTTTAGGTCAGAAATTAGTTAAGTGGCAGAAGGCTTTAGAGAGTAAAGGTTTTAGAATTAGCCGTTCGAAGACGGAGCATCTAGTGTGCAATTTTGGGTGTGAACCAAGAGGGAGAAGTAATGCAATTGAGATCGAAGGTGTCGAGGTCCTGGAGTGTGAGGCTTTTCGATATCTAGGGTCTATAATTCAAAAGAATGGGGCTATTGGAGCAGATGTAGACCACAGGGTTAAAGCTGGTTGGTTGAAATGGCGAATGGCGTCAGGAGTATTGTGCGATAGAAGGATGCCTGCAAGGCTAAAAGGGAAATGCTATAAGACAATTGTTCGACCAGCCATGTTATACGGTTCAGAATGTTGGGCTACCACGGGACAACATACGCATAGGATGGCAGTAGCAGAAATGCGTATGTTAAGGTGGATGTGTGGTAAAACTCGTAAGGCTAAAATTAGAAATGAAAGAATTAGGAGATACTTAGGTATAGCGCCCATAGAGGAAAAAATTAGAGAAAGACGTTTAACTTGGTTTGGTCATGTGCGGAGGAGACCAAGCACGGCGCCAATTAGAAAATGTTTAGATTGGCAAGTTAATGGAGGGTGTAGACGGAGGGGACGACCGTTGAAAACTTGGATGAAGACGGTGAATGAAGATATCATTGAGCTTGGATTAGGTGAGGAAATGTGGGAAGATCGCTTGGAGAACCAAAATCTCGGGAATGGGCTTTGATGATGATGAATGTATTAAATTGGTTGACAGTGTCAAATCTTCATTTTTCCTAAAAGTGACATTGGGAGAAGAAAGAGAATCAACAGTTTTTGCTTAATATTCAAATAAACAATTCTAGTCTTTACGTACCATTGGATCAAAATAAAGAAAAAGCCCAAATCTCATGTAAAAGTATGAGTAACATTTTCATGAGTAAGCAGATCCCGACCCTAATTAAAATGTCTAAGTGGTTTTTTTCTCTCATTATAATTGATGGACAAGTTTTCGTTTTCATTGACCTTGACCTGCACAAGGAACACACGTGAGCCAAAGACCATCATTGTGGTAGCCGATGGCACTTCGATGCTTAAGTGTGACAAGGCTTGAGAAAAGTGTAATGCTTGAAATTAGGTTATGTAGTGTACCTTAGTTCCTCAACCTTGTGCCCTATTTATTAGAAAGAGTCCTTGTTCGGCTATGCCTTCGGTGGCGTGATTTAGAGAAAGATATATGTTAGAGATCCTTTCCTTATAGACTGTTGTCCATGCGAGAGAGTTTTTATGTACGATTTATACTCTAGTATTCGTTTCCTAGTAAGAGTCAATGTATTGTTGGCATGCCTGTCCTAGGTCAAACTCCTAGATACTTGCCTTATTTGGTCTTATGAGCACTCGGTTAGACCATATGACTTATGGGCTTAATAAAGCCTTGCTGATTGGGTCCAACCTCCTGGTACCCGCCTTAGTGGGCTTGGAGTAATCTGAGCCTTGTCAGATTGGACGCTCATCTAGGCATGTTTTACTCTGTTGACGAGATCATCATGCCATGTGTACAGAGTAGATTGGAAGACAGTTTGGTGTATCATCAGCTGCTCCCCCGAGTTAGTGAGCCAGCTTGCCGGTCCACTAAGTCACTTCATGAGGGAACTGTACATTCATGATGATTGAGTCTGAAACGTCTCCTCGAGCGGCGTACAACATTAATTGAGTACGTGACTGCTAAAAAAGGGCATGAATCCTCACTCTTATTTAAGCTTCCTTCTCTGCAGAGTTGAGGTTCTTTACTTCTACGATTTTTCTGAAACTCCTTGCTTTCTTTCTTTTACATTCATGCTTTGCTAAACTTCCATTTTCGCAAGTGTAATTGATGTTTCACACCTTCTTCAATGGCGGATAGGATTAAACTTAATTCCACTAAGAAGTTGTCCCTCTCTTGCTATGAATTTTTCACGAACAGGTTAATTGATGAAACTGGCCTGCTGGTTTCTAGGACAAATACCAAATTCCCGAGGACTTCGAACTCTTTCCATTGGGTTCAGATCAAACCTCAATGAGTCCTCCGAAAGGGTTCATCACTTTGCATAGGGGCATGTTTCAACCAGGCCTAGAAGATATCTGGAGTTTTTTGGTGTATATGCGCATTCCTCCCACTCAGATGGTGTCGAACGGGTACAAAACCCTTATCGCCGTTCTCATTAGGGCGAAGGATGTTGGTTTTCATGTGACTCCAAAGGTGATCCATCTGTTGACTTCTCCTTGTTTGAATGATCATGGGGCCTGCCAGCTCCATACGCCAGTTTGTCTAGGCTCACTGTAAGACGATTTCAAGTTCTGGCACAAACATTGTTTTCTGGCTTCTTTGAACTCTCCGTATTTTGAGCTGGTGGGTCGTCTGCTTGCTAGAAGTTATAGATTGGATAACAGTAAGCATAATGTTTCTTTTTTTTTCTTCTTGTCCGATCATTGTGGATGTTGCACTGAATTGTTGTTCATTTTTATGCAGAGAAATTTCCGGCTCCAGTTCTCTATGAGGAGGAGTCAATAATGACAAATTTTAACGATCTGACTTTTATGCCCATCGAAGATGTTATGCAGTCAAGCAACATCGCGCAGAGTGGGCTATTCAAGAATTTTTATGAGGCTTCCATTCTTTTTCAGAACGTCGACCCAAAAGACTGGTTGTCGATCATGAGGCCTGCCAGCTCCATATGCCAGTTTGTCTAGGCTCACTATTAGACGATTTCAAGTTTTGGCAAAAACATTATTTTCAAGCTTATTCAGACTCTCTGTATTTTAAGCTAGAGGGTCATCTGTTTGCAGAAGTTTCATATTGGATAGTAGTAAGCATAATGTTTATCTTCTTTTTCGTTGTCCGATCATTGTGGATGTTTCATTAAATTGTTGCTCATCATTCTGCAGATAAATTTTTGACACCAATTCTTTTCGAGGAGGATGAGAAGTCAATAATGACAAAGTTCAATGATCTAGATTTTACGCTCATCGAATATGTTATCCAGCCGAGCAACATCGCGCAGAGTGGGCTATTCAAGAATTTTCATGAGGTTCCCACCCTTTTCAAAGCGTCGACCAAGAGACCGGCTGTCATCTTTTGAGGAAGAGGAAGCTCACAATGCCCAATCCAACTAAGAAGGCCGAGTTGGACGCAGCTCTGCCACCTATTATTTGGCCCAAGAAGAAGCGGGCTAATTCTAAGGTCGCCCTCTCATCTCAACCAGTGAGTCCTCTGGAGGATGTAACTATTACAAAGCCGGGGTTGGCTCAGTCTGCTAAAGAGATAGTTTTGGAAGAACAGGGTGCTTCGCCCGAGTTTCCTGTCCCTGCCATTGACTTGGAGGGGGAACATTCGAAGCTAGAGGGTGTTGATGATGTTGGTCATTTGAGCGCGGAGCTGGCTGAGCTTCCAGACATCCCATCCACACGGGCTGCAGCTTCTCCTCCTCAATCCACACGGGCTGCAGCTTCTCCCGCCCACAAACCTTGTTGCGCCTCAAGCTGGGACGATTGCGGCTAGGAAACAAAAATCCGCAAAAAGGGCCCATGGCACTGTTCTGACGTCCAAGAGAAGAATGGGTGTGTTCTTAGATCAGAGTAAGCTACATCCTGTTGGTCCAATCGGTCTTCTTGGCCCGGAGTCTAGTGTGCAAGGCTGGCACCTAAAAGTAGACGCGCTAGTTGTTTCAAAGCGGAAGATCTGAAAATTGTTTGAGTGGATGAACTCTTTGGAGCAGGTGTTTGAGGGAGCGACGATGGCGGAATGCACCGATAAGGGACAAAAACACTTGATGTTGGGGATGGCCTTGCCGAATCAAGCTGCCATGGCTGAAACTGAAGTGAAGTTAGCACGTGATAGAGTATATGGCATGGAGAAGTCAATTGCCAATTTGCAGAAGTTGTACTCTGACGCACTGTATCGAATCGAGTCCCTAAAGCAGTTGAAGGAGTATGGTGATGAGACAGATACTGGGTCCATTTGCAGGCCATGTGTGTAGATTTTGAAGCCAAGCTAGAAGCTTCAAAAGCTGAGCTGGACTCTTTCAGGGCTCGTTTGGCGTCCGCTGAGGCGGACCTTACCAAAACTCAATCCGCTATGGGTGGCATTGAGGAGGAGTTGAGGCGTGCCCAGGAGGCTGCGAATAAGGCACAGACCAAACTGCAGATTCAGGCTGTTGAATGGAACCATGTTGAGTCTGAATGGGATGCCTTACGCCAGAAGCTTGAATCCGAAGTCGCTGTTGGCTTTGAGTGTGTCTTCAAGGTGGAGGATCAAGTCGCTTCTGTGCTAGATGAGCTCAGCCCGCTAAAGAAGCAACTGTCGGAGGATCAATCTAAGATAGTTGTGCTTGAGGCCAGACTGGAGAAGGCGGAGAAGAGTTTGGTGGAGTCTGAAGCATGTAAGTAGAAGTTGTGTGAAGGTCGGGCGATTTTGGATTTCACCCAGGTCATCAAGGGTAGGTTGGAGCCGCTAGAGCTGATTGAAGACAACCACTCTAAACTTGACTTCACTAATTAAAAAGAAGTTGCTTATGCGAAGTTTGAGGATGAAGAAGCTTTCAAGCGCCCTCAACTGGTGATTCGGGACAAACTCCTGACGCTACTGACATGTCCCCTATAATCTCTTCTAATGTAACTGGCAGCCACTGGAATCGATCATCCCCAACAGCTGTAATCTCTTATTCATGAATGAAATAAAGTTTGTTAAGTAATATCTCGTACTTGTATTTTCTAGATTTTAGTTGTTGAGTCTTATCTGTGTTGCCTTGCCATGGCATTGGTCTTTAGACATGCAATTTTCGTTGAGTATAGAGACCTTAGGATATCTATAATTTATCTTGGTCAAACCTTGTAGGTTGGCTAATATCTTTGCAACGGAGTAAAAATGAGCTTGGTAGACCAGTTATCATTTGAATTGATGAGTTAATCACACTTTTGATTTAGTAGGCCATCTTAATCTACTTTTGGCGGACTAGAAGTTGCCCTCATCAGCCCTTGCGGGCTGACTAATCTTTGGTCAAGTTCAGCCACCATTGTCTATGATCGGACAATGATCCCTGGCCAGTCATCTTGATCGGGCTCCATGAGTTCTAACTAGACTCCCACTTTTAAGCCATTTTTATTCATTCTTGGCGGACTAGGCGTTAGAGCCGACCAGGAAGTTGTCTTCATCAGTCTTTATGAGCTGACTAAACTTTGGTCAACTTCGGCCACAATTGTCTATGATCAAACGATGATCCCTGGCAAGTCATCTTAGTCAGGCTCCATGAGCTATGACTAGACTCCCACTTTCTAAGCAATCATTATCCATGCTTGGCGGACTAAGTGTTAAAGTGGACAAGATATTTTCTTTATCAGTCTTCATGAGCTGACTAAACTTTGGTCAAGTTTGGCCACCATTGTCTATGGTTGGACAATGATTCCTGGCAAGTAGGGCTGAACAAAAAACCGATCAAACCGACCGAACCGATCTAAACCGAACCAATCGGTTCGGTTTAAATTCGGTTCGGATCGGTTTCGGTTTTAAAAAATTCAAAACTGAAGTGGTCGGTTCGGTTTTCGGTTTCTATGTGATTTTAACCGACCAAACCGAACCGACCGAATATATATAATAAATAGTATATATTTTATATATAAATAATACAATATGTTTAAAATAGTCGGTCGGTTCGGTTTTATTTCGGTTTTGATTTGATTTTAGTCGGTTCGGTTCGGTTACGGTTTGCATAAATTAGAATCGGTTCGGTTTCGGATCGGTTTTGTTAATGGTCAGTTCGGTTTCGGTTTGAAAATTTTAAAACCGACCTAGGTCGGTTCGATTTTCAGCCCTACTGGCAAGTCATCTTGATCAATCTCCATGAGCTCTGACCAGACTCTCACTTTCTAAGCCATCTTTATCCATACTTGGCGGACTAGGAGTTAGAGCGGACTAGAAGTTGTCTTCATCAGTCTTCATGAGCTAACTATACTTTGGTCAAGTTTGACCATCATTGTCTATGGTCAGTCAATGCTCCAATGGCCTTAGGCGTATAAATCTGACTTGGGTGTCCTGACTTATTTAACTAGTGGTCCGACATGGAAATCAGACCAGTGGATCTAATGCTTACATCAGATTCTAATAGTTTGACTGGATACTCAGTTAGATTTGGTGAACATCAGTTGAGCTTTAGTAAAAGCAAATACCTTTTATTGATAATATTTCTTTAGGTGCTCTACGTTCCATGGCCGCTTAAAACCTTCATTGTTCATGTTTTCTAACCAATATGTTCCTGGCCTATTGACCTTAGTCATTTTGTAGGGCACTTCCCAGTTTGAGTTTAGTTTCCCTTTGTCTGGTTCCTTAGTGTTTTGTTGAGTTTTTCCAAGTACTTAGTCTCCCACTTTGAACTCTCGTGGCTTGATCCTCTTATTATAGTACTGCGCCATTATCTGTTGGTAGGCAACTATCTTGTGGAAGCGTTATCTTTTTTTTTTCTCGAGGATGTCTAGATCGACGAGCAAAGGTTCATCATTTTCATCCGACCTAAACTCTTCCGTTCTGAAGGTCGACACTCTAGCTCTACTAGGATCATTGCTTCTGATCCGTAAGCTAGAGCGAACAATGTTTCCCCAGTAGGGGTCCTTTTGGTAGTCTGATATGCTCAGAGAATTCCTGGTAACCCTGAGACCCACCAGCCCTTGGCTGCATCAAGTTTTCTTTTGAGCGCGTCCAAAATTGTCATGTTGGTGACTTCCACCTGTCCATTGGCTTGGCGTGCCCTGGTGAGGAGAAGTGGTGGCTGGTGCTAAGATTTTCACATAGCTTTTTAACCTTTTTGCCTTAAAACTGAGTCCCATTGTCATTTACTAGTGTCCTTGGGATGCCAAATCAGCAGATGATGGATGCCCATATGAAATTTTCAATTTGATTTTCATTTATCTTGGCTAGAGGCTCCACTGCAAACCATTTAATGAAGTAATCTACAGCTACAAGGAGGAACCTATTTATGGCTGAGGTGGGGAGTGGTCCGACAATGTCCATTCCCCACTGCGCGAAAGGCCATGGGATAGTCATCAAAGTCAAGGGCTAAGCGGGCACGTGCACGTATGGCGCAATCCTATGACACTCGTCGCATTTTCGAACTATGTCCTTGGCGTTCTGTTGCATTTTCGACCAATAATACCCTAAGGTCAGGGCTTTGTGGGCTAGAGTTTTCCCGCCTAGGTGGTTCCCAAAGATGCCTTCATGAATTTCTCTAAGAACATAATTCGCCTCCGAGGGGGTTAGGCATCTGAGTAGGGGTCATGTCGCTGACCTTCTATATAACTTGTCATTAGGAGAGTATACCGTGCTGCCCTGTTTTTAGCTTTTTGGCTTTTGCCTTCTTGACTGGGAGGATTCTGTTATTGACATACTAAATGATGGGATTCATTCAGCTTGACTCTTCCAGACTTGATATTTTTTGGAATTCAATGAGCCCGTCTGAAATATCAGCTGTAGCTAAGGCCTTTTTGGCCAGTGCGTCAGCCCTTTCATTGTCATCTTTTGGACATTGCTGGAGCTCTAACCTCTTGAATCTACTCATGGTGTTGATCACTTTTTCGCAGTAAGCCAACATTCTAGGATTTTTGCTGTTGAACTCCCCTTTGACCTGGTTGACTACAAGACATAAATTGTTGTACACGGTCAGCTCATTTACTCTAATCCCCTTGGTGAGCCTTAGGTCGAACAAGAGGGCCTTGTACTCTGCTTCATTGTTTGAGGCGGGAAAGTCGAAGCTGACAGCTTTTACCAAAGTCACTCCACCTGGAGAGTGGAGAGTAACTCAAGCTCCACTTCCATTGACCGTGGATGACCCGTCACAGCGCATGATCCACCCTTGATCATCTAACCTTTGTTCTTGGTTGTCTTATTCATGTTCTCCACCGCCAGTAAGTTCGGCGATGAAGTCCGACAATGCTTGAGCTTTGATGGTTGTTCTTGGGGTGAAGTTGATACCAAACTGCCCTAATTCAACTAACCATTTAACCATCCCGCCTAACAACTATGACTTGTGCAATACTGTGTGGATTGGATGTTTAGTTAGGACCGTTATAGAGTAGGTCTGGAAGTAGGAACACAATTTTCTGGAGGAGACGACCAGCGCCAAGGCTAACTTTTCTAGGTCTGGGTAGTTTGCTTCTGCTTCCACAAAGGTTTTGCTGGCGTAGTATGGTGGTTTCTGTACTCTTTTATCGTTTCACACAAGGGTTGAACTGACAACATGTTTTGAGATAGATAGATACAAGTAAAGTGTCTCTCCTGGTGTTGGGTTCGAAAGTAACTCCGTACTTCCCATGTATGCTTTCAAGCTCTGGAAGGCTTGCTCGCACTCTTCATCCCATTTGAACCCTTTGCTTCCTCTTAGAATTTTGAAAAAATGGAGGCAGTTCTCGGATGAAAAAAAATATGTTGAGTGCTGACACCCTCCCGTTAGGCTCTAAACTTCCTTAAAGGTGGTCGAAGACTTCATATTGAGAAGAGTCTGAATCTGCTTCGGATCGATTTCTATCCCTCTTCGATTCACTATGTAACCTAGGAATTTGCCTGACTCAACCTCTTCAAACAAGCCTTGTTCAAGTCTGTGTAATCCACATAGACTCTCCATATCCTATTATTCATTTTTTACCGGGATGATATTTGCCAGCTAGTCTGGGTACTATGCTTCATTAATCATGTTAGCGTTGAGTAACCTCTGTACCTTTTCATTGATGATCTGGTTTCATTCGGGGTCCATAGGTCTCTTCTTCTGCCTGACTGTTTTTCACTAAGGGTCAACTTCCAGTCGATGGGTGATTACGGAGAGGTCAATCCCCACCATGTCCCGCATCGTCCAGATGAAAATATTTTGATTCCCCTGCAACAACAATATCAGTCATTTCGCCAATTTTTTGCTCAGGCGAGGAACCTATCTGAATGACTATGTTGTTATTGGGGTTGTCAAGGTAGGCCATGATTGATTCCTCCTCTGGCTGGCCAACAGTAGGTCTTCCCTTCGGGTTGACTGGAGTCTCATCATCTGAGTGAAAAGACTCTTTTTTCTTGTCTGGACCTGAGCTCTGAGATGTCTGCACTGCGGGCCCGAACTATGCTTGCTAACTGTCAAGCTGATTCAGTGCTACATAGTGGCAGTTTCTTGTTGATAGTTGGTCTCCTCGAATGGTCCCTACTACCTAATTGGCAAGGTACTTGATGCATTGATGCAAAATTGAAACTACCGTCTCCATCTAGTGGAGCCAAGGCTTTCCCAAGATGATGTTTTAGGTGGATGGGGCATCGACCACCATGAACTCTTGGAATAAGGCTTTCTGCACTTGTGGCTCTCTCGCCACTACCATTAGCCTGATCTTTTCAACAAGGAAGCATTTCTCCATACTAAACGCTGTCATTGGGTGACTGGCGGGCATCAAGTTCTCTTCTTTTAGCTACATGTTGCTGAACGCATTAAGGAACGAGATGTTCAGGAGCTCCTTATGTCTACCAAGGATCCCTTCACTTTCTACTTCACTATGAGGACTGAGATAACCAGAGCGTCATTATGAGGAGAGTAAAAGCTCTGGAGGTTCTTTTATGTGAATGTCAGTGATGGGATTGGGTTCTAAACACGAGCATATTGTACTTGTTGGTCTTCCTAGGTGGACTGAGTTTACATCTCGCGAAGCCTCCTTTTTTGGGACCTATTGGACTGCTCACCTTCCGAGCACACCCTGTGTTGGACATATATACTATCCGCTGCTTTTCTTCAATTTCTTAGACGACTTTTTTTTTGGCCCGGTCTTGTCTTTTATCCTGGCTTAGGAACTCTTTGAGTTTTCCCTTATTGATCCAGTACTCAATCTTACTTCTGAGATTCTTGCAGTTTTCGGTGTCGTGGCCATTGTCCTTGTAAAATGGGAACTATTTGCCATTGTCTCGTCGAGAGGGATCTCCCAGGAGTTTGGAGGGCCACTTTACTTCTCCCCAATTATTAATGGGATTGAGGACATCTGACAGGCTGGATTTCAGGGGAGTGAAGGATTTGGATCCAACGAAGTTGAAGGCTTTATCTTGCCTCGTCCGACTAGAGTCTGGCTTACTGTCACTCCACTTTCTTTTGTTTTGTCATCGTCCTCCTGTTTTTTTACCTCCTTTTTTATCTCTGGGACCGGGGGAATATTTCTTGTCAGTTCTTTACCTTTTTGGCGCCCCGCATCTCCTCAAGGGTGATGTATTTCTAAGCACTCTTTAGCAATTCCGTCATGTCTGTCGGAAGCTCCAGGGTGAGGAAGTTGTAGAATTGGCCTCCTCTCAGACCCGAGATGAAGGCTGTGACTGAGGTGTCATCGCTGCAGCCGTCAATGAGAATCAACTCATCATTGAAGCAGGTGACGTACTCCCTCAGTGTTTCGTTTGGCATCTGCTTGAGGCTAAGCAAGTAATGCGGGCCCTTTCTGATCCGCTGACTGCCGACAAAGCGAGTGATAAATTCTTTGGCCAGTGTCTGGAACGAGTCAATAGACCTTAGAGGAAGGTTGTGGAACCAGGTCAGCGCCGTTTTTCTCAAGCTGGTGGGAAATGTCCGCCACATTACTGTTTCAGATCCTTCTTTCAGCGACCATCACATGATGGTAATGGTGCAGGTGGTTGGACGGGTCTATTATCTCATTGTAGAACTCCAACTTTGGAGGCTGAACATCTTTGGAAATGGCACATTCATGATTTGATTCGTGAACAGGGGGGCGTGAGGTTGTACAACACATCTGGAGCTAGTGGTATTGCGTCGGCTCAAGCATTTGAAGACTCAGCGTTCACTCCATTATTACGAGATCTTGTGGTTACCATCTTTTTAGACTGTAATGAAGGGGTGTTCTATCTATTTTCTAATGAACTTCGTCGTTCCCCATGGATAGCGCCAAACTGATGGATTAGTTTTCGATCTCCTGGACCTTGACCTGCATAAGAAACACACATGAGCCTAAGACCACTGTTGTGGTGGCCGATGGCATTCCGATGCTTAAGTCAGACAAGGCTTAAGAAAGGTGTAATGCTTGAAATTGGGTTTTGTAGTGTACCTTAGTTTCTCAACCTTGAGCCCTATTTATCATGCGAGAGTCCTTATTCAGCTATGCCTTCGGTGGCATGATTTAGCGAAATATGTTTGCTAGAGATTTTTTCCTTGTGGAGTGATGTCCATGCGGGAGAGTTTCCATTCATGACTTACTCTGATATTCATTTCCTAATAGGAGGCAATGTATTGTTGGCTTGTCTGTCCTAGGTAAAACTCTTCGATACTTGCCTTATCTGGTCTTATGAGTATTGGGCTTGACCATATGACTTATGGGCTTAATAGGGCCTTACTGATTGGGTCTAACCTCCCAGTACCCGCCTCAGTGGGCTTGGAGTAATCTGGGCTTTGTCAGATTGGGTGTTCATCTAGGCTTGCTTTACTCTGTTGACGAGATCATCATGCCACGTGTATGGAGTAGATTGGAAGACGGTTTGGCGCATCATCAATATTACAATATCTTCAATCCCTGAAAGGATAAAAGGCTATATGAAACTTTTTGTAACATGATTCACACGCATGTATATTTCCTTAGTAAGACAAAATTGTACACACATGTAAATTTCCTTAGTATGAAAAATTGGCATATCTGTGAAGCATTTCCTTTTATTGGTACCCGAAAGACTTTTTCCTCAATTGTTTAGTTTAAAAAAAGAGATAAAAACTTATTACCTTTTAGTACGTCGTTTGTATAACATTGCACTTGACTTTCTTCTTCTTTCTCATCTTCTTCACTCCTTCTTTCTCCTTTCTTGACAACCATCACCACACCAATGTCTCACCTTCAGCCACTATCATTCCTAAATCCATCACCGGTGGCTACCACCACAAAAACCATTTCTGTTGTTTTGGTCAACACCACTCTCCATAACCACCACTAAGCTTTATTCAGCCACCACCACCCATCACCGATAACCACCACCATTCTCAACCCCTTGAATATAATTTCAAATCAATTGAGAAGTCTTACTTATGCCCATCTATTTAAGTTGTAGGGAAACCACTCCATTTTGTCTAATTTTTTGAAGTTATCAAGGGTGTTTAGTTAATTTGGGGATGCCTCTCCAGCTTTGTTCTCTCAATCTCTAGATTTCATTTCTTAATTTAGGAATAGGAATATATTCTATCAGTCAAAGATTTCCTTTTGACGCACCCTAAATTTGAAAAACCATAATACAAAGTCGAGTAAGGTCGAAAAAGTGTAATTTATATATAGGCGACTACTCTACGCCACTAAAAGTGTTGTCTCACACCACAATTGAGTTTTTTTCTTACTTACTCACACCACCAATAAATATGCAAAACCTAACAAAAAACCCAAAATCTCAAAATACAAAAACCTAAAAACGCAAAAAATGGAAACTCCTCTCCCTCGATTTCTCGCACTCCTTGTTGCATATCATCCGAAACTCGGCAAGCAAACTTCACCTCCTCGCCCTCTTCTTTATCCTCTTCCCTATCTCTTCCTCTTCGCAAAAACCCCAAAATCTCAAAGGAAAATAGTAAAAATCCTTGGTCTCCTCGTCCTCCTCTTCTCCACTATCTCTCCCTCATTGGTTGCATTCCCTTATCTCTTCTTCGCATTCCACTACATTTCCCTTGGAGGAACTTATCTTGATTTTATTAGATGAAAATGAAAGGGTTTAGTGAAGTTGATGACGTTAGAAATAAAGATTTTAAGGGTGAACATGAGGGTGAAAAAGATGATCAATTTAAAGAGCAAGAACAATCCATTCCAATTGAGGTAATTTGCATAAAACAATTTCATCTAATTTGCATCTAATTTTTTAAAGATAATTGTTTGATTATTGTATGATGCACTGGTCCATAGGCATTACTAATGGATGTAAGAATTATGGATATGCCTTTTAACGATGTTGAGAACCCAGAGACGAACCATTTAGAGGTAACCGCCATTTTGTTGTTTAGTAAACTTAAATTTTAATTAATATATGAAATTAATTATAAAATGAATATTATGCAGAATGATGATGGTAATGTTGGTGGCAAATTACTCAATGATGGAAGTGGTGACATTAACAATGAAGAAATATCAATGGCACTGGTAGTCGATGATGGTCACTTATTTGTTACGGACGAGGTAAGATAGTTTGTGTGTTTTCGTTTTCATCAGTTTTCATTGTTATAAATATGTTGTTATTAACAAGTTTAAAATTTTTTAGGTATTCTCATCAAGGTACGCGTTGATAGCTTGGGTCCAAGGCATCGATAGGGATAATAACATAGTTGTTATTATCACTAAATCAGAACCTGCTAATCACAGACGGAAGGGAAGGATCCATTTTGGTTGTGAAGGAGGAGGGAAGCCCGAAAAAAGGTTAAATAATTATGTTCGATCAAGCAGTACAAAGAAATGTGGTTGTAGATTTTAGTTGAAAGGGATCCCATTCGAGAATGACCATTGGATGTTGCAAGTGACATGTGCAACCCACAATCATCCTCGATCAAACTCACTTGTTTGTCATTCGTTTGCCGGTAAATTGAATGAAGAGGAGATGATATATGTGCAGAATATGGCGAAGTCGGGTGTGAACCCTCGCCACATATTGTCTCGGTTGAAAGAGATGTATCCAAATAATATCTCGAATTTGAAGAATATTTACAATGTAATTTGTCGAATAAAGACAATCCAACTAAGAAGCAGGACAGCTTTGCAACATACTCTACACTTGTTGAGGGAACATAATTACATAGAGTGGAATATTGTTGATGAGGGGAATAGAGTCACCAACCTTTTTTTGGCGCATCCTAAATCTATTTAGTTAGCAAAGTGTTTTCCACAAGTAATGCTTATGGATTGTACATATAAAACGAATTGCTATAGGATGTTGTTATTTGAGATTGTTGGTGTGACATCGACTGGAAAGACCTTCAATGTTGCATTTTATTTTATGTGTTCTGAGAAGGAAGAGTCATACGCTTGGGCATTGGAAAAACTCGTAAGAATTTTCGAGCCAGACAACTTGACAAGCGTGTTTCTGACTGATAGAAAATTGGGTTTGATCAAGGCTATTGAGCGAATTTTTTCCAAGGCAAGAATATTATTGTGCACATAGCACATAAACACAGATGTTGAGAAAAACTGCAAAAAGAACATTTTGAGAATAATGACGGGTGGGCCGAGTTTATAAATTCTTTTTCATATTTGTATAGATCAAGTACAAAAGAGAAATGGAACAATGCCACAATTGACTTTGATAGAAAATGGTCATCACACTCGAAGTGTTTGGAATATGTAAGGACAGTTTGGTATCCCCATAAGAAGTACTCTGTCAGTGCATGGACTAATACATTTATGCATTTTTGCCAACGGACAACCGGTCGAGTTGAAGGGGCACACTCGAAATTGAAGCACTCGTTGGAAAATTCACAAGGTACATTCCTGAATGTATGGACAAAGATGCATGATATGATTGAAATCCAACTGGTAGAGATAGAATCGTCATTTCAACAAAGTCTGACGAATGTGAAGACTGAGAATATGTCCAATTTATTTGGCAAACTTAATGGGTTGGTGGCGTACAAAGCTATTGATTTTATTTTATTATAAATTCAGAGGTGTGAAAATGTGGGCGATGACCCTGTAGAGTGTGGATGTGTGCTTCAAACCACTCATGGATTACTTTGTGCTCATGAACTTACAGGTTATCTAACTTCCACAGGACAAATTCCAGTACGCACCATATACAAGTATTGGCTTCAACTTGGCACAACACCTATCGTGAACGTGGGGATGTGATTATAGACCCAGTGGTCGACGCCCTTATGAATAGGTTTAATGATTCAACTCATGATCAGAAGTTGGTGATGAAGATGAAGCTTCTAGAGTTGAGTTGTCCGAGTTCAACTGTAATGATTGAACATTAGCATTTGTGGCTTGCAAGGGGAGACCTAAAAAGAAAAAGTTTTCAAAGCACGAGAGGTCGACAAAAAGGGAACCATCAAGTCACGAATACACCATGACTCAAGAAGAACTAAAAGGCACAACTAAGAAGTTGTCAAACAAAAATGAGAAGCCAAAAATTCGTAACATTAGGTTCATGAGCCAAATTTTGTCTTGGATACGGGATTATATTGACAACCTTGAGAACGTTCCAGGCGATGGAAATTGTGGATTTCGATGCATAGCCAAATTCCTACATTACGACAACGAAAGTGGTTGGAAACATGTATGGAAAGACCTACTGATGGAGCTTGAAAGTAATGAATAGTTGTGGATTGGATTGTGGTACGAGTCAGTGGTCAAGGTTGTCAAGGATGCTTTGCTAATTCCAGAAGGCCAGGTGCGGATAGACAACAAAAATTGGTTTATGGATTCCGATATGTTAGAACTCGCAGTGAACCATTATCGGTGTGTCTTTGTTTTATATGGGAACTAAAGCACGACCTGTTTTCCATATCTTTACCCGGCATCATAGTTTGACGAATTGGGAGTTGTTTCATGGCACACCTTGCACAGAGTAGTCACTATGACTTGCTTCATATGCAACCCAAACGACCATTGCCTCAGATAGTACAAACTTGGTTGTGTCGCATATTTCCTGAAACAATCTCATTGAAGAGTAGTTTCAATGCCCAGCTTGGGATTGGTGTTGTAATGGTGAAGAAGTTCAATGAGAAGAATTAGAAGAATGGCAACAAGTCGAACGAGTCGTAACCATATTGGATTGACGCACATATTATTTTTTGCTAACAAATATTGTCATGAAAACAATATAAATGGCAATTTTAATTTTTTGGTGATATAGGAACCATTCTTTTGTTAGAAAATTCATAGTTTTTGTATTTACGGAAGACTTGCATGGTTCGAATTTTTGTTAATATATTATTGAGTCTATTTAGTTCGAGTTTTTGCATTTTGTTTATGTTTATGTTTGAAGCGACAATGCGAAATCACAAAAATGATTAGTTCGGAAGACTTGTATGGTTCAAGTTTATGTTTGATGTGACTATGCGAATAAACTTCAGAAAAAAAAAATGTCAGAAAAAATTGCAAATCTCAAATAGTTCAGAGAAAACTTCAGAAAGTTAAGTTGCAGAAAATTTTTCAGAAATTGGATTCTGTTCGCTTGGTCGCATTGATCTAGGCGAACAGTAAAAAAATTGTCAAAAAGCTCGCTTGGGACAATGCGAGATTTTTCCCAGGCGAATAGAAAAAAATTTATGAAATTTTTTACTGTTCGCTTGGAACAATGCGATGTTTTGCAAAAACCACTCCATGCGAGCATTTTGAAAAACTTCGCCTGGGCCAAACGAACATAGTCCATTTTCTAAAAACAAAATTCTACAACTTGAGTTTCTAAAGTTTTTTTGAAGTATTTGAGATTTGAAATTTTCTCTGAAGTTTAGTCTCATTGTCGTATCAAACATTAACTCGAACCATACAAATCTTTCAAACTAATCCTTTATGTGATTTTCATACAAGTTGCATTGTCGCATCAAACATTTTTTCTGCAATTTTTCCAACAATTTCTTTGACATTTTTTTCTACAATCTTTTTTGCAATTTTTTCAGCAAATTTTTTTCTAACATTTAGAAATTGCAATTTTTTGATTTCTTGAAGGTTTTTCAATTATTTTTTTTCTTAAGTTTCAAAAATTCATTGCCTCGCATTCAATTCATTGTAAAAATCTAAAAATATGAAAGTTTGTTAACAAATGGAACAATCAATATTGAAGAGAACTAAAACCTTTTAGCTTGTTAACAAATATTTCTGAAGTTTACAAAATGGAATAATAAATTTTGCAAATAGAACAAACATACTGGATGACTCAGGCTCCCTGACCAAATCTGCCTTTGCAACTACTTTCATTGGCAAAAGACGAACTAAACGATAAATGCACAAAAAACAGTACAAATATACAATTCTACTTTAAATATGGAAGTAATCAAACAATGGATGGCTCACTTACAATCCAAACAAAAACTCTAAACCAAAAATTTCGTTCAACTCTAAAATTAGGAATCAAAGATAGAATGGATGACTCACTTACAGAAGAGTTGTAGTCAATTTTGTGTTTTGCGTATTGCATTTTTTAGAGGTTGTGTTTTGGGTTTCGACTTTAAGAGATTTTCAAGGGTTGATTTTGTGTTTTATAAGAAATTTGAATGTGGGGAGAGGGAAGATTTGAATGAGGGAGGAGAGACTTGTGTTTCGATTTGAATGGGGAGGAGAAAATGATATTTCCCTGTTTATATAGGTGGTGTGAAAAAAAAAGTGGTGATTTCAAAGAGTAAAATGGTGTGAGAGAGTACTTATATACAACCAAATGAGTCAAATGGGATTCATAATTCCCCCAAAGGATCTGTTTGAAAATCGAAAGCTTATGTTTAACTTTCAATTATAAGTAATTTTAGTTTGTTGATTCATTCAATCAACGTGCAAAATTAGAAGGCTTTATTCGTAAGGCTCACTTCATCAATTCTTCACGAGGAAAGAATGGCTTGGCTAGACGTGGAAATGAGGGAGAATGGTTATCTCAGACAGAAATTGAGAACTCCCACAGAATCTTTAATTAGCAAGGGAAAAAAAAACAACTTATTTCTAAATTGTTTGTGTCATGGACATCATCCACACTGAAATTCCAACTCTGTAAAAGTTTAAATCAAAATGTTATCCCGTTCAAAAGAAACTCATTTTACTTCCAGCAAAATTGATCTCAAACAAAATCTTCCAAACATTTTATTTCAATACCAAAATAATGTGCGAGAGATGCTGCTGGAGGTTGAGGACCTCCTTCCTGGATGCAGTGACAAACACAAAAACTGCAATACCATGTGTTTCAGGAGTAGTTTTGGAGCTGGAGAAATAATCTGCTTATTTCAATGGATCACTGAGCAATTATGTGAGAGAAATTTACAGAAGGGCTCGAGCTTCAACCAAAAAGCCTTGAATTCAAACTAAAATGTTACTTTGTCAATTTCACAATAGATAGATTTCCTTCCTTCCATTCAGATGGAAAGAGCCGTAATATGGCGAACACAAAATATCCAGCTTGTAATGACTAACAACGAAAATGCTTATGTTTCTTGCTAATACAATTGCAAAGATGATAAACTCCAAACCTTTAAACCAAATTTGTCTATATTCTTTCTTACAACTTAGTTTTGAAAATGCCATGCTATAAAATTCCACTCAGCTGTCTTGGAAATGGTAATTTCAATGGGACATCACTGTCGAAACCTAGGAAGGGAACCATGTCACCATCTAATTCTATAATTCATCCAAGGAAATTCATGATCACCAGATGTAGCACCAAGTTGCATAGGACAAAATCTGCAAAGGCTCTTTCTGGTGCTAAATCCTGCAATCAATGGAAGGATTATCAATCACGTAAAATTTCAAATGTCAAAGGATTCACTAAGGTACAAAGATTACCTTGAACTCCTTGTTCTCTTTGTTAACTTGAATGCGTAAACAAACTGCAGAATAGGATGCAGTCATTTCAATTCTAAGTTCAGTTTTAAGCATCTTCGCACGTAAAGAAATCCTGAGTAAGCCTTTCTACGAAGAGAACAATAATTCCTTACCTGCAAGCACTGCTGTCCCTACACAAGATAATACTCCAGAAAGGAAGGAGTTGAAGGGGAATGTTCCAACAATTGCCATGTAAACAACCTGTCATCAGCAAATATGATGAGAACTTAACTGCACCCAACAAGATAATTCCAAAGCAACTAAATAGTCAACTAATTTTAGCATAAAGATAAAATTGAAAAAAGGTGGATAACAGGGAAGCTCTAGTTTTGATTTTTACATATTGTGAATCATTTTTGCACCTCAAGGTTCGCCACGGTGATGGGAGGCTTACTCAAAATGCCTCAAAACTTAACAGGCTTACATTAAAACTTAAATACATCAAAGGCTCATGCTGCGAGACTAAATGCATACACCTTTAAGACTTCTGTATGCTTCAAGGCTAAGAATCCGTAGTTGCATATTATTGTACAGTGAACTGAAGCTAAAACATAATCCAAGAGCAAGTCACCTTTTGTCTTTTGAAGAAAAAGTGATTTTCCACTACTTTGTAAGGTGAACAAAAATAAAAAAGGTTTTATAAAACCTATTAAGTAAATAAAATCGTGCATGAAGGCCTTACTACTAAAGATGCTTCACGTCAAGCCTTAATGCCTATATAAATATGTCTATACAATTATTTAATTCTTAATATGTACCGCCCTAGCTTAAACTATAAGTTTTAATTCTTAATATGTACCGCCTTAGCTTAAACTATAAGTTTCAAACATAACATGTAATGATGCTCAAGCCATGGCTAATTGTATTTTAAGCCTGGAAATAGTCAGTTATATCAGGGAAAGCCCATGATAACATCCATTTAAAGATTGTGTGTACAAAACAAACTGTTTTTCGGTGAGGGACTTCTTCTCCAAATACAACTCCACTTCCAGTCTTCAAGTTCAGACAAATTTTGACTTTAACTCCCTCTCTATTGGACGCTTGCTCACAACAGTGTTCTAGCAATTGAAACTTAGCAAGAGGAAACCTGATCATTATCAACAGACGCGTCCTGTGAAAAAGAGCCTGAATCAATCCTCCACCTCTTCCTTCTCTGCTCCTTTGCTAGAAGCATTTGTCCCATTTGCACTGAACCAGTGGTTCAACCTTTGGGATTCTAGAATCCTACCCAAGAAGGAAAAGCAAATTTGAGATAGATTGCTGATAGCAGTTATTTGGTATGTCTGGAAAGAGTGAGACGGCAGAATCTTCAATGGGAAGCAAATAAGCATCAACAGACTGGTTTCAATGATTAAAATTCTGGTTCAGCAATGGATGATTGTCTGAAATCCCAAAAATGACAGATCTATACCAGCTTACTGCAAAATTGGAGTCTTTGTCAGCAGGATAGTTAGTTTAGTTCTGTCATGTTTGTTTCAGCTATTTTTTCTTTGTTTTCTCTTTAGGGTATGCCCCTGTTTCTTTGTCCTCTCCAGCATCTAGCTTGTTTGTTGTATTGCTTCCCTTCCCTTCAATATAGTTAGTGTTTTATTGATAAAAAAAAAAAAAAGTTGTGTTTTATTGATCCCAAAAAAAAGAAGCCTTACAACAATGACAGAGACACCGAACACCAAAGCAAAATCAAAATATGCATCATCACATGTGTAGCTTCCATGAAGTTCTTAAAGATTCTACCATTATGTTCCTTCCTAATATCCAACAAATCGCAAACGTCGCAAGTTTCCAGATGCATCAATCATTTCAATCCCAGCAAAAGAGCTACTATTGTTATAGGCAATACCCAAGACAATTTGAGGAGGTTCAAGAAATGCACGCACATACCTCTAGCCCAATTATAATGAACCAACAGGTGTGAAAAAAATATTTCATTTGAGACCCACGCATAACACAACTTTCATCCAATTTCATGCTTCTATGCACCAGCAACTCCTTGAATGTAAGTCTATCCCAAACTCCTAGCCACATGAAATGCACTAGCAACCCCTAGGAAGTAAATCTATCCCAAACTCCTAGCCACGTGAAAAATGAGATCCTAGTTGGAATTTCTTTCCACCAATAGATCATAGGTATGGCAGCCTCACGTGAATGGCCCAAAATGTGGCACCATCTTTAATGAAGCTGAACTCCTTGACCGATCCTTTCTTTTTTAGAGAAGAGCATAGAGGACAGGGAAGCAAATAGAGAAAGGAATCACCCTAATCCAAACATCTAGCCAAACCTTATTTTTTAACTTTTCTCCATCTCAGCATCCACCCTCTCCATAAAAGAAGACATGTAATTTTAAATGTTTTTCCAAATACTAGTACCATAGGACCAGAAGGATTCTTTGGAAACCATTCAAAGGTGACATTGGATTTTAAATTGACATTAAGTTGTAGCCATATTATATGATTTTATGGCATTTGACGTTGTGGGTAATGGTGACATCTAAACTTTAAGGATGTTATGCTAAAAAAAATCTAGGGAAGGTAAAACTTGGATATTGACCCCTTCAAATAAGATGTCTAGAGTACATCTTAAAAAGGCATGGCCACACCACATAAGGTATCTGCTCGAGATGCTTTTATAATCAAGAAACTCAGCCCTAATAAAAGTTGAGTTGACCCGTAATAATAATAGCATCTTCAGCAGGCTCCTTAAATACGTGAGGAGAATACTTTTCAAGAAATTAAAAAAAAAATGTTGTATTTCAAGAGATGCCTAACGAAGTTCCTTGAACATTCCAATAAAGTAGGGGAACTTATTCTCTCGATTTATCAAAAGTGTCATCCCTTCTATTTGTGAATATTTTTATATATGATAAACTGGAAATGAAAAAAAATAAGTGGACAAACTTCAAATGTACTGGTATTCTAATAAAGTCGGGAAACTCATTCTCTTGACTATACTCTAAAGTTATAATAGGGACACCGGTGGAAATGCTCAACTCTACTAAAGGAGTTGTTGGAGCTCAAAATTTCACTTACCCACAAAAGAGCCCATAAGAAGCTTTGAATTTGAATATAAGGTGATGAGTCAAGACAAAGATTTTTTTGAAAACGCTTATATCTTCTTGTTCCGAACATCCCAAACTATTAAGGTTGGAAAATGGTCCCAAAGCACAGCCTAAAACAGTTAGTCTTGGAGTTTGGTTACGACTTCTAACAAAATCTTGACCAAGGTGTTGGGGAGGGTTGTAGCTCCAAACTCATTAAGGAAAGTATTCATGATACCCAATGAAGGATATGATACGACCGATGGACTCCTCAGAGTCACCACTGAGACTACAGTTATTTCTATTGGCATACCCCCTTTGCAAAGATTGTCCATTGTGAGGATACAGCCTTCACATGTTGACAAAAGAAAGAAAGTCATTCCTGAAGATTAGCCTTTCAGCCAATTTTTCTAATAACTTGGGAAGAGGGATGGGGAGAGAGTTAGCCCACAGACGGCAAACGGCATCAGAGAATGATGAGACAAAGAACCCCCTACTGGTCAAAGACCATCAAAGTCAATCTCTGGTTGGTTGAGTTGAGAAATAGGGTGGAGGAGCTCCAAAATGACAGGTACCTACTGGATCTCCCATTCACTTATATTCCTTCTTGGGAATAAGCTACTTCAGATTCAATTGCGCAGGAAGGAATTCAATGACCATATCTCTTTGGTAAATTGTAATAGGGAAAACGACTGAGGTGCTCATCCAGATGTCGATGTTGTCCCAGAAGGAAACTAGAGCCAGATTTGACTTCCATTCATACGTGTTGTTCATTGTAGCTGTATGTTGAATATAGGTCTCCACAAGCCACATCAGCACGGGGTGTGACTCAGGTAGTTACACTGTTTGTGAACCAACTATTACGAGAGTTGCCACATTTAGACTCACTAACAGTGTGCCATAGAGCTGATTGTCCGTTGGCATATTGCAAGACATGCCTATCAGTGCTTGATCAAATGCCCAAGTCTCCAAAAATTTTGGCATAGCAGATTTTGTCTCAAGTCTCTTAAGTGGACATATTTATTTGGTATTGGATCTCCATTAGGAAGAAGATAACACATATATTGGAAAAACGGAAGGGGGTGATTTTATAAGAGTGAGCTTGGCTGCTTATTACCTTTGCCAAATGCTTAGACGACCCCCAATTAACCATCTCATCCCAAGCATCCAAAGATTTATGGTAGCACACAAAGATAGAGAGACCAAAGTATTTGGTTGGAAACCTTGG
Source organism: Berberis vulgaris (assembly GCA_963556465.1). Lineage (NCBI taxonomy): Eukaryota > Viridiplantae > Streptophyta > Magnoliopsida > Ranunculales > Berberidaceae > Berberis > Berberis vulgaris. Next base: position 60,801,243 of record OY747132.1, read on the forward strand.
AAAGCTGCCTTATTCAACAAAACCGATAGACTCCGCCAGCTGTGTTGTGTTGACAGCTAACACCCCTTACAGAGAACATAAGGCTTTTGTGCATACTGACCTACCTTTACAACAAAGGCTGCTTGAAATCAAGTGAGGACAGTTTTAAGGACCCTAAGTTGGTGATCATCCACATCAATCAACAATCATAATCATGTAGTATGGGAATTCGTGGACCATTGGCATTAGGTGAGAAACTCTTGATCAGACAAAACAGAGCAGAAGATTGCAATTACAGCGCCACGGATGTCAGTCACTTGGCTATATAAAAACTAAGTAGGCTATATATTAAGGTATTCTAAAAATATGGATCAATCCCTTTTATACAGTAAAGTGGCCACCTAAAAGCTGAAAGTACGAACACCTAACTAAAAGTATACAAGAGATTTACTGGACATGAAAGGAAATATATAGATTATAAGAAAATGCCCCCTTAAAGCATCTGCAAATGTTAATAGGGTGACTTCACAGGAAGGCCCAACCCATTTGTATTGGTCCATATTTTTTAAGTAACTCCAAGAAATTGTTTAAGTAATTATATTTTATTGTGACTATTATATACTAAGGGTGTGTTTGGCTGCATGGAATCTTATTCCATGAGGGGACCACCGACATGTAAGCTAAATTGAGGTAACCCTTATCATCCACCACTTAATTTTGTGATCAATGGTGGGAATGAAAGTCTCATGAACATGGAAATCTCACTCCTTACTCCCCCAAAGCATGTGATACTCATGTTACTATGTGCAGTTAAAACAACGTTATAACGCCGATATAATGCTTAACGGGGGTGAGCCGTTACGTTATGATATTATCACGTTATAGTATCACAACTCCGACATAACAGCGTTATATGGCCGTTATTGAGAAAACATTTTTTTTCAATAACGCCGTTTAACGTTTTGTTCTAAAACATTAAAAAAATCACCCATTTCATTTTCGATCGAACCGGAACGAAAGGACCAGAGCTCGTCATTGTCAATCGACAGAGAACCAGACCTCGCGTTTGACAGAAATGAGAGAAGGGAAGAAGACGAAGAGTCAATCGCACTCTCTGTTGCGATCTCTCTCATACGAAGGGAAGACGTTTTTTATAAATGTTTTTTTGTATTTGAATTTAATGTTATAAACATGATTTACTTTTTTTACTCTATAATACATTAATACTTTATGGAGTATTAAAAATATATTTAAAAACTATTCCATTTAAAAACTATAATACATTAATACACCCTAAGTTTTGTCATTTCGATTCATTGGATAGTAGTGACATCAATCATTCAAAATAAAATTATTTTCAAATATAAGAGACGTTACACTAGAAAAAAAATATAGCAAAGATAAAGATTTGTTACAAGCTCCTAAAAAATAAGACGTGTTTTTAAGGTGCTTCTTGGAGTACAATTTTGAATCAACATCTTGAAAAGATATGGCTCCACCTGCATAAGGCGTATGTTCATTTGATCAATAAACTCGAAGCTAATACAAGCATATCCAATAGCCTCCTTAAGTATGCGGGATCCCATACTTTTTAAGAGATGAAACAAAAAAATGTTGTATTCCGAGAGATGCACAAAAGGTTTTAGTTTAACATTCCAAGTGTTTCCTTACCCAGATTTGTTCACATGCGTTGTCATTTTGTATGCGATAAAGTGTAAAAAAAAAAAATGGGAAAAAATAAAGTGTTGAACCACAACCGAGTCTCTCAAAGATACTCCAACAAATGAGCCCCCTTACAAAAGTTACAAAAGGTTTGATCCCTTTTATCCCATAAACTTGCCCAGTATGATAGGGTGCCTCTTGGAGACGCTTAACACTTTTAAGGTTGCTGTTGGAGCTCAATTTTCAAATTACCATCAAAGTAGAGCATCTTACTTTCCAAGTCCCTTCCAGTTGAAAAAAAAAAAGTTTGTATTTAAAAGAGGCAAAAATGTGTCACAATTGGAAGATCAAAAGAGAAGTGAAGAGGGAAACAAAAAATGGGGCGCCAAAATTCGAATTTAGAAAACAGGCACAATTGTAATTTTCATAATTTTGTTAGTTAGAAACACATGCTCTAGGCACGTGACAAACAACTTGTTGGCCAAGACAACATTCTGTTAGGAAATAGCTTTCAAAGGGAGTAGAGGGAAGAAACAGGGTAAGAAAGAAGAAGAGATCTAAGGCTCTGTTCACACCAGAGAGAATACTTGTAATCTGCGTTTTCTATTTCAATCTTATCCATTTGTTCATCAGTTTTGTTATCAATTGTTTGCCAAATAGTCACGATCGTGACAATTGGTATCAGAGCCGTTACGATCCACCAACCGAACAACCATAGAAATCATATAAGAGGAGATGGAAGTTTTCATGCAGGAGACTAGGACGAGCCAGATCGAGATATCGGGACATATCGAACTCTTAAGAATTGAGTTGAAAATGCTTGCTCAATCTCAAGATGCTCAAGAGAAGAGATTAGATGCTTGATTTGAACAAATCGTTCAATTGATTCAGAACAATCAAGGGGTTTCTAGATCTGCTGGATCAAGTGTCTCTCCCACCTCTCAAATCGCAAATCCAACTGTGCCACTCAATAGATCAGTTTCCCATAATCCCTAGGAGACCCCTGGTAAGTTCAATCGTGTCCCTAACTCAGATTTTTCGCAAATTGATGGAATCAATCTCAATCAGTCCAATTATAGTATATATCCATCTACTTCCAATGATTTGTCTACATGGAGAATATTTGATGAAATGTCGACAAGAGAATTTACCTCCAAGGAACCCCTTATTATGTATGTTATGAGTGGAGATTTAGAATGTCCATGGAAGGTATATGATGAAAGGTCTACAAGGGATGTTGAGAGTCCTAGGGAAGCCTTGGATTTCTTCCATGACATACAGATTTTGGATGAGAACTACTTGGTGCCAAGTTTTCTAAGTGATTTCAGACCTGATATCAAGTCCTTGGTTCAAGTTTTAAAACCAAATTATTCAGCCTTCACCACTCCTGCTGTTAGATTTTCTTCTTCCACCATGGTTTGAATTGCTTCAGCTAGTATTCTGGGACAAAACTTCATCAAATGGTGGAATTGGAAATGGCATAGGAAACAGACAGTTAGTTTGCCGATTCTTTGGATTTAAACCTTAGTCGTGGTGAAGATAGTTGTGAGGCTTGCACTATTATGATTTCTTACTATGATCATCTACTGAAAAGATCTGTACATTTTTTTTGTTTTGGAAGGCGAGCAGGGGTTTTTAGGATTCCAGAACCTATCAACAGGGCGACCTACAGGTCAACACCCTTAAGAAAGTAACCATGCCGCAGGTGGGATTTGAGGCTAGGACGTGGGGAACAAACCCACACAGCCCTAACCACTAGGCCATAACACCATTGGCAAAGATCTATACATTATGCTATCAATGCTTACTAGTATACGTTGTATTGTGGAAAAGGAATGCTCATAATTACAATAGAGGACATTGGGAGTTTTGATTCAATGGGGAGAATGAAACTGGCGCTATATTTCATAGAGATAGATGGCCGAAGAACAGACATTGGTGGGGGCTATATTGGAGGGGAAACTACTCCGGTTAACATACATGGGAAACCCATTGATGATATGTCAAAGACCAATAGTTGGTTTGCGGTGTTCTTTATTTTTGGGAATGAGATGTCAAAGATGATGGCTTATTTTGGATTATTTGTTAATATGATGGCTTTTATGTTTTACGTTATGGCTCGACCCTTCTCCAGTTTTGCGGATGTAGTGAACATTTTTCTGGAAATATCTCGGGCTTCATTTGTGCTTGGTGGATTTTTCGCTGATGCATACCTTGGTTAATATTGGAAAATTGCAATATTCACGACAACCTATCTTGCGGGCCTGATAGTTATCACATTATGTGCCACAATCAAGACATTTATGCCAAATCAAGGTCAAGCAGGCATAAGGCCTTGCGTATCATCATTTAGTGCTTATCAGTTTGATGAAAGGAACAGAGACTACCAATCTCATTTGTATAGTTTTTTCAATTTCTATTATCTTTCTGTCACCATTGGGGCAATTTTGACATACTGTGGTGCAAGGATTGATGAAGGAGATCAGGTAACTCTCGAGTTTGTGAGGAAGATGATGGACGACTTCGAGAATGGGAACTAGTGTTTATTTTTGGGTAAAATATTTACTTATGAGATACTAGTGCAGGCGACGAACATGCTTCAAAATTTGCCTTCTTTGGTTGATGTACAAATTCCACAAGGTAGATGCATTACTGTTTGTGGTGATATGCATGGAAAGTTCCATCAACTATTATAGATGCTCAACTTGAAAGAATTTCTAACTTAGAAGAATCCTTATCTGTTTAATGTGAATCGTGTTGGTGGAGGATCCTCTTCGGTGGAGGTTGTACTTACATTGTTTGCAATTAAATGCATGTGCCCTTCAACAACAAGGGGAAGCAATGAAAGCAAGATGGATGTGTGGTTTTGAGGAGGTTAAGTCCAAGTTGGGTAATGAGTTTCTTGAACTATTCGCAGAAGTTGTCTTGATGTCAAGGGTTGGGTTAGAATGCCCACAATAGTCAGCTAATAAGGTCTGACGGATGTTGAGAAAATTGAACTTGGTAAAGCTCTGGCAGAACAATTGTTTGACGATGAAGATATTTTGGAACAGATGTTTGAGTTCATGGAGCAACAACACAACATGCGGTTTCATGATCGATTGGTGCTCATGAAAGTATGAAACTAAGGGAAGATGTTAGACGGAGGCCTTATTGGGTTGTATTGTTTGATGAAGTTGAGATTGTCGAGATAGCAGTTTTCCACACACACCCACAAGTTCCTAATGCTCTTTCTAGTAGAACAGAGAATGACATTGGTTCAGGAATTTTAATTGAGAAGAACTTAATGGGGCTATGTGTTTATACAATCCATATTTGGCAGACTGCTCTACATTTTGCAAAGAGCAAACTTTGCAAAGAGCAAACTGGGAGATATTTGCATCCATCCTATGAATACGGATCTGCAACCAACGCCACCTAGATGCAAGTGGATACGTTCAACCCTAAATAAAGCCATAGCCAAAATTGAGTCGCCATTTAATTCTTACAAGTTCTTAGAGGTTGCCAGTACAGTATATTAATGGTTGCAGTCCCAACTATAAGGTGTATGCATTGAAGTGATCAGGCCTTGCTTCTTTGGAGAGAATCCACAGTTCTTAGTGATCAGGCCTTGCTTCTTTGGAGAGAATCCACAGTCTGACTCTGCAAAGAGAGCCACCCATGACACTCTGCGGGTTTGTCTCGTCAAGGGTTGCGGTTGCTTCATCTGTTTATGCCATTTATTCCTGACGAATTAGGGCAGCCCCTTCCTCAGTACCTTCCTCAACCTGAGCTACAGCAAGGAACCCATAATGACACCCGAATACCCGTGCTTAGAGTGTATGACACTTGGAAAGAAGCTACCTGGGAGGGGTTGTCACACACCACCTCAAGGTTCCTAAGTTCAATCCTTGAGGACAAGGATTTGAGGAAGAGCAGGGCAATGTCACAGCTGGAAGATCAAAAGATAATTGAAGAGGGAAACAAAAATGGGGCACCAAAATTTGAATTTAGAAAATAGGCACAATTGTAATTTTCATAATTTTGTTAGTTAGAAACACATGCTCCATGTTGGATTAGTTATGGGCTGGAACTTTGTGTTTAGTTATTAAGTTATCAAGTAGTTATGTGTTTGAATTGGTTTCTATTTAGTTATTAAGAAGTCCATGTTCTTAGGAAAGATATGGAACGGTTATTGCATTGTAAAAGGCTTATAAATAGCCATTGAAATCTTTTGAATAAAGTAGAGAAGTATTCTCCTTTGGATTCTCCTGTGTTTTTTGCGTATCTTCTTGCCAAAACTTAATATTTGGTCTGTGCTATTAAAGCGGCCGAAAAACGGATGAAAAACGGTCGAAAAGCGCCATGCAAGGGTGGACCGCGACGCACAGGGTCAACTCTGTTGGCAATAAGTGAAACCAGGAAAATCGATCAAAATCGGTCAAAAATCGGCGAGTTAGCGCTTACCCGGCCCAGCTGACTCGCCGATTTATATAAAGAAAGAAAAAAAAACCTAATCGATCTCGATCTGTTTTGGTTTGCACTTTGCAGCCAACTGAAGAAGAAGGATCGACGAAGAACGAAGAAGAATAGACAAAGAAGAGACTGAATCGATCCGTTGCTGCTGAATCGATCCGTTGTTGCTGAATCGATCCCGTTGTTGCTGAATCGATCGGTTGCTGCTGAATCGATCGATTTTGTGCTGATTCTGAATTGATCAATCGAAGATCTTGGCTGCTGAATCGGTCTTCCTCCCTCCCAAATCAGGTACGCCTTCCTCTCCTCCCAGTCCCTCTTCCCTCTCCTCCATTCGTTTCTTCCATTCGCTTCTTCCCTCTGCTGAGATGTAAGTCGATGATAACGGCTTGCCATTATTTTTCATTCACCTTTTATCTAAAACACACTCCTTAAGTCGATGATGACAGACTAGAGATGTAAGACAGTGGATACTTGGATGTCTGAGACTCATTTTTCGCAGTGGTCGTCCAAGAGCTTATGCTGCTTTTATCCTTCCTTGGATGTCTGAGACTCATTTTTCTAATGGGGTTACTGCAATGTCTATGAGTTGCTGCTGTTGCTTTCGTTGTATTGGTTGTTCGCAAACAAGTCCAGGTAACTATAAGTGTTCTAACCTGCAAAATTAAATTCATTTGATTAATTAGTAAATAATACATGACTGTGATTACATATTTACACCCTTTTGATTAATTATTTATTTTGTAATCTATGACTATGATTAAATTTTAAAAATATATACTTTGAAAACATTGTTCGCATAATTCCGCATAATTACGAAAAATCGTAATGCGGTCCTGACCGCTTCGCGAACGCTTTCCGCATTAACTGCATAGTATTTGGTATCAGAGCAAAAGGCAAGCATGTCTACAGAAAGTAGTAGTTTTGTCCAACCAGCCATTCCCAGATTTGATGGTCACTACGACTATTGGGCAATGCTAATGGAGAATTTTCTACGTTCAAAAGAGTATTGGGGGACAGTGGAGAATGGGGTGCCTGCCGCAGCAGAAGATGCACCACAGAATGAGGAACAGAGAAAGAATTTGGCAGATGAAAGACTGAAGGACCTTCGAGCAAAAAACTATCTATTTCAAGCAATAGATCGTTCTATTCTTGAAACTATCCTGAATAAGGATACAGCCAAAGGAATATGGGATTCCATGAAACTGAAGTATCAAGGTTCAGCAAGAGTCAAAAGGGCACAACTGCAGGCTTTGCGTAGAGAATTTGAGGTCCTGCAGATGAAGGGAGGAGAAAGCGTGAATGAATATTTTGGCAGAACTCTCACAGTGGCTAACAAAATGAGAATACATGAGTGATACAGTGGTGATTGAGAAGATTTTGAAGTCAATGACACCTAGATTCGACTACGTGGTTTGATCAATAAAAGAGTCGAATGATCTTGATGAGATGACAATAGATGAACTACAAGGTCGCTTGTTAGTACATGAGTAGAGAATGTCTAGTCACGAAGTGGAAGAGCAGGCACTCAAGGTGAGTTATGATGATGGGTTTGCTCGAAGAGGAAGAAGACGTGGAAGTTAGAGGAAGAAGCCGAAGTCGAGGTAGGCTACAATCTTATGATAAATCAAATATGGAGTGTTACCTATGTCACGAATTGGGACACCTTCAATATGAATGTCCCAATCGAGGGAAGGATCCTAGAGCCAACTATGTCCAAGCCACAGAGGATTTGTTGTTGATGGCTCATGTGAATATTACAAAGGAAGATGATGAAAGTGCATGGTTCCTAGACTCTGGGTGTAGTAACACTATGAGTGGAAATGTTGGTGTCTTTGACACACTAGACACCAAGTTTAGGCATCTTGTGAAGCTTGGAAATAATAGTAGCTTGGAAGTTATGGAAAAAGGAAGTGTGCGAATGCAAATTAATGGTTATACCCAAGTGGTTGTTGAAGTGTACTTTGTTCCTGAGTTGAAGAACTTGTTGAGTGTGGGACAATTACAGGAGAAAGGTTTGGCCATACTAATCCGAAATAACAAATGCAAGGTGTTTCATCCTAGTAGAGGATTGATCATGGAAACATCAATGACAACTAATCAAATGTTCATACTAGTCACTAAGGTGTTTGTGACTCACGAACATTGTCATGACATAGTATCTCAAAACTTGGAGCATCTTTGGCACTGTAGATATGGTCATTTGAGTCATAAGGGACTTAATGTGTTGCAGCAGAAGCAACTAGTGAGTGGATTGCCCAAACTGAAGTCAATATCAAGTGTGTGAAACTTGCTTAGCAGGGAAGCAACACAGACAACCTTTTCCTAGAGAAAGCACATGGAGAGCTTCAGAAAAATTAGAACTTATTCATGCAGATCTATGTGGCCCAATTACTCCAATCTCTAACAGCGGCAAAAGGTATGTCATTACCTTCATTGATGATCTTAGTCGCATAACTTGGGCATTCTTCTTGCTCGAAAAGTCAGAAACCTTTGTTGTCTTTAAGATTTTCAAAAACATGGTTGAGAAGGATAGTGGAATGAGCATCAAATATTTGAGAACGGATTGAGGAGGTGAGTTTAACTCGCATGAATTTGCAAGTTTTTGTGTTGATCATGGCATTAAAAGAAAACTAACAGCATCATACACACCACAACAAAACGGTGTGGCGGAGAGAAAGAACCGAACCATGATGAACATGGTACGATGTATGCTACCAGGAAAAGGAGTTCCAATAACCTTTTGGCCAGAAGCTGTTAATTGGACAATGCATATTCTCAATAGAAGCCCCACAATATCAGTAAAGAACTTGACACCTGAAGAGGCATGGAGTGGAGTAAGGCCATTTGTGGATCATTTCAGGATATTCAGGAGTATCTCCTATGCACATGTGCCTAATCAGAAGAGAACCAAGCTAGCCAACAAGAGCATCAAGTGTGTCTTTCTTGGCATAAATGAGGAATCAAAAGCTTACCGATTATGACCCGATTTGCAAGAAAATAATTATTAGTAGAGACATGGTGTTCAATGAAGATGAAGAGTGGGATTGGGATATCAGTTATAAGGACTTGGATGCGATATTGGATTGGGGTGAAAGTGATGACAACTTGGAAGAAATTGAAAGGAATGCTAAAGTATCTGAGAATGAACAAGAAGACTTAGTTGTTGAAGGGAATGTAGATCAAAACAGTGAAAGAGTAGCAGCAGGGAGTTCACAAATACCTATTGAATCTACAAATGACACCCAACAAGACGGTGCACTCAGGAGCGTTGTTAATCAACTTGAAGGACGAATGAGAAGAATGCCACAATGGATGAGAGATTATGAAACTGGAGAAGGTTTATCAGATGATGAGAACTCAGTCAACTTTGTGATGTTTGCAGACTCTAATCCTATATCATATCAAAATGCAATTAAGAGCAAAAAATGGCGTGACGCAATGGATGTAGAAATGCAAGCCATAGAAAGAAATGAAACCTGCGAACTAACTAAACTACCAAAAGAAAAAAACTATTGGTTTGAAATGGATTTACAAAACCAAATTCAATGAGGGTAAAGTGGACAAATTTAAAGCTAGGCTAGTAGCTAAAGGCTACTGCCAACAACATGGTGTGGATTTTGATGAAGTGTTTGCTCCGGTAGCACGAATGGATACCATTATAGCTGTTTTAACCCTTGCTGCACAATGTCAATGGCCTGTATATCAACTCGATCTGAAGTCATCCTTTCTTCATGGTAACCTTACCTTGAAGAAGAAGTCTTTGTGGAACAACCACTGGGATATGAGATCAAAGGAGAAAAACATAAGGTGTATCGGCTCAAGAAAGCACTGTACGAGCTTAAACAAGCACCACGTGCTTGGTACAACAGAATTGATTCATACTTAATCAAGGAGGGATTTCATAAATGGAGGTGAATTATTGATTGTTTACTTATATGTTGATGACTTAATCTTTACTGGAATATGAGATCAAAGGAGAAAAACATAAGGTGTATCGGCTCAAGAAAGCACTGTACGGGCTTAAACAAGCACCACGTGCTTGGTACAACAGAATTGATTCACATTTCATCAAGGAGGGATTTCAGAAATGGAGGTGAATTATTGATTGTTTGCTTATATGTCGATGACTTAATCTTTACTGGGAATTACATTGAGTTATTCTCGCAATTTAAGCAGTCAATGATGACTGAATTTGAGATGACCGACTTGGGTAAAATGAAGTTCTTCTTAGGAATTGAAGTGAATCAAGGTGATCAAGGAATCTTTATATGTCAAAAAAAGTATGGAATGGAGGTACTTGAAAGGTTTGGTATGGAAAATTCAAAATTTGTGCTCAATCCAGTGGTTCTAGGTACTAAACTAAATAAAGATGAAGGTGGCACAAAGGTGGATTTCACCATTTACAAGCAAATGGTGGGAAGTTTGATGTATTTAACCCATACCCGACCGACCTGATATGATGTACTCTATTAGTCTAATAAGCAGGTACATGGAGAATCCGACACAATTACACTTGCAAGCTGTGAAAAGATTAATGAGATATCTCAGAGGTACACTTGAATTAGGAGTGTTTTATGAGAAAGGAGGACCTTCAGATTGATTGGTTATTCTGACAGTGATTATGCGGGAGATATAGATGATAGAAAGAGTACGACGATTTATGTTTTCATGTTAAGTAATGGAGCTGTATCTTGGTCATCACGAAAGTAATCTGTAGTAACATTGTCTAGCACAAAAGCAGAGTTTGTGGCTGCAGCATCCACCTCATGTCAAGTTGTGTAGTTAAGAAGACTCTTAGGAGAATTGGAGCATGTTCAGAAGGGTGCAACAACCATATGGTGTGACAACAACTCAACTATCAAACTTTCAAAGAATCCTGTGATGCATGGACGAAGTAAGCACATTGATGTACAATGTCACTTTCTTAGAGAGCTCACTAAGGACGAGATTGTAGAGTTGATTCATTGCAGGACTGAAGAACAGATTGCAGATATCATCACCAAGCCATTGAAATTGGATACCTTTCTGAAGTTACGCGCTCTGCTTGGAGTCTGTTCTGATGTGTAAACTGATTTAAAATCAGTTTAAGGGAGGATATGTTGGATTAGTTATGGGCTGGAACTTTGTGTTTAGTTATTAAGTTATCAAGTAGTTATGTGTTTGAATTGGTTTCTATTTAGTTATTAAGAAGTCCATGTTCTTAGAGAAGATATGGAACGGTTATTGCATTGTAAAAGGCTTATAAATAGCCATTGAAATCTTTTGAATAAAGTAGAGAAGTATTCTCCTTTGGATTCTCCTGTGTTTTTTGCATATCTTCTTGCCAAAACTTAATACCAGGCACGTGAGCCAAGACAACATGCTGTTAGGAAATAGCTTTAAAAGGGAGTAGAGGGAAGAAACAGGGTAAGAAAGAATTAGAGATCTAAGACTCTGTTCACAAGTGAACCAGAGAGAATACTTGTAATCTGCATTTTCTATTTCAATTTTATCGATTAGTTCATTATTTTTGTTATCAATTGCTTGCAAAATAGTCACGATCGTGACAAAATGTCATTGTAGCCATCAGTAGTTACAGTAAAGAAGAGGTCCCGCTTCACAAAAGCTCATAAAGCCCGACTCTAAAAACATGGATTCTTCCAATCTTGCAAATTATATCTCTAAAAACAATCACTTTTACTTGAAAACCCACTAAAACACGCGAAATTAGAAGTAATGAGAAGCGCGGGATCAACAAATACATTACAAATTGAGACTGAAAAAGAAGGAAAGAGAGTACCTGAACGAGAGCAGTGAAGATGGCGAAAAGCACATACAGATCTATCAGCTGCAGCAAACACACAAAACAGAAAGATGAATTGAGTTGGATTAGGGTTTCGATTTGAAGGAAAAAATTAAGAGAGGGAGGTACCTTGAGATTTGTAGGAGTTGCACCGTAAGCTGTGCGTAGAGACTGTATTAGGGCTTGAGCATCCTTGGTGGTTGACGAAGACGACGATGACGACCGAGCCATTTTTTGCGATTTTCTGGGTTTCTTTCTCCCAACCCACTCACTGTTGCAAGACCCAAAGTCAGGTGCGTCAGTTTGCCAACAACTCGACGCGAAAGTTACTTAAGGTTGGTTGGTACACCCGAGGATCTCCAATGTGCATTCTTAGACTTTTATCTAAGGCCTTTGCTAAATAACATCACTATTTTTGTGAGGATGCTACCAACCCCACCTTTCTAAAAGACACACCACCCACTGAAAAACATCATCAATATAAGCCCTTAACCTTCCAAAATAAAATCATTTTCTCAAAACAATCAATAAAAGAAACAAGAATAATGAGATCATCAACGAGATAATGCAGATTCAAGAAAAGTCAGAGTTTATTTAATAACCCTCAAGAAAAATAGAATGTCTTGAAACTCACAAGGGTTAAATCTCCACTATTATTTTAAGGTTTTCTAATTAATATATTACTAATTAACTTCAAATTATGTTAACTCGGCTTATAGTGCAAGAGTGGTTGAGTCGAAAAATATCATGAAATAAATTTAACTTAAAGATAATATCAAACTTTATGTTTTCCTATTGATATATAAAAGTGACAAGTGAAATCATGCATTTCTCAAATTTAAAGACATACTTGAAAGCACATTCTCTTCATTAAAGAAACTTAGATTTTGAATGCATTTTCAAATCGAAAAATTTTCACACAATCATAATTAACTATGTATTCAATGGAGATTGAGTAGAATACAATAGTAAATTGTGAAATAAATTTCAGTTCAAAATTTTTGAAGAATGCAGACAAACTTATAAACCTCACCCCAAAACCTAAACAAAACATTGTCCTCAATGTATAAAATGATATGATCATGACAAATGCAGAAAAAACAAAATATGAGAGTTAGAGTGATATTACCATGAGAAAATTTTTACCAATTTCGATGAAATCGTCCACTAATGAATGCTCAAAAACATAAGAACCGTGGACTCATCATGATAAATTGATAAAAACAATACAGGACACAAAAAATATACAAATGAAAATAATTACATGCATCAGTTATAAGTCAAAATTGTTACGGAGCTAACGAGTATGAGTGAAATGCAATTAGAAAGAACTCGAAAATCAATCCAAACTGACCATAATGACACAACTGAAGCTAGGCTGCCTCCTAGGAGAGCTTGGTTTAACGTCATCAGCCCGACATATATTCTTCCTCACAAATGATGTAACATAAAGTGAAGAGGAATAACATAGCAAACACCCTCCTAAAAAAGGGGCAAGGAATCATATAGCAACAACCTAAAAAGTTGAAAATCCGTCCAACAAATAGTAGCAACCACATGCGACACAACGTATACTAACACATCCCAAAAGCTATGAAAGCGCCACGCAAAATCATAGAGAAAATGCAAATGAACTCGCATTCTTAGAAAATCCGTTGGAACCTTGAGCAGAAAGGGGTCACAAATAATGATATCCAACAAATGACTCCTACCTACTCCTAAAAAGGGACATCCTAAGTCAGGTTGCAAATCAGAATATTGAATATGTATCACAATAGGGTGGTCAAAACTGAAATCATCCCTTAAAAACAATGTATCCACATAGGTAGCATCAGTCAATATGAAAGGGATGGAAAGAGGTAAGTCTATAGATATATCGGGTGGTACAGGCTCATCATAACAAAATGAATTCCACCAAGATGATGAGTTAGACAATGCAACAACACCCCCAAACCTAGAATTAGCCCTACCTATGGCATGTAGCCTCTCATTAGATGCGTCTTCCGATAACGACTTGACTATTTCTTAAATTATGGGGTCATTCGTATCGTGAAAATAATCGAGGCTTGACTCTAAAAAACATTGAGAATTAGACTTCATGCAAGAGTCACTAGGAAGGCATATGTTGAGTGGATCATCATGAAAAGGTGGGGAAGGGAATGGATCAGGAAGCAAAGTAGTTTCGATCACATTATCCTAAAAAACATCACAGAACGCTGCATAAAACGGTTAATCGTTTCCTCTAAACTAGGTGTGTTGGATGGATGAGCTTGGTTAAATTGAGGCATAACATGATTAGGGTCTTGAGGAGCCTGGGAGAAAATATATCCCCCTTGGTGTGAGTTATGAGCCCAGGAGAGATTTTGATTGTTGGCAAAACCAGTGCTGTAATAGTTGGACTTTGAATTATAACCAAGTCGCCAATTAGCATTAAAAGAATGGATTTGCTAAGCGAAATATTCAGGATAATCATATTGCAAATCACAATCAGCTGTTGAATGACTAGGATTCGAACATGCAACAACATTAGTCGAAGGTAGGGGTTGAGTCAAATTCATTATTGCATCTAATTTCCGAGTAATCGCCATAAAAATTGTTTCGAGCTTCGAGGTAAAAGGGGAAAAATAATCCTTAAAGTCTTTCTCCGCAGCCATTTCCTTGGTCTCAAGATTTTTTATTATTATTTTTTATTTTTTATTATTTTTTATATATGCACGCCTAACCACTATATGTAAATGACCCGACTCTAAAAAAATAAAATAAATAAAAAGAACGGAACCCTAAATGACACCTAAATGAACCGTAAATAAAATGAATGGCAGACGACTCTAGAGCTTTGTTACTAATGCAGGGCTCAAATTCAATTCAATTTATCTAACCGTGGGAGAGGCACGGTAATTTCCTATCAATCTGCTACTACAGAGTTGCTCCTACCTCTTTTTCCACTTTCTAGCTCAAAGTGAAATGCTAGTTCAAGAACCCAAATGGGATATGTTCCATCACTCGACCACTTTAAGCTATCAAACGACCAAAGAGGGTCCCTATGAGCGTCACACATGTCTTAGATAATTATCATACTGCAAATTTTAAATAGTGAAGGCCTAGGTTCCTAACCCTAAAATAGATGGTGATTAACCTATCCGCGGGAGAGGGCACGAAATTTTCAACTCGATCGTGCCACTATTCAAATTTGCATGAAATACTACCTAGAACAATTTAAACACAAGTGATCACACAGAAACCGCATGCAGATGCGGTGGGTAGAAGTTGCCTCCGGCGTGAACCTCTTTCGGGTTATTTGCGATGCCGGGTAGAAGTCGATTTCTGAGAGTTTTCTCGCGAATCGCACTATTTCACTTCGTTTCCCACTTGAGCTCGTATGTGTGTGACCGCTTGAAAAGTAATTCAAACTCAAACAAATAAAACAAATAAGAAAGTGATTGTTCCTAAAAAGAAAATTAAACCTAATTTATAAACTAGCAAAAACAACCTTAGATTTCAATTGTACCATTACAATACCTAGCAACGACGCCCAAAACTTGATGTGTTGATTTTATTAACCTAAATTAATAAGTTAATAAACCCTACTTGTAATACCGCAAGTGCACGACTGTCTAACTAGTAGATAGTGGAAAATACGGGTCGATCTCACGAGGATTGACGAGACATTCGAATTCTAAGACTTATTTAAACTAATTTAGAGTTGGGGGTTGCAGCAGATGAAAATTACTAAATTAAGGAAACTAAATTGACAGCTAAAATTAAACTAGTAAGATGATAAGAGAGTGGACCGAGACATCGAATCCACCACATGTTCTTTGAGATTTGTGTAATCCAAATTATTGTTTTCAAGAATCAACACGACTAATGTAAAGATTAATCTAAGTTAGTAATTGATTTCAGCAAAAGCATAAACCCCTAGCATTGCATGTCTTTCTACGACACACACAATCACATGTTTATTTTAACTAATTCTAAACCCCTAGCATTGCATGTCTTTTTACGACACAAACAATCACAAATTCAAATTAATTGATTAAACCAAGCTTCGAATATCAATAAAGGGAACTTCTAACTACCGATTAGTCTAGATAATTATTTCGGATATAATCGGTGAAAGCAAATTATTGAAATTCAGAAATCAACTATGTTTAACATTCAAGCATAAAGAAAACAATAAATTTAAATACGACAACTCTAGGAAACTCTGTGGTTTCATCTTTGCCTCGGCGCGGGGTCTAGAAGATCATGGTAGATGATGTCACAGCACTAGTGTAGGTGGAATCCATCAATTTCTACATGAACACGCGACGCGAAGGGCTGCCAGTGTACTATGGTGGTACAAAGATCAAGTGTCCGGGGTGCAAATAATGAAACTGATTCAAAAATCAGTTTTCTCCCACCACAGAAGTTGCGCCTTCTTCCTCCTCTGAGCTGTGTCTTGTGTTGATTCCTCCCTGCTCCTCGCGAGCTTCTTGACCGGCTCTGGTACATGCAAGAAAGAAAGAGGTGGAAGAAAAGAGATGGAACAAAGAAAAATATAGAAAAACAGGGGCGGTGGAGCTCTGTTTCTGCTGCTCCTGTGTTGGTTGCGGTTGTGCCAGCTGCTGAAAAAATAAAAACAGGAAGAAAGAGAGGGGGACGTGACAGATGATGGTGGTGGTCGCCGGTTGGCTGGTGTGCAAACGGTGGTGCAGGTTGGTCTGTCTGGCTCAGTTTCAGGACGTTGTGGCAAAAGAAAAACAGACAGAGAGAGAGATAAACAAGAGAGATACGAGAGGGAGGGAGACAAGGAAGACTGGAAACTCGTCTCTGTTCCGGTGGGTGGACGATGTTGATGGTGGTTTGCGTGGGCTGTTGGTGTGCTGCGAGAGAGGAAAACAGGGAGGTGCTCCCTGGTGCGTTCTTTGTTTTGTGCGCGAGGACGATGATGGTGGAGGTTCTGATGGTGGTGATGGTGTTTAGACGGTGTTGAGGGGCAGGGCTGTTGGTTGAAGAATAGAGGAAGAAAAACAGGGATTGACAGTAAAAAGAAAGGGGCAGGGGATGTGAGATGGTGATGATGGCGTGGTTATGATGGTTGCTTAGTGGCGAGAGACGAATGTCTCTATGTGTCTGCCAATGAAGAGAGGAGAGGAGAGGCGTGGAAGGGAGGAGGGAGGTGTGGAAGGGAGGTCAAGGAACGTTGGAAGGGTCGTTCAGCGGTCGGTGGTGGACGGTGAGGTTGTGTGGGACAAACAGGGTTGTTGCTCTCTGTTTTGTGCGTGAGAGATGGGGGTAGGGCGATAGTGAGATGGTGGTGATGGCGAGGTGAGGTCGTTGCCGGTCCTCCTATCGAGTGAGGATCGCCGGCATGGTGGATTGGCGTGGTGGCTGGAAAAGATAGGAGGAGAAAAGAAACGTGGAAGAGGAGACAAACCTCCAAAAGGGGGAGAGCAGGAGGAGAAGAGGAGAGAAGAAACCTAAATAGGGATCTCCTTTTTCCTTGTTAGATTGGGTTTGGGTTTCTAGGTTAACTTTTGGGCTTGAGCTTAGGTTAAATTAGGTGGACCTAGGTTTGTCTGGGTTAGGTTTAGACATGTGACCCGCTACTTTGTACCACCACTAGAATCAATCAATTGATCATTCCTCAAATTGTTGCCTTAATGCGATTTCATCGTTCACGCTCAAATTCCTACAAAGACATGAAACCAAAATATTAGAATAAAATATAATAATTGAAACATTAACATATATAAATTAAGGGATATATTATGTATTAATTACGTGAATATCAAAGAACACCATCAATATAAGCCCTTAACCTTCCAAAATAAAATCATTTTCTTTATCTTCCAAACAAAACGATCTCTCCCTCTCCCAAAAATTTGAACTTCACACCCTCTTCCCACCCCCATTCTCCCTCTACTCTCTGCTATTTTCCTTTACCATTATTGTGCGATACAAAGTTGAAGGTTTTGGGTGAGATTTGTGCAATTTGGGGTCTGCTGGTGTGTGATTATGTTTTTGTGCGATTCTAGGGCTTAGTTGGTGTGCGATTCTCTCTAATTTTTTGTCGATTTGGTGTGTGGTGTTGGTGGTAGTGTTGATGGTGGTGTTGGGGATCATCCAGCTCAAAGACGACCAATGACGACATCATTGAGAAAGGGCATAACCGTAAAAAAAAATAAAGAAATGTAGAAGAAAAAAAATGCAAGAATGGAGGGTAAAAGAAGTGGAGATGAAGAGGAGAGAATGTGAAATGGGGAATGATTTGGTTGACGCGGATGAAACATTATTTGGACACTGACTAGTTTTTCTTATTATTTTTACATTTTTTGGATACTGATTAGTTTTTCTTATTGTGTAGGAACGAGGCGAGTTGAGATGTCAACATCAGTACAAGAGTTTTATAGTTTGGAGGTTGAGTGATGATATGAAAGAAGTAATTTCAATAATCTATAAGAGTGGTGTCCGACCGTTGATAGACCATTGTAAGGATCATATTGATGGAGATTTTATTAACCTAAATTAATAAGTTAATAAACCCTACTTGTAATACCGCAAGTGCACGACCGTCTAACTGGTAGACAGTGGCAAATACGGATTGATCCCACGAGGATTGACAAGACAGTCGAATTCTAAAACTTATTTAAACTAATTTAGAGTTGGGGGTTACAACATATGAAAATTACTAAATTAAGAGAACTAAATTGACAACTAAAATTAAATTGGTAAGATGATAAGAGAGTAGACCAATACATCGAATCCACCACAGGTTCTTCGAGATTCGTGTAATCTAAATTATTATTTTCGAGAATCAACACGACTAACCTAAAGATTAATCTAAGTTCGCAATTGATTTCATCAAAGGCATAAACCCCTAGCATTGCATGTTTTTCTACGGCACACACAATCACAGGTTTATTTTAACTAATTCTAAACTCCTAGCATTCATGTCTTCTTACGACACACACAATCACAAGTTTATTTTAACTAATTCTAAACCCCTAGCATTTCATGTCTTCTTACGACACACACAATCACAGATTCAAATTAATTGATTAAAGCAGGCTTCAAATATCAACAAAGGGAACTTCTAACTACCTATTAGTCTAGATAATTATTCCGGATATAATCGGTGAAAGCAAATTATTGAAATTTAAAAATCAATTGTATTTAATGTTCAAGCATATAGAAAACAATAAATTCATATACGACAAACTCTAGGAAACCCTGTGGTTTCATCTTCGCCTCGGCGCGGGGTCTAGAAGATCATGGTGGCGGTAGTCACAGCACTGGTGTAGGTGGAATCCATCTCATCATGAACACACATCACGAGGAGGGTTGCTAATGGACTGTGGTGGCTCAGAATAAAAATCGGCGGTGCAAATAGCCTGATTTCAAAAATCAGTTATTTCCCGCCCCATTCTTTCCGCGCCTTCGTTTCCAGCGAGCTCCGTTCTTCGCACTGCTTCTTCTTCGCTCCTCGCGAGCTTCTTCTTTGCTGCTGGTCCTGCAAGAGAAAGAGATATCAGGGAGAAACGAGAAAGAGAGAAAGACAAGAAGAAGGATGAGAAAGGGCGAGAAAAATAGGGTCGGTGGCGAGCGTGGTTTGTGGTTGTTCGCTGGACGGTGGTTGTGCGTGGGACAGGGATGGTGATGAGCGAGAGGTGTTGTGAAGGTGTTGTTTGGTTGAGACGAAGGAACAAAAAGAGGGAGAGGAAGGGAAACAGAGGGAGACAAGAGAAACATGGAAGCTCGTCCTTGTTTTTTCCGTCCGATGATGTTGGTTTGGCCGTGTGGCTGGACAGTGGCGAGGTGAAGAAGAAAGGAACAGGGGGTTGTGCTCCGGTGGTGGTGGTGAATGTGTGGTGTGATGCTGTTGTGAGGGAGAAACAAGAAGCAGGGGTTGCTCTGTTTCGGAGGTGGTGAGCTGTTGTGCGAAACTGGGTGAGGAGGAGGAGGCGTGGTGGTGTGTGGACGTGAGGCTTGATGGTGGAGGAAGAGTAGGAGGTGGTAATGGCGGGATGATCGCACTGTCGGTCTTCCTATCGAGCGAGGATCACCGACAGGGTGGATGTGGCGTGGTGGCTAGAAAAAAAGAAGGAAACAGAAACGTGGAAAAGGAGATCCCTCTGGAAGATAAGGGAGAGAGGAAACCAAAATAGGGTTCTCCCATTTCCTTGTTAGGTTGGGCTTGGATTTCCAGGTTAGCTTTTTGGGCTCAGATTTAGGTTAAATTAGGTGGACCTAGGTTTGTTTTGGTTAGGTTTAGACATGTGACCCGCTACTTTGTACCACCACCAGAATCAACCAATTGACCATTCCTCAATTTCTCGCCTTAATGCGATTTTATCGTTCACGCTCAAACTCCTACAAAGACATGAAAATGAAATAATTAGAATAAAATATAATAATCGAAACACTAATATATATAAATAAGGGTATATTATGTATTAATTACATGAATATCAAATACCCCCAAACCTATATTTTGCTAGTCCTCGAGCAAAACAATAAAAATAAAATTCTAACTCATTTTCGCAGGAATCATCGGTTGCACTTACATTAAACGTGCAACAAGGCTTTAAACCGCTAGATTACCTCTAGTGGATGAGTTATAGTCTCGTGAGGGTTTCCAGAAATGTTACCCACAAACATTATGACTCAATAAATTTCCAAAACATGGTAACTTGATTCCTCGATCTATTATCCTCAGAGTAATAATCTAATTGCCACAAATTTCAGAAAACAACTAACAGAATCACAATAATATATCAAAGAGTCTAACAACGGTTTAATAATACCCAAAGGTTAAATAAATTTCATCAATTATTCTCAACTCGAAGCGTGTGTGTGCATGGCCTTATCAACATAACTTTCTTTTTCTCAATAGAGATATGACTAGATAACCTTTGGATAGTACGCTTCAACTACAAATCTCTCTTGTCACTCAGAAATGAATCACTCAGATATTGGTTAGTTATCACTCAATTTATATGTGAGAAAGAGAATAAATTATGGAAACACAAACATCTCACATATAATAATCATGAAAAAAAAACTTTTAAAAGAATGAAATGAATATGATCTCATGGACAGGAATATCAATTACTTTGAGAATGTTGAATCATACACCATAGCTCTTGTCTATTTAATCTCCATATCTATGAACTAGACTTTTACTTAAGATCAATTAGGTCTTTATTAGGTTGTAATGAGGCTAAGATTTTGTCTAACAAGAATGGAAAAGGATACGAGAAAATTATCTGAGAATGGATACACCCTTTAATAAACACATGAGGCTCTGAAGAATAAACTAATGTTGTACACCAATAATTTTTCTTCCTTCGAAATTATTCTTCATATACTTTTTTCTTTTTCTTCTAAGCATCAATCTTTTTTTTTTTTTTTTATAAAATCAACGACATGCTTTATCCTTCTGCACAATAAAACATTTCAGTCCCGAGAATTTATGGAATATTTAGTTTCAACTTTTTTTTTTATTTGCCCATTTCAAAAAATACATCAACCACACACATTCTCAGAGACATTGGGTAAGGATAAAAATAATATGGGATATTACTCCATAACTGGAGTAGGTAATGGAAATGGGGTTAGCAAAGAAAAAGTCTATTTAAAGGCTCAAAGGGCTGCAAACGAATATTTATCATTAGGTGGGCTAAAACGGCTAAAGAACAGTTTAAAAAAATGCATATATCACTTCCTAAGCTTTAGTCGGTACTATGATATCTCAACTAAATAAACCAAGAAATTCTAGTGTAATAATTCAGTTTTAACGTCATTCTCAAAGCAATCAATAAAAGAAACAAGAATAATGAGATCATCAACGAGATAATGCAGATTCAAGAAAAGTCGGAGTTTATTTAATAACCCTCAAGAAAAATAGAATGTCTCGAAACTCACAAGGGTTAAGTCTCCACTATTATTCTAAGGTTTTCTAGTTAATATCATATTGATTAACTTCAAATTATGCTAACTTGGCTTATAGTGCAAGAGTGGTCAAGTCGAAAAATATCATGAAATATATTTAACTTAAAGATAATATCAAACCATATGTTTACCTATTGATATATAAAGTTGATAAGTGAAAGCATGCATTTCTCAAATTTAAAGGCATAATTGAAAGCACATTCTCTTTATTGGAAAAGGAGCTTAGATTTTGAATGCATTTTCAAATCGAATTTTTTTTTCCACACAATCATAATTAACTACGTATTCAATGGAGATTGAGTAGAATACAATAGTCAATTGTGAAATACATTTCAGTTCAAAATTTGTTAAGAATGCAGAAAAACTCATAAACCTCACCCCCAAACCTAAGCCGAACATTGTCCTCAATGTAGAAAATAATGATCATGACAAATGCAGGAAAAAGAAAAGATGTGAGTTAGAGTGATATTACCATGGAAAAATTTTTACCAATTTTGATGAAATCGTCCACCAGCGAGCGCTAAAAAACATAAGAACTGTGGACTCATCATGATAAATTGATAAAAACAATACAAGACACAAAAGAATATACAGACTAAAAAAAAAGTTACATGTATCAGTTGTAAGTCAAAATTATTATGGAGCTAACGAGTATGAGTGAAATGCAACTAGAAAGAACTCGAAAATCAATCCAGACTAACCATAATGACACAACTGAAGCTAGGCTGCCTCCTAGGAGCGCTTGGTTTAACGTCGTCAACCCGACATATAGTATTCCTCACAAATGATGTACCATGAAATGATGAGGAAGAACATAGCGAACACTCCCCCAAACCTAAACACTTAGTCCATGATGTTAACTAGATCATATAACATCAACCGAAAAATTGAGGATCCGTCCAACATATAGTAGTACCCACATGCAGCACAACAGAAACCAACACATCCCTAAAACGATGAAGATGCCATGCAAAATCATAGAGAAAATGCAAACGAGCTCGCGGTCGTAAAGAAGTCATAGGGATCTGGAGCAGAAAGTTGTCACCAACATGGATATCCAGCAAATGACTCTTTCCTACTCCTAAAAAGGTACATCCTATGTCTGGTGTCAAATCAGAAGATTGAATGTGTTGCACAATAGGATGGTCAAAACTAAAATCATCCCTTAAAACTAAGGGATTTACCTAGGTAGCTTTCATTCACTATTAAAGGGATGGAAAGAGGTATGTTTATTGATATATCATGTGGTACAGGCTCATCATAACAAAATGAATTGCACAAAGATGATGAGCTAGACAGCTTAACAATACCCCCAAACCTGGAATCAACACTATTTATGGGATGTATTCTCTCCAAAGAATATTGCGAATCAGACTTCGTGTAGGAGTCACTAGGAGGACATATGTCAAATGAGTCATCATGAAAATGATGGGAAGGGAATGGGTCAGAAAGCAAAGTAGTTTCGATCACATTATCCTCAAAAACATCATCTGACTCGGGTTCCAATGTGCTACCAGTTATGAATTGACCCTCCCCCTCTGGGTTTTGAATAGAGTGACTAGGAGCTCTTCCTAACTCTCTTTCAGATAATGCCTCAGTAATATGATTCACATCTATCTCAAGTCTATTAATGGCATGAGATTGGTGTTGAATCATGGCTTTTGACTCTAACATAGCCTGAGAATCATGTTCAAGCAGTCGTTCTGTGCGCTGCATAAAACGGTTAATCGTTTCCTCTAAACTTGATGTGTTGGATGGAGGAGCTTGGCTAAATTGAAGCATAACATGATTAGGGTCTTGAAGAGTTTGAGAGAAAATATGTCCCCTTTGGTGTGAGTTATGAGCCCAGAAGAGATCTTGATTATTGGCAAAACCAGAGCTGTAATAGTTGGACTTTGAATTATAACCATGTTGCCAATTAGCATTAAAAAAATGAATTTGCTCAGCGAAATATTCCGGATAATCATATTGCAAATCACAATCAGTTGTAGAATGAATAGGACTCGAACATGCAACACAACCGTCAAATGAAACATTAGTGGGAGGTACGGGTTGAGTCAAATTCATTATTGCATCTAATTTCTTAGTCATCGTCATAAAAACTGTTTCGAGCTTCGAGGTAGAAGGAGAGAAGTAATTCTTAAAGTCTTTCTTGTCAACCATTTCCTTGGTCTCAAGTTTTATTTTATTTTTTTATTATTAAAAAAAATTTAAATGCAAGCCTAACCGTTATATGAAGATGACCTAACTCTAAAGAATAAAAA
This sequence comes from Berberis vulgaris, assembly GCA_963556465.1. Lineage (NCBI taxonomy): Eukaryota > Viridiplantae > Streptophyta > Magnoliopsida > Ranunculales > Berberidaceae > Berberis > Berberis vulgaris. The sequence continues at coordinate 60,825,324 of OY747132.1, forward strand.
CAACGGAACCCTAAATGATGCACAAACAAAATGAATGACAGACGGCCCTAGAGCTTTTCAATACTAATGCAGGGCTAAAATGCAATTCAATTTTCCTAACTGTGGGAGAGGCACGGTAATTTCCTATCAATTCGCCACTACAAAGTTGCTCCTATATCTTTTTCCACTCTCTAGCTCAAAGTGAAGTGCCAGTTCAAGAACTGTTCCCAGATGGGATATGTTCCTTCAGTCGAACACTTTAAGCTATCAAACGTCTAAAGAGGGTCCCTGTGAGCATCACACCTGTCCTAGATAATTATCTTGCTACAAATTTTAAATAGTGAAGGCCTAGGTTCCTAACCCTAAAATAGATGATGATTAACCTAACCACGGGAGAGGACACGGAAGTTTCAACTCAATCTTGACACTATTCAAAATTGCATGCAATACTACCTAGAACAAGCTAAACACAAGTGATCACACAGAAACCGTGTGCAGATGCGGTGGGTAGAAATTACCTCCGACGTGAACCTCTTTCGGGTTACTTGCGACGCCGGGTAGAAGTCGATTTCTGAGAGTTTCCTCACGAATCGCAATATTTCACTTTGTTTCCACTTGAGCTCCTGTGTGTGTGACCGCCTGCAAAATAAATGCAAAAATAATTCAAACTCAAGCAAAAAAAAACAAATAAGAAAGAAAATTAATCATAATTTATAAACTAGCAAAAATAACCCTAGATTTCGACTGTAATGTTACAATCCCCAGCAACAACGCCAAAAACTTGATGGAGTTTTTTTATTAACCTAAATTAATAAGTTAATAAACCCTACTTGTAATACCGCAAGTGCACGGCTGTATAACTGGTAGACAGTGGCAAATACGGGTCAATCCCACGAGGATTGACAAGACAGTTGAATTCTAAGACTTATTTAAACTAATTTAGAGTTTGGGGTTACAGCAGATGAAAATTACTAAATTAAGAGAACTAAATTGACAACTAAAATTAAACTGGTAAGGCGATAAGAGAGTAGATCGAGACATCGAATCCGCCACAGGTTCTTCGAGATTCGTGTAATCTAAATTATTGTTTTCGAGAATCAACACGACTAACCTAAAGATTAATCTAAGTTCGCAATTGATTTCAGCAAAGGCATAAACCCCTAGCATTGCATGTCTTTCTACGACACACACAATCACATGTTTATTTTAACTAATTCTAAACCTTTAGCATTGCATGTCTTCTTACGGCACACACAATCACATATTCAAATTAATTGATTAAAGTAGGCTTCGAATATCAACAAAGGGAACTCTAACTACTGATTAGTCTAGATAATTATTTCGGATATAATCGGTGAAAGCAAATTATTAAAATTCAGAAATCAATTGTATTTAATGTTCAAGCATATAGAAAACAATAAATTCAGATACGACAAACTCTTGGAAACCCTGTGGTTTCATCTTCGCCTCGGCGTGGGGTCTAGAAGATCATGGTGGCGGTAGTCACAACACTGGTGTAGGTGGAATCCATCTCAACACAAACACGCATCGCGAGGAGGGTTGCTAATGGACTGTGGTGGCTCAAAATAAGCACCACGGTGCAAATAGCCAACTGTTTGAAAAACAGTTTTTTCCCACCAAAATCTTGCATTTTCTCTGCACCTTCGTCTCCAGCGAGCAGCGCCGTTGTTCTTCCTCCGTGCTCCTCGCGAGCTTCTTCTTCTCCGGTGAAGATCACTTGCAAAAGAGATAGGTGAGAGAGAAACGCGAAGGAGAACAGAAAGAGGGAGAAAATAGGGACAATGTTCCCTTTTTGCTGCTCCTGTCTCGGTGGTGGTGTGCGATGATGGTGGTGTGTGTGGGTTGTTAGTTGGCTGCGAAAGAGGAAAACAGGGACGTGCTCCCTGTTGCGTCCTCTATTTTTCTGCGCGAGGATGGTGATGGTGGAGGTTCTGATGGTGGTGATGGTGTTTGGACGATGTTGAGGGGCATGGCTATTGGTTGAAGAAGAGAGGAAGAAAAACAAGGACGTGAAGGGCTGTTGGTGATGTTTTCTTTTGCTGAAACGAAGGAACAGGGAGAGGGAGAGGAGAAGGATGGGGAGGATAGGGAGGTGCTCTCTGTTTTGTGTGCGAGGACGTGAGACTCTGATGGTGGTGGATGAGGCGGAGGAGGTGATGGCGGGATGATGGTGCTGCCGGTCCTTTTATCGAGCTAGGATCGCCAGCAGGGTGGATGTTGCGTGGTGGCTAGAAAAAGAGAGAAGGAGACAGAAATGTGGAAAAGGAGATCCCTCTAGAAGAGAAGGGAGAGAGGAAACCTAAATAGGGTTCTCTCATTTCCTTGTTAGGTTGGGCTTGGGTTTCTAGGTTAGCTTTTTGGGCTTGGGTTTAGGTTAAATTAGATGGACCTAGGTTTGTTTGGGTTAGGTTTAGACATGTGACCCACTACTTTGTACCACCACTAGAATCAACCAATTGATCATTCCTCAATTTGTCGCCTTAATGCGATTTTATCGTTCACGCTCAAATTCCTACAAAGACATGAAAACGAAGTAATTAGAATAAAATATAAAAATTGAAACACTAACATATATAAATTAAGAGATATATTATGTATTAATTGCGTGAATATCACATATCGATAGGGTGACAATTTGTGTTTTCATCGAACGTTGGCAATCTGAAACCAACACTTTTCACCTTTCTTTTGGAGAAATGACCATCACTATCGATGATGTTTATCGTATCACTCATTTGTTGATTGTTAGTAAGCCGGTTATGGTGAAGAAAACCCAAATGAAGGCAGAGGAGTGTGCGACTTTTGGTGAATGATTTGAGGATTCAAAAGATGAAACACAAAATCATGTAAAAAAAAATTGAGTTTGGAGATGAAATTTATAAAGGAGCATTGTTGTGGGAAAGTGAGCATAAGTGATTCTCTTCAAAAGAAACAACAAGTTGCACGAGGTTACTTGTTATTTCTTATGGGCGTGATTATATTTGTTGATAAAACTGGAACCAATGTTAGTACTGAATATTTGAAGTTGCTGATGAAGGTGGATGATGTTGGAAAGTTCACTTGGAAAGTTGGTACTTTGGTGTTCTTGTATCAGCAACTTGGTTGTGCTAGCAGAGCGGGTACCAAACAAATATTTGGATATTTATCGCTTTTGGAGGTACAATTTTCGGGTTAATTGTTCACCTAATTATCTTTTTAGTGTTTCAAATATTGAACTAATATATTGATGTTTAATTGTTTTTGTTGTGTTGGATATACGATCACTTTAGGTTTTGGGGTACGACCCAAGCCTTGTGGAAGGATCGTCTCCCTACCATGGCTAAGTAATGACATGTCTCTTGAAGAGGTAAAAACTAGTCATTTGAGTCCATGTTTCATCTCAGGTAATTTAATAAGTTCATGTTTGTATTATCAGGTTATTTGGGACCCTTATGCGGAATCCAAGTAAAGAACTCCACCTCACATCATTATATGGTTCCAAGGTTGTTTGTTATGCCTTGATGTTGAAGAACCCTAACACCCAGATCGAGTGATGAGAAGATGGGGAGGGAACAAGACATTCCAAATTCTCCCATTCAAGCCAAAATGAAGAATAGAGGTCGATCTGGCCACAACTACTCAGTGAAACACGAGATACTGTTTTTGTTTGCTGCAACTTGGCAGAATCATCTCGTTTCAATTGAAAACCAAGGTGCACCAATGAAGCTTCCATGGGATTGAAGCAAGGATTACTTGGATGGTTTCATGACATTAGTTATCTGTTCATATAACTACCGACGATTAGGAGGACACGACCCTTAAGAAATCAACTGTTCGTATCTCATAATTGGGTAATTGATCTATACTTTAAAAAATTTGTTCACATTTGAATACATAATTGATTTGTCTTTTTTTTTCCCATTAAGATCCCTTGCAGAACAAGTTGGTTGTTGAGGCTCTTCAGTTGGTGGACGCCTTTATTGAAGAATGAGGAAATGTGGATAAAATTGTGTTGTGTATGAGGCAAAATAAAGTAGGTGACTTGCTAAGACAAATGTCTACGCATGTTGCCTCCTTCAGAGATAATGAAGAAGAACAACAAACTGGTCCAACTGGTGATGGTGGTGGTGCTTCAAGTGGTGGTGCTCCGAGTGGTGATGTTGCAGGTGATGATAGGGGAAGGGGGTGGTGGTGCTGGTGGTCCCAGTGGTATAGGTAGGGGAAGGGGTGGTGATGGCGTTGTTGACAATGAATAAGTCATTGCTGGTGGTGGTGTTGAGGGCTGAATGAAGAAGAGGCATAAGAAAATATCGCTCAAATTGAACCTCAGAAAAAGACTAAGAGGACTTGATGTATAAGATGTATAAAATTTTGATACACAATTATGATTTTCATCAGTATTTATGTATATCTCAGTAATTGTTACAAAGTTAACTGTAGTCCAAGTAAAAATAAAAAATTCTATCAAATAACCTAAAAAAATTGGATACTAAAAATTGAAATTTTTGTCTGCAAACGCATGAGCCACTACGAGTTTGATACAAACAATCACAGTGGTCACTGCAAACAAAGTAAAACCAATTGCAGTCTAAAATGCATTTGGTGCTTGAAAACTAAATGCCAGTAAACGTAGTGGATCATGCGAACATAAATTTTACAATCGTAGCAGCAACTGCGATTATGAGAATAAAGCTCGCATGAACCGTTGTGATAGGACAGATTTCACACTCTGTCCATTTTTTTTGGATTTTTTTGTATTTGAATGTTTTTTGTGTTTTTTCCAATTCCTATAGGTTTGATACACTATTGACATATTTTGTTTATTGCAAAATCCCAATTTGGACAACCCCAACTTGAGAATGTCAAAACTGAGGTTTTGCAACAAATAAAAAAATGTCAATAGTATATCAAACTCATAGGAATTGAAAAAATTTCAAATACAAAAAATCAAAAAAATTGGACAGAGTGTAAAATCTGTCAATTCGCAGCGGAAGCTGCAATTATCTCTATCCTAATCACAACTTTCGCTGCGATTGGACATATTTCATATTGTCCAATTTTTGAATTTTTTGTATTTGACTTTTTTTTGTTTTAATTCCTATTGTTTGGATACACTATTGTCATATTTCATTTATTGCAAAATCTCAATTTGGACCACCCGAACTTACGAAGGACAAAAGTGAGGTTTTGCAATAAATCAAATATGTCAATAGTGTATCAAACCATAGGAATTGAAAAAAATACAAAAAAAATTTCAAATAAAAAAGATAAAAAAATGGACAGAGTTTGAATTTGTCCAATCGCAGCAGAAGGATAGAGATAATAGTTGCGATTGGACAGATTTTACACTGTCCAATTTTCTGATTTTTTGTATTTGAATCTTTTTTTGTTTTTTACAATTCCTATGGGTTTGATACAATATTGACATATTTAATTTATTGCAAAACCCCAATTTTGACATTCTCAAATTGGGGTGATTCAAATTGGAGTTTTGCAATAAATCAAATATGCCAATAGTGTATCAAACCCATATAAATTTTAAAAAATTCAAATAAAAATATCCAAAAATTGGATAGAGTGTGAATTCTGTCCAATCACAGCGGGATAGAGGACAGATTTTACACTTTGTCCAATTTTCTGATTTTTTTTTTTGTATTTGAATATTTATTTTCAATTCCTATGGGTTTGATACACTATTGGCATATTTGATTTATTGCAAAATCTCACTTTTAACCTTTTCAAGTTGCGGTAGTCCAAATTGCGGTTTTGTAATAAATCAAATATGCCAACAGTGTATCAAACCTATAGGAATTGAAAAAAAAATTAAATAAAAAAGTCAAATTTAAAATATCCACAGAATGGACGAGTGTGAAATTTGTCATGTTGCAGTGGGTCATGCGAACTTGAATCTCCTAATTGTAGTAGCCTTTGCGATGGTAAAAAATTATGTTCTCATGATCTGCCGCGTTTGCTGGCGATTGGTTTTCAAGCACCAAACACAATTTATGTTGCAATTGGTTTTATCTAGTTCGCAGCAACCATTGTGATTATCTTTGTCATGCTCGCAGTGGCTCGTGTCTTTGCAGTCTAAATTTTTTGCACAGCAATCTGATTTTTTTGATGCCAAAAAAATTGAACTTGTGTGTTAAATTTAACAGTTTGAATCTCTTTTGACGTTTAAGGTAATATAAGTTAACTTTTAGCCATTACCTAGTCATCCATAAAATTCAAAACCAATACAAATCTTCATGAAATGTAAAATATAATTTGTTGATATTTAATGATCAAAAAAATACAAGTCAAGATAAAAAAAGTTGACTTCTGTTACAATTTGATCATCGTATGTATATGTGTCGTTTACAAAATGTGCAAAAAGTTACAAAATGTAGTTCAATCATCAATGTAAACAACCTCTTCTGACTTCTTCTTTGCTTTGGATGCAGTTAACTTCTTAACCATCACATCACCTATATGTAGCTGGCCATTGAACGGAGTCTTCCATGATACTGCTTCTGGAAACATGCGGGAATGCCAAGTCGATATTGTTCGAGGCAATGGTGGTCTTGGTGTCATATGAAGCAAGACGAAGTGTTTACTCTGGTGAAGGTGTGCCATGAAACATATATGTACGTCGTTCAAGTTGGATGGCAGAGAAACATATGGAAAACATGTAGTGCTCTGGTTCCCATAACACACAAACACACAACCATAACGGTTTGTTGCCAGCTCTATCCAATTAAATCAATCATTTTCCCTTTAGAATTGGTAAAGTGCCTTCGGGAATTGTCAGAGCATCTTTCACAATCTTCACCCCTCCGTTATTCCACATTTGAACCCACAAGTCATGGTTACGTTCTAGCTCCATTAGTAACTCATGTCTCACTTGCCTCCAACCAATCTTCTCGTCATAATCTAAGAAGTTTCCTATGCATCTGAATCCACAATGGCTATCGGCAAGTACATTCTGAATTTCATTAACATAATCCCGAATCCACAAAGGAATTTGCTTCATAAACATAGTTTTCCACTTTGGCGCCTTTGCTTTTGGCTTAGAAACACTATCTTGACTTTTAAGCTCCTCTTGTGTCTTCGCGTACTCATGACCAGAGGGGTCCCTTTTCGTGGACTTCTCATGTTTAAACAATTTCTTCCTTTTAGGTCTCCTCTTGCCTTACAGGTTCAGTTGGTTCAATCATGACACATGAATCAGGGCAACTCAAATCTAGGAGCTTCATCTTCAACACCAAATGCTGATCAGGAGTGGATTTTAAGAAATTTTACTTAACGACGTCTACCATTGAATCTATAATTACATCCGCAGTTGCACGAAGATGTATTTTGCCAAGTTGCATCCAGTGCTTGTGTAGCATAGACAGTGGAAGTTGACTAGTATGAGTGAAATATTGTGTCATTTCATGAGCATAAGGCAACCCATAAGACACGAACCCATGAAGTTTTCCAAATAAGGGAAGGATATGTTATTTCTTGACCTTCGTGAGGCTTTTTCTGAAGGACGCTTCAATCTACAGCAAAAATACCGATCCGCAACGGTTTGGGACCATGGGGGTAACCTATTGCCACGGCTTAGAGGCCTGGCCATTTGAGGCGTCGCCAAATCACCTTTGACGGCTATAAACCGTGGCAACACTTATTAGCAACAGTTTTATGTTCGAGGACGCTTGATTATTTTCTGCATTTAGCCACGGTTGTAAGCTGTTGCAAGAATGAACGACCACAGTTTTAAGCCGTTGCAAGAATGAACGCCCACGGTTGTAAGTTGTTGCAAGTCAAAACAAAATTCAAAAAAAAAAAAGAAATCTGGTTTGTTGCGAGGGTTTGAAACCGTTGCAAATTAATATAATCGAAAAAAACTTACATTTTTTTTGCTGCTGCAGCAAAATCACAGCCCCACACCTGCAAAATCCGTCCTTACTAAGTTGAATATTTTCTTCAAATTATAGAGTATATCATAACAAAGCATCCATATAAAATCAAATCCTTAAAACAGTCAACTCAGACTACTACAAGGTAGCAACCACAACAATCTTTGCAAATGAATACTTTATTCCTAGATTGTAAACATCTTAAGTCATGAACTAGTTCACTCAATAGTAGAACAGGAAAAAATGAGGAAATGAAGAAAATATAAGACATGGTATTGTATGAATCTGAAGAATCAAACAACAACGACAAAGTATGCCTACGGGCTGAACCATTTTGCTCGGCTCCATCTAAGCCGGATTTTGCAATGCCTTGTGCTCGAAGCTTTGCCTTTGCAGACTCTGTTGCTGCCATATAGCTTGGCAACTTTGGACTGTTATGTGACCCAATTTTCGGATATTCCTGCTTTGCTGGAAATGAAGCTCTCCTCTTGCTGGCCTTCTCATTGCTAGTTTTAACTTCCTTTGAGAACAACTCCTCATTTGTCACATGACCATTTTCTTCCTTCCCAGTGCTCTCCACAGTTGGTGAATCAACAACAGGATGAGCATCATGCAACTCATAAACTATATCATCTGCTACCAATGACTTCAGAGGACTTCCTCTATGAAGATCTTTAGACATTTGTGCATCCACTTCTTTCTTCGTCTTCTCAGAAAGCTCAACCATGCCCATATCTGGAACATGAGGCGCTGGAGAGCCTGATGCCTTGCTGGTGGTGTGTCTCGGCTTCTCAACCTCAGTCCCAACCATGCCCATATCTGGAGAACCTGATGCCTTTGTAGTAATATGTTTCAGTTTCTCATTCTGAACCTCTATCGTATCAGCAATCTCAATTGTGGAGTTTGAGACCTTTGTAGTATTAGATCCTGATCGAATATCAAAAAAGTATTAAAACATAACAAATTATTTCAGATATCAGTATTGAAAATACAAATATGTCCTCCTTTTTGTGCTTCAGTGAACAAAAGAAGTTATCTATTTATTTATTTTCTTTGCTTTCAAGGTATGTTAAGAATTACTACCATAACAGTCTTTCAATGGCGTAGGGTAAAGCAACACAAATTCCATTCTACATTTACTGTATTTTACAAAAAATATGAAGGTAACGACAACATAGCAGGCATTATGTCAAAGCATAGCAGTTACGAACAACATAGCAAGCATTATGTATAAGGTAACGACAAATGCTTTTTATAACCATAACTTTGTGTGTGAGACAATGAAACTTGATTCTTACATTGAATCTCTGGACCTCCACATATTGAAACTGCTTCAGCTCCAGCTCCAGCCATGGCAATCATGTCTGCCCAAGAAACTAGTATAGGGAACCCGGCTAACATGTTAGTCCAGAATAAAAATATTAACTAACTTTATAATTCTTGTAAAATATAGGTTTATATACTAATGACCTGGTTTTGTTTCATCAATTTCTCATTTCACTTTTTCTAGAATCTGAACAACAATGCATTTAACCCTGTTTTGAATCCTTTAAGATCAGACTCCATTATATCTACAACTTCAAACTTCCAACCCTGTTTGTGAGCGTATCTCTCATACCTGATAAATTGAAAAATTCCACGTATATTCAGACATCTAAAAACTTTTAAAAGCATGAATCATATAACTAGCAGGAATCATAAATGAATTCTTTCAGTCATCTAAAAACACCATAGAAGATAGCACCTGCTCCTTCTCTGCAAGTGAAGTGTTGGTTGTAGCATGAGGGGCCTCCAAAAAGTCAATCAGCTTGGCCACAAAAGAAGATAAGGAAAAACATATTGATGTTACTCACCTGAAAATCTGCTTCATCAGCACATCAGTAGACAAAAAGAAGATAAGGAAAAACATATTGGAATTACTGATTTCAAACTTGATTCACGATTTTCTTGAAACAGTTAACACCATTAACTTTAAGCCTTACCTGATGAGTTTTTTTTCTTTGGCTTTCTGTCCAGCAGCCAACACTACTTCAAGAGGAAACGGAGGCAAAGATTACCAAAACTCAAACTTCGGGCCAGAAATCTCTGCATAAATACCTATTTGAAAAATAAAATTGAATGGCTCATTAAGCTTTCAATAAATTATTGGTTTATGGAAAACGTCTACATCTAATTGAATCACCCAAGTCCTAATACTCTTTTTTTAACATTCACATGGAAGCAAATTGCATGCTTGGGAAAATAAAAATAAAAATAAAGACAAAAATAAATACACACACAACTACACAAGAAAAACTTTACCATGTATGAGTATCTCATTGATAAGAACTGGAAACTTCATCATAGATTGCTAGCCTCTAAAGGTGTAAAGATCTTCAAGAAAACCATTTTATATAACTGAACAAATTATGGAAAAGGTAAACTGCAGAGAATATTTTAAAGAAGGGAACCTACATTTAAAGGAAAAAGCATGTAAAAATCTTGGTTAGGTTCAGTCGCATCAAGGGATGTACCTACGTCACTCAATTCTGACTCTTTTTTTCACTAAAAGGTCATGATATAACATTCAATTTGAGGGATTTCCCTCCTCTTCTTTCTTGTTTTTAATATAATTTGGGAAGGTCTCTGCAACCTCTGCTTGCTTGCAAAAGAATTATAATTGATAAAAAAAATATAAATTCCAGTCCATCCTATTGATATAATGTATCCTACAAATCCTATTTGACAATAGAAAAAAACCTTTAAAGAAGCTCAAAAGCAAAGCAGCATGTCAAGTAGTGGAGTTTCACAACTAATCTGTACATGCAACAAAGGAAAATGAATTTATTTTAGTTGTAGGGGGCAAACAAATAAATTGCACAGAAATGGGTGAAGTGAAACAAGATAATGGTGAAGACTGAAGACAATAAAACATTTTCCAACCAAAAAGATTTACAGCATCACGGTTTGAAAAGGGATTGGAAATAAACCTGCCCATTCTTGAGCATCTGTCAGATGAGTTACAACATCACGGTTTGTAGCAATGAAAAGATATCCTGGATTTTCACATATGCAAAGTGTTCCATACCTTCAATTAAAAGAATTTTGTGAACTCAAAATGAATATTTCAATTGAAGATATAGTTGATCAAAACCATATATTATTTGCTGAATATAATTTTGAGTTTCTAGTTCTATAGATAATCACATCTGATGCAAGTTATATGAACTAGTAGATGATACTCAAAAAAACTTTGAGAACTGACTTTCATCAGTCCACTTGTTTTGCCAAAATGAATTGAATGCAAGTTTTGTCAAATGGAGTTCCTGACTTCTATCAAACCTTGAAAACAAATCTTGTCAAGGTCAAGCTCTATTGAACGCTGCTTCTTTGCAAATTAAGTTTCTAATAATAATTTTCAATCGACTTAGGTAGGTCACATGGAGGAAAACAACTTTTCAGGAGTTCTGCTGGTTGTCAAAACCTGCAAGACTTCTATTTCAACAAGATTCTTTAGTACCCCATATTGTGATTGTGTAACATCCAAGTTTATGATATTAGAGTTGATATTTTTCTCAAATGATCACACCAAGTACATGAACCTTAGAGCACGTCTTGAAAATTTCCAGTTAAATGTTCAAAATCTAGTGGATTCAATAAACGTTTTCAAAAAGCGCATATAGTTTAACAGTCACAACTTGCGACTGTTGCATACAATTGAACATGCAAAATATCATAACAATCACAAGTCAGAAAAACAGTAGTGCACTTTGATTAGAAACCTGATACCATTCAGATAGAGACTTACTGAATTTTGTAGTAGTTGAAATAACGATCAAATCCAACAACAACAACACCAACCTACATAATCATTTGTAACTTCTTGAACATATGAGACTTGGAAAATAGCAACTAGTGGCATACTTCATTTAGGTTCCAAAGTAAAGCCACACGAAGACATAAAAAATATAAAATAAAAATAAAATAAAATTGAATCAAGAGTGAATAGAAGAGTACACTCTCATCATGCTCCATCAGTAAACTAGGTTTCAACTCTATCTTCTTTCGTGCCATCATCCTGGTCAAAATAAAAGAAAAAGGAAAAGGGAAGCTATAATCAACAAATAAGATTCTACTGCCACCAACTACCAAGGCACCACCCCACTACCACTACCTTTAGCATTCTTACCATTACAACTAGCTACCAAGCCCCATTCACCACCATCACAATGAATGGTACGTAACATGCTCTACTTAGAAAAACATCTATATTTGATTATTTGAAGTTGATTTTATATTTTTCGAAATGCAATCTAACAACAACAATTAATAGAAAAAAATATAAGGATTATATACCATCACAATGAGGCTGGAAGGATGTGTCTTTATCATTAATTCTTGGATCTCCTTAACATGGTGTTGTTGAACATGTTTATATATGACTCCTATGGCACCTTCCTCCAGTAATCCGTTTGTAATTCACAAATATATGATGTAACTGAATCAAAGATGATAATGTTTTTGACTTTCTACACTATCGTTATTTCAGAGTAAAGAGACAAACTTACTGAACCGTCCTTGCAGGAATTTTCTCAGAGCAGATGATCACCATTGGGACTTTTTGCAATTCAGGTGTCCCCTGCAAAAGGAGTGATTCAAACTAAGGATTGCATAAAATTTACTTAAGATGACAACGAGAAGATTTCTTTTAGATCAAATTTGGTTTTCTAATTAATCAATACCATTCTCTTCAGTCCTCATCTTTACAGGCAATTTGATTCAAATATTTGAAGAAAATATATATCCTCTAATGGGTAAAATTTTGTCAGATATGTGAATAAGGCTAACCACATGTTTACCTTCATTTTTTTGAGAAGTTGAAGCCCAGTCATGTCTGTCAAGTTGTAATCTATAAGAATTATATCCATTAGGGGTCTTCCCTGTAAACCAAAAAAGAAACAAGTTAACAGAGTGCTTCTTTGGTCCCCTTAAACAAATTTCATGTGCACATTCAAGAACTTAGCTCTAAGTACACATAAGCTTAGCGCAAAATGATTACAAAATTTGTGTGACAAACACAAGTTAGTTGTTACTAGATTGCTGAATAGGTAATGACAGTTACCAAGTTAAAAGTATGAGCTGCAACGTACATGTATTTTATCTTCTTGTGCAATATAAAATTTCATGTGAAAAACGTGGAACAAAATCATGCAAATAAATTATAAAAAATATTTAGCCTGTCCTTGTCTGTGTTAATTAGCTAAACCTGATAACTCAACCCTAAATATAAGATACCCCAGTATACACTTGGAATTGGTATATCCAACACTTCAATAAGTAAATTTGCCTTATTCCATCCTAATATTCACAACTTACATCATCACTAACCATGTTAAGACTTTCAGCACAAATAGAAATTTAACAAAAAATTTGGTTACTGATCAATAGGACTATGTGTCTAGCTCAATTCATTTTCTTCCCTAAACTAATTCAAACAATGCGACTCCAAAGTTGAAATATGATGCACCTCCACAAGTTGATAAAATGGGTCTAGCATGCTATAGGAAGGCTTCCTTCGAAAGATTCCAGGGGGTGAAGGTATATGAATGTAGTATCTTACTTAAAACATAAACATAATATTTTCAACATAAGTATACTGCTTACATTCTGCATTTTCTGTATCTCTGAATTCATCCACCCTTCTTCTGTCTCAATCACATCTATTGCAAATTTCATCTTCCGGGATTGCTCTTTTAGTTTTACAATCTAACAAAATAAGAACATGCAAACATTGAATACATAATTTTACTATAACTTAACAGATCTGATACAAGTAACTCTTATCTGAATTTGAAATGATCCTTTTCTAGATTGACTTTGATGCCATGTTTCAGGTAAACCAACAATAACAAAAAATTTCCAATAAAACTATCTGATCTGCAGTTTGACATGGATTGAAGATGCCAAATATGACATTTGGGGCTAAAGAAGTCTATGAAAAAATGACGAATTAGACATCTAAACCTAAAAAACTAAAAAGTTGGTATTCAAAACCACAAATTTATACTGCAAATAAAAGAGAATTAACAAATGGCTATGTGGAATTAGACCTAAAAACGCAGTTTCAAGCAATGGGGTTTGAAAATTTTCTCTCCAAATAATGAAATTTTGAGAAGTTTGGTCTCATGGGCAATGAAAGATAGGATTTTATGTCAAGAAGAAGTACCTGTAATGGGTGAATAGGGCGTTGCCAGCCATGGCGTCTCATGGAGCAGTGAGGGAGATGAAGATACGGAGAGAGCAGTGAGGGCGATGGAGAGATGAAGATATGGAGGGAACAGCGAGGGAGATGGCGAGATGGAGGGAGCAGTGAGGGAAATGGAGATATGGAGAGAGCAGGGAGGGATATGGTGAGATGAGGAAGTAGTGAGGGAGATGACGAGATTGAGGGGAGGGTGAAGGAGTTTCATCGAGCTCTACGTCGAGCGCCAAGTAAAATGAGAGAGGAAAGAAGCGAGCGCCAAAAAGTCCGCCCAAGTGTTTTTACAGCGTTTTCATTTGCCACGGTTTTAGGCTCTAGCCACGGTTTTGGGCCGTGGCAAATAAACTAACGGTTTTGAGCCGTGGCCATCTCCGTGTAGCTAATCAAGCCTTTTGGTGTAGTGACGGTTTTGGGTCGTGGCAAATAAACTAACGGTTTTGAGCCGTGGCCATCTCCGTGTAGCTAATCAAGCCTTTTGGTGTAGTGGCTATAAGTAGGAATTGGATCATGTCATGCATTTTTGTCCATACATTATAAAATGTGCCTTGAGAAATCTCAAACATTTTCTTCAACCTGGAGTGTGCGCATTCAGCGCGACCAGTTGTTCGTCGGCCAAAATGCATGAAAGTGTCTATCCATGCATTCACAAAGAACTCCTTATGCAGATACCAAACAGTCCGCGGATAGTCCAAACATTTGTGATGTGATGCTCATATTCTCTCGAACTCAATAATGCCATTGTTCCATTCTTGCCATGTAGATGATCTATACAACTCCAAGAAAGATTAATAAACTCGTTCCATCCTTCGTTATTCTCAATTTCTTTTTTGCAATTTTTCTCCACATTTGTATTTATGTGTCACCTACACAATAACCTCCTTGCTTCTGGAAAGACTTGTTCAATGGCTTTAATCAACCCAAGCTCTCTATCAATTACAAACACATTCGACAAGTTGTTTGGTTCAAACACTCATAGTAATTTTTCTAATGCCCATGTGTATGATTGTTCATTTTCAGATGACATAAAACAACAAACACTGAAAATCTTGTTTGTTGATGTCACACCTACAACCTCAAATAGCGACATCTTGTAGTGATTGATTTTCTATGTGCAGTCCATAATCATCACCGTTGGGAAACACTTAGTCAGTAGAATTGACTCAGGATGATACCAGAAAATATTGGTGACTTTGTTGATCATCTACTGTATGCCACTCAATATAACCATTCTCGCTCAACAAGTGCATTGTGGCTTGCAAAATTGTCCTACCTTTCAGTTGGAATTTCTTTAGCTGATGAATGACATTGTAAACAGTCTTCAAATATGACACATTGTTTGAAAACATCTCTTTCAAACCAGACAATATGTATCGATGGACTACACCAGATGTCAACATATTATACAAATAAGCTACTTCATTCAGTCTCCAAGCAAAAGAATGACCAAGAAAAGATTTTGATTGTGGATGATTGTGAGTTCCACAAGTCACTTGCAGCTTCCAACGCTCATTACCTTGTGGCACCCTTCTCAACTGGAGTGGGTATCACATTTCTTTGAACTAGTCGATCGACCAACCTCCAATTTTTGCTTTTGATTTTCTTGATTTTCCCTCCCCTCTCACTGCCCAAGTCGATCATTCATTTACGTTTGCTATTAGCAGGTTTCGACTTGTGATAATGAGAACTATGTTATTCTCTCCACCAACACCTTGCACCAAGCTATTAAGGATGACTTTGATGTGAATACCTACAAAAGAATAATGCATGCTGACGTTAGGAACACTAATCAATGAACTTGTGAAACAAGATTAAATAATGACATGCCTATAAGAATTAACCTTACCTCTTCCGTAATAAATGAGTCGCCATCATCGACTACTTCTTCTAGTGTTTGTTCATCAATCGTTTCAACGTCATCATCATCATTCTACATTAAGTAAATAAATTTTTTTGTTATTCTAATAATATATTAAGTAAGGTAATGAATAAAATCATTAAGGCAAAGTTTACCTCTAGAAGGTTCGTATCTTCCAAATATGCTTTAAGTGTCTCCGGATTGTCAAGATTATGTGAAGGTATCTCGGAATTGATTAGATTGACGATGACATTTTGTGCATAAAATAACAAGACTCAACATTGACAACAACGTCAACAACAACAACAACAACAACAACAACAACAACAACAACAACAACAACAATGACGACGATCAAACTAACCCTAAAAATAAGCAAGTTTTAGTGTTCAAATATTAACAACTAACCCTCAAAATAACAATGTTGCTTCAAATAAACCAAAAATGAAATTAAACATGATATTATGATAATGACAACCACAAAAAATACCTATGCAAGTTCATTTCAAATTGAGAGTGTACCTCGAGTGGAGTGGATCGTTCTTCATCATGAAAATGTTCATGTTCTTCGTTCACACCTATTAATGGAGTGCAATGCTGACTCTCAACTGTAGCACTATCTTCTTGAAGCCTACCAACATCATTTTCACAAAACTTATGCATTTCTAGATACAAACTTCACCAAAATCCTAACAAACGAAGATGAAGAGAGAGACATGCAACAAAATCATAAAAGAGAGGGAGATACGTTGCTATTGGGGTCGTCTGGCGAGCTTGGAATGGAAGACAAATAGTAGAAAATGAAGCAGGGAGGAAGACATTTTTCTCACGCGAGAGAGCAAATGAAGCAGTAGAGAGGGGAAAACGAGGATGAAGACGGTGGTCGACGGTTAGTTTTTCGACAAGATTAGGAAGAAAAGAGGGTGGGAGAGGAGGAGTCCTCGTGCAAATAAAAAGGGTTCTTCGCTGGAATTGGGGGAAAAGAAAAAAAAAACATATATATATATATATTTTTTTTTATAAAGTGGTGGTATCCTTCAATAGATTAAAAAAAGGTGTTGGTGGAATCCTTCAGCAGATTTGGTGGTGTTATTTAGCAGACCCCTTTATCTAAACTACATGACTCATGCTCCCTTAGGAGCAACAAAAAAGTGTCTTAATATTTGGGTTGCCAATTTTGACCTTCCAAACTATTGTTATTTACATTTAAACGGATCCCTTTAAACATTCTTTAGTTTACACACAATACCCTAATATAATTTATTTAAAGCCATTACATTTATCTATAAATTATAAAAACACCCTCACATCTAACTTTTTGATTTCCCATCAAAGCCATCCCATGTAAATATTCAATAATTATACCTAAGCCCTTAACATAATTTATTTAAAGTCCTCAAATTATTTATAAATTATAAAAAAAACCCTTACATTTAATTTTTTGATTTTCCATTTTGCCCTTCACATTTATTATTTTACAATCAAAATCAGCCCTTTCAAATATTGATTACTGAAGAGTAAAATGTACTTAATATCAACCTAATTTTCAGTTTTCAATTTTGCCCTCGCCCAAATTGAACAATGTCCATCATATCCCTGTTCTCTCCCGCCCTCTCTGTTCTGCTCCTATTCTCCACCGTCGTTGACCCATTTCTTCCTATCTGTCTGTTTTGCAACCATCCCACCCCCTTCCTCCTCTCCGCCTTCCCCTTTCTCTGTTTTGCAACCACCCACCCCCTTTTCCTTCCCTCTATGTAATCTTCACATCCATTATTTACTTGCATGTAGTGCGCTTCCACCCCTAATATAACTTTTAACATCTCAAGGGTAAGATATTTAAAAAATAATAATTAAAAAAAGGAAATTAGTATACGCTCAAATACCCAAAGGATTCGAAAGTCATAAGTATTTATGTTTATCATTCTATTAATGATTCAAATGAATCGGGTTTAGAAGCATAAGGTCAAAAATGAAGATAACATGAATAATCACTGCTCTTTTAGACAATATTTGAGATGGTCACTTGTTGCCAGTAATGGGCAAGTCCATTTGATCGTATCATACCAAGCATCGTTAGCCCAATTTGAACTACATGGTGCTGCTTCCTTTTTGCCATACCATTTTGTTCGTGATTGTTGGGACAAGAATACATGTGACCAATGCCATGTTTTTTATATGATGTTTAAAGTTTTTGAATTCCTGACAAGCATCAGAATTTAGATATTTAATCTGACAATCAAATAGTTTTTCAATATAAGTTTTAAAGCAAATAAACATAGAGCGAGCTTCAGGTTTGATCCAGATGAATCTACTATATTCATCCACAAATTCAATATGATATCTAGCTCCATTATAAAGAAAATCGAGGCTAGCCCCTAAATTTGAATGAATTACAACAAGAGGCTAATCGTCCTTAACAACAAAAGAAATAAATGATAACTTATGACTTTTTACAGCTTGATAGGATGCATAAAACACCATTTTTTATTTGAGACGTGAAGATTATTTCTAGAAATGATTTGATACACCAAACGAGGAGTTGGGAAGCCCAATCTTTCAAGCCACGCATTGCGAGTAATCTTCTCTCCTAGCAGAGCACGTGGAAGCATTGTGCCAGGTTTATTCAAATTCCTATCATCATCTACCTACACAGATTCGGTATACCCGAGACAATCACTATGGATCTAAGTACTATGTGTAACTTGAATTTTGGTTAAAGGGTTTGCCAAGAATAAAAGTTAAAGATCATCAAATCAATACCCTACTATGCTTAGGTCTATGGATAGGCCGAGTCCACGAACCAAAGCAAATTGTGTAGCCTTTGAGTACTATAAGAGCATGAAAAGAAGCAAGGCTAACACAAATCTTGTTTGTGCATTTTTTTTTAGCTATATTCGATAGAAAGTTGAAAACAGTAAAAAGGGAAGTGGAGTTGCAACAATCAATGAAACCATGTTTGGCCTCAACTTGATTTCCCTTAACCTTTCTAGAAATTGGAACAGTCACTGAAATTGAATTTTTGGCTTAAACCAAAGTTTCCTTCGATAGAGCTAGTGGTAAACTTAATAAGTTCAACAAACCTTGTTAAGCTTTTAGAAAAGTTGGCAACTTAACATGGTATCAGAGTTTTGGTTTGAAAAGGTCGGAGGTTCAATTCTCGCCCATCACAATTGCTGAGGTCAACCATTGTGATGAGGGGGAGTATTGAGACTAGAAGTCCACTCCACCCGTTCCTTAGACCCCGACCATGATATATATTATATATGCTCTCTCTAAAAGCTTAAGCTTTTAGATAAGTTGGAAATTTAACAAACCTCGTATCTTTTAGTAAAACAGTCAAGGGCAATTAGATTTTCAGTTGAATGTAGTCACAAAAATCTTTTTAGTCAAGCACAACCTGGAAAGTTTTGACTGATATTGAATCAAAATCTGCAGGTTAATGAAAATAGTAAAGTCAAGTCTTAGGAGTAAGACATTGGATTGTTGGAGTTGCTTCATGCTAGACCAACTCATCTTCCTCTCGTCAACGATTCTCGTTCGCTAGAAAAATTGACAGCCTCCCACAACCTTCTTCTTCTTCCCTGCTTTTCCTGATAAGCATATAAATGAGACATTTTATGCCTCTAAATATACAATTGCTAAGTCCAATTTTCTAATAAAAATATCTCATTACGTGTATTTTGTAGAAATTCAAGCACTAATTTCAAATCATACACAAAGTGGCACAATAAGGCCAAGATCAACAACTAGAAAAAACTCGCCAAAGGTTTGATGGCTCAGTGGTTGAGCAGTGGCGGATGGTATCACTAGGTCACAGGGTCGAACCCAGCCGGCGACATCTGGGATGGGAGGGATTAAGGGATAAAAAAAAAAAACAACTAGAAAAAACTCATTGAAAGTTCACATATGCATTGTCAAAGATAAAAAATTTTCAAGCCCAAAGACCCATAAAGTCAAGCCCACAAAGTATCCTCATCTACGGATCTCGAGGAAATCAACTTGAAGATTTGGACATCCACATGGAAACTTCATCATAGCCAAAGAATCTCTACAAACTCCACTATCCATTCTCACATTTGTACTCCATCACTTTTACACTCCACCTTATTTCACTTCAACACTCGTCCTTATTTATCTCCAACATTCCACCTTCCACCCCATTATCTCAATACATAAGTCTCACCATTCTTCACTTATAAATACCCCACACCTGAACACACTTGAGAAAAGACGTGGAAACACTTTGGAGAGAGAATAGTTGTAGTTTAGTGAGAAATAAGTGAAGTTTGGTATAGAGCTTACCATGTTTGGCTAAGATACCGTCTTAGGGTGTGGGTGAGCCCATAAGAGGATAGCTCCAAAATGACTGTATTTTGGATTAGTTATTTTCATTTTCATGTATTAGAGAAACATGTCTAGTTAGATTGGTCTTGTAGCTTGGTTGTATCATTAATCTATGTGGTAAGTTAGATGTTTTGTGTTTCATCATATGAATTCAATTAATGTTTTCTTATTCTATTTCTTAAGCTTAAGATGTTATAAGTTTATATATTTGCAATTTCTCTAACAAGCTCCTTACAATGTTTCACATATTATTAGTCTAGGTTTCATTGTGATTTGCTAGATATTTGGTGTTTCATTTAAGTATGGATTTCTTGTATGCTTTTAAATCCACATTTGATTACTAGGTTACTAATATACTTAAATTTGAAATCAATTTGCTCATAATGTCATATTTTCCATCCTAAGGTAAAATGAGAATCTACCTTAAGATGTATTAAGAATTTGAAAAAGATTAATCTAGGGCTGGCCTAATGGTGCCATCTACTCATGATGGTAAACTCAAAGCTCTAATTCTCACATTTAGGTTTTACTTTACATTTTTAATTCAAACACTTCACCGGTCATTTTTTTTAACTTGGTTAAATTTCAAAAGAGATTTGAAGATTAGGTTTCCGAATTTAATAGCTCTACCTGTGGGATTCGACCCGTATTTGTCGTTATCTAACTCAATAAATAACCATGCACTTGAGGTAAGATTTGAGATCGATCAAGTTTTTGGAACTGTTGTCAGGGAGAGCAATGGAAAATGAGTTTTAAAATCAATTTTAAACGCTTATGACTAGTTTAGTTTAGGTACATTTTCATAGTTTAGGTGCATTTGCATTATTTTGATAACATCTTGTAGTCTAAAAATTTTGAACATCTTCATGTTTGCATTTTTTTAGTATCTAACTATTATTGTTTTATTTTTTTCAATTTTTTTGGTACAGATTCATTATCTGAACATTCACAAACATCTTTCCATTTGTTCATTGGATCAAAGGTTAGTGAGGAATGAATTTTTGAAGTTGGGCTGCCTGCGCTGGACTTTTATTGCTGCAGATGACTACTTTTTGAACATTGTCTCTACAGATTAAGAATTCTGTTTTGTGTGTCTATAAATTCTAAATTATTCTACATAATGTCTAGTTTCTAGATCATCCTTTGAATTTCAATTTGGATAATTGGTTGAAACAGAATTTGAATTCTTGTAGTAGATACACAATCTGAATAGTGTACTATTTTTTGTTGTTCACTTCAATTTTCCACTACTTTCTCTCATCCAAATGAATTTTTAGAATTTTTCTAAGAAAATTTTAGTTTGTTAGAAATCTAGGAAAATTTGTATATTTGAATTTCATCAAGTATTAAACTCTGCACGAATTTTCAAAGTCGATCTATCAGTTCTAGAAATTTCCAGCAATTCACTGTTTTGCCAAACTTGAATGATTTTGAAAACTTTGGATCTTCAATCTGTTTTGTAAGCCATTAATCACTCTCCTATGGTATAATGTTCAGGGTTTATGCAAAAAAGATATTTGGAAAAGAGCTTTGGGGAACTTAGTGAACAATGGAGGACACTTGGATTACAATTATGATATTTTTTTTGTTTTCTTTGATGTATTGGGAGGACTTAAATTTGTACTATTAAGTTGTAATAGATAAAACAAGGTCCAAGATACAACTGAAAGAAAAGTGTGGCACCTCTCTCAACCTACTTCGAATCTCATGCAAAAAGTGTTTCTGGAATGTTTTTTAGTGTTTAAAAGTTTTGCAAGCTATTGAATAGTGCTAAACTATGTAAGAGCGGACCTAGCTATTTGCAACTGAGTGGGATTTGATCACCCACCTCATCACTCCAATTCATGTTCTAACTTGGCCAAATTTAATAAAATGAACTCAGATAACTAGAGCCAATTAGAACGGTGTTTATAAGACCTCAGAAAAGGAATAGACTATGATTGAACTCTTTCGAAGTAAGGCTGCTCTATTGCAAGTTGGTTTACGCCAGTAAAAGCCATTGTGACTACACTGTCATTTTTTACCTTTTCGCATAGCGAGTGGTGCTTCGACGGGGTTTCTCACAAGTCTAATCTTATTTTGATTAAGTACACAAGGGTTCTTGAAAGTATTTAAGTTGTAGCAAAAAATAGTAAGAAATCCTTGGATCTTAAAGACGTTCTTCAAAGGCTTAGCCAGTTCTAGTACACCAAACAGAGTAAAATTTGGAAAGAACGCATTTATGCCTAGTGTGGTGGTCTAAGGAGTTTTTATGTAATAAGCTACCCCTTACTTACAAGACATATGGGAAAATCTAACTAGGGTGAAAATTGATTTTGAGATGCTCAAGATAATTCTCCACTTCAATTAGATTAGGTTTCAAAAATCAATCTGTCCCTTGCACTTAATTAAAGATAATCAACTTGTTGCCTGCTAGATGGATGGATAAGAATTGATTGAGCCTTGTTTGTGTGTCATGATTAGTGTTCCCCTTTAGGTACATTCGCATATTGCATTGGTTTAACGCATATCATCTTAGGTTGCATAAGATTTTAGTTATTTAAAAACAAAATACAAAAAATAAAAATTTTCAGTTCGGATTGATTCAAGTTCAGTGTCAAGGAGTTTCTCTTGTGTTAGGAGCCACACAGTTATGGATTTTTATTAGGAAGATCATGACAATGCTGTGGTAAATTACTTTGCCTTAGTAAACCAAGGTCAACCCTTAGAATCAAGTTTTAATTATACCAATCATTTTTCACAAAATGGATATGGAAACCAACCACCTTGGAACCAACACCAACCCACATGGGGTTATGAACCTTTTAGGCCCACACCATTCTTTGATCCCCAATATGTGCATAACAATGAGCATTACCTTAGTTGTCCTACAATGCCTTTAGTAAAGACCAATCCATACCACATCATGCAAAATATGCAATCCACATCATCTTCATATCCAATTAGCTCATGGGAGAAAACTAACATTTCTCCATCATTTAAAAAGAGCCTAGATCAATATATAAAATTCTTAAGTCAGTTCATACGAGAGACAAAACAACGTTTGCAGGCTATGAAAAACGTTTGGCTGAGATTTGGGATTTAAGGCTTCAAAATGATGCATTAATGAATGTTAGGGATGAATACGAATAATATCTATTAGAGAAGAGTGAGAGATTTGATGAATTAAGTCACACTGATATATCTATATCAACCCCTCAAACTCTCTAAGTAGAACAAGATGATTGGATGAAACATCTAAGACAATGTGATGGAGAAAGATTGTGGGTGAATCATGAGATTTGTGTTCGAAATGATAACATTGATGAACCAGGTGAGCTTGTAGAATTGTTTAGTCACTCCTTAACCGACTCATTCTTTACTGATGTTATTGTGTCACCCATTATTTATCATACATACACTTTAAAGGTTGACACAAAAGAAGAACCAATTAAGCTACCATGAGGTGATATTCCTCTTTTGACTATTGTTGGAACATCCATGTCCAATACAAATGTGAAACCTGAGAAATTTGTTAACATTCTCCCCAGTATTAGGAAGTTTCCTGAGTTTAGACTTGAATTGCATATTTCAAAAATCTTGGAAGATTATTTTGGAAAATGTGAAATAAATTGTGATGAACTTAAAGAGGTCGATGGCCTATCCATGCCTAACCCATGGACTCTCCTAGAACACCAAATTGATTTTGCTCATTTTGAAAAATCGAACTTGTATCAGTCTTTTGAGGAAACATTTTCTGAGTTAAAATTAGAATTTTATCTTGAAAAGTTTCCTTGGATTCCCTTGTGGGGCATGTCATATCAATTGCGTCTTATTGTCCCGTATACACATGTTTGGTATGACCCACAAAATTTTAGGTTGTCATTGTATGATTTATTGTTAGACAAGTTTTTAGTGTACATATTAGGTCAACTAAATTAAAAAAAAATCAAAAAAATTCATTGAGTAAAAAAAAAATCACTTGACTATGATTTGATTGGAGCCTACTTTTGGATCTTAACAGAAATCATTTGAGCACTCATAGCGTAATGGTAAACTTTTTCCATTTCTACTTATTATTGGAACCTACTTTGCTTGTAACCCGAGTACTTATCCATGATGAGATTAGTTTACGTAAATCTAGTTGCAAATGCATCGAAGTGTAGGATTTGAAACTTTGAAAGTTAGTAGTTTATCAATATTAGACAATAGTTTGTACTACTTATAAGCTAGGCGATTTCTAAGAGTTTGCATTGAGAGTTGTGTTTTAGCTTCGATGTTCTTGTTTAAAGTTGAAAAGTGGATTAGTTATTTGGTAAACATGAGAATAATAATAGAGATTTGAACCTTGTGAGATTTCTAGTCTTTTTATTTTGTGAGGGTTATAAGCTAATTTTGAATTTCTTGAGTCCTACATTATCTTGTTGCATGATATCTATAATTATTTGTTTTTGTAAAAAATTGAGAATAAAACATCAAAGTTGAATCATATCACTACGGTATGTTCTGAAGTTTACCTAAGGCTTATAACTCATATTAATTTAGGGAAAGGAATATAGATTTTTCTTGTCTAGTTTGAGCCTTGTAGCCTACCCTATTTGTTGTTCACCCTTGAAACCAGTTTGAAGCATGTTATGTTAGCCTTTTATTGTTTAGCCCATTAACCACCGATTCAACCCACTAATTACCCAATTATGTCTACAGTGTCCTTTGCTTTTGAGAAATGTTAAGGATGAGTCATCAAAGAAAAAAAAGGTTTCATCATGGAATATTGTATTCTATACTATTAGAAGAATTTACAGAGAGCCTCAAGATCCAATGTCATTTTATATAGAGCAAAAAAAAGTAGTACTTCCTTATAATCAGTAAGAAAATTGGATGCTCACAAACGAAGGAGTTGAGTCAAGCTTTGAAGTCATCTTACACTTATCTTAGAAGACCTCTAACTTTCTAAAAAGTTTTGTTTATCCTTGTCATTTCTTGTTTACACTTGCCCCAAGCCCCATTACAACCTAGTCAAATCCTTATATGATCTTTAGGAAAATATGGTTACGTGTAGAGGGTGAATTAAGAAGTACTATGGTGAATGAAGCCAACATTATCAGTGAATGATATCTCTTATTGAAATCATATTTATTATATTCTCGAGTTCTTGTCTTTTGTTTTGTATGTGAACTATCTCTTATTCATTGTTTCATCTTTTTCACATACATTTGATAGAAAATAGTCAAACATCTGAGATATTTCATTCTGAGTGATTATATACCTTGTGAGATTTGAAGTTGAAGCGAACTTTATAAAATTGATCCAGAGATATGTCTACTTTTAAAACTGAAATTTGCAACAAAGAAAATGATCAAACTCTTAATATAAACTTGAATGACTAATTCCTTTGTCTTTTGAATAGTGCTTACTGAAGTCACTTATTGACTTAATATTGAATGATAAGTTAAATGAATACATATCTTAAGGCTTACGCAATCAAGTAGGAACTCTCTGAGGTTAAATAAGCAATGAGTTTTTTTATTAAATTTTTTGAGTTCGAGTCCCAAGTATCACTAATGTTTGTGGATATCATTTCTGAAAACACTTACGAGACTATAACTCGTCCACTAGGAGAAACCTATAGGTTTAAAGGCTTGTTGCATATGTTAAATGTAATCGTGATTTCTACAAAAATGAGTTAGGTTTTAGTATTTATCTTATTTTATTTTGCTCGAGGACTAGCAAAACTTAGGTTTGGGGGGATTTGATAAGCATATAAATAAGATATTTTATGCCCCTAAATATACAATTGATAGGTCCAGTTATCTAATAAAAATATCTCATACGTGCATGTTGTATATTTTGTAGAAATTCAAGCACTAATCTCAAATCATACACAAAGTGGCACAATAAGGCTAAGATCAACAACTAGAAAACCCATTGAAAGTTCACATATGCATTGTCAAAGATAAAAGATTTTCAAGCCCAAATACCCATAAAGTATCATCATCTACAGATCTCGAGGAAATCAACTTGAATAATTGGACATCTACATAAAAACTTCATCATAGCCAATGAATCTTTACAACTCTACTATCCGTTCTCACATTTGTACTTCATCACTTTTACACTCTACCGTATTTCACTTTTACACTATTTCATATCTTTACCTCATCACTTTTACACTCCACTTTATTTCACTCCAACACTCTACCTTCCACCCTATTATCTTTACAAATAAGTCTCACCATTCTTCATCTATAAATACCCCACACATGAACACTTTTGAAACACTTCAGATAGAGAAATAGTTGAAGTAGTTGTAGTTTAGTGATAAATAAATGAAGTTTGGCCTAGAGCTTACCATGTTTGGCTAACATCCCACCCTAGGGTGTGGGTGAGCCCATGGAAGGATAGCTACAAGAAGGTTCGTTTAGATTAATTTATTTCCATTTTCAGGTATGAGAGAAGCTTGTTTAGTTAGATTAGTCTTGTAGCTTGGTTGTATCATGAATCTATAAGGTAAGTTAAGTGTTTTGTGTTTCATAATATGAATTCAACTCATGTTTTTTTCTTTTACTTCTGAAGCTTAAGATTAGATAAGTTTCTATACTAGCAATTTCTCTAACAAGCTCCTTAAAATGTTTTACATATTATTAGTCTAAGTTTCACTGTGATTTGCTAGATATTTGGTGTTTCATTTAAGTATGGAGTCCTTGTATGCTTTTAAATCCACATTTGATTATTAGATTACTAATATAACTTAAGCTTGAAATCAATTTACTCATAATGCCATACTTTCCATCCTAAGGTGAGATGAGAATCTACCTTAATGAATTTGGAAAAGATTAATCTAAGAGTGGCTCAATGGTGCCATCTAGTCATGATGGTAAACTCAAAGCCCTAATTCTCACATTTAGGTTTTACTTTGCGTTTTTATTTCAAAAACATGACAAATCACTTCTTTTCTAAGTAGGTTAAGTTTCAAAAGAGATTTAAATACTAGTTTTCCGAATTTTATAGCTCTCCTTGTGGAATTTGACACGTACTTGCCGTTATCTATCTCAATAGATAACCGTGCATTTGCGGTAAGATTTGAGATCGATCACTTCCCCTCTTCTCCCATTCCTCTCGCCTTGAAAATCGCACAAACCAGCATCGCCGTCAGCCATCACAACCACGCCGCCACATCACCTTGTCACCAATGCAAAGATCATCCTTGCCTGATCCATAACGTTTTCTTCTTCATATTCTCAATCTCGTTATAGCCATCACGTCACCTTCCCTTCGTTCTTGAAACCAGGAAAATAGATAATTGAATGCCATCTTACCGGATCTCTATTCGTAGCCTCTCTTGGCAGACACAGTCACGATTTTTACCTTTCTTTATTCTTCTCATTCACACACTCAACCAGTGCCTGGCCACCCTTATTTCCTCGATCCATCATCCATCTCTCCCTCATATTTTCTCTCTCTCAAAATGAACAAACCCACAATAGAGATCGCAATAGACGTAGAGATCATGCACAAAAATAGAGCATTCGCTTCTCTCTCCTTTGACCGACACCACCATCAACATTTTCCTTCACCTCACCACCATCGTCACCTCGCTTGTGTTTCCAACCATTGCCAAACAAGCCTGCTACCTTGCCCTCGCCACAAGTGCAACAACAGAGAACCATACAACGACTCGAACAAATAATGCAAATAATAAGAAGAAGAGAATGAGGGAAATAAGAAGACATAATTTTAAACTTTTGGCTATTCACACCCAGTGTATTTACTTTGTACCACCACACAACCCAACGTGCATGAACTGATGAATTTCGCTTGTGCTGTTGCCGCGACCACTGCCATCATGATATTCTAAATCATCCCCTAAGGCGTAAATGATTCCTTAGGCTTAGTAAAATTTATTTTCTTTTATTGTTTTTCCGATGCATTGTATGATTTGACACTGGATTGATTTGAGAACAAACACATATTACTTCCAACGTGTATGTCATGCATCCATGGTAGTTATAATTATTCTATGTTTTTATTTAAGAATGTTTTATTTGTATTAGTTAAACCTGTGATTAATTGTGTCTTAAACACACAATTAATGCTAAGGGCTTGCATCTTTCTAAAATCAATCCATTACATTGCTAGTTAAACTTGTGATTAGTTGTGCTTTAAACAGACAATTAATGCTAGGGGTTTGCATCTTTGCTAAAATCAATCTATTACATTGCTAGGAGACAACAATTGACATTAGTATAATTTTATGAACCTGATGGATGATTCAAAAGCTCTAGCATCTTTCTCTTTGATTCTCAGACTCTATTTTTATTTATTTCTCTGCCTTCCATTAGTTTAGAAATTTTCGATTGCTGTATCCCCATATCAAATTGGTTTAAATAGATCTTAGTTTTCAACCGTGTCTTCGATCCTCGTGGGATCGACTCGTATTGTCATTGTCTACCCGTTAGACAACCATGCACTTTGGTATAAAAATCAGGTTAAATTAGCATATTAATTTAGGTTAGTAAAATCTGCATCAAATTTTTGGCTATGTTGTCGAGGATTGTAATGGTACAATCGAAATCTAGGGTTTATTTTCACTAGTTTAAAGATTAGGTATAATTTTCTTTGTTTAAGATTAGTGTTACGAGTTGCTTGCTTATTTTTTTTAATAGTTTGAGTTTTAATTTTTTTGCATTTGTTTTGCAGGTGATCATACACATAGGAGCTCAAGTTGGAATGAAGTGAAAAGTAGACATCGTGAAACACAACAAAAAGGAAAATTCCAAAGCAAAGAAATACAAAAAAATATATATTGCATTGTGATTTTCTTTTTCAGGTTGTGATTTGCATGGAAACTCTCAAAAGTCGACGAGTTGTCAGGTGGATAATTCTTTTGATCTACGACAACTGAACTTCTAGCCGACGTAGCGGAAAGAGGTTCACGCCTAAGTTAACCTCTCCCCACTGCATTTGCATGCAGTTTCTGTTGTGATCACTTGTGTTTTGGTTGTTTTAGGTAGTATTGCATGCAAATTTGAATAGTGGGAGGATTGATTTGCAACTTTCTTGCCCTCTCTCACGTATAGGTTAATCACCATCTATTTTAGGGTTAGGAATCTAAGCCTTCACTATTTAAATTTTGTAGCAAGATAATTGTGTAGGACATGTTTCACGTTCATAGGATCCCTCTTTGGAAGCTTGAAAGCTTAAAGTCGTGAAGTGAAAGAACATATCTTATCTTGGAACTGACATTTCACTTTGAGCTGGAAAGTGAAAAAAGAGGGAGGAACAATCCTATAATGGCGGATTGGTAGGAAATTATTGTGCCTCTTCCACGGTTAGGTAAATTAAGTTGAATTTCAGCCTTGCATTAGAAACAAAACTCTAGTGTCATTTGTCATTGATCTTGTTTGCGCATCATTTAGGTGTCATTTAAGGTTCCATGGTTTTTATTTTATATTTAGAGCTTCATATAGAGGTTAGGCTTGGATTTAAAAAAATAAATAAAAAACCTAAATTAAGGAGATGGTTGAGGAGAAAGCCTTTAAAGATTACTTCCCCCTTTCAGCCTTGAAGCTAGAAGCAACTATTATCACTATGGCTCAGAAAATAGATGCAATTTTGAATTTGACTCAACCCCCTACCTCCCACGAATATTTCATATGAGGTTTTTGTTGCATGTTCGAGTCCTAGTCATTCCACAGTTGATTGTGATTTGCAATATGATTATCTTGCATATTTTGTTGAGCAAGTCAATTCTTTTAATGATATTCAGCGACCTGCTTATAATCCACTGTCCAACTATTACAACCCATCTTCGCCAATCATTCAAATTTCTCATGGGCTCATGTCTCACACCAAGGGGACATGTTTTCTCCCAGGCTCCTCACGCCCCTAGCCCTGTTATGCCTTAATTTAATCAAGTTCTTCCATCCAACACATCTAGTTTAGAGGAAACAAATAACCGTTTTATGCAGCGCACAAAACAAATGCTTGAACAAGATTCTCAGGCTATATTAGAGTTAAAAGCCATGACTCAACACCAATCTCAAGCCATCAATAAACTTGAGATAGCTCTGAGTCAGATTGCTCAGGCATTCTCTGATAGAGACGGGAAGATGTCCTAGTCATCCTATTTAAATCCCAAAGGGTCAATTCATAATTGGTAGCACATCAGAACCCGAGTCAGATGATGTTTTTAAGGATAATGTGATTGAAACTACTTTGTTTCCTGACCCATCCCCGTCATAACCTTTTCATGTTGACTCATTAGACGGATGCCTTCCTAGTGACTTGCATGAAGTCAGATTCTCAGTATTATTTGGAGTTTTGCATCGACTATTTCACGATATGAATGGCCCCATAATTCAAGAAATAGTCAGGGTGTTATCGAAAGGTGCATCTAATGAGAAACTACATGCCATAGGTAGTATTGATTCCAGGTTTGGGGGTGTTGTTGAGTTGTCTAACTCATTATCTTGGTGTAATTCATTTTGTTATGAAGAGTCTATACCACCCGATATATCTATAGACATGTCTCTTTTCATCCCTTTCACATTG
The DNA here is from genome assembly GCA_963556465.1 of Berberis vulgaris. Taxonomy (NCBI): domain Eukaryota; kingdom Viridiplantae; phylum Streptophyta; class Magnoliopsida; order Ranunculales; family Berberidaceae; genus Berberis; species Berberis vulgaris. The sequence goes on from OY747132.1 coordinate 60,856,156, forward strand.
ATTGACTCTACTTATGTGGAAATCTTGTTTTTAAGGGATGATTTCAGTTTCGACATTCCTATTGTGAAACATATTCAATCTTCTGATTTGACACCTGACTTAGGATGTCAATTTTTAGGAGTAAGCGAGAATCATTTGCTAGTTATCATTGTGTATGACCCCTTTATGCTCCAGGTCCCTACGAATTTTCTAGGATTGCAAGTTCATTCGCATTTTCTCTGTGATTTTGCATGGCGCCTTCATAGCTTTTGGGGTGTGTTAGTATATGTTGTGATGCATGTGGTTGCCACTATTTGTTGGATAGATCCTCAACTTTTTAGGTTGTTGTTATTCGATTCTTTGACACTTTTGGAGGAGGGTGTTCGTTATGTTCTTCATCTTCATTTTATCGTACATCATTTGTGAGGAAGAATATATGTCGGACTGACAACGTTAAACCAAGCACTCCTGGGAGGCAACCCAGCTTCAGTTGTATCATTATGTTTAGTCTGAATTGATTTTCAATTTATTTCTCGTTGCATTACACTCACACTCGTTAGCTTCGTAAAAATTTTGACTTACAACTAGTACATGTATCTTTTTCATTTGAACAATTTTTTTGTATCATGTATGTGTTTTATCAATTTCTCATGATAAGTCCACAGTTCTTATGTTTTTGGGCTTTCATTGGTGGATGATCTCTTCAAAATTGGTAAAAACTTCACCATAGTAATATCACTCTAACCCTCATCTTTTCTTTTTCCTTCATTTTTCATGATTCTAATTTTTATACATTGAGGACAATGTTTGGTTTAGGTTTGGGGATGAGGTTTATGAGTTTTTGTGCAATAATGTATTTCACAACTCTACCAATTAATTATTGTATTCTACTCAATTTCCATTGAATACGAAAATGATTACGATAATTGTGAAAAAAAATTGATTTGAAAATGCTTTCAAAAGCCAAAGTTTCTTTTCAATGAAGAGAATATGCTTTCAAGTATGCTTTGAAATTGGAGAAAATACATGTTATCACTTGTCACATTGATATATTAATAGGAAGACATAAGGTTTGATATTATCTTTAAGCTAAATATGTTTCATGAGATTTTTCAATTCAACTATTCTTGCAGTATAAGCCAAGTTACATAATTTGAAGTTGATGAGTGAGATATTAACTAGAAAGCTTTAGAATAATAGTGGAGACTTAACCTTTGTGAGTTTTGAGCCATTCTATTTTTCTTGAGGGTTATTTAATAAAATCTGATTTTTCTTGAGTCTTTATATCTCGTCGATGATTTCATTATTCTTGTTTCTCTTATTGATTGCTTTGATAATGACATTAAATTGGAGCATTACACTAAAATTTCTTGGTTTATTTAGTTGAGATGTCATAATATCAACTAGAGCTTAGGAAGTGATGTAGGCATTTTTATTTGAGTTGTTCTCTAGCCTTTTAGCTTACCCAATAATAAATATATGTTTGCAGCCCTTTGAGCCTTTGAATAGCCTTTTCTTTGCTAACCCCGTCTCCATTACCTACTCCAAATATGAAGCAATCCCACATATTATTTTATTCTTACCAAATTTCTCTAAGAATGTATATGGTTGATATATTTTTGTAATGGGCAAATAGAAAGAGCTGAAACTAGATGTTCCATAAATCCTCAAGACCGAAAAGGGGAAAAACATGTCATTGAAAAAAAATATTGATGTTTCAATAAAAAAAAAGTTATAAAGAAGAATTGAAAAGGACAAATAAACAAAGTATTCTTCAATGCCCCATGCGTTTATTAAAATGTGTATCCATTATCAAAGAATTTTTGTATATCTTTTTTCATTCTTGTTAGCCATAATCCAAACCTCATTATAACCTAATAAAGGCCTAATTGATCTTAAGTAAAGGTTCGGTCCACGAATGTGGAGATTAAATAGACAAGAACTATGGTGTTTGATTTGGCATTCTCAAAAGTAATTGATATTTTTGTCCATGAGATCATATTCATTTCATTCTTTGAAAAGTCTGTTCTTCATTATAATTTTTTTCCTCACACATAAACTGATCGATAAATACCAAATCTCTGAGTGATTCATTTCTGAGTGACATGAGAGATTTGTATTCGAAGCATACATTCTAAAGGTTATCTAGTTGTGTCGCTACTGTGAAATGGAATGTTATGCTGATGAGAATAATGATGAAATTTATTTAACCTTTGGATACTATTAAATTGTTGTTAAAATTTGTTGATATAAACGGTGACACTATTAGTTGTTTTTCTTAAAAATTTTGGCAATTAGATGATTACTATGAGGAAAATAAAGGAGAGTGTTAAATGACCATGATTTTGATTTTTTTAGAAAATAGGTTTTTCTTTTATTGAGTCAATAATGTTTGTAGTAACATTTTTCGACACCCTCATGAGACTATAAATCGTCCACTAGAGGTGATCTAGTGTTCAAAGCCTAGTTGCACGTTAAGGTAAGTGTAACCGATGATTTTTGCGAATGTGAGTTAGGATTTTATTTTTCTGTTTTGCTCGGGGACTAGCAAAATATAGGTTTGAGGGTATTTGATATTCACATAATTAATACATAAAATATCTTCAAATTTATATTTGTCAGTGTTTTGAATATTGTATTTTATTCTAATTATTTTTTTCATATTTTTGTAGGAATTGGAGTTTAAACTATAAAATTGCGTTAGTGCGGCGAGTTTGGAAGAACAAGCCCAAAGTAACGATTTCGGTGAAATTGAAAATTGCTACGCCATAGAAATCCAAAACCCAAACCCATATTAACCTAAGCCCAATTAATGCCTTCAACATACAATTAATGCTAGGGGTTTACATCTTTTTTAAAATCAATCCACTACATTGCTAGGAGATAATAATTGACATTAGTATAATTTTATGAACTTGATGGATGATTCGAAAGCCTTAGCATCTGTTTATTTGATTCTTAGACTCTATTTTTAATTACTTCTCTGCCTTCCATTAGTTTAGAAATTTTTAATTGTTGTAACCCCCTTTCAAATTGGTTTAAATAGATCTTAGTTTTCGACCGTGTCTTCAATCCTCGTGGGATCAACCCGTATTTGTCGTTGTTTACCAGTTAGACAACCGTGCACCTACGGTATAACAATCAAGTTAAATTAGCCTGATATTAATTTAGGTTAGTAAAATTTGCATTAGTAAGCCTTGGTTATGTTGCATCCCATGTTGGTATGATGCTTGGCAAATCGATAATTCTCGTGGAACATGATCACAAGACTAAGTTGTATATCTGGGATCCCAAGCGCACATCTGTAAGATTTGGTTGTGGTTGCATCCCATTGGCAATCATGAAGGTATTCGTAAGACTCATAGAGCGAAATACTTGGTTTGTGTATGTAAGTTCGTTAAAGAGCGATGATTTGACCTTGCGAGGTTGTGGAACGTTGATTGAGAGTATGTTCTCATTGGATCAAGTAATAAAAATTTGAGGCTTGTGAGCCATTTTCGATCGATTAAGTAACTGGTCGGAGCCAATTAAATTTTGGCTTAGGTGAATATCATTTTATCAATGTCTTTGTATGGTTTGCTTTATTTTCTCCATGACTATATTTACCTTACCTTTCACGCTTAGATATGTTGTCTTTACTCGCTTGTATGTTTAACTTGCATGCTTAGGTTTTCTTTCGAGAGATTTTGTAGAAGGTTTTATTTAGTGTTCATCTTCAAGTAAATCAACTAAAATTGTGAACCTTGTGGTGTTGATTCCCTTTAAGTCACAACATAAGCCTTCGATAAGTCTAGGTGAATAACTTCGAATTGAACTTTGCCATCGATTATTTAGTTGGAAACCCAATGTTTCATTCCCACACGAAACACATTGAAGTTCATCATCATTTTGTTCGTGAAAAGGTGTTCAGTATCACTTTATTTGTAAAAAGGTGTTAGCTGAAGAAACTAATTTGCATAAAGTTCAAAGCAAAGACCAATAACAAATATTTTTACTAACGTCCTTACCAAAGTTTAGTTTGAAAGATTTCGAAGTGACATTGGAGTTATCGATCATAAGGGTGCATTAAAAGGGAGTGTCAAAATTTAGTGCACATGATGGATTGCCTTTTTTTTCTCTCTTGTAACTGTTGCTATGTTTTGTAGGAGTTGATCTAATCTTTAATTTGATCTAGGAGTTAGGCCAATCATTTGCTAGTTGAGTAAATTAGGGAGCAAGTCAGTCCAAGTTAGTAGGAAGAATCGGTCTAAATTAGTTGAGTTTTCTTAGAAAAGAATTAATATAAACTAGTGTTGTAATGCAATCTATGTTATTACTAGTTCATTCCATTATTGGTCTCCATCGAGTAATAAACTTAGCTTGTTATCTATGTTTCAGTTCTTGCTTAAATAAGGTTGAGCTCCATTCAATTTATAATAACATTATGAGATGTGGTCAAACTAACAACCTGTGCTATGACAAATTTAGTGAATGAAGATAGCAACCAACTTAACAATATTTGAATTTGCATTTACCGTAGGTGAATGATTCAAATCATTTTTTCATCAGTACTAGTGAGGCATTAGGTATGCAGGGTGAAGAGCCGTCTACAAATCCTTGATGGTCATGGATCCGAATGATGGAGATGTATTGAAGGAAGGTCACACAAAGCTAAAAGTTATATTGGAAAAAGGAAGCCAAAGTAACTATGGTGGGTCAAAACACTGAAGATGAATTTGAGGTATCCACAACTCAGTCACCTAAGGAAGATGCTCCTTGAAGATCTTCTCGAAGAAAGAAGGAAAACCCCAAGTTTGCAAATAACTCAGAGTATAAACCAACAAAAAGAAGTTAGATGAAGATCAACATCTGCTGCTGAAACTTTTCAAGGATTAGTATACACCTAATATTTAATTGCGTTACTTTTCGAGTCCATATGACTCAAGGACATCATTTCGACCTTTTCTATTTGTTAGGAACGGGGTGAACCATATGCTCAATATGATTAAGCAATTGATTGGTACCTACCTAGAACACAAGCTTAAGCTTGTGCATCAACAAACCATTGAACTTGCAGGAGAAATACCCTGACATTAATTCATTTATTGAGTTTAACCCTTAGCTTAAACTTCGTTGATTCATCTTTTAGCTTGTTTGAGGAGGTTAAAGAAATTTAATTTGATGAAGGGACAATTAAGTGGTGTAAATTTGATGCATTTTGATGCACATTTTTTTTTTTCTTTTAAATGATAAGGTTTGGGAATCCTCAAAATCCCAACTATCTTTTTGAAAAAAAAACTGCTACAATCAAGGCATATGGGCTATGTGATGGTAGTGAGCAATTATGGGTTGGTTGAAAGGATGAGAGACAAAGTGGAAAAAAATGAAGTCGAGGATCCAGTTGCCATGGAAACATGAGTTAAAAGTCTCTGATACCAAGTTTACACACAATTTGAATAACAAATTCTCTTGCACATCTGGACTCGGCTTTGATTGACTTATATAGAAGTGTTGGTTACAAATTACACAACTAAAAGATATGATACATCCATCTAACTTGTAGTTCAAGGCTAACAACTAGATAAATCTCAAGTCAAAGTTAATCAACTAGCTTTCAAGTTTGTTGTGGCCAGCTAACTCATAATCAGACTTCATTTGAGAATTTGAATATGAATTGATTGTCTAAAAGCTTGAACTTGTCATGATGGTGACGTTAGTCAAATATAAAGTGGAAGCGAAAAAGGAGGGACAAGACTACAACATACATCAATAGATTTCAATAGTACAACTACACCATAGACTTACATGGGCAATGTCATGTACAAACAAATGGAAAAGGCCCCGGGACAACTGGAATGGGTTTTAATATTCTAACACATCGCCTCAGTGCAAGTGCGAGGAAAATAATGAAGAATCTTGTAGCGATTGCTCTGACAAGACTCAAACCCACGACCTCCATGGACCAACGCTATGAAATCGTTTGTCATTCTCTCTAAAAGTTCAAACTTGTAGAGAAGGCGATTCTATTCATATATCAAGCAGAAGCAAAAGCGGAGGCGTAAGGTTGCAACATATATCACTATATTAATAGTATTACTACACCATAAACTCACACAAACATTGTCGTGGACAAAAGCATGGGAAATCCCATGAAGAACTAGAGTGGGCTTTAGATGATGATTTGTTGTATTTCCAGGCCGAAACATAAAAGGTCAAGAAAAATAAGATAAAAATAAATTTATCACTTGTGACCCTCATTCTTTAGATCAAATGTTGATTTTTTTTTGTACCCGTTTATCATGAGGACTTTAAACGTTTAAAAGCAACATATGCACAACTACATCTTCGCCAGGCCTATCTAGAACTACTACGTACACCCAAAATTTTCTTTTAGTACCACCAAGTTTTACATGTCATACTTTTTTTTGCTTTGTGCCACCACATTTCTCCTTATACCACTTGCCAAAAAAATTATATTTCAGTGAGCTTCGTTGGATAACTCAATTTTTTTTCTAGGTTAAACACGATTTCAACCATTACTTGATTTAAATAATTTTTTTTAAATCTTCCTTGCTTGATTTTGATTGTTTGAGTGTGATTTGGAAACTTGTTTATTTGAAGGTTATTTGAGGGTGATTTGGAAAGTTGAAGCTTTTGTGGATTCTCAAGGTCTTTCAACAGCTATGAAGTGGAGGTTTTGGTAAAAATGGAAGAAGTTGGTTGAAGATAGAGGAGATTGGTTGAAGATAGAGATGATTTGTCTTGGATTGACAAAAAATAAGTAAAATCTAGACTAGTGTACCAAAGGGCTCTTGCAAACCTCCACGAGAGTGCACCATACGAATCTATTTTGTCAAAAAAAAATATAAATAAATAAATAAATATATATATAGGTTTTTTTTTAGTTTAACACTCATTAATTACACTTATTAAAGTTTGACACTTGTTTTGAAAATTTATTGAGTCTAACCTTCATTTTTTAACGGAATCGTTAAGTCAACATTATTAATCAGTCAAGATTAATTTTTGAATCTTTTTGCCCTTACCAAACTTAAAAAATAGTTTAACCTAAAGAGGACACACATCCTCCTCCATGATCTCTCTTGCACAAAGCATTGAGAGAAGAAAAAAACAAGACAGAAAATTTCTTTAGTTGCCCACTCTTGATCCTTTTATTTTTTTGAAAAGCAAGCTTGGGGTTTAAATGGGCTCCCCAGACCACAGAAATAAATAAGAAAGATACAATACAGAAACAAATACAAATGCCACTAAGAAAAGAACATTACATTCTCAAATACTTTCTACCACTGGCGTCCTCAAAGATAATCTTCTTTAGGTCTTCGGCGAAGGAGCTAGGAGTAACTTCAATGAAGGAAGAGTTGGGCATTAGAGCTGCCAGCTTGTCTGCTGCTCTATTAGTTTCCCGAACTACATGAACCACTTTGCAAGCTTCAAACAAATTCAGCATGTCTTTATTCCTTCGCGTGGTATGTTTAGCTTCCCACGGAGGGGCTTTATCTGTATTGATGTACTGGACTGCAGTGGCTGAGTCGATGCAGATGATCAGCTTCCTGTGCTGACCTGAAATAGCCAATTTCAGCCCTGTTTCTACTCCCTGCAGCTCATGCAGAATCACAGAATTCCCTGTTTGAGACCCTGCTGCAGCTGCTAGGACAGTGCCTTGCTGATCACGGATTATCGCTCCATATCCTCCCATCGTACCTTGCAGCGAACCATCAGAATTAATTGTCACCCACCCTGGATCAGGCCGAAGCCAAGTGTGCCATGTGCTGTCCTTGAGTTTGTAATTGATGTCAATATTCCATGTATCAAAGAAGTTACGGTTTTGGGGAGTATCTTCTACTTCCAGCTCCATAACGATCAACCGAAGTCTAACATCAACACAGATTTTAGGACTGAGATCCTTAACTGCGAGCTCTTTGCTGTCAAACATTCTCCTATTTCGTTCTAACCATAAATGGTATATTGTTGCATTTAACATCAGCTTTTGGGCAATAGATTTCGGGTCTGTTCCTGTGAATTTCTGCAAGCACCAATGAAGCTCATCTGTCCATCTGCGGGGATGATGTTTGAATCCCATAAATCTAAGCATAGATGACCAGACCTGATTTGTGTAGGAGCAGCTGAAGAAGAGATGGTTTTCATTCTCAGGTTCCAGTTGACAGAAGCAGCATAAAGAGGTAGGGATGGTCCCCCACTGTACCAGCTTGTCTTGAGTTTTTAGTTTGTTTGTTAGAGCCAGCCAGCCAATAAAACTGTGTCTGGGGATGCGTCCCTTGAACCAGACAAGCTTTGTCCAGGGTATGAGCGGCTTCTTTTCTCTAATAGCATGATATGCACTTTTGCTAGTGTACTCCCCACCCGTACCTCCTTTCCATACTACTTCATCTTGATAATTAGAGTCAAGATCCACTAAGCTAAGGTCCTCATAAATTTCAGCAATTGAGTCCTGAATATAATCACTAGCAAACCACGACCCGTTCCTAATGAGCGCACTCACTTTGGCCTTCTTATTTATAAGAGAGTTGTAGGTTAGATGAGGAGGGAATCTGTCCATAAGAATGCCTTTAGGGTGCCATGGGTCCTTCCATAAACATGTGTCTCTGCCATTCCCAATTGCATAAGAGATCAAACTGGTTGTGAGATTCCTGCAATTTAGGATACTTCTCCAGCACCATGAGGCTCCCTGTGGGACTCCCATTAACCAGAAGTCCCTTCCCTTGATGAGATTTTTCTTCGTCCATTGGACCCAAAGGGTTTCCTTGTTCGACACAATACTCCATATATATCTCGTCATAGCAGCCAGGTTAGCAGTTTTGATGCACCTTACACCCAGGCCACCTTCATTGTAGGGGAGACAAATTGTCTTCCATTGAACAAGAGGAACTGTCAGGTATTGATCAGATGCAGACCATAAGAAGTTCCTGATGATGGAAGTGATTTCATTGATGGTTGCCTTGGAAAGGACATAGCACGAGCTCCAATATACTTGCATACTACTTAAAACAGCCTTTATTAGAGTAAGTCTACCAGCATATATTAATTGGGTTTGAATTCAATCAGCATATATTAGAGTAAGTCTACCAGCATATACTTGCCCACTCTTGATCCTGGTCCCATGTATATATTAATTGGGTTTGAATTCAATCAACATTGGACTTGAAATCAGTCATTGTTCAAGGAGTAATTCTTGCTCCCCCCCAGTTTGAACTCATTGTTCAAGTATGATTTGGAATTTCATTATTCATATACTCCTAAAAGGGTTAAGACCATAATCCTTTGCTCTGTAAAACCTTGAAACCTCCAATTTTTGCTGCTGAAAACCTCTCAACCCCTCTCTTCCTCTTCCCCACTGAAGACGAAATCGTATAAATCAATTTACCGATTCACTAACGATGAGTCAAATTTTTGAGAAAAAATTTCGATCTTGAAGTAGAATTCAAACGAAAGAATGGATTTTTTTCAAGAACTCAGACCCAAATTCATGGAGAGAAGCACTTGATTCGTATCAAACTCGCCTAGAATCTCTAACAAACCCCAACTCGTCGAATTCGAAGATTTCTATCGAACCCAACTGTCCCCTTTGCTTCACGAACGAAGCCCTAACCCCTACATCACGAAATCGGAGCTTTCAATGCTTATGCAGTGGAAGCTCACCAGAGGGAAGTGGAGGTTGAAATTTACAATCACCCCTTTTACAGTTTTATGTTTTTGAGTTGATTTGTGGAGAAAAAAATTTGGATATTTATTTATTTATGGTTTTGTGTTTGTGACAATCATCAGAGAATAATAACTTAGAAATCTCTTCTTCTGTCACGTTTGTGACTTGGATCCAAAACAAAACAGAGAACAATGGAAGAATTTGAGAATGGGAGAAGGAAAGGAACTATTATAGATCTGAAATAGCAATACAAACTAAAGAGGGTAACCTCTCTTTGGGTGAACTCAACCCAGAAGAGCCTACATACAACTTTCTTCACCCTTTCCTCTCTTCTCTACAGCCCTATTTAACCAAAGCTTTTGTAACAGAATTTTGAATAGACCATCACGATTGCTACACGTGTATGGCCCTAGTTGTTTTATAACAACCTGACACTGTGCAATTACTAAATTGTCCTCAGTTCAATTTTCAAACTGTTTCAGTTGGCGCCTTTATTTTCATTTGGCGCCAATTTGATTTTTTGATTCTTCTTTCAATTCCTCAAATGTGACAATGCCAACCCCTTCGAAAAGATCCTTGTCCTCAAGGATTGAAGTGAGGAAAAGAGGCATGAAGGTGTGTCCAATCATCCCAAGTGGCATCAGTTGGTGAAGAGTTCGACCACTGGACTAGGACTTGGGTGACGGCCCTGTTGTGTCGGGGAATAAGTCGCCATGCTAGGATAGCCACAGGCTCAGTATGAAAAGATCCCAGGTGATCAACCACTGGAAGTACAGGGGCAGCTAGAGTGTGGGCACCCAGTTTACGCTTCAACTGTGAGACATGAAAAACAGGGTGCACTTTCGAGTTTTGGGGAAGACTAAGTCTGTAGGCCACTGCGCCAATGCGTGCTAATATCTGGAAGGGTCCATAGAACCGAGCTGAGAGCTTGATACCAAACTCCACAAAGCAATGCCTGGCCTCTCTTCTATCATTGGCTACATGACTATCTGATTCAAATGACTCTGAGTCTTTCACAGAACCATTATGATATCCATCATTAGCTGTATCATTTGCTTGCTCAAGCAAGGCAGCAACCTTCTTCTTGTAATGAGCTTCAACATAAGCTTTCTTCTGAGCAACTGAACCTGGCTTTGAGTACCTCTCCACCTCTTCGAAGTACTTGTTTTCATTGAAGGAAGTCCATCTCTCCCAAGTTAATGAATCAGACCTAACCTCCTCTTTTAGATAAGCCTTGTTCCAACTCCCTCCAACAAAGGTAGTATATAGATAAGCATCACGGGGTGCACAACCCGAAAACACCACTGAAGAGGAAAGTGTAACAAGAGTTTTCAGCCCATTCTCTTGCTCTTTAGATGGAACAAGCACTCCAAATCTTTCAAGCAAACAAATGACGGACTGGTGAGGAAATTCTATCTGTGGTTGCCTGGTGGACCAATCGTTGTTATTCCGGTTAACTGAGGGTGGAAAGATCTCAGAGTCCATTTGCATGAAGAACCCCTGACACTCTCCGTCCGTGATCTTAATGGAAGCCAATTTTTTAATAGAGTGCAAACTAATAACACCAGGGACAATCAGTCTTAATGGATAACCATGATCCCTGTTTACAGTCTCTCCATTCATCTCATAGGCTAGTAACACTTCAGCATGAGGGTTTGTTGCCTGGTTTAGTGGTATTGAAATCTTATATGGACTGCCATTTTCCTCCTTACACTTGTCGACACTGATGAACTCGATATGTTTTCCTCCTGAAATTGTTGTAGCTGTCAGCTTTGGTATCCCCACCAATTCCAGGATGTCTGCCAATTTAGCCTCTTCCCAAATTGCCTTGCCAATAGCAGAAACACCCCAGCCAACACCTTTCACTGTCTTTTTTTTATACATTGCAGTTTTTCTGTTACCTGCACACTGTAAAGTATCAGCAACTTCATACTTTGGGAGCTTCCAGATGTCAGGCATGGATATCTCTTTTGGATTTCCAACAATACCATCAATAGAAAAACAATATCTCTCTATGTCATCAATTATTAGAACTGGCCCATGATTTCTATTGTAGAATAAATCCATCAGAGTAATATATGAAGAAATTCGAGCCGACCTATCCATATATGTGACTCGTCCTTCGTGAGGACTCTGCAGTGATCCCAATTTCAGTACCACCTTTGCCACTAAAGTGTCCCAAGCATAGCAGTCTCCATTTGAATAGCAAACAATTAATAGCTTGCCTGATATTGAGAATGCAAGAGAAGTCACAATGTATACTTCATTATCACCTTGTTGTTGATAGTAAACTTGGAGTTGATGCCCAGTTCTTATGTCAAACATCCTGTATGTATCTTCATCTGTATTACTTCCAAAACCTTGCCTTGTAATAACACCCCATAAAACACATAACTGATCATGAGAGCTTGTTATCAAGTGGGTATCATCTGCTGCATATTGAATGCATAATAAGTAACCCTTGTGCCCACTAAGCATTCCAGACATTGGCAGAGTCCCGTCTTTGTCGATTGAAGAGTTAAGATTGAAGATAGTGTACATACTGTCTAGGCTGTCACTTGCTATAGACTGGTCATTAAGAGAGAAGTCATACGTCATGTCTCTTGCAAATGGTAACTTAATGGCATGTGTTTTTTGGCAAGTAAAAGCATTACACACAATTAACCTCCCCTTTTGAGACGCCACGTTGTTGACAACCTTAACTTTCATCTTAACTTTTATCCGAGAAGAGTAAGTAATCCCTTGAAACTGATTATTCCTCACTCCTTGCATCTGCATTTGTTCAAGTATTTCAAAAGCCTCGTTTACAAGCCTTGTAAGCAATGAGTCCCAAGAAGCAAATCCTCTTGCAGACATTTCATCAAATACCTTCCATGCGCATTCCAATTTTCCACTATACCCATCAGCAGCCACGATCATCAGTATCTTATGTTCACCGTACCAATTAGTTTCGCACTCAGGAGCAACTGCCTTGGCTAAATGTGTCAATTCATCAGTGGAGAACACATCATAGGAATCGACATACTCCTGTTCATCGTCCCAAGTGCTTCCATAATTATTCTTTAAGGACCAGGAATCTTGGATCTTCATTGAATGATTTGATGAAGGTCCTTGTGACTGTTTTGGAGTACAAGTGAGTTGAATTGAAAGAAAACTAGCATATCCAGTACCTTGATTTTCCCAATGGCTTTGGGAAAATGATCTGTTGGCAAGATCAGTATCTCCAGGAGACTGAGAGGTGGTAGTTCTCTGTGAAGGAGCTATGCTGGTAGAACCCTGCCTGCTCTGGATCAGTTGAAAAATTTGTTCAAAACGGGCATCCCATCTCTTCTCTTGAGCATCAATTGACTGTGCTAAACTCCTCAGTTCAATTTTCAGAAGTTCACACTGTCCATTGAGTTCCAGTTGGTTTCTCTTTGTCTCCTCCATGAAAGTTTCTATCTCCTCAGATGTGAATTCCATGGTTGCACAGATTAGTGGATCGTAACTTGCTCTGATACCAATTGTCACGTTTGTGACTTGGATCCAAAACAAAACAGAGAACAATGGAAGAATTTGATAATGGGAGAAGGAAAGGAACTATTATAGATCTGAAACAGCAATACAAACTAAAGAGGGTAACCTCTCTTTGGGTGAACTCAACCCAGAAGAGCCTACATACAACTTTCTTCACCCTTTCCTCTCTTCTCTACAGCCCTATTTAACCAAAGCTTTTGTAACAGAATTTTGAATAGACCATCACGATTGCTACACGTGTATGGCCCTAGTTGTTTTATAACAACCTGACACTGTGCAATTACTAAATTGTCCTCAGTTCAATTTTCAAACTGTTTCAGTTGGCGCCTTTATTTTCATTTGGCGCCAATTTGATTTTTTGATTCTTCTTTCAATTCCTCAAATGTGACATCTTCACCCAACAAGAACACACCATTTTGGCTAGCTACTGGAGCTCTTGATCCTGTAATTTCTTGAAAACCCCCTCTCTTGATTTCAGTAACCCACTCTTGATTCTCTGTAATTTCTCCTGGTATTGGATTTCGCCACTTGGCAGACCTTATTCTTCTTGACGTTCTTGCTCTCCTCAAACTAAGCTATTCACGTGTTTGCAATTGTAAATTTAATCAAACAACAAAACACTTAAAAAACGTGAGATTCAAGATCGAAAAGAATCATTCGATGAGAAGGAAGGAGGTGGATCCTCGTATGGGCTAAACTGTGGTTTAACCTACGGTAAGGGCAAAAGGGTCTGAAAATTAATTTTAATCAGTCAATGACGGTTTCATTAAAAAATTAGGGTTAAACTCAAATAGTTTTCAAAACAAGTATCAAATTCTAATAGGCATAAACTAATAAGTGTCAAACTAAAAAAAAGACCATATATATACTAAATGTCACCACACATAAAAAAGAAACTCTACAATGGGTTTGCGAGCACCACAAATGATGCTCACAACCTTGGTCGAGTTCCTATACTAATACTCACAATTTGTTTTGCATGGTGGCACAAAGTTGTTTTCATCTAGTTTTTTTCCCTAAAAATAAATAAAATCTCGTGAGTTTTAAAAACTAGCTCGAAGGCTTGCGAGTGTCCTTTTGGGCGCTTACCTAGATTTTTTTTGACAAATCTACCAAAATCATTTCCACTTTAACTCCATCTTCAACCAAACTCATCCACCTTTAACCAAATTCTTTTTCAAAGTTTTTTGAGCACCTCGAAAACCCACAAAGCTCCACCCACTTCATTATCTCTTATATCATCCATCTTCAAGCTTTATCCATCAAAATCACCTTTATCTTCAACCAAATACCTCAATTTTCAAGCTTTTAAGCTTTCAAAATGACAAAAAATTCCAAATCAAACAAAGAACTTGAGAAATTGACGAGAATAAGCAAAAGAGGTAAAAATGGTTGGGGAAGGGAGATTGGCGTATGTGCCCTAAAGAGTGCTCTAGGTTTTTGGCGAAATTCGCGAATTTTTTTTTCTAGCGGATGGTACACGTAGAAAATTTCAAAAAAATCTGGTAGTATAAGAAAAAAAAACATGGGTGTACATAACAAGTCCCTAATGTCATAGTTGTTGGTACATGGAAAAAAGTGGTAATAAGAGCATCTCTAGTGGTCTCCTAAATTAGGCCTCCAAATTGGCCCCAAAGTTTGAAGGCCAAATGTTGCCTAGTGGTTTCCTATTTGTTTTTTCTAAATCCAAATTTAGAAGACCTCCCACTCAACTTCCTCAACAAGAAGTGGTAAAAGACTCTTTTAAATTGATTTATAGCATTTAAAAAAAAAAAAAAAAAAAACTCGCGCATAGTTAAAGAACATGCTTTAAAGATTAGTCACGTAGCAATTTTTATCACTATGCATAACAAGTGGATTTTTGCCCCGTTTACACAAAGATTAGTTCAACCCCCCATCCCCTATAAAACCCCCAACCCTCTTCATTCCACCACACCATTCCCCCTCTTCCATTATCTTCTATCTTATATTCATTTGAAATTCATTTTAATTTTTAGTTGTTTTTTTTAAATGGAAAATCATCCGAGTGGTGCAGGGTCTGCTAATATCGGGTCTCCTCAATATTCACCAACTGACTGGTGAAAGGCGTACATGGAACAAGGTGATTTTAGCATTGCTGCTTTGAGGAGCTAGGTGGTTGAGGATGCAATAGAATTCAGATTGTGGTAGAATATTTTTGTGAAGAGTGTCCACAAGATCCCGACATTCATTTGACAAAAGATCTAGACGACAATGCTAAGGCTTTAGAAACTACGTGAGAGTTGTTCTTTAGAACGATTCCACAAGGATATTATTTTAAGATCGATGATCAGCCTATACAAGGTATGTCAACGTTACACCATAACGTTGATAATTTCATAAGTTTGGATATGATGTGCATTTTTTTGAGAACATATGTTGCAATTATATAACAAGTTCAAAGACGAGTTGCAACAGGCAGATTTCGTTGCACGAAGGCTGAAGGAAGCGTGACCAAATTTGTAATATGCTGATATTGCATCTCTGCATTAACATGTGATCCTATTAGAAGAAGATTTACGACATATACAACAACTGCTTGCTACTAGAATTGCAGAAAACATAGTCAATGTTTTTCAACTATGCAGCTACTAGCGAAGGACGCCTAGATGCATTGGTTAAATATAATGCACAATGACATAAGAATGTAAAGTCCATTGAGAAAGTAGTGAATGTTGCAATTCAGTGAATCAAATATTAGATTAGTATTTAATTTGAAACATATTTTTTTATTATGTAATTCAATTATGTTAGTTTCATTTTAATCTCAAATTTTAATATTGAAAGTTGTGGTTTTTCATAAATTAACAAGATCAAATCAAATCAAAACCCTAAGAGTAACACAAAAAGTAAAAATAAAAACGCAGAAAATGCTAAATCATTACCTTGAGTGACTACCGTTGGCTTAAATTTTGGTAGACTTACAAAAACAAATGTCGACTCATGGTTGGAGAGTGATATTCATCCACTACTTCAAATGGTAAGAGAGTGATATATGTCACAAGAACTTTATCTTAGTTGAGCGGCCATAGTTTAGTCTCTGTTTGTTAGGTTGTTAGGTCAGGTCATTCAATGTACAATTAATGAATTAAATGATTACGCACTTCTTTCACCAACAATTGGTTATCAATGAAAAAACAAAGTGTTTATTTTCATATTTACATGTTATATAACTTATAATAATACACTTTTATATAATTATAAATGGTGAAATATTTGAAAATTTCTAAAATGAATAAATTGGCAATGAATTTCGTTAAATAAACTCACAATAATTGAAAAGTTACAAATATTGAAAATCTAGCACTTTAATCAGCATTGCCCTTGCGATCTGACTGGGTCTCAAACACGTAATCAGATGTGTATCATCACGTCCAAGATGCATATTTTTGGTGTTGAACAATGTCTCTGGAGTCATGTCCCAAGGAGCCCCCCCCCCCCCTATCTGCAGAAAATTCTCTTACAACCCATATAGAGATCACTGGATCTGTGGAGATTGTATGAGAGTAAAAAAAAATTCACCACCTTGAGGAGGGGTATTAAATGCCCCCAAACCTAGATATAGTGTCGTGGATTCATTTCCGAAGGGAACACGACTTGGAGAACCTTCTTCGACTTGTCTCTGTACTCAGTCGATATAGCCCTAAGAAGTTGCCATGACTATAGACCGACTTGCTTCTATTAGAAGGAGTTGCACTTGACGTTGAGACAAAGCTTTTGTTAATTGATGCAATTTTGCTTTTAAATCAACATTTTCTTTCAGCAACTCACTAATGATATTTGTTTTTCTGTAGCAAGGTGCAAAACTCTGCAGTGGTGTTAAATCATTCAGCTCCCTTCAAATGCATGCACATTTTATATTATGCTTTAAAAGTTACCACCTTAGTAGTTAGGGATATTTATATTTCTCTAGATCTATCAATTTTGGAGAATATGAAGTAAAATGTTCATAATACCAAACCTATTAAAAAAATTTACATATGCATTTAATCCTATGGGATAATATTAAGAATACAATGTAATATTATAACGTTTAAACCTATAGTATAATATAATATTATAATATTGAAACCTAGTATTTATACATTAAGCATGTATTTTATAATTTGACGAATGTCTCTTATAGTGTTTATTATACATTAAATGTTTATTTGTAATTTGACTAATATAATAGTATATATCAAATAAAATGTATAAATTTATATGTAACATGGATAATAACAACTTCCCTTTCAAGCGAGCCACGGTGTCAAACATCTTGTACAGAAAAAAGTATTGGGTTCACAAACAACACTTTGCCGATGAGCAAATACAATAATGCTTTAACAATCATCTTTCTAAATCTCTATTTCGATCACAATTTGGGGCCTCTTTTCGGTAAGATACTTTTAAACCAACTAACTTTAATACCCTCCGTATCATAGTAAATAACATTAAATTTTGGAAAATTTTCTTGAATATGCTTTAGTGAGAAAATGGTGAACTCATGCTCAAATGTCCGACCCATCCCGATCAAAATACCAGTAAAAGACATAAAATCATAGGGTGTAAACTCTATATCAAACTCATACACCCTATGTCAAACTCTGGCAAGTGGAATTTATCTGTCGTATTTTACCATTGCTTGAGCAATGCACCTAACAACTAACGATTAAGCTATGCATGTTATCATGAAACGGTGATTCTAAATGGCGAGGAAACGGGCGAGGGAGGGGGGTGTGACCCTCCATCCCCCTCGAGATGCGCGCCCATGTGAATCTCGAGGGGGATGGAGGGTCAAACCCCCCTCCCTCGCCCGTTTCCTCGCCATTTAGAATGACTCGTCATGAAATTCAAAAAGTGGGAGAAACCACTTTTCTCCATCAAATATTTGATGCGAGTGTTCTTGTGATAATGGTTCCACAAAGTATTCAACCCTTCCCAATTCCCCTTATATTTGAAAGTAGTTTTCCTAATCTGCTGCATGTTATGTTGTCAATGACTATCAGGGTTATTACATTCGTCGTGACTTGGACATAACCTTCGTATTAAATACTCATGCTTTCGTTATCTTCATTGTCATCTTTGGTAGAAGCGACGTCATTAGCATCAACAAGCACGTACACATAGAGATTAATCTTCACATCCATGTCAATGTCGGGTTTTTGATATGAGGATTCAACATTGGTGGATAGAGCAATCAGAGGATTACGATATGCATTATTACCGCATGAACCTTGAGATAGACGTGATTTTGATGAAGAGGAAAACAGAATTCTGAACCATCTACTCATTGTGTTGGATTTGAAATTTCTAATCTCCAATTGGATTGATTAATTCGTGGATTAGTTGGTTTACTTAGTAATCACATACAATTAAAGTAATGTGCATTGAAGGTAAATAAGTCAACAATGTAATGTGGTTCGCTAGCTTATTGCCAACATTGCTAACATGGGCAACATCCACGGTGAGAAATATCCACCATGAAACAAATATCACGAGTACAAGATTCACATATAGTTGAAAGTGCAATAGTCAAATTAGTTCTAATCTTGTTTTTTCAATCATTATTTAAAATCATTAATGCTCATAATGATTACTCGAGATGTTAAGCCCTTTGTGAGTAACTTGGCTCTGATACAAACCGAGAAGGCAATTATATCTATAATGGTACCACCACAAGGTACCCTAAGATACAATGAACATGATAGAGGGCGGTGAATAGCCTCCCTTTGAAAATCTTTTATTGTGAAATTTTTTGTGGAAGAATGCAAAGACAATGAGACTTTATGTAACGACCGGATCCACATAGTACAATATTGTTCACTTTGAGCCCAAGGCCCGTACGACTTTAAAACACGTTGTACCAAGGGATCCAACGTCACACATATCATTCCATCACCCAGGCTAAGTGGGACTATAACTCCTCCTTGGTAGCCTGCCATCGTCTTTGCTCGCTCATATTTGGTATCATGCCAACTCTCACAGCCGCCCACATAAGGTAGCCTGTTAGCTCTCACACCCCGCTCAGTAAAGGATGTTACACTATACAAGTACTTTGTTGTTACTCCGTGTTCAATACAATCTTCTAGACCTAAACACCAATAAAACATTTAAGATATGTGAGGTTATATTGAGTATGAAATGATTCAACTATAAGTCTAACGATCTTAGAAGTTTTGGGATCTAAATTCGAGATATAATGAACTACTTTTACAAAGTAGATCTTAGACTTGATATACAAATCAAGCCAGCTAGACTATGATTTAATAAACTTAAAACATGCAAGATGAGATATCATAAGTAGTAAAATAAACAATCATGCATAAGGAAAGACAAAACAAAAAATAATACTACATAGACATAACGAGGTTCATGAAAGTCGAGTTTTGATTGGCCTCAACCAATTACTTTTTCACTAAAAAAGCCCCGCAAGCTCCAAGTCTTTATTACCTGTTCAAAGGAGAACTACACTTTCAACTGACTTTCCACAGTCTCGCAAGGTCAAACCGCCGCGCTCCTACCAGATTTACCGACACGAACCAAGTGCTCTATTCCCTGAATTTTACGAACACCTTGGCAATCCTCAATGGGATGCAACCGCAACCAAGTATTATGGACATGCGCTTGAGATTTTGGAGATACCACTTAGTCCTATTGATCGTGTTTTACAAGACTTATTGATTTTTCTAAGGATCACACCATCATGGAATGCAACACAATCAAGTTTCATCTCCTGCCTGGGATCACCTAGTGACACTTACTCATACGAATCCAGACTACAAATTCAAGAACCCACATGGGGAAAGATGAGTTTATCAAGCTAACACTCAAGGAGCTTGTCTAGCAATATCTTTCAAATGGACATATCAGAGAAATGTTTGAGCTTATAATCTCTATTTTTTTATCGATTTCTTAGAATTGAGATTTTTCACCCTTACAATATGAAGGTTTGGGGTGATAATGAAATTTTTTCTCTTCAGGCCTTTAGATCTAAAAGAAGAAGTTGTTTGGTCTAGGTTAAGCTCACTTTTCAATCCTTAGATCTTTCTCTTTCTTTTGAAGCTCATTCAAGGATGATTTGGAGAGATTTCCTCATGAACAACCGAAAGAAACATGTTTTTTTTTTGTTCTATCTGCTGCTTATAAATTGTTCTCACAAGTTTCTCATGAATTCCTAAAGTTGTTGAATGCAACTATTTATAAACTGATCCTAATAGGTGAAATCAATTTCACTGTCATCATACTGTATTTTTCAGAATGGCTACTCTCAAAACAACTCTTTATTTATTTTCAAAATGGTCGTCTGCTGAAGTCACATCTTAAGGGGTGAAGTCGACTTTGCTATGCCCATATATCTTTTTCAATAAAAAAGATTCTCTTTTAGTCACATGGGCACAATACTTTGGCACATGACAATCTACCTTAATATGAACATGTCATTTAAGCATATGGGCACGTCTCATGAGAAAATATCTCAAATTCAAAGTTTGAATTTGGTTCTCCAAATAGCTTTTGGCATTTTATTTGAATTTTAGCCATCAATATGCTATTTTGATTTGTCTTCATTTGCCTCGTATCTTAGTTCACCATCTTGGACTTCAACCATCATGGATTTATCTTTTTGAACTTTGATAATGTTGGATCGGTCTGCATGTATTTGATTTCAGTCTCTTGAATTGACTTCATATTTGGATTACTTTGATTTGACTATGCATTTCTAAAAGGTTTTCTTGTTTATGCAGAGTTAATTAAATTACCCAGACTAGAAAATTAATCTATTGAATTCATATACTACTAATTTATTAATTTTCTTTTTCTTGCCAATTAAAAGATGGAACAACAATGTTATTTAAACATATTTGAAAATCTGGATTGGTTCGGATTTGTGATGTTATTGGGGACTCTGATCTAAATTGAACGGAATTCATGGTAGATTTTATTATTTTTAGGTTGTTTTAGACACCTCAAATTCAGAGTCAAATTATTATAACACAAATTAACCTAATTTCTCATTACATTCACTCATGTCGATAGGCTTCAACAAAATAAATAAATAAATACTTCTTATTTGATCGATTATTACAAAACAAAAATTATATATTGAGAAAGAAAAATCATTCTTAAAATGTTGATTCTCATTTGTGTGTATAAATGATGTTTATCAATTTGATACTTAGTAGCTAGAGTCGCTAAGAAAAGAAAAAGGAAAATTGCTAATACAAAACATTAAAAATGAAACTTCATCATTAAGAACTAAGTCCGCCATTGACACCCATTGACTAACGAAAAGGTTGGTGCAATTGATATTTAGATTAATACCACAAAAGTATTTTGAAGTCAAGTTGAACTTTTGTTTGATCACATAGAAACTGTCACCACTTGCGAGACCAATCAACATTTCACAATTTGGAATTGGTTTCTAAAGCTAACTACTCTAATATCTTTCTTTAGGATCATAGTGGTTAATTAAGGGATTCTTTAAGTTTGGATACCTAAAGTTTAGGCATAATTCAAGTTGAGTATAAAAGCTTACCATAATTACACATCGGGCATGAAATTGGATATTAATTGTTAGTTCAATGACGCTCACCAAGGTCAGATGTCCCACATTGAGTAAAGACCCAACTACTCCTTGATTTTTAGTTCAATGATGCAGACTAAGTCAGACGTCCCATACTGAGTAAAGACCCAAATATCCTCATGTTAAGTGTGTATGTGAAAGGTTAAGTGATGTAGAGATTGCAATACGTATCTCGAGGTGGCTTAACAAGTAAAATTGGGGGATGATTAGGGCATGAAAATGCTATTTATACAGAGTCAATTATTTTCACTTGTTGCGATTATTTTGATAATTCATTAAATTACTTGACAAGTGTGTGTTTTTGGAGAATTCTGTGTTTTAGAGTCATTTCAGGTAAAAAGCCCTCAAAGATATGATCAAGGCGATCCACAACTTCTGGACCAGCCTAAGACAACCTAAAACAAACCCAAGTATGCATTCAGCCCAAAACGAAGAAGAGGAAGCAACCTGTGAGGTGTGCTGGCCATATGAAATAGGAAACCCTCCTTATTTTTTTCTTTATTTCCTTGGTGGCTGCCTCCCTCCCTCTTGTCATGTTTATAAAAAAAAACCCAAATCATCACAATTGATCAACACAATTTTAGAAGAGAAAACAAATAATTTTTGTTAGACTTTTGGAGATGTATTGTCGGCTAGGCTAAGCTTCCATGCAAGGCGAAGAGATGAATTCCTAGATGTAGCTAGTCTAATTTTTATTTGATTCAGTTTTCACGCTTTCACGATGAACAGTGGTATGTTTTCCTCTTCCATAAATTGTTTTAATCCGGTGATTGTTTTCTTCTTCTCCATGTAAGTCTAGTCATCTCTTCTAATGTGTGGAATATTAGGGTTCGATTGATTTCGGTAGATTGGTTGTATGTGATTCTCTTTTACTGTGTTATTATCTCCGGGTATATCGTCAATTTAAGATATCATATATGACAAGTCTTTGCGCTTTCTAGAAAAAAAGAATTCTCATATCTATTTAAATTAGAATATAGTGGCACGTTAAAGATTATTTTCTAGTTATGTTGTTTGGGATGTGAAACACATAATTGAGTTATCATAACTGAATTAATACAAGTTGAAGCAGTGAAATCTAGAAGGGATTCTCGGACCCTTGTGATTTTTCATTCTTGATTTTTGTTCACCTAAATTCAAATTTTTTTTCTCAAGATTTTCTTAGTTTTAGTTCCTTGTTTTGTTGGTATTACTTTCCATTCTTTACTGCATTAACCGCGTGAATTGTTTGAGCGTAATCAAATTTTGGCGCCGTTGTCGGGGACAACATCATTCTACGAGGAGGTTTTCGATATTATCTTTCTAGCATATTTTTTTAGTTTTCTCGGATTTTAGGTTTGGTTTAATTTTCTTTCTATTTCTTGTTTAGTTTTCTTTTAGAAAAACAAAACAGTGCTTAGTTTTATTTTTATTTTTATTTTTTATTTCATTTTTAGAATACCCACTGAATTTCTAAAAAAATAAAAATAAAATTTAAGTCTAGTTTATTTTTAGTTTTCTTTCTATTTCTTCTTTTTAGAATACCCACTGAATTTCTTAGTTTTCTATCTATTTCTTATTTTTTATGTCTAGTTTATTATTGTTTAGTTGTTATAAGTAATCATGAAGATGACCCTGTTCGGTCCCTTAAGGACTACCTTTACCCCACGTGCACTTCTGCACCATCATCTATCATGTTCTCACCAAACACACCACAATTAGATTTTAACTCGAGCATGATACAGTTATTACTCACCTTCCACAGTCTAGATTGTGAAAACCCTTATGTTCACATTAAGGAATTTGAGAAAGCACTGGCCACATTTCACAGCAAGGCTGAGGCTGCAGACTCGATTAGATTGAGGTTTTTTCCATTTCCCCTCAAGGAAAAAGCACAGAGTTGGCTATACTATTTGTGAAAGAAGTCTATAGGTTCATGGGAAGAGATGACCTAAGCATTCTTTCATAAGTCCTTCCCTCACTGCAAAACCAATGGTTTGAAGAGATATATATCTACCTTCATCCAAAATAAAAGTGAGACTTTATATCAGGCATGAGAGAGTTTTAAGGATCTATTGAATATATGTCCACACCATGGGTATGAGAGTTGGTGCTTAGTCAGTTATTTCTATGAGGGGCTTACAAGTAAAGAGTGCCAATTCGTTGAGATGGTGTGCAATGGAGAGTTCCTCCATAAGGACCCGACAAGGCCATTGAGTACCTGAATGAATTGGCTAAGAAAGCCCACACCTGGACCTGGCCGAGTGCTACTGAAAGCACGAACAAAACACTACCAACTGGGGTCTACCAACTTAGGGAAGAAGACACCCCTAGAGCCCAATTAGAGAGAGCGATTAGGGAATTAGAGGCACTTATGACCAAGGATGGTAGACCCACGCATATTGTTGCTAGAGTCGAGTCACAGGATACATGTTTTATTTGTGGGGGGGGGGGGGGGGGGGGCAGGATTGCCCGACCTTGAATGAGATGAAAGGGTCTATAAGGAACAATGTAACGCCTTAGGGATGTACAATAAGCCTTACTCACCCTTTTCTGACACTTATAATTTTGGTTGGAGGGATCACCCAAACTTTGGGTGGAGGTTAGACCCGAACCAACCTGCACAACCACCTAGGCCATACCATGCACTTTTATACAATGAACAACCTAAGAGGAATTCCTTAGCGGATACATTACATGCGTTTATAGAGGCACGAGGTAAAATTAATAAAAATTTTGAGGCTACATTGACACAAGTGGTAGAAGATAACAAGGAGATCAAAACGCCAGATCACCAAGTTGACAAGTTCTCTGACAGTGCAAAAGCGAGACCAAATTCTATCCCAACCTCAAGCAGATCCTAAGGGGCAACATATGGCACGAACCTCCACTTCAGACTCTCAGAACATCAAAGTGGTTAATGCCATAACTACTCGGAATGGTAAGATACTAGATGGACCAAGCCCATCAACCACTACATGCACCTCTTCGAGTAGTACAGAAAACGCCCTTGAAAATGAGCCAAACAAGAAGATTGTGGTTCATGTCCCCTTTCCTCAATCGCTCCGACCTAATGGGAAAAGTATGAAAATACAAGGTGAGATCCTAGAACATCTAAAACATGTTAAAATTAATCTACCTTTGCTGCATGTGACTAAACATCTACCAACTTATGCGAAGGTCATCAAGGATCTATGCAACATCAAGAAGACGCACCATGTCAAGAAGATTGATTTCTTGACTAAACAGATAAGTACGGTGATCAAGCAGAAGACACCATCGAAGTACAAATATCCAAGGTGCCCCACGGTCACCTTCCAGTTCGAAACTCGTGAGTTCGGCCAAGATTTGTTGGATCTAGGAACAAGTGTGAATATAATACCATATTCTATCTACTTGCAAATGGGTCTAGGAGAGATCAAATCCACATCTGTGGTACTACAATTGGTTGATCGATCGATTAAGAAGCCAAGAGGAATAGTCGAGGATGTATTGATACAGATCGATAAGTTCTATTACCCCGACGATTTTCTTATTTTGGATACCCATTATGTCGTTAATATGGAGTTTATAGTTCCACTCATTCTAGGTTGACCTTTCAGTGCCATAGCTAACACTCTTATTAATTGCAAGAATGGTATGATGAAGCTATCTTTTGGGAACATGACTCTAGATGTCAACATATTCAACATTGGAAAGCAACCACGTGACAATGATCTGTGCTACCACACCGATATAATAGACACACTGATACCAAATGAGGCTCTCTTAAGCGATTTTTTTTAATCTTTAGAGTATCTATTTTGTGTTTCCGATTTTGAGAGTTCACATTATCCTGACAATGTTTTTTATATATTTTTTAGGGTCAAAGGATGAAGGAAACCATGCTTTGAGGAGTTGCTAAGATAAAAAGAGAGACCACGACCATCCACCATGGAGATCCCAAAAGTTGACCTAGTTTCACCATGAAGTTGCATAGAGGAACCGTGAATGGTTGCCCAAGTTTACTTGGATTGATGTTCTCCACCTCTATTTTTGTTTTTTGTTTTTTGTTTTTTGTTTTTTGTTTTTTGTTTTTTGTTTTTTGTTTTTTGTTTTTTGTTTTTTGTTTTTTGTTTTTTGTTTTTTGTTTTTTGTTTTTTGTTTTTTGTTTTTTGTTTTTTGTTTTTTGTTTTTTGTTTTTTGTTTTTTAGTAAAGGTTTATTGCTTTCGTTGTTTGTTTTTCTATTTTTCTTTGAGTGTTTCAGGTTAATTTAGGTTTAGGCACTGGAGTCACTCAGAGCCCATCACCCTCCTGTGTTCCTCTCTCCTGTTGGTATGATTTTCATATCTTTTGGTGATTGTGATAACACTGTCAAAATTAGGTTGGGGATGGTAGCATATTCAAGCTTGTTGCTATTTTTTGTTTTGTGTGAAATTTTCATAGCATGTTGTTTGATTTTGAGTCTTGGTGAACTGTTCATGCATGATTACAACATTTTTGTCAAGGTTCAATGATACTATCTTGATTGACATTGACTGATTTTTGGAAACTCACTTTTGTGCACTGGCTAAGCTTTGTGGACTGATTTGGAGAGTTGATGCATATGAGTTTCTTTATTTTGACCATGCTTGAAGCACATTTTTCTTGATTGAGTAGAAAGTTTGAGATAACTGGCATTACGAACTTTATTACTCATTGGAATTGGTTTCGTCAACATTTGAGATGTCCTATTTTGTTTACCTTGCATGTGGAGAAACGATTTGGTTAATCTTTGAGGTCTTCTAATCCATCATTGATATTTGATTGTCGACAACATCTCGAGAATCGTCATTATTCTATCAGTTTATTTTTATTATAATTAGTCATTTCATGTAAAAAAAATCAAGAAAAAACTCAAAATTATAGATTTTGTTTTCGCTTTTGATTCAAAAGAAGGGAGATTCAACCGCGTAAGGAAAATACGTCATCTCATTCAAAAGGAAAGAGCTTCAGCATCAAGGCTTTATTGATTAACCAATGAAATTTCGAGGCATAATTATGGTAAGCTAGGTTAAGTGTTTTGAATGATGTGACTAGCCTATCGTGTGATAAATTCTTATTGACTTGCAAAACAAAAATCAGATCCCAAATCAAATCTACAAGTCTCCTAAAAGTATCGCATCGGCAATGACCTTTTTAGAAAAGAAACACATTTGCTCCAAAATCTTATTCTTGGATACCTCCTTCGTCCCTTTGAACACATAAGCCTTGGGGATCTGCCCATCCTTCCCATTCGAAGCAAAGGAATTCAATTTGATCACGATAGACCGACAACGAGTGAGATCAATTTTTGTGCACTAATGAACAAAAAAATTAAGAAATCCAGGATGTAGATCCATGGCTTGTTCAACAATGCTCACAAGGGCGTTGTCATTGAGAAAGAGCCTCAAAAGTTTGTTATTAAGGGAGAGCACGTTAAGCAACCTCTCGAAGAGTTTGCTCTCGAGAGTGTATTGGAATCTTTGTTAGTTAATAATTTAACAAAATTTGGAGCCTCAAGAGAGTTTGTTCTTCAGAGGTTAGAGCCTCAAGAGGGCTTTTTTAGAGGTTGGAGAGCTCGTTAAACAACCTTGAGAGTTTGTTCTCGAAAGTATTGTAGTCTTTGTTAGTTAGCAAAGTTTGCAGCCTCAAGAGTTTGTTCTTGAGATATTGCAATCCTTGTTCTAAAAATATAGTGGAAGAATTGTAAAAAAAACGTTGATTGTGTTTCTTCTTGTATTATTGTTTCCGCATTAGCTCCGAATCATTACGTGTATCATGTTTCTTGCAGCAACAACAAAAACAAAATGCTAAGATCATAATCATTATCATCAAAGCGCATTCCCAATACTCTCGGGGTCGGCTACACGTACTATGGTTCTCCAAGCAATGCAGTCTTCCCACGTATTCTTGCCTAATCCAAGTTCAAGAATGTCTTCCTTCATCGCTAAGATGTGTAAAACCACCCTAATATTACATTTTCATTCATGATATGCTAAGATGTGTAAAACCACCCTAATATTGTGGTGTTACACATTTCAATGCATCCACTGTTCTTTATAGCATTACTCTTGTTGCACTTGATAATCAGTAGACATCAATTTACATCCAAATAGTCCCCCATCTGCCATGGAGACAACAACGAAGAGCAGTACGAGCAGCAAGATCAAATTAAAAGACAATGAAGATTTCTTCTGAGCCATGTTTTCGCCCTATGTGGTTTAGGAACTCTAGCTAATTACCTCGTCTAATTTATACTAGATTTGTTGAACATGAGATACCTTAATAGGTCTGTGTTTACAAGGGTGATTTTTTTTTGCACCTGAAACATTCTCTTTACATTGTTCGAATAACAGACTGGTGTTGGGACAAATACAAATAAAACAATACCAAGGAAATAATCTAAAACAATAATAAATGAGACACCAAGATTTACGTGGAAAACCCTTCAATGTGAAGGGAAAAACCACGGGGCAAATCCGAGAGAATCCATTAATCAAATAAGAAGTACAATAACTTGTCTAGATTTTTGCCCAAAGCTTGAGTAAATAACACGGGTTACCTCACAGCAAATTAACCCAAAAGCTTCTTCAACTTCTTCTACCAATCAATCGACAAAACTAAGTCGATATCACAGCCACGCGTCACACTTTGTCGCACAAAATCGCGCCCAAAAAATCAGACACAAAGTCACCGTCCACGCGCACACAGCCGCACCAAACACCAAAGAGAATTCTATGTTCTCTGTTGCTTATTCACACAACAACTTCTCTGAAAACTCTATATCATAAAACTTTGTATTATGCACCTATTTATACTTGTTTGCAGCCACCCAAATAGAACCTTGTTTCTATTTAATTAACCAGCTGCCAAATAGAACTTTGTTTCTATATTCAAATAGAACTTTATTTCTATTTAATTAACACCGCCTCAAATAAAACTTTGTTTCTACATTCAAATAGAACTTTGTTTCTATTTAATTAACACCGCCTCAAATAGAACTATGTTTCTATTTATTTATGTTTTTGTTTCTTATTGAAAACTTTTTTTCCTTATTCAACCAAACTTGAAATTATGTTTGATTACTTACCAAAGTTGGATCCACCCTAATGGGTTGGACCTCAACAAATCTCCCCCTCCAGACCATTAGGGAAGAATCACTACATAATCATATTAGGGCCATTCCAATGAGTTCTCTACAGAACTCATGTTTTCCTTTTGAAACTACTTTTGTCATCTTCACCACGGTTAAGAATATATCATCAAAATCTATCCCCTTCTTTTGAGCAAAGCCTCCACTAATCGAGCTTTATGCTTCACATTTTTTCCATCACCATCCTTTTTCAATTTGTACACCCATTTGTTCTTCAAAGATTTTCTACCTTTTGGAATCTCAACTAAATCATAAGTACCATTCTTATGCAAGGAACTCATCTCTTCTTGCATAGCTTTCATCCAGCTATCTTTATATTTATGATCTAGTACTTCTTGAAAATTTTCTGGTTCACCTTCTTCTATAAGAAAAACATACTCATAATTGGGGTACCTCTTTGAAGGTTGGCGCTCTCTGGGAGACCTTCTTAATTGAGGCTTTACTATTTCTTGCTGAAGGGGTTGATCTTCATGCGCAGTCTCATCTGTTTCTACATGATCATCATTAACAACTTCATTTTCTGGCATATGGTCACCAACTATATCATCTGGCATCTCTCCCCCATTTTCAACATGCGACAAAGGAGGAGGAAGTGGTGTAAGATCTGCTACTTCATTATTTATCTGCTTGGGCTGTTCCATTTTCTCAAAATATGCAATGGTATGATCTTAATAAAATACCACATCTCTGCTTCTAATAATTTTCTTATTCTCAGGATCCCATAATCTGTAGCCAAACTGCTCATCTCCATAACCAATGAAAATACATGGAGATGCCTTCTCATCAAGCTTTAATCTCTTCTCGTTCGGTACATGAACAAATACTTTACAACCAAATACCTTCAGATGAGAGTATGAACTATCTTTCCCTCTCCATACTCTTTCTGGAATGTCACCATCTAAAGGAAATGAAGGAGACCTATTGATGAGATAACAAGCTGTACTAGAGCTTCAGACTAGAACTCTTTTGACAATTTAGCCATGCGAAGCATGCATCTCACCTTTTCTACAATAGTCCGGTTCATTCTTTCTGCTACCCCATTATGTTGTGGAGTGCCAGGAACTGTCTTTTCATGCCGTATACCAAACTTACTACAATAAGCTTTAAATTCTTTTGATGTGTACTCGCCACCATTATCATTGCGGAGACACTTCAAAACTCTACCTGTTTCTCTTTCAACCTTAGCATGAAACTGCTGGAATTGCTGAAAATCCTGGTCCTTAGATCTTAGAAAATATATCTACACATTTCTTGATGCATCATCAATAAATGTCAAGAAGTATCTACTACCACCAAGAGAATCTACTTCAATGGGACCACAAACATCAGTGTAAACCAAATCCAACAAGCCATATTTTCTTTTTGATGATCTACGAAATGCAACTCTATGATGTTTACCAAATAAACAATAATCACAGGAGTTAAGAGGAGTACCTTTCAAGGAGGGAATTAATTTTTTCTTTTCTAAGAGTTGCATACCTTTCTCACTCATGTGTGCAAGTCGCCTATGCCACAAGTTTGTAGAAGAACCATCTTCAGCTGTATTCAAACCAGTCTCACAATTTCACCTGAGTCAAGTATAGTGTGCAGCACGCCTTACCCTTTACCACAACAAGTGAACCTTTGGTAAGCTTCCATGCACCATTACCAAAATAATTAATATACCCTTGTTTATCCAAAACAAGTCCAGAAATCAGGTTCAGACGAATATCGGGAACATGACGGACGTCTTTCAAAGTCATCGTGCACCCCGTATTAGTCTGGACACACACATCACCTATTCCCACTATTTTAGAGTTGCTAGTGTTTCCCATCTTCACACTGCCAAAATCTCCTGCTCTATAAGTAGTGAAATAGTTTTTCCTTGGGGTTGCATGATAAGATGCACTAGTGTCAATAATCCATTCGCTTCCTTCATTTGCAACATGCAAACATTCACCTTCGCCATACAAAAGAGCCACGGGTTCATCAATAACAGCAGCTGTAGCTTCTTTACTATCATCATTCTTAACTTTTCTCTCTTTCAAATCTCTTTTGTAACTATAACATTGTTTTCTGAAATGGTCTAGTTTACCACAATAATGACACTTAAAACTTCTATCTCTTGACTTTGATCTCCCTCTTGACTTATCACGGTTCTTATATATCATAACCATGATATTTCTTATATTTTTCTCTCCCCCTATTTTCAGTCACAAGTGCTTGGGAATGATCAGTACCGGTAGACTTCCTTCTAGTCTCTTCATTAAATAAACTACCGGTAACCAACTCCATGGTAAACTGTCCATTCGGTGTTGAATTACTAACTGACACCACCAATGTTTCCCAACTTTCTGGTAATGAGCTAAGAAGTAATAGTGTTTACATTTCATCATCTAACACTATCTTCATGTTGGACAACTGATTCACCACACTTTGCACCTCATTCAAGTGCTCAGCAATAGAACTACCTTCATTGAATTTCAAGTTCACTAACTTTCTGATCAAGAATGCCTTGTTTGCAGCAGTTTTCCTTTCATATAAATTTTGGAGTTTGGTCCAAAGAGCATGTGCAGACGTCTCAGCTGACACATGATGAAATACCGAATCATCTAACAATTGCCTGATGTGACCAATAGCCTTTCTGTTTAATTTCTTCCACTCTTCTTCTGACATATCCTTGGGTTTAGCTGCATCTCCCTCAATTGGAGGGTACAAATCCTTACAGTATAATATGTCTTCCATCTTGGCTTTCCAAATAACATAGTTTGAGCCATTAAGGCTAATCATCATTGTATTGTTGTTATTCTCCATGTCATCTCTCTTAATTGACAATCTCCCAACAATTGCTACGATACCACTTTGTTGGGACAAATACCAATAAAACAATACCAAGACAATAATCTAAAGCAATAATAAACGAGACACCAAGATTTACTTGGAAAGCCCTTCAATGTGAAGGGAAAAACCATGGGGCAAATCCGAGAGAATCCACTAATCAAATAAGAAGAAGTACAATAACTTCTCAAGCTTTTTGCCCAAAGCTTGAGTAATACAAGGAGTAAATAACATGGGTTACCTCATAGCAAATTAACCCAAAAGCTCCTTCAACTTCTTCTACCAAATCAATCGACAAAACTAAGTCGATATCGCAGCCACGCGTCACACTTTGTCGCACAAAATCGCGCCCAAAGAATCAGACACAAAGTTACCGTCCACGTGAACATAGCCGCACCAAACACCAAAGGGAATACTATATTCTCTGTTGCTTATTCACACAGCAGCTTCTCTGAAAACTCTATATCATAAAACTTTGTATTATGTACCTATTTATACTTGATTGCAGCCACCCAAATAGAACCTTGTTTCTATTTAATTAACCAGCTGTCAAATAGAACTTTGTTTCTATATTAAAATAGAACTTTGTTTCTATTTAATTAACACCACCTCAAATAGAACTTTGTTTTTATTTAATTAACACCGCATCAAATAGAACTATGTTTCTATTTATTTCTGTTTTTGTTTCTTATTGAAAACATTTTTTCCTTATTCAACAAAACTTGAAATTATGTTTGATTACTTACCAAAGTTGAATCCACCCTAATGGGCTGGACCTCAACAACTGGAGACATTTCAAAAGACTGGGATCAAACAACATGCTACTTCACTCTCTTGCTATATCTAGATGACTGCCACTCAAAATCAAATTAAACACCTTGAATACACATAACTCCTTGAAACAATAGCCAATATATTGCAGATTCATTTATGGCAAACAAGGATGAGAGAAGTTATGTAAAAAAGCTCTCCAATTAGCCCATCCACGCAAATCTCATACTTCTGACTCAACACAAAACATATAAATCTAGTAACCAGAATAAAATCATTAGGCAAAGGACAAAAATCTGAAGTTTCATCTTATAATTCTTTTATCCATGCAAATAAAAATACATTTCTTCCAACATAAAACATAATGAACACAAAACAGGGAGGAAGCTGAGAATTAAAGACACGCAAAAGGATATTTAATAGCTACCATATATTATTATGTTTTCTTCGCGTTTCCCTTCTTAAACA
Source organism: Berberis vulgaris (assembly GCA_963556465.1). Classification (NCBI taxonomy): domain Eukaryota; kingdom Viridiplantae; phylum Streptophyta; class Magnoliopsida; order Ranunculales; family Berberidaceae; genus Berberis; species Berberis vulgaris. Next base: position 60,889,082 of record OY747132.1, read on the forward strand.
TCACTATCTACATTGCAGACTGATTTTGGTGAAAATTAGCTTGGAATAAGACCAAGTTTCATAAGATATTGAACTGATTCTAAAATAAGGCCAAGTGTCATTAGGATCACAATGCTCAAAATTGCATGTAAGAAGTTCATCATTGTTAAGTTTCTTAGCTTTTCTACCTTTTAAGATTTTAGATTGTAGGAAACCAAAACCTGTGAATCAGAAATTCTAGGGAGCAAGGGATGGGTGTAACCACCGATCTGCCTCGAAATGCATAGCGTCACTTATCTCGAGGGAGATGGGTGGTTACACCCATCCCTCGCCCTTTACCCTCGCCTCTTCCCTCGCTACCTAGAAGGGCTCTAAAGTAGTACTAGCTCCTTACCATCCTTATGAAAGCAACAGTAGGGTTGTTCATGGTTTGGTTTCAACCAAACCACAAACCAAACCATATCGACAAATCCAAACCTAACCGAATCAAACGTGTAATGAAACCGAACCAAAATGAAATTCAATGAAACCAAAAACTGAACCGATCACTTCAGTTTCAAAATGTTACAAACCAAACAGAACCAAAACCAAAACTAAACTAAACTAAATTGGTCGGTTCAGTTTGGTTCGAGCGGTTTGACCAGTTCATTTGATTTTTATTTAGCCCTAGCAAACAGGGAAAATAGAATCTGGTAGCGCGCTTAAGGAAGAATTACTCATCATGAAGTGCTTAGTCCAAGACTATTTCACACGGCAAATCTTCATGACCCAAATCTCATAATTTTGATCATCTAGCCCTATTAAAGCAAGACAACCCCCTAACACGGTTAGTAGAACATTCGTAAATTGAAACATCTCTTCCAGTTTTGGAATGACACCAACTATTTCGCCCAGCTCTCCAGATGAAAAAAATATCATCCAATAGAATGTCACTTATATCGTTACAAGCCCAACGAAGTGAGTTGTGGAAAAGAACTGGCGAGCTCCAGTTAATATAACCATCAGTAATTGACTAGCCAGTACAATCAACACATTCAAATCCTTGATAATCCAAATAAAAAAACAAAGCCAAACAAACAAAACTTAATGTTTAGAAAAAGAAAAAAAAACTACGATTCTAAAATGATATGATCCTGTCAGCACAAAATAATAAAAACTAGAACTCTAAACACCATTACTGTAAAGAATTATATTGAAAATATTGTTCTCCCTTCATTGAATAGAATACAAGCTTATATAGAGCTAACTTTGACATAACCTAATAGAAATAGGAAACCTAGCAAACTTAGGAAACCAAAATACAATAGGAAATCTAACCAAACTTAGGAAACCAAAATACAATAGGAAAGTCTTCCTAACCCATTCTGTAACACTTTTCTATTCTGTAACAGAGGTAGATTTCTATTCTGTGACACTTTCCTATGTTACATACTTCTATTCTCTAACACCCCCCCCCGCAAGCTGGACATGTAGATGCAGACGAAATGTGCAGCTTGGAGGAAACTTTGAAGACCTATTTGGTGATGAAATCATTATCGTCGAGGCTGGACGAGTCCTGGTATTGCTCAATTCGAGTGGTATTGCTCAAGTCGAGACAACACGGATTTTGGTAATGCTCAAATCGAGTGGTATTGCTCAATTCGAGACATAGATTTTGGTATTGCTCAATTCGAGACAACACATATTTTGGTATTGCTCAATTCGAGCGGTATTGCTCAATTTGAGTGGTAGAGCTCAATTCGAGACATAGATTTTGGTATTGCTCAATTTGAGTGGTATAGCTCAATTCGAGACATAGATTTTGGTATTGCTCAATTTGAGTGGTATAGCTCAATTCGAGACAACATAGATTTTGGTATTGCTCAATTTGAGTGGTATAGCTCAAGTCGAGACAAGACAGGTTTTGGTATGGTTGGCCCCCCTTCCTTGATTGAATTGCAGGTTGGCGGCGTGTTGCTGATATGCATGAAGTTGTTGTAGAGTGCAATTTCCCTTCAATTTAGTTGAACTTTGTTGTCGCTTGCATCCCTCCCCCGCCTCTTGCATAGTTGTCAGAGGCGGGGAAGAGCTTGAATCCCCAGAGTCTTAGGTCACCAAAGAAAGTAGCTCTGATACCATGTAAAGAATTATATTGAAAATATTGTTCTCCCTTCATTGAATAGAATACAAGCTTATATAGAGCTAACTTTGACATAACCTAATAGAAATAGGAAACCTAGCAAACTTAGGAAACCAAAATACAATAGGAAATCTAACCAAACTTAGGAAACCAAAATACAATAGGAAAGTCTTCCTAACCCATTCTGTAACACTTTTCTATTCTGTAACAGAGGTAGATTTCTATTCTGTGACACTTTCCTATGTTACATACTTCTATTCTCTAACAATTACCAATGACAGACATGCTGTGAGCACAATATTTAGATCCATTACTTTGGGAGTTTGGTCTCTGCAGTCACCCTATAGGCAATCAAACAAACAAGAAGAAAAAATTAACTATTTTCTTTTTCGTCCAAGATAAAGGAAAATAAAATATTCGAAGGCAATCAAACAAACCCTAGGATTTATATCATCTACACACTACAATAATAATAACCTTGTGCTCTATTATATACTAGGATATTTTCCGTGTCGTTGGCACAATAAAAGTTTAACATAACAAACAGAGTTTATTCTATTTTAAATATCAAGATAAATAAATATCAAAATGTTGGATATGAGAATCGAACGAGTAAATCTAGCCAGCCATGTTTGCTAGCCCCATTCTCTTTAAAACACAACCATAAACACTATCTATAAAAGGGGTAAAAGTGTAAAAAAAAATGCCAAAAAAGGGCTAGCAAACAAGGCTGGGTAGAATTGTTGGAATCGCACATGCACTCTTATTGGGAATTTTTTTGGTGTTTTTACACTTTTTACTCATTCTCTTTAAAACACCGCCACAAACACTATCTATGAAAGAGGTACAAAGGCTAGCAAACAAGGCTGGCTAGAATTGTTGGAATTGAACACATGCACTCTTATTGGAAATTGATTAAAGGTAAGACATAAATGCTGACTTTAAGTCCCAACCATTAGATTAAACGAATCTCAATCATTAGCTATGTTTATCTACAAACTTATCTCTTGCTTTAAGTTCTATGTGATTCGTTAGATTCTTAAATTTGGGTAAATCTCAACCTTTTTTTTTTTATCTCCAACCTCAAACACCATTCAGATTTGTAATATAGATGATTGCGCTCATATTCTAACAATATTCTATTACACCCTTATACACAAAAGCAAACAAATAACCCTTAATCACAATCAAGCTTGGTACCGAACAATCATATTACCCTCGCTTCTTTATGACCACCCACAAATAACCAACCAAATTAACCTCCTTGGAGTGCTTGAACAACCGATCCAAACTAAGGGAATCCAAAAAGAACTTGGATTACTTTTCATGAGGGCCAATCATCTCTAATCATGAAATAGGCAATCACATAAGAAAATGCGTCATTCATGAAGATATTTGTATGATCAGACAATAAGCATAATTTACTGATATTTTTCACTTTTTGATATCCAAGTCCAAGGATTGTGATTTCATTTTTTTAGGCAATTTTGGTAAATTTATTTTAAAAAATATTTCGTTGTATATGGAAAAACGTATAAATTTCGGTTGCACTTTTGAAATTATCAATATAATTTGAGCATCTTAGACTCTTACATACTACAAAAGAGTTTCACAAAACTCATAATGTCATATAAACTACATATTGCATAAGAATCATTTATATAACAAAAATTTTAATACTAAAACTAAGGTAATAACGGATTAAAATGTACGAAAATTGAGATTGGCCTATGAAAGGAATAATTACTTCGGATTTCGAAAAAAAATTTGGTAAACTAAAAAAGAAATATTTTGTGAAATTTTGACATTTTTCAAGAAATCACATTCCACCCAAGTCTACCATCGATTATGTCAAACCATGTAACACTTTCATAGGGAAATCAACAATTCACTAATTCTTAATTGGTAATTTCCTTACTACTCATCACTTCTTTGGCGACGCCTCCACTAAGATAACATATGGTGTTTAGATTATTATTAAATAATATTTTCATTTAGAGGATTATCTTGTTTTTTCACCCTTCATAAGGGGTGTACATCTTTAATCACCAAAATTTATCATAATCTGCATTTTTGCCTTCAAACTATGCGGTAGGGTGTTTTATTCTCCAGTTTTTAACAGTTCGTTGTACATATAAATCCCAAGGTTCAATGTGATAAAAAAAAATAGCATCATGAGAAAATTTTCCTTCCTAAGTCCTTTGCTAAGAGTATCCAAAAGAAGAGCAATTCTATATTATTACTATGTAACTTTTTGTAAAGAAAACTTTTTAAATAAACAAACTAATGTAGCATAACATCCTATCAATACTTTAAACTTTGCAATTTCTTTACTGACATAAAAAAACAAATTATGCTAACAAAATGATTCAAAAAATATATATATACTTATGCTAACATCCCTCAAGAATGGATAACTGGTGTTAATGTAGGAAGGAAAGCATACCTATGCAAATTGAAACAGGAAAAACGCATCATATATGTAGTTAGTAATGACAATTTAGTTGAAGGAGCTAGGTAGGTAGCTACCTTTTGGGTTCAGTCATATATTCATTCAACACTAAGAAATAATACCTTTATTATTGTGACACACCGATTCCTAGATGGGAAGGCTTGATCTTTTCAATCTTCTTCGGGGTATGCAAGGATTGTGATTTTATCTTTTGAGTAAATTTCGGTCTCCTGATTTTAGGAAATATTTCGGTGTGTAAAGAAAAAATGTAAAAATTTTGAGTATATATGAAATATATAATGAATTTCGATGATATAATAAATATACAAAAAAAATATGCAAGTAAATAAATGAATTAAACACATTAAATGAAAACTAAAATACCTATAATTAGAAAATCTAGGGGTAGTTTAAAAAATCAATATATGTAGAAGAAGTGATAAATAAGAAATTAGGGGGTGGTTTAAAAAAGCAATAAATAATTATTATAAAAAAAACTCAAAATTTACATAAAAATCCCAAAATTTTTTGAAACAATCCTCGAAAATGTAATTTTTAGTAGTTGGTTTTTGTATTTTTACGAAATCTACGAAGAAACCCTGAAATTTACGAAAAAACCTTGAAATGTTTTGAAAAAAACCCTCGAAAAAATTGTAAATTTTTTTTCTTCCACCCTTTTTGTTTTCGTAATTTCAAAAAAATGAAAATTTCGGCCAAATTTCGCGAAATCACAATCCTTGAGGGTATGGCTGGCATATAGATTTGATAACCCTAAGAAATCCTCAAGGAGCACTTCTTCCTTCCGTGTGGATAAAGCCTTAAAGTTCTATTGATAGTCTGAATTTGAGAGTTGGTTTTGGTGCATAAGAGAGATGAAAAAAAAATGCTTTCTTAAATAAAATTAAACTACATATATAACGATCAGGAACAATGTGAATTTCACATAACAATATAAATTAACATAAAGATTAAGATAGATAGTGACAATAGAAGAGTACCTGACAAAAAGCTACTAACAATCACTACATGAGATGAACCTTGGTTTGATGAACTTAAGTTGAACTTTGGCATAACAGGACACTGCGAAGGCAGTTCCACGTGCATTAAACCAGTTCTGATTTATTGATCAGCCACATAAAAAACTCAAAGGCCTGGATCTAGAGAATCAATAATGCTTGTTAGTTCCAAGCAAAAAGTATGAACAAATAGTATAAGATTGTTGTTGTAAATGCAGTAATTCAAATTAAAAGACAAGAACGAGGTTATCAATTGTTTTTGGGTTGAGTCGCGGACTTGGTCGCTTTCTTTAATATGTTTTGCGGCTCTGCTCAACAATGTGCAAGCAGTCTAGTAGCCCCGCCGTCCCCAGGATAAAACAGCCCAAAATCTTCTCTGTCTCGTTCAAACAATTGCACTGTTGATGAACGGAATACTATCCACCCTTAATCTCTTGTTTGCTCGGAATCACCAATACAATGTGTAAAATTCAAACAAAAAGGAAAACTCTGAAATACGAAGAGAAAAAGTTACTTCTCTGATTGAAATACTAAGCTAAAAGTGTTTTGCAAAATGTTTTGTTTTTTTATTCTTGTATCTCTAAACTCTGAATTGTGTTTGTATTTATAGGGAGAAAATCGCACTGCTAAATACAAAAACACGGCTAGATACATTGACAAAAATCGCGTGGAGAACGCAATTCAAAAAATATGGAAAACGTGGAGGAAATCCCGGCGCAACGCATGGCAAACATGTGAGAGAGCAAAATTCCGTCTATGTGCATCTGACTTAGTCTCTCTTCTCTGCATTCAAAAAAAATATTTTCTTTTAAATAAATTTTCAATAAAAAGAATGGGTTACTCTCTAAATGACCCGACCCGATGCGCGCGAGAGTCTATCTCTCCCCTCCTCACAAAAGTGTGGTACCCCAAGGGGTCCAAACCCAAGTCCCAAACACTCTCCTTATAAACTCTTCCACAATGAGTTGTATAGAAGATGTGGGACTAAAATTAGAGAGAGATCCAGAGGTCAAAACCAAGTTCATACCCATTTTCTTTTATTTTTAAAAAGTCATATTTTCAACAATTGCAGTGAATGGGTCTATCAAACTTTTAAAACCTGAACTTAAATACAAAATATATGTATATTAATTTATCAGAGAGTTGTTATATAAAATCAGTATTTAGGGATAACAAAATTTTTAGATTTCTGTGACAAAGCTTCTATTGGGATGTGGGTTTATTGAGATTTTAATCCTAATGTGGAGTTGGGTATCCTATCTTTCGTCCTTTAAGGGCTTGTTTGCCAATATGGACATGGAAATAAGATCCTTTAAGGATGACTGAGATCGCGAGAAAGAGGAAGAGCTTTTACTCTCTTCAGTCCACTATCCACACCTTGCAGTCCATTCTGTACCACCACACACGGCGACAGTGTTTTGTTTCTTCACCTCTCTTTTTCTTATTTTTAGTTTGATAATTAATTATGGATTACTGTTTGAACATAATTAATATGTATAACTAAACTTCTCTTAGCTAGGGGTTGATTCAAAACCCCGAACATGTGTTTTATGAATTAATTGAATTTAATGTTCCTTGCTATTAGTGATTGTGTTTTGCTTAACTACTTTATAGAGAAATTTTCTTTGTATGCTTGTTAAGGTGGCCAACTTAGTAAATATGCTAGGATCTGGGGCTAGATTATAGGAGAGTTTCACCTAATTGTTATAATCATGTACTCACAAGTAGTAAATACCAAGCAACGTTGGTGAGGTTAAGTAAAAACCTAGGTAAGAACAAGATGTTGATCATACTTGTAATTGTCTAGTCAGTGTTCATATTTTTCACAAAACTTAATGTTCTTAGATTGTTATCTAACTTGTGATTCCTGATTAGATAGCATGATAAGAATAGTTTAAAAGCGACGCTAAGTTTAATTCAACGAACTTGGGAAAATAATAAGATTAATGCAGTGTTGATCACGGTTAATCTTTAGCATTGTCACTCACGAGTTAGCAAGTGATTATTGAAGATTGATTTATGAGCATATGTTTGGTGTGTGGAGATAAACCCTTAGCTAATTTCTCATATTTGCCATCCCTTTAGTTTTATTATCTTTATAGTAATTTTCATAGTTTAACTTAGAAAATCCAATCCCCCATTATTTACTTAATTAAGTTGTTAGTTGTCTTTTAGTTATTCTTAGTGTTAATTGGCAAGCCCTCTAATCTCTGGTCCAGAACGATCCCTACTTATTCTATACTACAATCACAAAACAAGGTATTAAGTTGTGTGCTACTAAAATAACGCATCAATTTTTGGCGTCGTTGTCGGGGATTAGTAAAATTGTTAATTACTTTATTAGTTTTTATTTATTTATTTATTTTTCTTACCAGTTCATGCGCAATAGGAGATCCAGAAAAAACTTATTAGAATACGATTCAGAGCCTAAGAAAACATTTAGAATATGGAGAGAAACAAAAGAGAGAAAACTTATTAGAATACGATTCACAAACGTCTAGCTCTGAATCTTAACTTGAAAAGTTCGACATGGGAGACAATAGATCTATTAAAGAACTTTCGGCATTCACCTTGGACAATGTCGCACCCCTGTGCATTCAGTATCCAATAGTCGCGCAAGGCAAGACAGAGTCATTCGAGCTGAAATCCAGTCTACTTCATCATATTCCGAAGTATCATGGTTTTTCTATGGAGGATCCAAATAAACATTTAAAGGAATTTGAAGTTGTTTTCTCCAGTATGAAGCCAATAACTGTGGATGAGAGCATTTCCCTTTTCTCTGGCTGATAGGGCTAAGGATTGGCTTTATGAACTACCTTCCGGAACAATATATTCTTGGGATAGCATGAAGAAGGTGTTTCTAGATAAATTCTTCCCAACTTTCAAAATTAGTGGTATACAGCAAGGTCCAGGAGAATCATATCCAGCTTACTATGAGCTCTTCAAAACTATCATAACATCATGTCCACAGCATCAGATGAAGGATGAGCTCCTGATTCAATACTTTTATGAGGGATTGTTTTCTCTTGAGCGACAGATGTTAGATGCAGCGGCAGGAGAAGCTTTGATTGATAAAACTCCAGCAGCAGCAAAGACTTTGATTGCAAACCGAGCCTTAAATGCCAAACAGTATGAAGGAATTAGAGAACCTTCACACCGTGTCCATGAGGTAAGTACTAACTCTAGTTTGGAAGCTCAAATGGCTAATCTTACCTCACTTGTGACTCAGGCTCTAAGGAAGCCAAATGTGCTAGGAGTTGCACAAGTTTGTGGTGTGTGTACTAAGCCAGGACATTTATCTGATCAATGTCCTCAACTGATTGAGAATAGCGGTTGGGAGAATGTCAATGTTGTAGGTTTTCAGGGGCAAATAGGAATAATCCTTATTCAAACACTTACAATGAAGGTTGGAGAAATAACCCCAGCTTTGGATGGAGAAATCCAGAACAACCTCAAAAATAAACTTCAAATCGGCCACATCTGGTTTCGTCCAAAGGCCGCCAGAACCACCTCAACACAATTCAGGTATGCCCCTTAATTATGATGAGATTTTAAAATAGTTAACTATTTCTCAGCAGAACCAATCAAAAGATATAGCAGATTTGAAACTATAAATGAGACAAATAGCTGAGTTTATTGGACAAATTCGCGAGCAAGAAAAACTTTCCAGTTCTACCATTCCAAATCCGAAAGGCGGGTTTGAAACCGCAAAAGCAATTACATTGAGGAGTGGTAGGCAAATTGAGAATGAGTCAATAGTCCCTAAACAGAGTCGAAACAGGGAAGCTGAGTTACAGAAAGATCCAGCCATCATTGAAACACCAGAGCTCCAAGGTAAGAAGATGAGCATTCCAAATTCAGTTTCTGCTAATCTTTCTCCACCTTTTGTGCATTTTCCAGGTAGGTTTGCCAAATCTAGGAAAGGTGAACAGGATAAGAAAATTTTGGAAACCTTCCGAAAAGTCCAAGTCAATATTCCGCTTCTTGAGGCTATTAAGCAAGTGCCTAAGTATGCAAAAAATTTTAAGGAGTTTTACACAACAAAGAGACGACTTCCAGACAGAGAGGTAGTTAAGGTAAATGAGAATGTCTCATCGGTTCTTCAAAGAAAATTGCCACCGAAGTGTAAGGATCCGAGTAGTTTCACTATCCCTTGTGTTATTGGTAATACTAAAATTGAAAATGTAATGTTAGACTTAGGTGCTTCAATTAATGTTTATCGTTCTATGAATCTCAGGGAACTAAAAAATGATGGCGTAATTATTCAATTGGTTGATCGTTCTAATGCATATCCTCGAGGTTTGTTGGAAGATGTGTTGGTGCAGGTTAATCATTTGATCTTCCCAGCAGATTTATATGTGCTTGAAATGGAAGATTCAACATTGTCAGCACCTTTGCCTCTTATTTAAAGGTGCCCCTTCATGAAAACTGCAAGAACAAATATTGATGTGCATGCGGGGAAACTGACCATGGAATTTGATGGTGATGTGATTGGCTTCAACATCTTTGAAGCCATGAGGTATCCTGTTGATAATCATTCTTGTTTTTCTATTGACGTGGTGGATATTTTGTCCCAGGAATTTCTTAACGTCATGAACGAGGATGAACTTGAAATCACTATTACTACTACCGTCGGCTATGAGAGAAATGGATGAGTTCTTTGTGACAATAAGAAGATTTCGGCCGATATCATTGAGACTGTGGCAACCTTTGAGTCAATGCCACAAATAATTACTGAGTTACCTCCCCCAATTATTATTCCCTCATCTACTAAAAAACTTTTACCTTCTGTGATTCAGGCACCTACACTTGAGCTTAAACTGTTACCGGATCACTTGAAGTACACGTATTTGGGAGATGATGAGACATTGTCTGTCATCATATCATCATCACTCACAATTTTAGAGGAGGAAAAGCGTATTCGAATTTTGAATGAATACAAGACTGCAATTGGGTGAACATTGGAAGACATTAAGGGTATTAGCCCTACCACTTGTATGCACCGTATACTTCTTTAGGAAAGTGCAAACCCACTAGAGAAGCTCAGCGTCGCCTAAACCCCCCTATGATGGAAGTTGTGAAGAAAGAAATCATTAAACTCCTTGATTGTGGGGTGATCTACCCTATTTCAGATAGCAAATGAGTTTCACCAGTGCAAGTAGTGTTGAAGAAGAATGGCATAACTATGGTAAAGAATGAGGAAAATGAGTTGGTTCCCACGCGAATGCAAACTGGGTGGCAGGTTTGTATTGATTATAGAAAACTGAATGCAACTACCAGGCTAGGAAAGATCATTTTCCTCTTCCCTTTATTGATCAATTGCTTGAAAGATTGACCGGTCGTGCTTTTTATTGTTTTCTTGATGGTTATTCAGGATATAATCAGATTGTCATCACTCCATAGGATCAAGAAAAGACAACCTTCACATGTCCATTCGGCACTTTGACATATAGAAGAATGCCACTCGGTTTGTATAATGCCCCGGCTACCTTCCAGATATGCATGGTAAGTATATTTTCAGACTTTATTGAAAAAATCATTGAGGTTTTTATGGATGATTTTAGTGTTTTCAGTGATTCTTTTGACCATTGTCTGGATAATCTTGCATTTATTCTGAAGCAGTACATTGAGGTTAACCTTGTATTAAATTGTGAAAAATGTCACTTTATGGTTAATCAATGTATTGTTTTAGGTCATGTGATTTCAGCTAGGGGTATTGAAGTTGATAAAGCTAAAATAGATCTTGTACGTTACTTACCCTCTCCTACTTCGGTGAGAGAGGTTTGTTCTTTTCTTGGACATGCAGGATTCTATCGGCGATTTATCAAAGATTTCTGGACCACTATATCAACTCCTACAAAAAGATGTGCCATTTGAGTTCAATAATGACTGTCAGACATCGTTTGACAAACTTAAGGAATTGTTGACATAAGCACCTATCATTACTCCATCGAATTGGAGTCTTCCACTTGAGCTTATGTGTGACGCATCAGATTATGCCTTAGGAGTAGTTCTAGGCCAACGGAGGGACAAACGTCTTCACGTCATCTACTATGCCTCCTGAACTTTGAATGATGCTCAATTGAATTATTCCACGTCTGAAAAAGATTTTTTAGCTGTTATATTTGCTTTAGAGAAATTTTGATCTTATTTAAATGGAACTAAAGTTATAATTTCCTCTGATCATGCAGCCTTAAAATACTTGCTTACAAAGAAAGAGGCGAAACTCAGACTTATACGGTGGATACTTCTTCTTCAAGAGTTTGATGTGGAAATCAGGGATAAAAAAGGGAGTGAAAAATGTGGTAGTTGACCACATGAGCTGTTTGGTGTGCAGTGAGGAACCTCTGCCAATTCTTGGGACTTTTTTTGATGAGCAACTATTTTTTGTCGAGGTAAGTGAACCATGGTATGCTGATATTGTGAATTACCTTGTATCCAAATAGATTCCAAACACCTTGACTCGAGTTCAGAAGGATAAGCTCAAGAAAGTGGCGAAATAGTTTTTATGGGATGATCCCTATCTGTGGAAGCATTGTACCGATCAATTGATTAGAAGGTGCGTGCCCGATTCTGAATTTAATTCGATATTAACATATTGTCATTCCTATGCTTGTGGGGGACACTTTGGAATTCAAAGAACAACTCGTAAGGTTTTAGAATGTAGATTTTATTGGCCCACTTTATTTAAGGATGCCAGATTATTTTGCATGACTTGTGACCGATGTCAAAGAACAGGTAACTTAGGCCCTAAAGATCAAATGCCACAACATCCTATATATAGTGTGGAAATTTTTGATGTATGGGGTATTGATTTCATGGGTTCATTTCCTTCTTCTAATGGTTTCATTTATATATTGCTTGCTGTGGATTATGTTTCAAAGTGGGTGGAAGCAAAAGTCAGTTGTACTGATGATTCCAAAATTGTTGCAGAGTTTATTCGTTATAACATTTTTGTAAGGTTTGGAATGTCGCGAGTGATTAAAATGATGGAGGTTCCCACTTTTGCAACCCTACAATTGAAGCTTTGCTTAAGAAATATTATGTCACACATAAGGTTTCGACACCTTATCATCCCCAAACTAGTGGACAAGTCGAAGTTTCAAATCGTGAAATCAAGGGAATACTTGAGAAGACAGTAAAACCCACCCGCAAATACTGGAACATGCAACTTGATGATGCTTTATGGGCATATCGGACAACATATAAGACACCTATAGGGATGTCTCCCTTTCGAATAGTATATGGGAAACTATGTCATTTACTGGTTGAGCTAGAACATAGGGTGCATTGGGCAATTAAGACTTTCAATATGAACATTGATGATGCTGGCCTTTATAGTAAATTGCATCTGAATGAGCTTGAAGAGATTCGAAATGACGCATATGAAAGTGCCAGGATTTATAAGGAGAAAACTAAAGCTTTTCATGATCGCATGATCCGTGGAAAGACTTTTGTTGTGGGCCAGAAAGTCTTACTTTTTCAATCACGCCTTAAACTTTTTCCCGATAAGTTACGTTCTAGATGGGTTGGTCCTTTTATTGTTACTAATGTTTTTCCCCATGGTGCTATACAGGTAAAAAGTGTCACAACTAGAAATGAGTTCAAAGTGATTGGGCATCAACTTAAGTCCTATTATGAGTCATTTGTGAAGCATGACGTGGAGGACGTATCACTTCATGTTCCCACTTATTCTGAGGATTAATTGGAGATACCGTCAGGCTGCACGACGTTAAAACAAGCGCTTCTTGGGAGGCAACCTAATCAGATTTGTTTTCTCTATCCCTTTATTTTCTTTTCACTATTTTTGTTTTTTTTTTGTTAGTAGTTTGTTTTTCCGCTTTTAAATATTTCATTGCATGTACTATAATCTATTAACATTGAGGACAATGTTAGGTTTAAGTGTGGGGGAAACAAACAATGTTTTTATTTTAAAAAAATAATTTAAAAAATAAAAAGTGTCAGTCCATTAAAAAAAATGGTGGTTTTTATTTTCTTTGTTGATATTAGTGTCATAAAAAAATAAAATAATAATAATAATAATAATAATAATAATAATAATAATAATAATAAAATATTTATAGTTATTTTGAGTCTTAGGATACTTTTCAACACAATGATGAGATTTGGTTTTTAACTGCATGACTTTAAGGTGATTTATAAACATGATTTAAGATCTAATATTATTCTTTGGTTAATGCTTATTCATGGTTCTCATATATAAATTCACATGTAATCAACTTAGTAATTGGTACTCATAGCATGCTTAATTAAATTTAACTCATTATAACCCATATGTGAGTTTTGAGCCTATTGTTCCTTTGATTTTGAGAGTTTTTAGTTAGGTCAACTTTCATTTCTTTTGTCAATAATAATTCGTTGCATGATCTCAATTTTGTTTGCTTTGGTTGCTACTTGGATTGCTTTCATAATTAAGAATTAAACACTAGAACTTGTATTAATTTTGTTCAAAACATCATATTGAATTGCATGACATGCTTGACATGATAAAGGCACCTAGTTTCCACCATTGCCAAATAAGCTTGATCCATGATATATTTCCTTTAGGTTAATCCCGTTGAGTCTGTTATTAAGCATTTTGTTTCATTACCCTCATTTTCTATCCCTAACCTAATCAGAATAGTGGAGCATAATTTGATTTGCAAATACTTTATTGTGGTTCAAGGTATGTTGAAAAGCAAGTGTGGGGGAAAACCCTTATGGTAGACAGTTCAAGAAGAAAGAGTTGCCAAAAAAAAAAATATTTGGTACAAAGTTACAGAAGGGTTACAAGCCCTTGTCTATATTCATTCAGTATCACAGTAGCATACAGATAATCCAGTTCTTTTCATTCAGTAAATACAAAATAATGGTTGAAACTTTTCATTATGAGTGAGCCACATCTTCATTTTCCTACTTATGTCTTGAACCATATGATTCATTGCTAATGGCCATAATCTTATTGCATGTTTTCACCATTTCTTTAAGCCCTTTAAAAGTTCTCTATCCGTTCTTTCTCTTCCCTTGACCCCTGGCCCCATTACAACCTGAATTAAGACCTTTTGACTGAATGTATCTTGCAATGTCACGATGTGGAGATTCAAATGAGGTATGAGCATATGGTGTCACTAGTTCTTGCATTCAAGTAGTAGCATTCCTTCCATGAGATCATATATCTAAAAAAAAAATCAGAAAATGCCTTTCTTTCTTGTTATATCATATGTGAGCTATTTGTTTCCTTTTTACATCAATTCTCTCACATATAACTAGAATAGAAATAGTGGTTTTCCCAAACAATCAGTGGAAAAAAAAAAAAGTGCATCCAGTGAGATTTTTGGGTTAATTCTTCTTAGCACGCGCTTGAGTTTCACAGTCAATTGAATTGATTTAATTGTGTATTAATTTTCGAATGATGTGGATTTAATCTTATGTTTACAAAGAATCTTAACATGTCATGATCCGTTGAAAATCTCTGAGACAAATGTTAGAAAGTATAAATTGAGTCATTTGAGTCTTTTCTTTTGTTTCTTGGATTTGCTTGAGGACTAGCAAAAGATAAGTCTGGGGGAATTTGATAGGAGCATAATTAGGCTATTTTTAATACCATATTTCTATATATATTTTTGGCTATTACTTATTAATTATGATACTAATTGTTATTTTCATGTTTGTGTAGATTTCCAATTACAAGATTCCAAAATAGAAACTATGAAGTGCAAATTGGTTTGAATTAGGAAGACTTATTGCAAAAGGAAACTACACAAGGAAGGAAACCTAAAGAACATGATTATAAAAGGACGATACCTGACTTTGGAGAAAGGATCCAACCACAGCCTCGTCTTCACAGTCGCAAGAACCACAACCTCCTCCTCTTCACAGTCGCAAAAACCGCAGCCTCCTATTCACAGTCGCAAAACCCATAGCCTCCATCCCTCGTCACATTCGCAACTCAACCTCACAACCGCCAAACCCCTCCTCCTTAGAATCCCTGTCATCATCCCCAATCTAGCCACCATATTCATCACACACCAACTACAGACTGTAGCGACCTGGTCCACATGACACAATATTGTCCGCTCTGGGCCCAAACTGGCCTGCACGACTTTAAAACGCGTTGTATCATGTAGAGCCAAGCTCGTACATATAAAGCACATCACCCTCCCGCACCCAGGCGATGTGAGACTATGATCCCCCTTGAGTAGCTCGTCCAACCCCTCTTGGGATCCACAGGCCTGTTGGGCCTATTGGGCTCCAACCCTCACGCTCCCCCTCAGGTCCGCCCACACAAGGGTATCACAGTCCACCCTCCTTGGGAGCCCAACGTCCACGTCGGCACACTTCCGACTGGGTCAGGCTCTGATACCATTATGTAGCGACCCGGTCCACATGACACAATATTGTCCGCTCTGGGCCCAAATCGGCCCGCACGGCTTTAAAACGCGTTGTATCATATATAGCCAAGCTCGTACATATAAAGCACATCACCCCTCCCGCACCCAGACGATGTGGGACTATGATTCCTCTTGAGTAGCTCGCCCAACCCCTCTTGGGATCCATAGGCCTGTTGGGCCTATTGGGCTCCAACCCTCACCCTCCCCTTCAGGTCCGCCCACACAAGGGTATCACAAATACCCAAATCAACAACCACAGATCCATCTCCTTCACTGTCTCAGCATCTCTCTCGTCTCTCGCCTGACTTCTCTCTCAAACCACCTCCTTGTAACCACCCATCCATCTCTGTCACCTTCATCATCCCTCCACAGTTCATCTTCTCCTTTCCGTTCATACCCACAAACAAAATCACCACCGTCATCATCCTATTCGCCTCCATCAACCACCATCCAGATCGACATCCATCGCAATTCCTTATCAAAGAGATTGTGAGGAAGCAAAAGCAGAGATCGAGAAGGAAAAATAGGAGCAGGCCTGAGATTGCGAGAAGGAGGATGATTTTTTATTCTCTTCAGTCTGCTATCCACACCCTGCAGTCCATTCTGTACCACCACGCACGGCAACAGTGTTTTGTTTCTTCACCTCTCTTTTTCTTATTTTTAGTTTGATAATTAATTATGAATTACTATTTGAACATAACTAATATGTCTAGCTAAACTTCTCTTAGCTAGGGGTTGATTCGAAACCCCGAACATGTGTTTTATAAATTAATTGAATTTAATCTTCCTTGCTATTAGTGATTGTGTTTTGCTTAACTGCTTTATAGAGAACTTTTCTTTGTATGTTTGTTAAGGTGGTCAACTTAGTAAGCATGGTAGGATCTGGGGCTAGAGTATAGGAGAGTTTCACCTAATTGTTACAATCTTGTACTCACAAGTAGTAAATACCAAGGATCGTTGGTAAGGTTAAGTAAAAACCTAGGTAAGAACAAGATGCCGATCATACTTGTAATTGCTTAGTCAGTGTTCATATTCTCCACAAAACTTAATGTTCTTAGATTGTTATCTAACTTGCGATTCCTGATTAGATAGCATGATAAGATTAGTTTGAAAACGAAGCTAAGTTTAATTCAACGAACTTGGAAAAATAATAAGATTAATGCAGTCTTGATCACGGTTAATCTTTAGCAAGTGATTATTGAAAATTGATTAATAAGCATATGTTTGGTGTGTGGAGATAAACCCTTAACTAATTTCTCATCTTTGTCATCCCTTTAGTTTTATTATCTTTATAGTAATTTTCATAGTTTAACTTAAAAAATCCAATCCCCTATTATTTACTTAATTAGGTTTTTTTTTTTTTTTTTTAAATTAAACCTCCAATGGGGAGGGGCAACAATGGGATGCCAGACCTTTATTACTCATCATAAAAAAACGAATTACAATCAAAACGGGGGTACATTACGACTTTACCCGATTTAAAACCAAAAACATAAAAACCATGGATCAAAAATGCTACCACCAATAACAAAAACTATCTACCTAGCCTTGTAAGCTAAATACCCAACAAGAAAGAGCACTACTCCGCTCAATGCACATCCCGACAACGAGCAATAGCAAATACAAGTTAAGGAAATGTACTTGCTTGGAATCCAAGACCTGCGGAAGCAGCGAAATGCCATCCAGATTGCATAAATCCGCAGATCATAACTGCCAGGACAAGTCAGGACAGCTGGTACTCTGCAGTGAAACAGAGCGCACTCTGTTTTGCGACTAGCAGCAAGCTCGCAGCAGTGCGTCCCTCGCAGACAGCAGTTCGGCCCTCGCAGCAGCAGCAGTGTGTCCCTCGCAGACCAGCAGTTCGTCCCTCGCAGCAGTGCGTCCCTCGCAGCAGCAATTCGTCCCTCGCATCAGTGCGTCCCTCGCAGCAGCAGCAGAAATTCCGCAGCAGCAGCAGCAGTGCGTACCTGGATCATCTACTCATCCCCGTGGCGTATATACGCCGTATGCCATCGGTCAAGCATAACCAAACCTGCCACTTGCCTTGGAAGATCATGCGCACCGAAAGCGATAGTCCGATAATCTCTTTGCGCTCTATCTGCTAACGCATCCGCCACCGCGTTGGCCTCTCTATAGATGTGTGTGCAAACCAAATTCATTAACACCGCTAGCCTCTTAATTTCTTTCAAAGTATTCTCCAAATGCCAAGGAATTTTAAAAGTGTCCTGAAACCAGCCACAGACAAGTGTCGAATCTATCTGAACAAACACCTTTTGAAACCCAAAGAGAGACAAAAGCGTAAGCCCTTAGCTAGAGCCAAAATTTCCGCTTTATTATTGGAGCCTGCACCAAAAAACATTTGCTTGGCCCCAACACAAAGACCCCTAGAGTCTCTAATGATCACTCCTCCGGACGCCGCATTCATATGCGAGGATCCATCCACATTTAAAGCAACAAAATCTTCCGGAGGGGGGTGCCAAAAGACAACTCGAACAAACTTTCTCAAAACTAGGAGCGCTTGTAACCCCAAAGCCCGTAATGGAGCCTTGTTACCGCTACCTTGTTTAGGACTTATAAATGTATTAGCCAATTGCAGATTACGCCGAATGTTCAAAATCACAAAGGCAGGATTTGGGGAAGCATTTTCATAGACACACTTACATCTCTGTTTCCAAATTTCCCATAAAATGAACATGGGAGTAAGAAGGAATAGCATACATGTTTGAGAGTTCTGTTTGGCTCTCTTGAACCAAATTACGAGCACCGTAGATACTTCTGCTGGCCGTCGTATATGCACTTCAAAAATCCGTTCAAAGTGACTCCACACCTGTTTCGCCAATTCTCCGTCCAGAAAGAGATGATTCAAAGATTCGATCTTTGGTGATTTGCAACAACGGCATCTAGAGGCAAGATTCAAACCGCATCTATATAACTCCCCGTCCACTGGCACCCCTCTTCGGAGTAACTTCCAAACAAAAACTGAAATTCGGGAAGGAATAATGTCGTGCCAAATCTTCTTAAATAGGACGTTAACCTTTACCTGTCTCCGTAACAATTCATAGGTCGACTAAAGGGTAAATAACCCATTTGGATTTGGTATCCATAAACACTCGTCATCACCATCGTCCTCAACCCGTAGTCTATCAGCAAAAAGACTACGTGCCAAACTTCGAAGATCAGGATTAACTAATTCAAAATTTGTTGAAATTACCTTGCTAACTGAGGGCCAAGAATCTTGACTAACCAAAGCCGCGGACCTCCTGAAAGAAGCTACCGTGTTCCAGTTTTCCTCAAAGAAACTAATATTGCCCAAGCCAATACGCCAAAGCGAATTACACAAAATAAAAGCCTTCCCATTCATGAGCTCCTTAAAAAAAGGTGATGACCCACCTTTCACAATCTGGCTATTCAACGCAATTCCATTCAGCCAATATTTATTCCTCATAAATGTAGCCCATAAAGAGTCTGAAGTAATGAGTCTCCACAAAGCCTTGATGCGAAAAGCTTGCAGCACAACCCTCAAATCTCTAACTCCCAAACCCCCTTCCTCCCGAGGGAAACAAATATTATCCCATGACACCCATTTTTTCTTCATTCTTCCTTCACAATCTCCCCAGAAGAAATCCGCCAATAAACTATGAATCCGTGATAAAACTGTCATGGGTACGCACATGGATTTAAGAATGTAAATTGGAATCGAGCTGAGGACATGTCTAATCAATATTAATCTTCCTCCCGGAGTTAGCAATTTTGCCTTCCAACCATGGATACGAACTTGAATTTTGGCAATCAAATCTTCAAAATATGAAATTTTTACTCGCCCTTGGAAAACTGGTCCGCCCAAATACTTCAAAGGAGCAACTTTAAATTGGAACCCAGTGCAACTTTTGACCCCCACAATAGTTTTCACGACGGCCTTGTCGTCCAAAGTAAAAGAATTTTTCCCTTCATTTATTTTCTGTCCTGAAGTTTTACAGTAACGTGTCAAGAATTCCATGCAACCCATAATTGAGGATTTTCTTCCATTTAAAAAAATAAGGGTATCATCAGCATACAGAAGGTGTGAAATAGGACGGCAGGCCCTGGGTGTATAATAATACTCAATTTTGCCTTTGTCGAAGGCCTCTGTCAAACCCCTACTCAACACTTCAGAGGCAATAATAAAAATGAATGGAGAAAGAGGATCACCCTGCCTTAGACCTTTGGTGGACCTAAAAAAACCTTTGTAGGCTCCCTGAAGCAAAATCGAAAATCCACAAAAAGCTATACAGTTGGAGACGAGATGACAAAATCTACCATTAAAACCGAATTTTTTGAGCACTGCGAACAAAAAATTCCACTCCAGTCTATCATACGCTTTCTCCATATCAATTTTCAAAATCACATTTTCTCCAAATGCCTTTCTGTTAATGTCCCTAAACAGTTCCTGCGCCAGCCCAATATTTTCACCAATGAACCTGCCTTTGACAAAAGCCCCCTGCTCCTGAGAAATCAACCCTGGCAAAAATTCTACCAGTCTATTGCAGTGAATTTTACTGAAAATCTTGTAAATCACATTACACAGACTGATTGGACGAAAGTCAGAAAAAGAGTCTGGATTCTCAATTTTAGGAATCAAGGCCATGAAATTCGCCGTAAAAGAAGTCGGCATCGCCTCCCCTTCAAAAAATTGGATAGCGGCCTCCCAAATATCCTTACTCACAACCTCCCAACAAGACTGAAAGAAATCCGCAGTAAAAACATCCGGTCCTGGCGCACTATTTTTGGGAATGTCAAAGACAGCAATTCTCACTTCTTCTAAAGAAGGGCGAATGACCAAAGTGTCACACTGAATGGGGCTCAGCACCTGTGGGATGCAGTTTAAAAAATCCATATCCACCTGACAAGTACCCTGAGAAGACATCAAATTAGCAAAAAACTCATTAGCGTTGTCAAGAATCTCACCAGGTTCCGAGACTATTCTACCGCACGGTAAAGAGATCTGATTAATGGCCCGTCTCTTTTGTTTGGACTTGGTGGAAGCAAAAAAGTATTTGGTGCAAGCATCCCCCTCCTTAAACTCTTTTTCACCTGACTTTTGGATCCAGTAGAGCTCCTCCTGTTTGAGAGCTAATATGTACTCCGCCTGACAACGATGTAGATTACTGCAAGCATTGACATCCCAGTTAGCATCAACATTTAGACCAGTAGTTCTTATAGTTGCAAAACCCGTCAAAAGAAGTGTTTCCCACTGTTGCATTTCATCCTCTAAAGCTCGAATTCTGCTGAACACATTACCAAAAACCGTCATGTTCCACTGTATAAGAGCTCGTCTGGTCAATTTAAGTTTGGCATCCACTCTGTCAATAGGTCTCATGGAACCCATGTCGGTCGACCACTTGTCCTTAATCATATCAAGAAAACCGGGATGAGTCGTCCACATATTTAGAAAGCGAAAGGGGGCAAAACCTATTTTTGATTGTGTTGGCATAGAAGTCAACAACGGTGAATGATCCGAAAAAGTTCTGCTAAGGTGTTCCACTGTAGGACTGCCCATCACTGTCAACCAGGCTGAGTTAACAAGTATCCTATCCAGTCTTGCCCAAATACGCTCAGTACCTCGCCTATTATTACACCAGGTGAGTCGAGGACCCAAAAATCCACAGTCAATTAGACCACTATTTTCAATACAGTCAGAGAAATGGGACATGCTCGCCAGGGACGGCTCCACTCCCCCCACTTTTTCGCCCGAATGCAAGTATGTATTAAAATCACCGCCTACCATCCATGGAATATCATGATTTGCAGCAAAATTGACCATATTTAACCAGAGATCCTTTCGTTCATCCACAGAGCATTTAGCATAAACAAAAGAAATTAGAAAAATTCTTGAAGCAGAGTCCGTTACCTTACAATGGATGATCTGATCCGACATATCCACCACTGACAGGGCAAGAGAGGTGTCCCAAAGAATCCATATCTTGCCGCCAAGAGAGTCATTCGAGACAAAGCCACCAAGCTTGAGTTTGTTGCCAATCTCCATGTGTCTATTAGCATCAATCATGGGCTCCGCAATCATAATTCTGACTTTATGCTCCACAACCATATTTTTTAACCTCCTCCGTGTGGACTGATTACCCACCCCACGAGCATTCCAAAAAAGAATATTGTCAATCATCTTAAACTCGGGTGGACGTCTTACCCTTCTTAGTCTTACGACGGTTGCCCGAAGATACCGCCAAAATGACTGTTTTCCGAAGATTCTCATCTGACTGAGCTCCCAATGCTAAATCTTTAATAGCTTGTGATTCCAACCCTAACTCCAAATCCGACACAGCCGAATCACTATCATCTGTGGCACCGTCAAGAGAGTTAGAATTCATCTTTTTTTACTGCTTGCACAAAGCATGGGTCGCCCTCATCAATTGAACATCTACATCGAACAAAACCCCCCCATCATGTTTATTCCCGGCTGTCACGGGAGTCGAAACTTTGCCAATTTCCACGGGGTTACTTTGTATAGCGTGTACATCCGTTACTGTCACCTTCGTTGTTCCCTACCCTGATGCCTTTGACAATGCTGCCCGCATTGGTTGCGACGTACATGAACCAGATATAGGAGCACCGAACTGGGGTGGTAAGACGGCCTGTGCTGTGGTGCAATTCAGGACCGAATCCCCTGCTGTGGTGCAGTGCCTGACCGAGGCCCCTGCTGTGGTGCAATGCAGGACCGAATCCCCTGCTGTGGGGCAGTGCCTGACCGAGGCCCCTATTGTGGCGATCACTGCGGACGCAGCTTGCGCTGATTGGGACAGAGAGGCGCGCCTAAATTGTTCCTCGGGTTCAATGGCAGCACCCTGATTTTGTGCTTCACTTTCCTGCTGGAGAATCAGCAACTCAGTGGCCTCACTGTCTTGTTTTTGTGCCTCACGTTCCTGCTGAGTGCCTGCATGAGCATGTTGAATTCCAGCAATTGCTTGCTGAATTCCTGCTGAGAGCTTGTTGAGTTCCTGCTGAGTTCCTGCATGAGCGTGCTGAATTCCTGCAGTTGCTTGCTGAGATCCTGACCTAGCTGGACCAACTTGGCCCTCGCCATTTATGTCAATTGACATACCGTTCGTAGCTGCCGCATTATGAACTTGAGGGGAGCTAATTTTAGAAATTACATTTGTTTCATCGAGACGACCAATCTTCTCCCCAACGGTGGCATCAATCTTTTGTAATGGTTATTCTTGTGCCCCAAGGACATTGGCAATCTCCAAAGATGTATACCCCGCCTCCAGGAGGCAATCCTCCGTAGATTCCTGCAAAGTCTCAACATTCTCTTGATGCATTGTCTTACCCATTAAATCCTGCCTTGTGTGAGCCTCCTCTGCTTCCACTTCAAAGGGTCCAAATTTATTGGACAATGCCACCTTCATTGAATCCACAGCCTCCGGCTTCTTATCCCCATCGCCCTCCGTAATCTCCTCCCCTTTGCTATTCTTGACGCCACTCGTACCCACGTCCGGTGGGGGCTTCTGGATTATTGGTACATATTGTTGTTTGATATTGTTGGAGTCAGCCTTTGGCTTGCTAGTGATGGTGTCTACCTTTGTCTTGACCGCCTTCTCTGCTTTACTGGAATCAGCAACTCGGCCACCACCCTTAAGACCTAGTTTTTTTCTGCAGAAATCCTCCTGATGCCCTATCAACAAGCAATAGTCACAGTACTTGAAACCCGGATATTCTATCTTCTGCCAAAAAACCCCTATTATTAGCCCTGTCAATCTAGATTTTATTTGGTAATTTATCCGCCAAGGTCATCTCCACACAAACACGGGCAAAACCCGGACGTGATAGACATCGCGTATGATCATCCATTCGCAAAAATCCACCAAAAGAATTCACAATTGCCTTTAAAATAGGGGGATGAAATAAATGTAAAGGTAAGTTAGGTAACTCTACCCACAATGGCACCGAGATCGGGTCCTCTTTCAAACTAAAACCATCGTGCCAACGGAAGGCCTTGAAACGAACTCCTCGGATCAAAAAAGAGTCTCGTGACAGAACTTTCTTGGCTTCCGTCTCGGATTGAAGTCGAACTAACACATGTCGTTGATTAAGTAAACCAAGCGAAAAATCACCGAGGATTCCCCATGTTCTGTGAATCGAGTCTCGAATATCTTCCAATGTTGGGCGGTAACTAGAGAACTTAAGCACGATCACATGTTTTTCCATGAATTGTTCACCACGTGTTTCATCAGTAGCCGTAATTCCGATTGCTGGTGCTCCATCTTTGCGAAAATGGGTACCTTCTACCTGCGTCTCCGGAATGTCATCCACCAAAATTTTACCCAAAATCTGGGCGAAAGAAGGCTTAGCCGGTCCCTCCACGGCGCCCCCGTTACCAGGTCTCCCTGCCGTGGAGGGAGGGATGGCGGTTTGGGGCCCGACATCACATCTAGAGAACGACTGTGCAAATCATCCAGAGTAAAAAAACAAAAACACAGCCGCTGTAACACCCGGATTGGATTGTATCGGTGAGAAAAATCCGACACAGTGTAACAGCGAAAACGATACTGTCAAAGATCGACACGAACCACCAAAACCCAAAACAAGTCTGTGTAGCAGCAAGTATGAATCGGCTGTATCGGGCCGGTATGTCGGTATCGGCGGCGAAAAGCGTGAAGAAGCGCTAGGTTTTGCGTACAGAAACTCCAGCCGCCACTGTATTCAACGGACAGGATAGCGTCCGAACTGCTTGGAACGGCCAAGATTGAAAGATTTGGAAAATTTCGACTTTATGCCCAAAATGCCCCCCGAATCGCCTCAGAGCTAAAAATCGCCTCTCCTTTCCTGTATTCTCCTCACTACGGTTGGACCTTCAACCGTAGCTATTCTTAGTGTTAATTGGCAAGCCCTCTAATCTCCGGCCCAGAACGATCTTTACTTATTCTACTATATTTTTTCTCTACTTTAATGTTTTTTGCAACAATGTCACCTTCTTCAAGACACTTTAGGAAGACATTTATTATATTATTATTTATATTTATATGGCTTATTAAAAAAATTAGTATAACGTGTCGATGTGTCCTCGAGTCCTATTTTTTGGAAAATTGTCG
The DNA here is from genome assembly GCA_963556465.1 of Berberis vulgaris. Classification (NCBI taxonomy): domain Eukaryota; kingdom Viridiplantae; phylum Streptophyta; class Magnoliopsida; order Ranunculales; family Berberidaceae; genus Berberis; species Berberis vulgaris. The sequence continues at coordinate 60,914,122 of OY747132.1, forward strand.
AGTCGACAGACACGACACACATATCCGTATCCGTGCATCATTGCTCGTTAACCATGTCCTGTGTGCTTGTAGTTGATTTGTTGAGCAAAAATCTGTTTCACTTTATCGCATTGTAGTTGGTTTTGGATTAATTAGTGCCTCCTGTGGAACTTCTCACACGGTGTGGATGTTTTGGTTTTTTTTTTTTTAATGAGAGGTATGAATTTTCTAGCCTTATATTCCTTTATTGGCAAAGAAGTGGTATGATGACTTCATTAATTTCTTAACTTCTGCTGAAATTTATTCTATATATGTTGAATATGTAGGTAGGGCTGCTGGGTTATGTTGTATATTGATACTCACTTTTAGAGTGGATGGATGGTGGCAACCAACTTAATTTAAAGTTGCCCGAATATACGATCCATAGTGGATTTTGTGATTCATGATGTAAAAAACTAAAAATAGATAAGAAAAATCATATTCAAGGAACTTTAAATTGTGGACCATTTGGAAATAGGAAATTATTCAATTTGTGTACAACGAAGTAAGTTGTTTTCTGTACTTACCAAAAGGTTCACATAGTCCATTGATGTTTGTGCCTTCTTCACTTGGATGAATTCTGACTTTTTAACTTGTATGGAGCTTTTTATAACTGTTGGTGTTAGCATTAATGGGATTGCATTAACTTACATTTCATATCCCACTTTTTTTGTTTCAACTTCTTTTTGTTAGTAACGTCAATTTGTTGAATATTATTTATCATTGGGAATGTACCGTCATACTAATTTAATGAGGCGGACTGGGACTGGTTACTCTATAGACAGAGAAGACCATATAATTTATAAAATGATCTCTCCCATGTTTTAAAACGAGATAGGATTTGCATATTACATTTTTATGTTAAGGTTAGTTCACTAGTCTATCTAGGAGCCCCCCTATACTTCTAATAATGGTGATAGTTAGAAAATTCCAATAGATTGAGGATCTCATGTAATCTTTGACCTTCTCCTATTCTCTTTCTTCTACTTCTTTTTTTTATCTTTCTTTCTTTTCTGTTGTTTGCTGAATTTGTTTCTTGATTGACAAAAATTCCAAACTAGCTGGATTCAGATTAGTATAATTTGTTTCAGTCATGGCTGATTTCTATATAATTTGAAAATATCAAAAGCGTAAGAAGTCATCCATACTTGAGTTCTTATTGTTAAAGTTCTAGTCGTTCTGTGGGGTATTAGTGTGTTTGTTAAGTGAAGTGACAAAGGTAGTCGTCAAACACGTTTAGTCCTACATAGAAAAGTTGGTAGCTGAGGTTGTTTTCTCCCATTTTCCTGTTTAGTAATGAAGCATGTAAGGGATATTGTTGGTTCTTTTGATTTGGTTAACAGAATTATGAAACATAGATTTGTTAAGGTTAAGCAAGAATGATGTTGTTGTTGATGATGTTTTTGGCTTTGGGGACTGGAGGAATTAGAAACATTGGGCTTGATATTGGAGGAATAAGAACTTTTGGTTAACAGAGATGTTTTGTCTGATTTTCATGTCAAAACTTCATTTTCTCAATCTTTTTCTGAATGGGTGGAACACTAACACTTTATTACTTATCCTTCCTCCAATCTTTTTTACTTTGGGAAGTGGGTATAGGAGAGGCTAGTTCACGGAGTGAGTTGGAGAGAGAAGAATAACAAAATCTTTTAGATTTATCAATAAAGAGGTAGAGACTATGGATTGATGTTATAGTGACTAGTATATTACCCGCGTCGTTGGCACACTACAACACAAATGGTCAATAATAGCATATGACCATAGCGTTTTTAAATAAAGTGCTATTAAAAGTCTACCTAATTTGTTCAATGTGGCAAAAATGCTATTCAAACTTTGTATAACCCTATAAAAAATTGTAAAAAGCTATCAATGGCCAATTTGATTTGTGCTAATTGAAATGCTATGAAGGCGGGACTTGCAATTCGCTGGGCGCCAACTATCCCGCGCGAATCGAAAAAAAAAATAAAAGCATAACAAAGAAGAAGGAAGGAAGGAAGAAGAATCCCGCTCAAATCCCACTCTCCTTCTCGATCTGTCTCCCTCTCCCTCTGCATTCTGCTCTCCCTCTCCGATCGCTCTCCCTCTCCCTCTCCGTTCTGCTGTCCCTCTCCGATCGCTCTCCCTCTCCGTTCTGTTTCTCCCTCTCCAACGTGTTCTACTCCTCGCCGTACGTGCTCTCGCTCTCCGTTTCAGGTCGGTATCTGATTCTCAACACACTCACTCTCTCCTGCTTTGCTTTCACCGCAAACCCTAACGATTTTTAATTTGTATCAGTTTTTGTATCAGTTTATGAAGTAATTTGTATCAGTTCATGAAGTAATTGTGGAAGTCTTTGGAAGGCTTTGAAGGATCAGTATTTGTTCAGTTTTGGTTGATTGAAGGATCAATTTTTCAGATAGGTAATTCTCGAATTGAAAATTTTTTTCTTTCCTCTTTGATTTCCTTATTAGAGTATTAATTTGGTTGAGTTGTGTTGTTCTTCATTTTGAGTAAAATTCCTGCATTTTTCTTGAAATTTCTTAGGGTTCTATGTTTCCTTCTCATTCTGATTGAGAGTATAATTGTTGGATGCATTTTCATGTGGAGCAATTACCTTGTGTCTCGGTGCATTACATGCATTAAAACATGTGAAGCACCATATGTGCAATACTTCAATATCTTCGCAGACATACTATTTTTTTGTGTCCACCTCTTAGCATTTTGATGTTTTGGTCTTTTCTAGTTTCGTAATTACTTCTGTAATCATATATGCATGTTGCTGGAACCTGTTTCCAGTGAGTTAGAATTTCCCATTTTTTATGTGTATATTGATATGGATCACTGCTTTTCTAGCTCTGGCGTGTGAAACATTTATCTTTAAATAACAATGTACCCATTGTACCACTTGAGCATTCAAATAGTATTGGATACAACTACTGCTTGATTTTGCAGTTACTGTTACAGTTTTTGGGAATGTTAGTGTTTTTGGGAAGATTACTGATGGGATGCAGTTGTACCCCATTGAAGTGTTCCTAAGCCATATCAGTAATTAGTAATTACAAGTGATGAATAAGACTAGTTGGAGGGATTCTGTTATCACCAATTCTAGATTTGTCGGTTTTATGTCAGGTTGCTCTGTCAGGTTGTTAGCTCTGTTAGAAATGGGGTTAGTTGCTCTGTCAGGTTGTTAGCTCTGTTAGATGGGTGTTAGTTGCTCTGTTAGCATTGCTGTCAGTATTGTTAGTGTATGTTAGCTACTTGTTTAAATAGGAGAACAGGGAGAGAAACAAGTATTCATTCATTTGTAAACAGATTGTACATTGAGCAATTGCTCTACAGGAGATTGGGCATCTCGAATAGCCCTCTTGTCATTCAATACATCTCACTTCAATTGCTTCTACAAATTTAGTGTTACAGTTGCAAATTTATAATCCTTTATCTCCTTTCTTTGCCAGCATTGCTAAAATCTGCCAAGACTACTCCATCTATTGCTGAGGAATCTGTCTGTGAACTGAATAGGATTGCTTCCATCCTGCAGAAATAACATCAAAATAGCTTCAGTAAGTCAGTTCATAACAAAAACTCGTTTCTTTTACATGTATTTCAGTCAGTTAGGCCTTGATGCACCGCATAAATCTTTACATGTATTTCAGTCAGTTCATAAATCTCTCATGTACACGACTACGCTCCCTTTGTAAAAATTGTTGTTCTCCACTCATGTTATGTTTCCATTGCCTTAGATAATTTCGATTTTGCTCTCATTGCAAAGATCTTTCATCTTCAGTCATGTGACTTAATCACTCATTGCGCCTTTCTCTCTGAAGAGCTATATAGTGATCATGTTGTTCTTCGCACATGTTAACTCTTCTTTGTTTATGTGAATCACGATTTTGTTATCTTTCAAATGTCATCTGGATCCCCCCCCCCCCCCCCCCCCCCCATCAAAAAAAAAAAAACCGTTACTCCACTTTTCCACCACAAATTCTCAAGCACCCATACACAAAATCCACCATATGCATCAAATGGGATTGTTTCTCTGCAAATCATTCAACCCCATTTCTTTTTTTGGCTAAAACCCTGGCAAGTTTCGTTCTTTATCGAGTTTTCTCAAGAGATCTATTTTTTTTGGAAGGTTTGAGTGTCTGGGGTTGGAAGAGAAGGATAAATTGGGGAGTGAATTGCAAGGAAACGTCGATGAATTTTGGATAAATTTAGGGTGAGAGGAGATGGGAGAGGGGATGGGCAGTGGTGGTTGGTGAATTGAGCAAAAAGGGAAGAAGAAGGAGGTGCTTGGTGGTGGTTGTGGTCGTCGTACTTCTCCATATCATCCTCTTCTACTTTGTCTTCAGCGAAATCGCTGTCAAGGTGGCTATAGATCTTGGTGTCTTCGTTAGATTCGTGGAAGCTGAGATCTTCGTCGGAGGAGGAGGAGATGATGGAGAAGAGGAGGAAAACAAGAGGGAGAAGAGGAGGAGAGATTACACTGAGGGAGGGAGAGGACGGAGAATTGTGTAATTTGGGTGAGGGCTTTTTCGGAAAATCAAAATATTTACGGACGCGCGACACTGTTACAGAGTTGAATTCTCGTTATAAGTTGTAGACTTTGTGTCCTTGGGTTTATAATTGGGATAGATTTAGGAAGTTGCAATTTATCTTCTTGCATGTTTAACTGGAAATGTATAGTGCTTAATACAAAGTATAATGTTCCACATGTTGTAATTAGTTCCTTGCACTAATCTTTTCGATTTTCCGAAGAGATATTGGAGGTGAGATTGGAATTTGTGACAAGAATGCTAGTAAACAATCAAGTATAAATTTTATTAAGTTTTAATGTTTTATGCTCTTAAGATCTACATGGATTTTAATTGGGGGGGGCGGGGGGGTTCCAGCAATTTGAACTCGAAGTAGGGCAACAGGGTCATTGTGTATCATTGTTATCTACTAGAGTAGATGGATGGTTACAAAGAAGTTGATTTAGATTTTATTTTCCTGAAGATATCTTCCTTATTAGCTTTTTCAATTCATTTTAGAAAACAAAGAGAATAAAAAAATTAAGGAACCAATTGGGAATGAGAAAATTATTCAGTTTATAGGTATGACAAAGCATGTTGTTTCCGATGAATTTCGACTTTTAATTGGTATGAAGCTTATATTTGTATACTATATGGCTTTTTTCCATTTTCATATAGAGATGTGAGTTCATATATTTTTTTTGTATTACACTCATGATAAATTTAATATGTTATTGTAAAAAGAAAATGAAGTTACAGAACTCGGTTGTGGTTCATAGCTATTGCCAGTTATAAGCTTTTCCATGTATTCTTTGTGTTGTTTTGTAGTTATTGTTTGATCCAGGACTGGAAATTCCAGTAATCCTAATTATAGGATAGATGAATGAAGAAAAAAGATCGACTATCCTTCAAGGATGACCTGACACGCGTTGGAGAATAACCAAATAGCGCCTAGCTAGGTACAGTAAAATTGGGCCTGTAGGTGATTTGGGTCATTTAAGGCTTTTACCAAAATCTTTAAAAGAATTTAGAGAAAAAAACCCGGATTAGGCGCCATAGTCGGTGCAACACTCAATACTGACATAGGCACAAAGTGTAAAGGAGAGGGACAAGATCCAGAGCAACCCTCTAGAAATCTAGTTGTTTGGATTTATGTAGTTTCTATGCATTTACTGACTTGAGCTTTGAAGGTTAACAATAGCGGCTTGATTGTCACAATGCATCTGCTTAAGAAAGGAGATTGTAACACTCATCTTAGAGAGAAGGGAACAAACCCATAGCATCTCAGTTGTTGTATGAGCCGTAATATGATACTCGGCCTTAACAGTAGAACGATCAACAACATTTTGTTTCTTACTACGCCAAGTAATAAGGTTACTACCAACAAATGTACAAAATCTAGAAGTAGATCATTTATTAGGGGTGAATGAAATGAATATTGAAATTTGAGTATTTATTTTTCTCTTTTCTTTTTGTTCTTTTTTTGGTTAGATTACATTAATTAGACACACTTCCAACCCATTCCAGCACAATCTGCATCTGAATACCCAAAAATGTCAATACGTCGTGAAGGCCGATGCAACAATCCACGACCAGGGGCCTCTTTGAGATACCGTAAAATGCGAATGATGGCAACCCAATGAGGTTATCGAGGAACATGCATACACCGACTCACAACCCAAGTGCAATGGTATTGTCAGGTTGTGTCAACCAATCATCGATAGTGATTAGGGTCATCAAATAATTCCCCCTGCTCATCATCCAACTAAGATCCATAGGTATGCAAACCAGTCTCTGTTCGATACCTTCTTTGGAACGAGCAACCTCTATTTCAAGAAAATATCGAAGCTGACCCAAATCTTTCTTATGAAATTGTTGAGACAGATTAACCTTCCAATTAGCAATGCCATCTGGATCATTACCAGTGACAATAATATCATCCGCATAGACTAGGCTACAATGATCCCTTATGACGACATGCGAACAACTATGGAGTGATCTGAAACAAAGCGTTGAAGCCCAAATTGAATAACTAAGGAGCTACATTTGTCAAACCAAACTTGTCGGGACTGCTTCAACCCATAAATAGTATTTTTCAATTTGCACACAAGATGCTCTTGCCCGACATTAACATAATTAGGGGGTTGATCCATATACATCTCTTCCTGGAAGACTCCATGAAGGAATGCATTTTTTTTATATCTAGCTGATACAAAGGCCAAATCACAACTTACAAGGCTAAAAGTAAAACCCGAACTGAATTCAAGCAAAGCAATAGGAGAAAACGCTTCCATATAATCAACACCATGGGGTTTGAGTAAACCCCTTTGCTACGGAAAGTGCTTTCAAATGCTCAATTGATCTGTATGACTAATATTTTACCGTATATACCCCTCGCTCCCTAGAATCAGGGATATCTAAAATAAATAAAACGTATAAATTAATATGTAAATTCACTTACCAACAGTATCATCCACCATGCCTTCCCCTTCAAGCAAGCAACCAACCTTGTCAAGCATCTTTTTGTATAGACAATAAAGTATTAGGGTCACCAGTCAAACTCAAAAACTGAATTGAAGTCGCGAACCGCAAGTAGATAGGCATGTTTTACTAAATCTCTGTTGTTCACAAACAACATTTTGCCGATAAGCAAATTCAATAGCGCTCTTGGCAATCATCCAAATATTTATTTCGGTCACTATCTCGGATCCCTTATTCTACTTTTACCAACAAACTTTAATATTCTCTGTATCATAATAAATAACATCAAAATTTGGAATCTTGAATCTAATTTGGTGAGATAACGGTAGATTCGTATTCAAATGTACGACCCACCCCGATAGAATATCAGTGTGTCAAACACGTAAACTCATAGGGTGTAAACCTTATCTCAAACTTCGGTAGGTAGAATGTATCAGTAGTATTTTACCATCGCTTGAGCAATGCACAACTGAAGATCATCCAGGTTATCATGAAATTTAAAAAGTAGGAGAAAACCATTTTTCCATCATATATTTGATGCGAGTGTTCTTGTGATAATGATTCCACAAAGTATCCGACCCATATTTGAAAGTAGTTTTCCTAATCTGCTGCATTTTATGTTGCCATAAGTGTGTGATCGTCATCTTGCCAAACACGGATCCGGGGGGGGGGGGGGGGGGGGGGGGGGGGGCTCTTGTGCACAATGGGCTGGAGGGGGTCCTGCCTAGGGATGGCAACGGGGCGGATTGGGGCGGATTTGGACAAATCCATCCCCGCCCCGCTAGATATCACGGATATCCAAATCCGCCCCGAATATCCGTTTACCAAATTTTGTAAAACCCATCCCCGAACCGAACGGATTGGCGGATATCCGCCCCGCCCAAAATACCCGAAAAAAAAATATAAATAACAGATCATCGAACCACAAAATTTACAAAAAAAAAAACAGATTACAACATATTATTCATATTTGATTTTTTGTGAGATCATACAAAAATTACAAAAAATTCCAGAAATTACAAACCATACAAAAAATTCCAGAAATTACAAACATACCAAAATTAACAAAAAAATAAAAAATTACAACAACTTAAAAAATTCGAGGATCTCAGATCAGATCTAGATCTAGAAATCTAATCAGATCATGACTGATCTTGATCAGATCTTGACTGATCTTGATCAGATCATGACTGATCTTGATCTTGATCTTGATCTTGACTGATCTTGATCTTGATCTTGATCAGATCATGACCGATCTGGATCTTGATCTTGATCTTGATCAGATCATGACCGATCTTGATCAGATCAGATCTTGACTGATCTTGATCAGATCTTGATCTTGATCAGATCTTCATCTTGATCTTGATCAGATCTTGATCAGATCTTGATCAGATCTTGATCATATCAGATCTGATCAGTTCAGATCCGATCTTGATCTCTGAAGGGGGAGATGGAAGAAAAGAAACCCTTTTTTGTCGAGAGGGGAGCATGGAGCAGCGAGGATCTCGGCTTCTCGCGGCGTGAGGGGAGCAGGGTGCATCTCGGCGACTCGCGGCGTGAGGGAGGGCGAGGTGGTGTGCGGTGAGTGAGGGAGTCGCTCTGTGAGGGAGTTAGGGAGGGAGGGAGGGAGTCGCTCTGTGAGGGGGAGGTGGTGTGCGGTGAGTGAGGGTGAGGGAGGGAGTCGTGAGTGAGGGAGGGAGGGAGGGTTTTCTTCGAGTTTCTTCGAGAGGGGGATTTCTTCTTCGAGATTTCTTCGAGAGGGAGGGTTTTCTTCGAGTAGGGTGGTTTCTTGGGTCTGAGAGAGTGAGATTGAAGAGTCATCGAATGGGTAGTGTTGGTTTTTGTTTTGTATTTTTTTTTTTCTATTTAAAGGGTCAGGGGTATTTAAGTAAATTTCATATTTAAACGGATATCCGTGGGGCGGATATGGCCAAATCCGTATCCGCCCCGAATATTCGACGGATATTATTTGAATATCCGTATCCGCCCCGAAACCCATTTAGCTATATCCAAATCCGCCCCATACGGATTGGGTGGGGCGGATATCCGTGAAAATCCGCCCCACTGCCATCCCTAGTCCTGCCCAGGTGTCTCAGAGGAGGGAGTTTTGGGCGGGAAACAAAATTTTAAATTACATCTGCATTTCAAATCCAATTGATATGAGCCGTTGGATTTTGATCCAACGGCTGAGACACCTGCGCATGACCCCTCCAGCCCATTGTGCGCATACACCTGAGACACTTTATTTTAGAGGACTAAATATTCTAGGATTAATTGCGGTCAGGATCCAACATATTTTCATTGTAAAAGACCCTACACGTGAGCAATTAACTGTCGGGTTAGGATATTTAGAAGACTAAATATTGAGGAGAACACTGAGATGCTCTAACATCAGGTAGAACTCTCTTCCCTTCAATTAATCCTAGAAATGATATTAGGTTTGTCATGTTTGTTGGTTGATAAAACCCTTAGCTATGCTAGTGAACAAGATGCATTAGTTAAAGGTGTACATAATCCGAGAGTTGAACTCACCACCTTCTTTTCTTAATTCCAAAATGATCGTAGGTGAGTGCAGTTCTATCATATTCATGAAAACTCTTGGCTGTGCTAATTAAAAATTGTGCGCTCAGGTTCAAGTGTGCAGGACCCGGGAACAAACTCACACACATTCTTTTGGAGTGAAGAAAACTTGCTAAATAGCACTTTCAAACTTAGTCTAATCCAAATGGATGAAAAGCTCAGGCTTGTTCCAGCTCTTAGATCATATTTACCATTTTGAGATGCATAATCTGAGAGCGGCTCAGCTCCATATCAGAATTTAGAACGAGGGCTAATGAAAAATCACTAGAAATTTTGTCAATTGTGCCTATAACATGTCAATCATGGGAGTTTAATTACCAAATATAACCTAATTATTGTGGGTGCAAATACCCTGCTCCATTTAATAAAATAAATCCCCTTCAGATTTAACCAATAATGCATTCGGGCAGCCTGATTTTTCAGGCAAAACATACTTTACTTAGACATGTAGAGATCAATCTAAATTCTCAACCAAAAGGGATTCCTTCTTCGTAAATAGGTTTTTTTCTTCTCCCCTTGGCCTCTGATCATTGTTTGAGGTCTCCGTCATGGCCTCTGGTTAACTTGTTCTGACCATCACCGCATAAGAAGAACAAAAGCTCTATAAAGTAAATAAATAAAAAATTAAAAATTAAAAAAAACCCATAGCTATAATTTATTCGTCAAGCTTAAGATCACAGATATGCACAATATTGTCAATGAGCCTCTTTGAAGCTACTTAATTCTAAATACAATACAGAAGAAATGGTGCAGATCTACTAGCAGGGACGTTAGAAACCACAAGGAGACACACCTGCACTGGTGATGTAATTAGAATGAATTTATAAACAAGAATTTAAAAATATTCTTAAGGAATATATATTTTTAAGTTAGACATCACATAGTTGAAACACACAAGTTAAAACAACAACCTCCTACTTCGATTAAACCTGGATATAACTCTGGCAATTTCAACCATCCACCTTAGCTGCTGCAGATGCATAACTTACACTGCTGTCTCTCATTGATTTGCATTCGCTCGACTGTTCATACCTTAGAAAATTGATCTTTATCTTTGTCGAGCAGTTCCTCACCATCTGGAAAATAACATATCAAGGAAAAGGTAACAATCACACAATTAGTCAAGCCGAGGAAAAAGTTCAGTTTCCCTTCACAAGAAAAAACGTGAGCATTTACATGGAGAAAAACGCTGATGGGATGGCGGCCACAGATGGTGTTTTCAAACTCTGACAGGTATTGTTTGAATGCATCCGCATCTCCAGTCTCTATGATTTCCATGCCCATCCGATCCAAGGCTTCAATGGATTTGTGGATTGCTCCATATTTTTTGTCATAGTGCATGTAGTTGAACCTGGCAAAGAAACAATACAGGAAAATTCAGTGAGCACTTATATTGGGTTATTTTCACTTGAGCTAATCATAAACTTTCCAAGATCAGATCTAGCATATTCTGTTAAGTACATGTCATGTAGATCATAATTCCTATTAAATGACAGGTAAAACACCTTTGCCAATAATTAACATGGAAAATTGTGGAAGCACTTGCAAGAAAATCTAGAACGAATAAAATTTTACGATATGCAGTACTAAAATATGAATGAGTTTGATGGGAAGAAACGGAATACTCAGTTACAATTTAATATGTATTCTACATACCAACATGTTAGGGGACACAAATTAGACTGAACAATAACAAAGACAACATGACCATAATGCCTAATGAAGTAATGATGCTCCATCTTTCTGACATGAATAGCATTTGCCAGTGTTACATTATTAAGTTGGTATTACTTATGCAGTTGTGCACCCGAAGAACATTGCAGAAAGTTAATACAGCATCCCTAGCAGTTCATAAGTTGAAGTATACGTCCATTTCATGGTTAACTTAAAGATTGTATGTGATGAGGTTAGAAATTTCCATAGCAGCTCGTTTTGGAGGAGGCGATCTGTATGAGAGGTGATCATCCACAGTAAAAACTAATAAACTTGCACATACATACACATATAACAATGTTACGCAAAAAGTCTGAATAACCCTTTGTCAGTTTAAATTTAATTCTTATTTAGATTTTCTCTCAGAACTGAAATATATTTGGTTAGCAGAACAGATCTTATTATCCATTCGAGTATTTATGGCAAAGCATTGGGTCAGTATTAGCACATACGGTTAGGTTAATGCATTTGATAGTTCGCATGTGGCAGTGCATGTGCCCTTGATACAAGGAATTACAACATGCCATTGACAATATCATAACTTCAGTATCAGTTCATGAAGCATACCGAGATCCCCAGTGACAGAAGTCAGAAGAAACCGAAAAGAAATTCTTCGGGTCATCCACATATTTGGCCAATAGCCGTCCGTACATAGCTTCATTCTCTGGATTAAGAGCACCAACCAAAATTGGTACTATTTTTACTGGATAACTGTATAAGAAAGTGCTGCATCAGTATAGGTGATAATTGAGTCTGGAAATAACTAATCTCTAATAAAATTTACCCATGAAATACTTTGGCAAGATATGGCAAGTGCATTTCCATGCTATGCTCAGCTTCATCAACCCGAAGATCCATAACTTCAAATTTTCGAGTTGCCAGTAGTTCTTCATTGACTGTTAGACCAGACAAACATAAATCTAAGTGACTTTTGCTTCAATTACGTGAGGGGAGACAATCAAAAGAAGAAACACAAGAATACACCCTATTTGAAATTAATCAAATCCAACCCTAGTTTCTTTTGCTAAATGAAAAACTTTATAAAAGAAACCTCAAAAGTATAAAACTGAGGCTAAAAAGCTCAAATCTATTGGTAGCATTATTCATTCAAAATAAAAGCACACAAGAATACACCCTAATGGCTTCCATACCGTTCTATCAAAGGCTAGCATAAAATAATGATGCAAAGGTGATACAAATTTGTGAGCTAACCTAGGTGATCGCCGCCTCCTAACGCCCAACTGCCTCGCCTCCTCCTGAGCTATGTAGTTAAAACAGAAAACATACCCTTCGAGGTCCAGGACCGATTTACAATTAATCAGGATTAATCGGTGTATATATATAGCGATAAATTGACAAGTTGGATGGGCCAATTTATCGGTGACTCACCGATTAATCTTCGATTTAGCGGCGCATTAACAACACAACTCCTGAGGTGTGCTTGTGCTCATTAACTCACAATTAGGTTATCTCATTCTCTTCTTCTCCTCCTCTTTTCTCTTTTTATCTTTGTCTTCCCTTTTCCTTCTTTGAGATTTATGAAATTTCTACTTGCACTATATATTTTTCCCTCATTCCAGAAACATCCAACATTTTCATGTATTTGATGATAAAAAAGATCACATGGATAAGGAGGATGAATATGGAGATAACTATGTTCAGACTGGGGATATGGGGTTGGGGAGAGTAATAGTTATGTTAAAGTTTGTAATACGTATTTAAACTTTTTTTAATTTCATTTATCAGGGTGCAACTTAATTTTTTGAGGGGACCTCAACCTTGAGGCCAGCCTAGGCTCGCCTAGGCGGTCATGAGGCATGATGCTAGGATCTAGCGCTTCGAATTGCCTTTCGCCTCAATTTGCCCAGCTTCCATATTGGATCCGTGAACCATAACCATAAGATGTCTTTTGCAGGGTTCAAAACCTAGACTTGTGATACTCTGCTACAAACCTTACCATCTAAGTTGGCAGCCATTGGCAGCAAATATGTTTTTAAGTATGGATAAGAGCAACCACTGCAAATATGTTATGATATTTAGTGACTAGTGAAATTTCCCACTTATTCATTTGCCTAAAAGGAAACCATTCAACATGTCCAGCTTACAACAACCTTTTCTTTTTCCATGTGAAAAGGTAGCTAACTAGCTCTCCACTTATTTGAACAAGGAAAGAACACAGAAGACTCGCGAAGAATTTTCAACTTCATTTTGGTGCCAAAAAAAAAAAAGACATGAATCTCAGGTACATGTTGAACTTTCAGATAAAGATGATCTATTTTCCAGTTGATATAAAGATAAATTGCAATACCTTCTGCATCAATTGGGAGATCTCCCAGAGGTGTTCTATAAATGGTAGCCTTTGAGAGAGCACATTTTGGAGTGTAATAATGATGAGATGGACCAAGGAGGAATACCCGTGTACTGAAAGCACATTTGCCCACATATTAGCTCTGTACGATAGAATTAGGTCTCTCAACATATTCTATACAAAATGCTCATATCTACATCACATTACTATATTATTAAAGCAAATATTCTTCAAGCAATAATCATCTAGCAAATGGTAACATAAAGAAGTGAGAAAAATATGATAGAATTCCCCCCTGCTAGGTCAAACAGAAAAAAAAATCAAATAGGCTCAACTCAAAGCTGTAGGTAAACTGGAACATAACCTTTTGGTATTTCTAAGATAAAGTGCATTATACCGTATCAAAGGAAAAAGCTCTCTTTGGAGAGCTCTATCTTCCAGGAGAGTTGATTCTCTGAATTTGCATTGACCTGGTATACACTGATTGGTTTGAGTTGAGACCTATGCAGTCAAAACTCAAAAGTGTTAGGCATACTAGGTTCACATCACAGCTTAAGTGAGCCCAGGCACGCCTCACGCATTACCGGTCCACAAATTTGGGCACCTGTGTACAAATAGTTGGATATTGTACGACAAGCAAACATATTAGAAATCAAGAGCATTTGACAAAGAGCGTCCACAAACAGGATGCACATTTGTCAGTAAATTCTCAATTCCAGAAGTTGATATCGAATTTCCAAGTCATTGTTGGACTCGAAAATCTCAGCTGCTCTTGTCCTTCTCCTTTCTCAAGTACAATCGGTCAATGAAAAGTGGAAAGAAAGAGACTAGGCACAACGTAAACTGTCTAGGCACAACATGCATGACTCTTAAGGTGAGGAGCTAGACTATGACCACGGGTGCTCAACGTGCAAGGCGAGGCACCCACATTACGAATTAGTGCCTCAAGTGAGCCTGGCTTGCTTTGGATAGCACAGGTGGAAACAACACCACAGGATGGTTTCTGTATCGTCGTAGATGGCTGACATGTTATGATGACACCTTACTCATGAAATGTGAGAGAAACTCAATAACATGAGACACAACTTCAGTTGTAGTTCTACTTTGCCAAATGCTTCCATCATTAGACAATCCCAATTGAGCATCTTTAAGCAAGCATTGAGTTTGTATTGAGAAATTGAGAATGCGGGTTTTGGCAATTATGAGGATGATGACATTTGGATCCATTGCACAAACCGAGGGGTTTTCGGACCTCAACTTAAATTGTCTCACATGTTTCTTCTAACGTGCAACCACAAACAAAAATAGAGTGCAGAGTAGACATGTTTAAACATGTCCAACATCACAAAGTGTCTCATTGATATTTAGAGTGTTAGACCACCAATTAAGTATATATACACAAGGCGTAGCAAGAGAGTGCAGGATTCTAACAGTCAAGGGAAAGCATAGCAAGCAAGTGGGCTACAATTCAGTTAGAGGAAGTTGAGAGTTGTCAAGTTGTTATTCTGTGAAGCAGTTAAGTTGTTAAGGGTCTGTCAAGTTAGTTAAGTTGTTAAGGGTCTGTCAAGTTGCTCTGTAATAGTTGCTCGTTGATCTGCAACTATTACAGTTGCTCTGTAATAGTTAACATATTGTCAAGATTGCTCTGTAATGTTAGAAGATATGCCAGTGTATAAATAGAGCTTAGGAAGAACAATTGAGGACACTAAGAATTTTGTACATGAGCTTATGCTCTGCTTGTGGAGAGACAAGCCTCTCGAAATCTTAAATACATTGTAGCAATCTACATTCTTCTTCAATACAGGTCTTCAACTTCTGTTTTCTTCTTTAACTTGTTGTCTGGAAATCTTAGTTGTCTTCTTAATTTGTTGTCAAGAACTACAATTCATATCAAATTTGGTATCAAAGCCATTATCTTGGGATGACAGGGAAGAATACAAGTCAAGGTACTGTGTCTGCAAGGGTAGAGATTGTGGAAGAGCAAATTGGAGGTGTTCAAGAGGAGAAAGGGACCTTGAGAAGGGAATTTCAGTCTATGGCTCAGAAGATAGAGCAACTGGTGAAACTTCAAGAAGAGGCTTCTCGAGTTGCTTCTGCATCTGAACAGTCAAGAGAGTTGGAAGGAGGAACATCTCATTCAGGATATTGATTCGACCTTAAATACAGAAAGCTTGAAATGCCAAGTTTCGATGGGTCTAATCCAGATGGATGGATTATGAAGGCTGAATGTTTCTTGCCCTTCATCGATACACAAACTAAGAGAAATTGGAAGCATTTGTAATTGGGTTTGAAGGAGATGCACTGTGTGAGCAATTTCTAGCATTGAAGCAAGAAACTTCAGTTGCGGATTATAGGAGACGGTTCGTCACCATGTCTGCACTGCTTGAAGCTCTCCCAGATAATGTTTACTTAAGCATGTTTATTAACGGGCTTAAACCAAGGATTGGAGCGGAACTTAGGGTTTTGGAACCAAATAATTTGGGTCGGGCCATGATTTTGGCCCAAAGGATTGAAGAAAAACAAAATCTTTTATTTGTACATAAGGGAGGCCCAATTGCGGCCCAACCACACCCTGAGAACCCTAGATATCAAGGAGCAGGAGGTTCTCGGTCCCTTGAGAAAGCTCCTTGGAAGGGAGAGTTTAGGCGACTCACTAAGGAAGAGATCCGGAGCAAGCATGAGCGGGGATTGAGCTTTCGGTGCGATGAGAAATTTTCACCCGGCCACAGGTGTAAACGAAAGGAGCTTCAGGTGTTGGTCGTTCAAGAGGAAGAAGGGTTAGAGGAGGAAGAAAAACAGTTTCTTGAGGAAAAGGGGATCGATCTGGAAATGGTGGAAGTGGATCAAGCCGTAGAGGTTTCGCTCAACTCTGTGGCTGGACTCTCTTCACCCAAGACGACTCTTTTCACCCAAGACAATGAGATTGAAGGGTATGGTTCATGAAACGCAGGTGGTGGTGGTGTTGGTGGATTGTGGGGCAACCCACAATTTTATTTCAACCAAACTGGTGTCAAAATTAGGGCTTCCGGTCTCGACAACCAAGGTGTATGGGGTTACTCTGGGATCTGAAGACACCGTGAAGGGTGAAGGAGTTTGCAAAGGAGTACCGCTCAAGCTGCCAGGGGTTGATGTGGTAGAGGATTTCTTGCCATTTAAGTTAGGTAGCTCGGATGTGATTCTTGGAATGAAATGGTTGGCTTCGTTGGGGCCGAGTTTCACAAATTGGCAGATGCAAGTAATGAAATTCAAGATGGGGGATGAGACAGTGGTGTTGAAGGGAGATCTGACTTTGGGAAAATCACTAATTTCTTTGAAGGCGATGCTTCGTGCACTCAAACAGGAACAGCAAGGCTTGTGGATTGAGTTTGGGAGTTTGGCTACCACTAACGCGAAGCTGGAAGCAGTGCCTAACGAGGTTGAGCAAATTCTCAGTAAGTACCAAGATGTTTTTCAAATGCAGTCTGGGTTACCACTAATTAGGGGTCATGAGCATGCAATTTGCTTGAAATAGGGTATTTCACCATAGAACGTGAGGCCATACAGGTACCCTCAATGTCAGAAGGATGAAATTGAGAAATTGGTCGACGAAATGATGGTCGCTCGAATCATACGTCCCAGCAAGAGTCTGTTCTCAAGCCCGGTACTATTGGTGAACAAGAAGGATGGAAGTTGGAGATTTTGTGTGGATTATAGAGCACTAAACAAGGAGACGGTTCCAGATAGATTTCCTATACCCGTAATAGAAGAGTTGTTGGATGAGCTTCATGGTGCTAACATTTTTTCCAAGTTGGATCTCAAATAAGGGTATCACCAGATTAGGATCAGATAAGGGGATGAATTGAAGACAGCTTTTCGAACGCACGAAGGACACTATGAGTTCTTAGGAATGTCGTTTGGGCTCAAAAATGCACCTGCAACTTTCCAAGCTCTAATGAACGAGGTTTTCAAGCCACATTTAAGGAAATTTGTGTTAGTATTTTTCAATGATATTTTGGTTTACAGTTCGGGAATGGAGGCACAAATTTAGCATTTAGACAAAGTGTTGGGGTTGCTAAGGAGGCATGAGTTGTGCGCTAATCGCAAGAAGTGTGAGTTTGGGCAAAGGGAAATAGCTTACTTGGGGCATGTAATCTCTGGAGAGGGAGTTTCGATAGACCCAACAAAAGTTGCCGCAATGATGGACTGGTCATCACCTAAAAACATCACTGAGCTCTGAGGATTTTTGGGGTTGACCGGGTACTATCGAAAGTTCGTCAAGGGTTATGGTACCCTAGCTTGGCCGCTAACAGAACAGTTGAGGAAGGATAATTTTGGTTGGAACCATGAGGCAGAAACAACATTTCAAGCTCTCAAAAGGTGCATGACGCAAGTACCAGTTTTGGCAATGCCAAATTTTTCAAATAATTTTTTTTATTGAAACAGACGCTTCTGAGTATGGTTTGGGAGCCGTCTTGATCCAAGATCATCGTCTAATTGCGTATTTTAGTCAAGTCCTTGGACCCCAAGCACGACAGAAATCGGTATATGAGAAAGAGCTTATGGCTATTGTATTTGCAATTGCCAAATGGAGACTTTATTTATTGGGTAAGAAGTTTGTGGTGAAAACGGGCCAAGAGGAGTCTGAAGTATCTACTGGAACAGCGTGTGATAGGGGGAAAATACCAAAAGTGGGTGACTAAACTGATGAGCTACGATTTTGAGATTAAGTACAAGCCAGGGAAATCCAACGTGGTTGCTGATGCTCTTTCCAGAATCGCACCTATTTCTGAATGTGGTACACTGGTGGTGCCTCAATGGATGGATTGGCAGCAAGTGTGCAACGAGGTGGTCGTAGATGAGACCTTCCAGCAGATTAGAAATGATATAGAGGAGGAGTGGCGAACCCAGGATTTTAGTCAAGGGGGGGAAATGGCAAGCAAAAAAAAAAATTTAACCCAAGTAAAATAAGAAAAATACAACTATAAAAATACATTGCATATACCAAATTGAATAAAGTATAATCCAATTTTAAGCCAAAATAAGATCACAATATCAATAACCTTAGCAAGGGGCAAACGAGCATAATAACTAGAATATATAACTAAAATCACAAAATAATTATGATAAATATCTTGAAGTTAAAAAAAAAATTCGAAAATTTTCGAACATAATAAGATCCTAATACAATTTCATCGAAAAATGATTATATGAGGCTCAAATTTTATACGAGTTGGCTAGTGACATATATTTTCATTGAATTCTTTAGTTATTAATTTAGATATTAATTTTAAGCATTTTTTTGGTTGGAGGTTTTACGCCACTTGTGAACAAGCAATTCATTGCTTTAATGTTTGCAATTACATATAAAATTGCGTTGAAAACAAAAAAGTAGGTGAAGGTCACAATGACAAAATTGTATAGACATAAAGAAATCATACGCTCCGAGAGGACCAAAAATAAATTTTTATTAAACTACACATTTTTTTTTAGTGTTTGCAATTACTATAAAATTGTATTGAAAATAAACAATTAGGCGAGTAAAAATGTATAGTGAATAGCCATAAAACAAATATGCGCTCGATGAGTATCGAACTTGGGTTGTTTACAAAATTTACAAACTTCCAACCACTACACCAATAGAAAGATGTAAAAATAGTAGAATGAACAATTTACATATTGTACAATACATTATAAAATTGATTTTTTTTAAGGTCAAGTATATAATAAAATTATTTTAAAAGTTCGAGGGGGGGCAGCTGCCCCCCCCTCACCCCTGTAGAGGAGCGCAATATACCACATTTGGGGTTCACCTTACATCAAGGACTGCTGTTGTACAAAGGTAGAGTGGTCTTAACACGAAAATCCCCTCTCCTCCCTACCCTCTTTGCTGAGTTCCATAGCACGCCAGTAGGGGGTCACTCCGGAGAAACCAAAACTTATCAAAGAATGACTAAGGAATTTGGGTTGGCATGAGATCAGACATTGCCAAATGGGTAGGGGAGTGCGAGATTTGCCAACGGAACAAGAATATGGCGGTGTCACCTGCTGGTTTGTTACAACCAATCCCATTACCGGCCCATGTTTGGGAAGAAATCACTATGGATTTCATCGAGGCACTACCGCGGGTCAAGGGAGTGGATACGGTGTTAGTGGTGGTGGACCAATTGAGCAAATATGCTCATTTTATAGGATTAAGTCATCCTTTTACTGCTGCCACTGTGGCCAGGACATTTATTTAGGAAGTGGTCCGACTTCATGGGTTTCCCGTCTCCATAATTTCTTACAGGGATAAGATTTTTCTAAGTCACTTTTGGCGGGAGTTGTTTCGACTTCAGAGAACCTTTTTGAAGCGTAGCACGGCATATCATCCCCAAACCGATGGTCAGTCCGAGGTGATTAATCGTTGCCTGGAAACTTATTTGAGGTGTTTTGTGTCAAACAAACCGAAACAATGGGTTCGTTGGTTGGCTTGGGCGGAATATTGGTACAATACTTCCTTCCATACTTCATTAGGAAGTACTCCATTTAAAGCATTGTATGAGCGAGACTCTCCCCGTTTATTGAAGGTTGACAAGGGGAGTACCACTGTATCTAATGTGAAAGAACTGATGCTGGAAAGAGATGCAATTATTGATGATTTGCGCATACATCTCTTGCGTGCACAGCAGCGGATGAAAAGACAGGTTGATCTCTCCAAGCGTGAGGATGAATTCATGGTGGGTGACAACTGACAAGGTATTTCTTAAGTTGAGACCTTATCGCCACCATTCTTTGGTTCACAAGACTACACAAAAATTGGCAGCAAGGTATTACGACCCTTACCCAATCCTACAAAAGATTAGCACAGTGACTTACAAATTGGACTTACCATCCACTGCTGCTATCCATCCTGTCTTTCATATTTCTCAATTGCGAAGAGCCAAAGGCAGCTGTGCTACTGCATCACTGCTTCCTCCACAACAAAATGAAGACATGGAATTAGTGGTTACCCCTGCAACAGTTTTGGAAGTGCGGCCTAATTCAAAAAGGGGTAGTTCTAATGTCGAGGTTCTCATACACCGGAAAGGTTTGCCCATTTTTTAAGCTAGTTGGGAAGATTTTTCATTGATCAACACTCAATTTCCAGATTTTCACCTTGAGGACAAGGTGGTTGCTTTGGGGGGAGGAATTGTTAGACCACCAATTAAGTATACATACACAAGGCGTAGCAAGAGAGTGCAGGAGTCTTCTAACAGTCAAGGGAAAGCATAGCAAGCAAGTGGGCTACAATTCAGTTAGAGGAAGTTGAGAGTTGTCAAGTTGTTCATCTGTGAAGCAATTAAGTTGTTAAGGGTCTGTCAAGTTGCTATGCTCAAGATTGCTTTGTAATGTTAGAAGATATGCCAATGTATAAATAGAGCTTAGGAAGAACAATTGAGGACACTGATAATTCTGTACATGAGCTTATGCTCTACTTGTGGAAAGACGAGCCTCTCAAAAGCTTGAATACATTGTAGCAATCTACATTCTTTCTTCAATACAGGTCTTCAACTTCTGTTTTCTTCTTTAACTTGTTGTCTGGAAATCTCTGTTGTCTTCTTAATTTGCTGTCTGGAACTACAATTCATATCACAGAGCAGAAAATAATTTGGAACTAAATAGTAGCATCAGATTAATGATGAGAAATCCAAGCTACAACCTCCAAAATCTAAGACAATAAGTACCAAAGAATAACATTCATGAAAAGTAGTATGTCTTTCAATCCACAAACCTGAACAAATAGATTACATTTAAGTAACATTAAAAAAAAAAAAAAAAAAAAAAACAAAATGAAGGAAACAGAAATTACTCACATAGTTGTTGGATCAATATTAGCAAATGCGAAGGCTGCAGCACGCCCAGAGTATGAATAACCGGCATGACTGTTTTTATGCCAAGAAATAAGCAATTCAACAATTTAGCTATGGCTCTACAGAATTAGAGTTGCAAAAAATTTATGAGAACAACTCACGGGGCAATGACTCCTCTAACATCAGAAGATTTAGTCAAACCAGTTGCAGTGAGCCATCCCTCAAGGTCTGATCCCAGTTTAGTGGCTAGCAAATGAATTGAAATGGGTCAGTCAAGAGCAACACAATAATCATAATGACACGGAAAGATCGACAAAAACAGTCTCATGCTCACATTAGAGAATTTCCTAAAGTAAAAATTTAGTCAAATTACAAATCACTGCCTCACTCTTTCAAACTAGTATTTCCTCAATTCTTAAAATTTTCCTTGTATTTAAAGTGTAGAAAGGCACATGGGTCCTTACAGAGAACATCGATTGATGTAATATTCAAGTTTTTTTTCACAATAAAATTCATCCACGAGACAACCAATTTAACATGCAAACTGATGTAAGAACCAATCACCAGAATTCCATCATCAAATTTTCTTTCTGAAACGGGTAAATTCCTACAAGGGTTTATTTTAAAGAATTTAATCAATCGGACTGAAATTTCAATAATTGAGCTTCCCCCACTGAAAAAAAAAATTTCCAAACTTTAAGCCCAAACACCTAAAAAAGCAACCAACTTTCTCCCTAGAATCGACCATTTGAAGATTAAAATCTGAAGAGAAGATCTGGGAAATTGAGAAAAGGGGTGTGTAGAACTTACGATTGTCGGTGTACCATGATCCTGCATGAGATGCTCTCCTCACTCTTTCCACTGCCATTGTTGAAGAAGTGGTGAAGAATCGGAATCTGTAGCCAAGGAAACCGAAAAAAGGACTAATATTGGGGTTTTGCTTGTAAAACGCTCCTTGAATGAATGCAAGCTCTTCTCTTCTCTTCTCCTCTTTTCTTCTCCGCAAATTAGGTTAAGAGAGATCAACTACTACGCAACGCAACCATCATAAGATTCTGAATGCGACCTCTTTCAC
This sequence comes from Berberis vulgaris, assembly GCA_963556465.1. NCBI lineage: Eukaryota > Viridiplantae > Streptophyta > Magnoliopsida > Ranunculales > Berberidaceae > Berberis > Berberis vulgaris. Next base: position 60,936,595 of record OY747132.1, read on the forward strand.
CACACACTGCCCACTGCACACACTCGAACGTTCCCCTTTTTTTTTTATTAATTCATTTTTTTAATGTAATCCTCAATCAACAATAAATTTTATATGCCTTCAACTCCAAATTTGAATTTATCATAATGCCTTGCAAAAGTGAGATTTAATTTTTATGCCCCACTCAAATGCATGTAAAGACAAATGAATTTGAATGACATGTTTGTCCATTTAATTTAAATAACTATCTAATATATTAAATAATTAAAATATTCTTTGGTTTTCCAAATATATTCTCACAAAAGTTGGATATTTGATTATATGCCTAATTAAACTTTAAGTAAAAACACAAATATTGGGAGGGTATTTATGGTATATGAAGTGTGAATCCAAAAAAACTCTAATATAATGTATGTCTTTAACTCTAAATTTTTTTTTCAATTTTCCTCTCCCAATTCTATAATATTTACAAGAAAAAATTAAAAAAAAGGTGATGATGGGTGTTTATGTCATTTAAATGAAAAACACTAAGACCAACCCCTGTAAACTTTCATCAATTATATCCAAGCCCCTAATATTATTTATTTAAAGCCTTCCAATTATTTATAAATTAAAAAACATGTTCTTACATCTAATTTTTGGATTTACCATTTTATCGTCCGCATTTCATATTTTTACAATAAAACCAACCCCTCACAAACATTAATTAATTATACTTATGTCCCTAACATAAATTATTTGAAGCCCCTTTATTTATTTATAAACTATAAATAGGCCCTTAAAATTATGTACAATTACTTTGTTTAGAAATTTAATAATAATTTTTTCTTATTATTGAATTGTTGTAATAAAATAAAATTATCCGCGTACGTAGAGCGCGTCAACACCCTAGTGTATATAATGTGAATTTCAAAAACAGTTTGTCCCTAGAAGTCAGCCTAAATCACAACCAATGACATTGCATTAAGATAAGATATGTAAAATGCAGCTACTTTTTTACACATGACACCACCACCCCCACTTCCTGAAGCACACCACCACCTACCGAAGAAAATCACAAATATAAAAAATATAAAAAATCTCACCACCACCTCTCTTCTCTCGCGGGGAACAACACCACCATTGCACCACCTCGCCCCTCATGTATGTCTGTCATACATCTTATATCCTTTCTTCTTCTTCTTATTCTTATTCTTCTTCTTCTCTATTTTTTTTGCCCTCGCACAGATTTCTGCGAGTGGGGTTCCCAATTCGCAGGAGTTTGTGCAACTAGGGGTGAGCATAACATCCTGTGATCCCGATCACGTCCCGATTTTTTTCGGATCCTTTTTGGGATTGATCAAACCCTTCTCGATCTTATCCCGCTAAATTGGGACAGGACGAGATCGGGATGGAGATTTTCAATCCCGTCCATTCCGTCGTGTCCCAAATTTATTTATTTAATATTTATTATTATTGATTTTAATCAATTACTCTTCTAAATGAAAGTTTATGATGTGTTAATATTAAATCAAAACATCTATTGAAATTTTAGTTGTTTGATTTGATACATTTGTTTAGGTAGAAACTTCAATTTGGATATTTTGAGTCAAATAGAACCAATGGAAATTTTATGCTTTTCACATTTTAGATTGGTTATAGGACAATTATTCTTGTAGAAAATAAAGACAAATGATGGTTTGGGTTTGTTTTACACTATGAGTTGTGTAGTTGTCAAGAGCCTGTCTAACTGTCGAGGAAACCAGCGAGGAAAACGAGGGAGGGGGTGTGACCACTCATCCCCTTCGAGATTCGTGCTGCTGCGCATTCCAAGGATGTAGGTGCGCATCTCGAAGGGGGATGAGCGGTCACACCCCCCTCCCTCGCTGGTTTCCTTGCCAATTAGAATTTTTTAGTTGTCAAACATTGCTCCTCATTATAGTTTATATGAATGATATTTCAATTCTTGCAAAAATATGCAAGACGGATCTATGGAGGAGCTTCATCCTTCTCTCATCATTTACTTGACAAACTTAACTCCACTGTAAGCCTCCTCAAAATTTATATGACATTTAATATTGTTATGATGAAAATTATATGTACTAAATTGGACATTATTGGGGGTGTGAACAATGTGAGATGAAATTCGTTTGTTATTTTTCATTGAAGAATTATTTAGTACATGTTCATCCCGAACCCTTTTGGGATGGGACGAAGTTGATCCAGTCTCGATCCCGAACTAACGAGATGGAATAGGGATGAGGTCCATCCCGTCCCGTGTTCACCCCTATGTGCTATGGCCAATTTTTTTTGCCCTTGCGTAGGTTCCTGCGAATAGGGAACCTCCACTCGTAGGAATCTGCTCGAGGGCAAAAAAAAAAGCCAGAGAAAAAAAAATGAGGGGGCGGGGTGGTACCACCAACGATGGAGAAGAAGAAGAACAAAGGAAAAGAAGAATATACGAAAGATGGTGGTGGTGTTACTCTGTCAATTGCTGTGAAGAGATAAGAGAAGGTGGAAAATAAGATGAATAGTGAGCGAGGGAGGGTCTATATTGGAGGAGTCCATTAGCGCATCCAAAAAAAGGGTGGTGTCTTTCAGCAAAAGTCATTGCCTTGTGTAAATGATATCACAACTTCAACAACTCAATACGAACATACTACATTGTGTAAAGCAAAGTCTTGAATGCTAGAAAGTGCTTCTGTTTGTATCGAGTTTTGAGTTCCACTGCTACCGCACTCAACTCAACATTTATTCTCCATCCATTTTTCTCTTTTATCCTCTCTGGTTTTCCACCCTTTCCCCTACCTCTGCTTCCTTACTTTGCTCCTCCTAGAGTCCTTCTTCATGGTTCTTGGTTTTTTCACGTTTGTTCTTTTTTGCAGATCTTAGGTGCAACGCGGTTCATTTTGGCATCACAAGATACAAACCCTTCTTCTCCAAACAATTTCTCAAAAGTCCATACCTTCTTAATTACCATTTCTGCAAACATCAAATCACCTCCACCTCCATCATGAGATCTCCACGCCGCTTTTCTAACCATATCAGATACTCTATTAAAAGAGTAATTGTAGCCCAAATTTATGCTTGCAGAGCAATTACTAGCCCTAACCACCTTGAGTTAAACACCACACCTTCTGGGGATATTGTTCACACCTAGCACTCCCATTTCTTATTTCACTCCATCCTTATGGATCAATTACCTTCAACGATTTTGGACCCCAACACTTCCACAACCTTAGATGTTACAATGATTCCGTCTAATCCCCAACAATCCATGGCTACCCCACACCTTACTGATTCTGCCACAATGTATCCTTCATCCTCTACATCTCAGCAAACTCCTCCCTCTCCTTATGTCCCCCTCGGTTCCTGTCCTAATAGATATTTGTCTCCCGCTCCTCAATCCTCAACAGACTTAACAATACAGGATCTTGATGCTCAGTTTGCTTCCAAACTGAATCTGAAGCTTCCTCCTCTAATCTTTTTTGCTGGTGTTGAAGAGCCTAAACCAGTCCATCACCTCCAGGTTGTTGCCAAATATTGTTATCATCTGAAGTTAGGCCCTGAATTGTTTGCAAAACGTCTAGCTTTGCTTTGGCCACTTTTCCACAAGTTTTAGTTTGAACATTTACCATATTAAGCAAGATATGAGTAGCAATCTTTACCTTCTCAACTTCTCTAAGAAAGAAGACCTTCAAATAGCAATTAGTTCGGGACCTTGGACCGTGTTTGGTTGGTTGGTTTCAATAAAAAAAAATGGGAAAAAGATTACTCCTCAATTGATTTCTCTAGATTTCCATGCTGGATTAGAATTCACGAAGTCCCTACTAGAAAACTCCAACCAGTTGGACCGTGTTCACATTAGCTAGTAGCATTTGCGAGGTCATTTGACGATTTAGAAATCCCGCTCATTCGCTTTAAGGTGTGGCTTGATGCAGCCAAACCTATGTTCTGCTTGAAGATACAAATTATGGAATCCCCAATGGACAGGTTTATTCCATCAAATTTTGCTTTGAAGATCCTCCCAATTATTGCTTTGGTTGTGGCATGATAGACCATCTATTTGGATTAGCATGTCCTCACTACCCCAGAAATCACACCACCACCAAACTTCTTCACAAAAGAAACCCATAAACTCTTTAAGCTTCCTTATGACATCAGCTCTCACATCAAAACTGCAGAAGAAGATATATATTGGCATCGCTCTCACCGACCACCCAATGTTCGGTTCAGCATCACCCCTTTTCCACAACGCTCGTTTTAATCTTCACATCCACCTGGATCTTCTTCCTCCTTTGATCAACCTCAACATCACCAAAGTCAGATTTGCAACAGCTCTTTAGTTCCCCACCCCAGCTCTGCCTTGACACCAGATGAACAGTGTAACATTGCTACAATTCCAAACTCAAATACTCTCTCTCCCATCCCCAACAACCATCTTCAATGTTCACCTAACCCACAACCACTTCCTTTAACTCCCAATTTAATGTTCAAGTCAACGAGGATACTTTTATCTCAAGTAAGTCCTTCTCACTTTCTAAGGCCTGCATAGAACAATGGCTTCTTCTGGACTCAGCCCAAACATCTGCGGATCAAAACATTGAGCAATTGGAGCATAACTTAGTCCAGGCCAACTCTCAAGGCCATCAGTTAGCTCAGGTTGTTGGACCTGGTGATTCATTTGATCTTGTTACTTCGGCCCAGACATCATTGGTAAGTCCAAAAGTAAATTTAAGCTCTTATGGGCTGCAATTTGGAATGGACTCAGGAACACATCAGTAGCAACAAGTTACTCTCCTCATTCTCAACTCAATCAACAGCAACAGGTTACTTTCCATCTAGAGTTGTTGCATCATCAGAACTCGCCTTTGGTGCAACCTTTCCCATCTCCCCCAAATCAAGCAATTGAATTACTACCTTGTAATGCCCCATTCTATGGCCCTATGGTGGCGTGTTTAGAGGCTTCTCTCCAAGGACGATCAACAGCAGCGGTGTTAGCGCAAATTCAACAAAATTTGGTGCAAAGTTCTGCAGTCGTGGAAGAGGTGAATGTTGAACGCAATATATCCTTTTTAGGGCCTCAGTGGTCGCCCCAGACTTACTCCCTCAACACCCTCCACGGATCTCATGCAACTCATTTTATGCAACAATGGGACACAGTCAGTACTCAGCATGTCTCAGATACACTGGTAGGCCCAGCTAACAATAATACACCTACGATCTTGCCCAATATTCAGTTTCCTCTTCAATAGCATGGATATCTGCAGGCCTCTCACCCACAGAGCTCACCCCCATCTGACATTCCCACTGGAATTCACCAAGCTCAACAGTTTAAGCATTATCTGACTACACAATCCAGCCAATCGAACATGGGTTCGAGTTTGAATACAAGCTTTGATCAAAGCAATACTAATGATCATGTGAATGACATGATCCCCATGGGCAACATTGATCCTCATGTAGGTTTTGTTCCTTCGGACAACTTCATTTCTTAGGGAGGTTTGGCCAACAACACTGTTTCACCTTGGCAATTTAGTGTTCTCTCAACTATGCAATCCTCCCTATCGAGATATCTACATCTCGGGTGGTTCAGAAGAAAGTTACTAGAGCAATGCACAAAGCAACACGTAGGCGTGAACATGCCCCAAAAGCCAAAAAGTGTAAGGTGATTTCATTAGGTTATGAATTGATGACGAAACAACTCCATGATGTCAATGAATACTTAATGACCCAACAAAAACGCTCCCACACTGAGGAGCCAACAAGAAACCCATTTCCAGTGAGATCTTCTGTTCACAATTCAGTTCAGATTCAGGCTTGTGGTCCTTCTATTAGCACAATAGTGGCCCCTTCTAGGGAATAACACCTTTTAGAAGCAGCGGCGACCTCCGTTGAGGGGTTTCCACCATGTTCATGATTCTCTCATGGAATGCTCGTGGAATGGGGTCTACCAGAGCATTCCGGAATTTAAAGACCAACTCCCTATAGTCCAATTGTAGTATACATTTTCTGTCTGAAACCAAAGCCTCTTGTTCCAAAATGGACCGTTTGTGCCGGAGACTTGGATTCAGGCATGGATTCTCCATTCTAGCTATTGGACTCTCTGGTAAACCTGCTTTGTTTTGGAAGGAATGTATTTCTCTTTCTATTTTGTCTTCGTGTAAATACTACTTTAATTGTGTTCTTGATAATTATCTTACATCTTCTTCCTGATATGTAGTTTTTGTATATGGTAAACCTAACCCTGCACACAGGAATACCTTCTGGAATCATATGACTCAACTATACTCGCTCCAAACTCTTCCATGTGTCATTATGGGAGATTTGAATGTTCTGCTCAACTCGGAGGAAAAAATGGGTGTTCATACTCCAAATCACTCAAATCTCAGATTCCTTCGGGACTTTGTAGGTTCTTTCCAATTAATTGATTTTCCCTTCAAGAATGGCTTGATCTTTTTCCTAGTGCCTCTGGTTCTAGTATCCACATGTCTTCCTCAGATCATCGGGCTATTAAACTTAACTTGGCTTCCCTCCACTCTCCGAAACCCAAACCTTTCAAGTTTTTTCATATGTGGTCCAGGGACCTGAGTTGTCGCAGGTTAGTTCAGTCTTCTTGGCTTCCTTACCGTGATCTTCTTCCAACCCGCCATTTCTACCGGAATACCAAAAAACTCAGTATCAACCTATCCAAGTGGAATGGCACCGTGTTTAAGAATATTCAAGTCTCCATTTCGAAAACTTTGAAGGCTCTAGATGAACTACAGAATCAACATGTCACTTCTGAGAATGCCAAAGTCTGGCAAATTCTGGAAGATTATCTGGCCGGACTTCACATTCGAGAAGAGATGTTTGGAAAAAATAAGTCGGGAATCTCTTGGCTTGATACGGGAGATAAAAACACCAAATTATTCCACATTTCTTCTACCTTGCGTCGTAAGCGCAATCTCATTCTCAGATTGAAGGATAATCAGAACTGCTGGCACTCAGATTTTGAAAGGATGAGAGTAGTGCTTAATAACTACTCAAATATTTTCCAATATTTCTCTCCCTCCACTGACCAGGACATCCTATCTTTATTTTCTCCTATCATTTCCCCTGGGACAAATGAGGAACTTCTGGCAATCCCATCTGATTTGGAAATCAGAAGCACTATCTTTAGTATTGGGAAACACAAGGCACCCGATCCGGACGGTTTCCATGCCTTCTTCTTCCATCATTATTGGGATATTGTCAAATTTGACTTCATTGAGGGGGTCCAACAAATCTCTTAACCAGATAATTGAACCCGAGGCTTAATGAAAATTTCATTGCACTTATTCCAAAGGTCCGTAACCCGGTCTCTCTAGACAAATTCAGACCTATTGGTTTATGTAATGTTATTTACAAGGTCATCTAAAAAATTCTTGCCAATAGACTCAAGCCTTTGTTGGATTCCATCATCTTCCCTAACCAGGGAGCCTTTTTGAAAGGTCACAGTATCACTGATAATATCAGCATGGCTCATGAAGTTTTCTTTCAACTCAACCATTTTAAGAAGAAGAAACAGGGCTGGATGGCTATTAAAATTGACATTACTAAGGCTTATGACCGTGTGGAGTGGTTATTTCTTCTTCAAATTCTTAGACAACTGGGTTTTGGCGAGGGCTGGATTGAGATGATAGAGCACTGCATTTCCTCCACCCCTCTCAAAGTTTTACTTAATGGTTCTTTTGTCAGCTATTAAACCGTCCAGAGGTCTTCGCCAAGGGGACCCTCTTTTGCCCTATTTTTTATCCTTTTGGCTGAGGTTCTTTCTCGTTTGTTGGCTCGGGCAGAATCTACTAATAAGAGTAAAGGGGTAAAATTAAGACGGGTTTCCTCCTCCCTCAGCCACCTTTTGTATGCAGACGATCTTTTGTTGTTCTACAGAGCATCCCTTGCTGAGGCACATAACATCAAAGACATTTTATCACAATATTGTTTGGCCTCGGAGCATGTAGTAAATTTCGATAAGTCCTCAATTTTCTTCAGCTCAAATTTCCATCGACGGCACACCTGGTTGATCACTCGTATCCTTGGTTCTCGCCTCAACAAAATCCCAATGATAAGTATATGGGATCTCCCCTCCTCTTTTCCAAGAAGAAAGCTAATGACTTCCAATTCCTGATTGACAAAATAGCTTATAGAATTTCTTCTTGGAAAGCTAAAGTCCTTTCTCAGGCTGACAGGACCGTCATGATCAAATCAGTTCTCAACTCTATCACTATTTACACAATGCAAACCTTCTTGCTACCCTCTACCACCATTACAAAGATGGACAACATTGTCAGAGATTTTTTTGTAAAATGGGACCTCTATAAGCAAGTCTAAGCATTTGTGTACTTGGGATAAAATTGCCAAACCCCGTCTTTTGGGAGGCTTGTCCATCCCTTCTAATAAAACCAAGAACCTTGCCTTGCTTGCTAAAAATCTTTGGCAGTCTATTTCATCTCTTGGGTCTTCGAGAACTACCCTGCTCAAATCCTTGTATTTTCATGACAAGGATATTCTTCAGTTGTCCAAATCTCCTTCGAGGGCCTCGTTGGCCTGGCGCGGACGCCTGTCTGCGTTGCCTCACCTGAGAAAGTTGTGTATGGAAAATTCTTTCTGGACAACAAATCGATCTCTGGAATGACTACTGGATCAAGCCGGGTTTCAGGTTAAGAGATTGTGTCCACAACCCAAGGGCCACAGATTTACCATCTCAAATCTCAGATCTGTGGATTTTTCACCCCAATTTTACGGTGGATTGGAACTTGCCTTTTTTCCAATCCTTCCTGCCCTTACCAGTGGTATGCGATATCCAAGCGATAATTATTCGAAATACTTCTAATCCAAATAAACTTATTCGGACAACCAATAAAAAAAATCCTCTTCTCGGTCAAGAGTGCGACTTCGGCTTTTGCCTTGGACCTTCAGATAGCTTCCACCTCCCAAGTGGATCCAGCTAGTGGCAAAATTTTCCGCTCCTTGTGGCATATTAAAGCCCCCCCCCCCCCCCCCCCCCCCCCCCCTAGTGCTCTTATGCTTCTTTGGAAGATCCTTCAAAATCTTCTTCCCACCCTTTCCAATCTGATTAGAGTCCACACCTTAGTCGACAACTTATGTGTTATGTGTCGACAATCATTACACCAAAATGGGTAATTAGTAACATCAATGTTTTTTAATTTGTAACTCTTCATTGCGTTACAAGTCCTGTTACACAAAAAAATGTTACTAATTATTGACTTAAGTTACTATTAGTAATTTTATAAATATATTATTTATAAAAATAACAAAGAAATAAAAATATTTACTTAAATTGCTAATTTCTAAAATGAGAAATTATTACTCGACCAACACTCCATTTGAAACTTCTCTCACCCAAGCTCATTTCAAAGAGAGGTTAACAATTCATTTCAAACCCATTGATCGATCTCAATCAAAATTCCATAGATTCACTTTTTTGATCTCCATCTCAAACTTCACTCACCATCAATCAATCTCAAACCTCCAAAATTCCATCGATCGCTCTCTCACTCTCCCTCTCGTGATCTCTAGTTTCTTCTTCGTTCGATTTGCATCTGAGCAAAGACGAACCTCTATTACTTCTCTTCAAAGCTTATTTGATCGCTCTCGTTCTGCTTTCAACACTTTGTTCAATCGCTCAGTTTGCTTAATCCCCTGTGTGTTTTAGGTTCATTTTAGGGATTATTTGGTGCAAATCAGTGTTCTTTTACTTACAACTCGTAAAATTCTTCGATCGTTCTTGTAAACAAGTTTAGATTCTTTGTAATTTGGACGATCGGACACCTAAATCACAAAAAACTGCAAGTTGCGAGTTTGTAGACGCTTTTTCGGTATCGATTTCATGTTTTGTCTGAATTTCTCTTTCAATATGATCCATTTAGACCGATAAATATGGTATTTTCGGCATATAAGCGTTATTTATGCAAATTAGTTACTTATGCCGAGTTGTTGACCAGATGCTTGTTGTTTACATGAATTTTTTTCGTGATTTTCTTAACATCACGTTACAATTAATCACTTGGATGACAAAACCCTAATCAATATCTTCTTCTGTCTAGATTTCCAACAACTGAAGGAAAAACATGAACCTTGCTGATGGTTATTTTTGTACTACACTGTTATGAAAATATTATAAGCTCGATGTACCTAAATCCTAAAAGAACGTATTACATTTGGCACTAGAAACAAAACAACAAACTGACAGGGAAATTATACCTGTTTATTTGCATGACAGTGGAACGTATCAATTTATTTGCATGTTTCTCATTATTTGCTTATGAATGTTAGGACGAAATCAATAAAGATGACCTATATAATTTTTCTGTACAGACTTTTGATGTCTTGTATTATGAAGTATTGGACATTCCTTTGCCACAATTGCAAGGTTTATAAACTTTGAAAGTTGCATATCATCAAGCAACAAAGGATGAAGTGAGTATGCATGCGGGTTCTGGAGTAATTCTCACACGTAATATCTTGATTATGCCTCATTCTGCAATCTATTATTTCAGGTTGTGATCCACAGTATTAGATTGCCTAAACAAAGCATTGTAGGGGACGTGATTGTTGACCTGAAAACAAAAATAGTAATTCTTCATGTCATTGTGTGTTCATTTTCTATCATCTATCCCTTTGTAGTATAGTTGTATTATTCTAGGAAACTTTAGATAAATGTTTTTTTTTTTTGGACCTGGATTTGCACTTCTTGGTCTAGTTGACGCTAAAACTCCATCGTTTGCATCTGTTTGGCTTGGTGTAGCTGTTGGCTTAAAGTCTCTCAGTCACTCCACTTCCTAGTGAATCTTCAGGTTTGCTGATTTGAAAGCAGAAAAGTTGTGTTATTTTGTTTTCAATATATCATTACTTTTACTTTGCCTTTCCTTATTTCCTTCATTTGTTTCTTGATGTGGTCAAGAAGTCGCTCCAGAGTATGCGGAGTTCTGCATGGTACTATTAGAAACATAGTTCATTAACTCTATTCCCTGTGATGTTTATCTTATGTTCACTTTTATGTACACATCGAGGGATAATTCAATTTCACCAAAAAAAACGTGCATCCATCCAAACTCACTAAAGGGTATTGAAAAACAGGATATCTAGCATTTATTTTCTGGGTATATATGATAATGTCCATAATTACACTAGACACTTGATATCCGTGTTAATTGCAAAGTTTTGATGATATTTCAAAGTATTCTATGATTTTCCTCCAAGTTGATAAATTACGATGTGAACGATTGATGCGACAATGTAATGGACAAAATACATGATCTCTTTATTTCTCCTTCTTCGTCCTTCCCTTTTCTTTCTCCTTTCTCTTCTTTCAATTCTTCGTCATTTAGTATGCATATTCTTTTAGTTTTCGAATTGGCCCCTCTAGCTAATTTGGAATTCTTCCCATGAGTTCAAACTTCAAACTTGGTTACTATGCTACCTTGAGCAATTTGTTCAAAGCTGCTGGGTTCGATTTTTTTAAGCTATAGGTAGGATTCACCTCATGGACATATGATGACCCATTTTTTAAGTGTTTGTGGACACTTTTGTCTAGACTGTGATATTGAAGGACATTGTCAAATAGCATACAACCCACCTTATTGATGAGCTTACTACTTTTCTTTGGAAATCAGGTTGTATTGTTCAGGAATTGAATTCTGATTCTAACTTGGACAATGATGAAAATTAGCTTACATAACAACAATAGATTTGCAGACTATTAGTTAATTTCCTTTTTTTTTGGAAACAGGTATGTCAAATACTGTTGGAACGTTTTGCTTATGTGGGTCTTATGTGATAAAATTTGGGTGCTTCTTATGGATCTGGGTGGTTCCACTCATTTAGTGACTCTTTTATAATTTGTGTATGTTTTCTAGATGATTGCCAATGTTAAAATATTCTTTTCAAGGTAAGTGGTGGATGTATCATAGTGAATTGCTAGGATTTAGAACTTGAACATTTATAGATACTTCATCAGAGTGAAGAGCCTCTAGTAATGAGAAAGAAGATATCCTGGCATTGCAACAACGAGTGTGTACAAGTCAAGAGATATTTTCCTATAATTGAATTGTTTTGAATCGTATACTTAGCTTTCTCTTCTTACAGGAATCCCTAGATGAAGGTGGGTGGCATGATCTTGTAGCAAAGGGATACATAGAGTGTATTGACACAGTTACGAATGGTGAGATTGTGGTCTCAATTTGTTTACCCCTGAGGTCAAGACTAAATCCAAAACACACACTCTTGAGCATAGTTTACCTTTGAAGGAATACTTTTTAGACAGAGGGTACAATACTTAAGGGATTAGCTTTGAATACAAGATAACATCATCTATGAATGGAGTCAATTAATGAGCTAGATGTTGCCTTTCATAATAGAATCCTGAAAAATACATGTATATGTGTGTGTGTGCTTCTTTTTTTTTTTTTTTATATTGCACTGATTACACCTTTAGCTTCCATGTTTTCTATCACCAGTAGGCATTCCAGAGCACTGATTGCATTTTTAGCTTCCAAGTTTTCTGCCAAAATCTCTGGTGCTACTATAGAGTTGGAAGCAATGTGTATTCTTATGCCAAAATCTCACACAAGACTCCGAAAATTATGTATTCTTATGCTACATCTACTAAAAAACAAAGCATACCGATTATTGTTGGTACTGGTGGTGCAACTCACTTGCCAGGCAAGTCAGAGATATGTTCACATAGTATATGTATTTTTGTTATGTTCATTTTTAGTTTTAAAGTTGGCTTTCTTGTTTTAGGTATGTTAGCTACATCTGTTATTGGTGTATCGACTGAAAGTATGTGCAACAACAACAGATGATGTTCCCGACTTTCTTTCTGCCAATTGGTACTCTTCAATTTAATTTTAACTTTATCTAATCTTCTAGGGTTTATTATTGCTTCGAAACTTATATCGAAAGTGTTATTAGAAGAAGAAAAAATGCACATGGAGTTATATTGTTATGAATCAGACATCACTTCACTGCTTTATATATAGACATTAGAGTAACATGAGATGAGTAAGCAGCGAAGTGAGGAATCAACAATTATTTTCTCAATTTGTCGTCCAAATAAATAGACTCTATCTCAGTTTCTCTAACAAAATCCTTTAATATTACAACTTATCTTTCGTTCCAACTCCAATAACATGGATTTAGTCAGTTTTGTTGTCAAATTTGTTTCATGCATTTGTGCAAGCCGGCTCTACGTATATGAAGACTTTTTTTAACTAAATAGATAGTTCATGATAAAGATTCCTATGCAATGAAAACTATTTCTCATTCCTGTGAGCTGGAAATGAAAATCGTATATGTCACTGTTATATTTACAGAATTATCAATCAGTTCTATGCAATGAGAACTGTTTCTCAGTTCTTGTGAGCTGGAAAGGAAAATCATATCTGTCACTGTTATATTTACAAAATTATTAATCAGTTCTGTTTGGTTTTGCCAAATCAGTCCAGTTTATACAGTACATGGAACAAATGCACTATATGAAAGAATATCTTATAACTTGAGCTAAACTGAACACAACCTTTAGTGGACTTCTGTTAGATGTCATATTAATGATACCATATCTTGGAACTATTAATACATTGAGGGTTCTGTTTTACTGCTTATTAACACATTTCCTCGGTTTATACTCGAAATATTAAAGATCCTAGACAGACCTCATGGTGAAATTATTTAATCTGCAGAAGATTCAGAATACTGGTTCCTCCAGCCCTGGCATTCAATACTCTTTAGAAAGGACGAATTACATAATCTCGACAACAGCTCGCCCAACAATACCACTTTTGTTTAGATCATCATATGCTTTAGCTACCTCCTCAAATTCACACTTTCTTGTAAACAATACGAAATCTCTTGTTTTACTATATAGTTGGAAGCAATGTGATTTGAATCATTAGAAACTTATAACACAACGATCAACCAATTTGAACAACAACAATATACTTGCAGAAGACCGATTATAAACCAGTTGCATGGATTAAGATTCAAAATACTCTTGAGTACTGATAAGCTTTGCTCTAAAATGTTTTTGTTTCACTTTACTTACTATTCTGGGTTTTGTTGCACTTGTTGATTGAGAGATCTTTGACAATACTGATTTGTAAGGGAAATAGATTGAGATAACAGATATAGTTCAAGTTGACTTATCAGGGATTAGTGGTATTTAAAACAAATAAAATTGTAACACGTGGAGATGTTGCTAATATTTGAACGTTGTAACATACTACAATGTGTTACAAAAAAATTGTAACGCGTGGAGATGTTACGAAATTTGAAGGTTGTAACACATCGATGTGTTACTAATATTTGTAATGTCGTGATTTGTAAGATTTTTGTGGTGTTACAAAATTTTTTGGTAACACAGCTAGTGTGTTACAAATTGCCATTTATGGTGTAGTGAATCCCCTGAGGATGTGGTTCATCTCTTTTTTCGATGCCCAATCATTCTTAGGTTTTGGCGGGCCTCCATTATCCCCTTTGACTAGCGACATTTTGACCACACCCCATGTTTGATAGTGGACTTCTTCAAATCAGTTTGGGCAGCGACCACTGATCAAGGCATTCATTCTGCCAAGATGCTTTCTCAATTTGCGGCAGTCATGCTCACCATTTGGCGTGTCCAAAATCTTGCCATTTTCGAAAACCTTTCTCTCAGTGTTCACAAGTTCTTAGCCCTGCTCAATAGCACCTGGCACTCCTGGGATAAGAAGTGGTTTGACTCTCTAGCTCAAGGTGATGTCAGGGTTTTTGACTCTGTTCATGGTGTGCTTCACAAAGCCCTTGCTATACCAGTTCAACCAGAGTCTGTGTTTGGTCCTTTGTCGGAGAGCCACTCATTCCGGCTCAACACCTTGCAAGATAAATTGGCCTTCGTTAACAATCATCATCATCAACTCTCTCAACCAGTTTCCTTCTTTACAACCTCACTCGATGATTGTCAGCTTTGATGCTTGTTTCTTTGATTCGCTTAAATAGGGAGCAGTGAGAGTTTTTGTTGTGGATCTTACGAGTTCAGTTGTTGCCACTCTTGCATGCCCAATCACAGGTTCGGTCTTGGATAACACCATGGAAGAAGCCTACGCAGCGGAACTAGCTTTTTTTGATGATCTTAGCTCAACAGTGGCAAATGGGGGTTTTGCTAGGAGACTCAGTGAATCGTTTGTTAGCCATTCGGGGGGATACTCCATCTTTTGTTATGCCATCATTTGTTATGGATTGGGTGTGGCGCCCAATCATCACTAATATTAGACATTTACTTTTGTTGCTTCCAGGATGGACTTGTAAAATTTAACTAGGGACCCCAATATGGAGGCCCATAATCTAGCTAAATTTGTAAAACCAACTCTATGTACTACTTCTTGATTTAATGCATTAGTACCCTTATAAATAAATAAATAAATAAACAAAATAAATAAATAAATAAAAGTCCCTGAATGCTCGTCTTGTGCAAATTGGAAAGCTAGTCCAATACTGGTTATGTTGTGAATACACTCAAAATCTTGCCCACTTCTACAGAAGATCTAAGAAAGAAAGAAAAAAAGTATTCAACTTGGATAAGAAATGAGGTTGGTTGAGTGGATGGGGAAGGTGTAGACGCAACAGAAGATTAGAGTGAGGTTTGCATAAAGGCTTTGATCATTTAGAAAAAGAAAACTGCATACCATATGGAGAAAGTAAGAATGGTGAACCTGAAAGATTAAATTAGTGATCGTCACCAAACTCCAAAAAGAAAAATATGTTCTCAGGTGAAAGAGTGTCGTGCAAGGTGAATACAAGTGGTATAGGAGCGTGGTAGGACCAAAATCCAAAGGCAAATTAGCTTTCATATCACGTTTAGAAAAATTCCTGATAACCTTTATTCCCAAAGAAAAAATTGGATAGTGGAGATATGGATAATGTTAAAATATCAGTAAGAGCATTTCATATTGAAAGTGCCTAATAATCCAGTTGCAGAACTCACAAACAATTCCACTGTTTATGTTCACAGCAGAAGAGACTCTAAAGAAGGGAATTACTGCTAAACTAGCAAAAGTTACAAATAACAAAGTTGCAATATTAAATTAAAGTTACAATATTAAATTACATCCAAGAAAAGGATACACAAACAATATATCCCTTAATGATAAAGATTAATACAAACACTATCTAAAACACTGAGGATTCTCAAACTAATGGGGCGCATGCAGAAACCACTAAAAAGAGGTTTTTGTGTCTTTGTATAATCGTGGTAAATTATTCATGCTCCCCGGATAAAGAATAAACTGTATGATTGGCTCGTAGGTATAAAAAAACTGGCAAATTTCACTCCAGAACTAGCACTTCTGTTGGTTCCATGTAATTAGCAAAAACAGACGCTGAAGTTGGGAACCCATGCTGCAAATGAAATCTGCAAGGATAACAGAAGAAAACTGATTAATATTTAGAGCACAAGTTCTCACATGAAACCGATCCTAAAAATTACAGAGGATAGCAAGTAAACAAAATCTGATTATGCCAACAGAAGTCATAACCGATTCTTATGTACAACAAATGAAAAATGGGCGCCATTGTCTCCCATTCATTTAGAAATAGCTTGGGCTGTTACAGTATTGTTTACTAGTGTGTTGAGGACAGGAATGAAGCACATTCTACAGGAAATTCAATAAAGAGATTGAAATAAGTTGAAAAGCACCGGAGAACAAGACTTTGCAACAATTTTACATCCCTCATGATAGTCTATAATGAGTGACTGCTACTTTTTCTGGAAACTTGTTTCTCTTTTCGTTAGAATACATCAAACTGAGGTATAAGTGAAGAAGAAGAAGAAGTTGCCAATGGTGTTATGGTCGAGTGGTTAGGGCTGTGTGGGTTTATCCCCCATGTCTTAGGTTCGAGACCCGCCGGTGGCATGGTTACTTTCCTATGGTGTTGACTTGTAGGTCGCACCTTGTTGATAGGTTATGGGATCCTATAAAAACCCAGCTCATTTGAAAGGATAATTATAACCTACAACACTTGTATAAGTCCCAAAACTTGAAGATACTAATGAAGACAAACAACTTGATTATGCCAAAGGGTAAATTTGATGTTTATCCCTTCTACTCATGAGATAAATGCCTGATCCCGTTTACAAATTAACCATATTTGAGTTTGGTCCATTTACTACAATAAGTTGGCATGTGCCTTGCATGTGATCATTGTTTTTTACTCAAATACCCCTCCCCCCTTTCATCTCACCAAAAACATCTCAAAAAATTCATCTCAAGAAAAAAAAATGTGTATCTTGATCAAGGATTGTGATTTCGTTTTTTGAGTTAATTTCGGTCTTATGATTTTATGAAATATTTCTTGAAATATTTTGAGGATACTAACATATATAATAAATTTTTAGGGTATTTGAAATATGTGAAAAAATAAGATGCAAGTAAATTAAACCTATTAAATACATTAAATGAAGCCTAAATACCAAGTATCTCTTAAATTCATGACATATAATAATAATAATAAAAATCACAAATTTCACACACACAACTATGGATAATTCACCCTCCATTGTGCCAATTTTATCCAATTACATCGAAAATGAAAGTTTCTGTGTTACAAAATCTAGTAATCATAAACCTCATCAAATCGAATAATGTACTAATGTAGTGAAAAATGAAAGTTTGTTTGTTACACCAAAGGCTAACAAATGGAAAAAAATAAACAAATAAATTGTATCATATTCTCTCCTTTTCTATCTAGATCTCTCTTGCATGGACGAAACCAAGTTTTAGT
This sequence comes from Berberis vulgaris, assembly GCA_963556465.1. NCBI lineage: Eukaryota > Viridiplantae > Streptophyta > Magnoliopsida > Ranunculales > Berberidaceae > Berberis > Berberis vulgaris. Next base: position 60,954,349 of record OY747132.1, read on the forward strand.
AGGGTGAACAAAATCCAAAACACCTATAAATGTTTCTTGGTGTTTAATGTTAGGGAAGGCTGTTCAAACGGGTGGTTTCAGATTTTTCAAAGTCCTCTCTATATGTACCCTCTTCTAGTCTCTGAATAATCCTCAAAAAGATAACCACCATACAATCTCTCTCTACTAAAATTTCATTAATCTTCCTACGTTTCCATCACACAACCCTTTGATAATAGAGAGAGTTTCACTCTCCCCCATCAAAATCAATCTAGAAGGTCTCTCTGAATTTCACCTTCTAGACTATCATGGACGCATTGATTAGTGTGCTCGACCAATTTAGTCCTCAATTTGTCATCATGGTTGTCATCCCTCGTGTTCTTTAAATCCCATCTCATCTCCCAGACATTTCATCTAACACTCTACACTGTACAGTCACTCTTACAAAGTTGAATAGCTTATTATTCTCATTCATTCTCTGCAACCATAATGAAGAAATCCGACTATGGATGAGATGGCATCTACCAATCTCTTTGACCTCCATTGGTTCTCCCCATTGATCCCAAACTCTCCATGGTCGATCTTCTTTTCAGAAACTCCAATTCCTACCCAGACAAACTTGCACTCATTGAACACTACTTCGTTGAATTGGGATTGGAGGGATCTTCCTGAGCTTGGTTATGGTGGTGGGGGCGGCGACGATAAAGGTGGTGATGGAGGCAATGTAAATGGTAGGTTGGGAGAGATCGAGCACTACGTCAAAACATTTCCATTGAAAAAATGAAATTTTGGTCGCTGAGTTTTGTGTTTTTAGCAAAAAAAAAAAACCGAACCTCAAAAAAATGTAAATTTAAATTTCACCCTTTTTCTTTTTGTAATTAAAAAATGAAATTTTGCGAAAATTAATTCCTTTCTCTCGATGAAAAATCTAGGGTTTCAGGGGGAAAATGTGTTCATCTTCTCCACTCACCCTACCCCCTTCCTCTCCCTCTTTGATTACATTTCCCCACTACCGCCGACCATCCCATTCCACTCCCTCTCTATTTTAGTTTCCCGCCACCCCCTTCCTCATCTAGATAGGACACCACCACTCTTCACCTTCCTTTCTTTTTATTTCATTTCACCCACCACCACCGGCCAACAACATTTCTCCACAACCTGAATCAAACAACCATTCAACTTGCAACAACCTTTTTTTTCCCTTCTTCTAATTTAAATGTTCACTCGACATTGGATATTTTGCAACCCCAGTACTTTGCAATTTTCAACGAAAGTCAGGGTGACCTAGAAGAAGGAACTCATACCATGAATAACCTCTTCTTGCTCATCAAATGGTTGTTTTCCTGAAGCGGAAATTATGGTGTATGTGGTGGTGGGTGGTTAGAAAGTAGTTGTTTGGTTTATTTACGTTTGTAATTAAGGAGGTGATCCAGATAATAGCATTTGCAATAGGGGCTTTGCTCGAATAACACCAACGAGGAAAAATTGGGCTTGAACAGAGCAATTGATCTCGAACATTGGTATAAATCTCGTCGCCACATCCAATTCGAATCATCTTGAACAATTGTTATTGAGTTATTTGGGTTCATTTGTAACCCTTGTTTGTTTGATGAATGATGATTCCAATGGATGCACCATGATTTGTGCTCATACAGATGTTTTAAAATCTCGACTTATAGGCCATATTATTTTATTTGCTTGATTGGGTTTGGAGAGAGATGGGGGAAGGGTATAACTTGATTTGCATCGTTGTAAGTAAGCATACAAAATGTAGGGGATTTGAAACAAGAAGCAACATCGTCATGATCATGATCATCTTCATGGTGGGTTGATGAATTGAAACAAAAAAAAAGACGGGGAAGGAGGGGTCGGTGGTGGTGTGTGATCTAGACGAGGGAGAGGGTGGCGGGAACCTAAAATTAGAGAGGGAGTGGAATGGGATGTTCAGTGGTGGTAGCGAAATGTAATCACATCGGGAGAGGAAGGGGTAGTGATGAGTGGGGAAGATGAACCTTTCTTTCCCTGAAACCGTAGATCTTAATCGAGATACACATAGTTTTTTCTCGAGATGAATTCTTTGAGATGTTTTTTGTGATGAAAGGGACAGAAGGGTATTTGAGTCAAAACAATGGTCACATTAAAGGCACATGACAACTTAATTATTGACCTAATGGTTAGCGGTAGTCAAAGGACCAAACTCAAATACAATTTGTAAACGGGATCAAATGCATTTACTACATTAGTAGAAGGAACCAACATCAAATTTACCCTATGCCAAATTGTGATCCCATCTCCGTAAAGGTAATCTACAGATACAAGTTCTTCAATTCTCTGGGTAGTACACAATACACACCATACCTCCCCGGGGAAATTGCAACACATAAGAACGTAAATCAACAATTACTTGCTTAAGGATTCAAATAAGGATAATGTTGTACTGTTTTTCTACAACAGATTTGGATGAACCCACAACAACATTCTGATGACATGACCAGTCAAAATCAGATGAGAATCTCCTGTCAAATCACAATATCCTCTTGCATTCAATAGCTGAAAGTGTGAAACTTCTAAAAATTAAGAAAAGTAGTCCATTTTCCCTACCATGCAAGGGCATTGATATACCATGGACAAGCAAAATGGTAGTGTATCTCTCTGACTTGTTGGAGGTTTCAGGTTTGTGTCTCTGTAGTGTAGTCGGTGCATTGGAAGATACTCAAGTACATGTGTCTTTCTTAGAAAAAACGATCAATCAATTTCATAGTTTCAAGTTCCACTTTTAGTTCTTAATTCACTATTTTCCTGATTTTTTTATTTTTATTTTTTTTTCACTCTTCAACTAGGTAATTGGTTTTCAGAGTCTCACTTTAGAGACTACCAACAATAAGGTTGGAGAAGACTTGCGTACTGAGGACGCCAACTCTCGCAACAACTGTGTAACCAACGTCCAAGTGGATCAAAGATTCAAAGAAACTTTTCAAGTCATGATTACTTCAACCATTGAAAGTTGTTAGTGATGGAGAATGTTTTCATCTTCAACAAGCTCCTACAAAGTCAGTGGTAAATGCCGACTTTCCTCATCTTCCACCTTCTATACAACCCAGAGGTCATGTTCACGCCCCTCCCAAACCATGTTATTGTCATCCCTATCACAAAGCTTCTATCCAGTATAATTATTCTTCTCCAAATCCCTACCCCACGCATTACAATTAAAACCATACCTACATATGCAACCCTTGATACCATCATTATCATGATTATTCCCCTCCACCACTTTCATATTCAATTCCACGTGATTCCAACAAACTTGAAAGCCCATACCCACTCATACAAAACTAACGGTATTACCCCTTCAATGATTCAATCAACCATTTTAATTTCCATTATTTCAAGATTCAAGGTAGAACAACCAAGTTCGTTATTGATATAATTGTTCTGCTAACTTAATTTCTAGAAAAAGTTTTTGATAATCCTGGGCTTTCAATACATCCCAACCCTCAAGATCATTATGGTGTTTTTTTTCCAGAGCCAACTTCAATTCTTTGTTGGAAATATCACAAAGAAACTTTGTTTGATCGATTAATCTGGACGTTTGTTATATTTCTCTTGGCTGGCCATGGATTTGGGACTTGAATACGCAGTAGAGAGAGCACCACAATTGCAAATGCTTTGTTCAAGGACAAAGTGAAATATGCGTTGCATACAAGCAAATCTAAACCTAAACTCCAACCACCCACTACTCCCCCCGTCTTATTTTTCCACCCAACAAATTTTCAGTTCCAAAATTCAACACCATCCAATCTCCAACCCACAACACCAACAAATTCCCCAGAACCATATTCCCACCACATGAAACAGAGAAAAAAGTTAAATTTTGTACATTTGGTGTTGAGGACTTCACAATTGAAGGTCCAGCCATGCTTGAAGTTATGGAGAACTCTCTCGTTGAACACCAAGTTGATTGTGCAAAAGGAGGATGCCCCAACTGTTGTTGAAACTCGATAGCATTTATGAAGATAACAAGTCCAATCCCTGGAACTTTCATTCATACAACAGAGGCACCTCCCCAAACTGACATACTTAAACAAACACCCCCAAACCCAACCCACTAACATCCCTCTCCACCCTAACCCATCTTTTCATATTTCAGCGGAAGCGGAGGCATGTGTTATACTTTTCATACATATTGATGGATACCATGGGTCCAACTACGTCCTAAATTCACAAGGGTATTACCATAACACAAGGGGATATCCATCCAGTCAAGAAATGGTTCTGAAAGAAAAAATGGCAACATAGACTACCTTGAAAGAAAATTGCAACCAAATAAAACTCTATCTTTCCCTCCAAGTTTTAAGTTCACATACGTCATATCAAAGCACTGACCAGATTTGTACAAACAACTCTCAATACTTGAAGGACTAGATTCAACCTCCCAAGACTCCTCAATGTGAAGGTTATGGAAGTTTTGGTACAATAAGATCCTTTCAACGTAGATTACTTAACACATTATTTTCAGGTTCTTCTAACCTGAGTAACTAAAATTACGAGGAAAGATTATATAGTACTTTGGGGAGGGAGTTTTATGAACATAAATAAACCCATATTGTTTGCTAATGTAAAACTTACTGATTGTATTCCATCACCGGTGATGAGACAAAAGAATTATGCAAGTACAATGGACTTTCCTAGTTAATGAAACTTAGATCTTGGGTTTTCACAACAGCACCAGATGATAGAAAGGGATGTGCTGAAACCACTAAAGAAGAAAAAGATATTTTCATTTTATCAATGGCGAGAGACATCATCTACTTGAACCAAAAATATGGCAAAGGGATTTACCTATTTCAAGCCGCAACAGCTGCCGTCTCTGGAGACAGACGAGTATGTGGACCTTCCTCTGCCTACAAATGGTAATTTCAATTTTGATCCTGCAAACCAGTGGGACACACTCACACTTGCTCCAAGACCTCATGCAAATTCGGAATCCGACGTCGAAATAGAGGCTCCAGGCGAAAGGATGGAATTCCACTCTTCCACCTTTTCGCATCATACATCTCATTCCATGCTTGCACTATTTCATCAATTTTGAATCCCAACCCTATGAATAAGGTCAAACCATCAAATTTAAGTTTTAAAACGAAGAAACGGTTCAATCAGCAAATATTTTCAATGAATTTACCTTCAAAAGCAGTTCTATTGGCACAGTGATTCTTTACCATAACAGCTATATCCGTAGGAGAGGCCCCCGCAAGTTCAAATTTTTCAACAGCAACCTCCAAGCATTCTTCCCAGACTGGAAGCCCCAGTTTGAATTCTACTATAGATCGTTCATAGAGAATGGTGCCCCACAAAAGGTTGATCTGGGATCTCATGTTTGCAGCTTGTTCATTAGCTTCATCGTGTGATACATCTTTAAATAGCCCGCTCAACCCCATTTTCTGCAATTGGATTCTAGTCTTATCTGGTTTGGAGAGTCCATTCAAGCGCTGCTCTTCCATCTCTTCCCACATTTGTGTCCCCTTCTCCATGTTATCCTCAGCATTGTTGTAAAGTTGAAGAACTTCTGTGCAAGGCCATGCCTCCAAGTCAACCTTGGAGGCAACTGCATAGTACCATGAGAGTCTTGCTTGCTCAAACTGCTGTTGCCCCAAAGCAAGCAGAGCCTCGTAGAAGTCAGGTTTGATTTTTAGTGTTGTTTCATATCTGACTCCAGCCATAATGTATTCTTTTTGTGCCCACTCATAGGCAGCCTTAATATGCAAGAGTGTAGTTTCTCTAGAACCATCTTCGGAGAAAAGAACTTTCTTCCTTGCCTTTGACATGTGAACATTTCCCCAATTGAACAATGCTAGAGCAGCCATCTCTTGGAATTTCTCTGCTGCAATATCAAAAAGCTCTTGAGCTTCTTCACTGGTGACAGTGTCCTCCATAGCTTCCGAATAGAGCTTCATCCCAAGCTCGTGAAGATCTAAGTATGAATCAGCATCAAATCCAGCATGATTTTTGAAAGCCCGGGCAAATTGGATGATCCAATCTTCAATGCAAGTCGACCTCTTTTCTGTTTCCCTAGCTTTTCCATTCGTATGGATGCCATTTTGATCTATCTTGGCATTTGGCACTCTGCCACCATTCTGAACTCCTTCGAATAATGGTTCTTGCTCTACAACATACAATTTAACAGAACCTTGGGGTTCACCAGCTGCTTCAGCCAATCTCAGCTCTTCGGTTGAGGTGATTGTCACCAAGTCACCTTCTTGATCTTTGTATTTGATAAGAAAATTACTTAGCGTCGAATAACGATTACGGGCGGTATCCATTAATTGGTTAAAGTCACAAGTAACTGGTATTTGGGCCAATCTAATATCCTCCCCAAAGACCAATTTCACAGACTTCTGTGGTTCATCTACTGCAACAAAATTCTCTTCCACAACCAACTTATCTTGATTCTCTTCAACAACCAATTTATCATGATTCTCCTCCACCAGCGCCTTATCCTCGGCTTTCTTTCTCTCAACATTCTTCTTGTTTTTCTTCGCTTTTGTTTTTTGGTTCAGAACCTTGTGAGAAGTTGTGACACATGGGATTTCAGTATACTCGGGAGAAAGTGAGAACCCATTATCATCCACCATGATACCCTTCTTCTCGAGGGCCTTTTTAACCCTATCTGCAATCTCCAATGCAGTGACATTGTTCGGCTCTATATTCAAAACCAGATCAACATCTTTATAAGCCAAATCCAACCTGTTCATAGCTTCATAACACTTTGCTCTCTTCAAGAGGGCTTTACTATACCTTGGACAAACTTCTAATGCTAGATTACACTCACTAATTGCCGTGGCATACTCGCCAACACCCATCTGCATATAACAAGCCGCCATGTTGCTCCTTAAGTGTGCCACATCTATGTGTTTTTTAGGAAGTAGCTTAATGGCCTTCTCATACTTCAAAATGGCTCCTTCATGATCCCTCTTCTGAAAGAGCTTGTTTCCTTCATCCTTCAATTCTTGAGCCATTGAAATGAAGACCTCCATGTCATTATCTGCTACTTTGGGGCTCAGGTCTCCAGACCTACTACTCTTCGAACTTGACTCACCTCCAGATTTCTTTTTCTTTCCCATTGTAAATCCAAAATCAATCACAAACACAAAACCCCAAAGCCCAAACCCCCACCAGAAAACTAAAAATGCCCCCTTTTCACTTCAAATTTCCAGCTAAACTCTCGCAACTCACAAAATTATCTAATATCACACAATATCCAACCAAAGAAGACCGGTCTCCCCTCTAAATTTTAGAGACCGAACTTCTATGCTACAAAATCCTAATTCCCCTTGAGACTCAGACAAATCCCCAACTCTAAAATAAACCAAAAAAAAAAAAACCCAAAATTCAGACAGAATAGGTTCAGAAACAATATACCCAGACTTACAGATTACTCCAAACTCCTCTCTGAATAAAAAAAGTTTTTTTTTTCACAGAATACCAAACAAAAAAAACTTATCTTGGAGATGGGGTTGACGGCTTCTCCTCCAGAAAGCTCAAATTCTCCAACAATATGGAATCTTTGTTGAATGGGGTTCTCTATTTTCTGCAGATGCTGCAACAAAAAGCAACCAAGGAACAAATTTCCTTTTGTTTCTTGGTGGGGTTGTCTCCCTTCTCAACTTGACGTGAACGCCACAAGAAGATGCCAGAAAATAACGTTTTTTTTTTCTTCCACCACCCCTTCTTTTGTTCTTCTTCTTCTTTTGATAAATTTGTATATTGGGTTCAATGTAACAGCTTCTGCTTTGGGTGGGGTGGTGGGACCTGCAATTCCGTGAATTCCAAGCTTCTGGGGGTGGGAGGGGGAGACGTTTTAACTTTTGAGCAGGATTTTTGTGTTTTTTTCTGCAATTTTCAAATATTTTTATTATTTTTAAACTTTACATGTTGTTCTTTTGATTATTATTCTATTTTTCCAATAAAACCGTCCGTCTCCTTCCGGTTGACGATCAGGACGGACTTATTGACCGTCTTACCCTTGTATTTGTTTGAAAATACCTGGTGGTCTAGTTCATTTTCGTTAGGGCTGGGCAGGTCCGGGTAACCAGCACAAAAATCCAAAATCGAGCCCCGGACCGAAAATTTTAGACCTGGAATTTTATGAACCGAGATCGGACCGACTTGGGCCGGTTAACCGAGTCCCTGTTAACCGAATTTTTTAGCCGGGCAGGTCTCGGTCTAAACCCTAATTTCATCTTCTCTGATCTCACAGCCATGGCGACACTCTGCATCGGCCTCCCAACCACCACCACCAAATCTCACCGCATCAGCCTCCCAACCACCACCACCTCGTAAACAACTCATCTCACCGCTGCCATTGAAGTCGAAATCTAGCTTCGCCTTCCAGACGCAGCGGCGCACCAGGCACTCGCCGACGCGCTCTCAGCCTTCCACTTGAAAACCCATCTCCAAGAAAAACATCTTCTTCAACGGCGCCGCCTCCGAGCTCTCCTCCAAGCTTGCCATTTTCCGCCTCCGCTTTTACAACAACGACAACTCATTCTGTGAGATCTTTCTCAAAGCTAAAGTTGTCATCGTCAATTGTGTCGGTGAGCCCTGGAGGCTTGGAGTTGTCGAGTCTTCGAGGGTCTTGAAAAGATTGAAGAATGAGTTTGGTGTAAGAGAGAAAGGGATGGTTTGTTTGGGTGGGTTTAGGAATGTGAGAGTTGTTTATGAGTGGAAAGGGTTGAAATTGGAGTTGGATGAGACACAGTATGATTGTTTCTCTTTGGGCTTTGAAGACAATGGGATTTAGTTTTTTGAACATATTCGGGTCGGGCCGGTTACTCATTGGGTTTTGAAAATAAGAACTGATAACCAAACCAATGTATTCGGGCCGGGCTGGGCTTTGAAACCGACTTAAAAAATAATTATAAAAAACCGGACCAGACCAGACCGTTCGGTCCGGGCCGGGTTTTCGGTCTCAAATGCCCACCCCTAATTTTTGCATCTATGGTTCAAACTTACGGTGTGTTTGGTTGCATGGAAATCCATGAAGGACCCCTACATTTTAGGCTAAATTTATGTATCACTCCACATCTACCATTTAATTTTGTGATCAATGGTGGGAATGAAAGTCCCGTGAACATAAGAATCACATGCCTTGGGGGACCAAGGAGTGAAATTTTCATGTTCATGGGACTTCCATTCCCACCATTGATCACAAAATCAAGTGGTGGTCAAATGGTGGATGTGGAGTGATATATCAATTTAGCCTAAAATGTAGGGGTCCCCTCATGGATTCTCATGGCATAGAATTTCATGCAACCAAACACACCCTTAGGGTTATCCCTACCATATATGGACACTTAAATCTGGACTATATAATGCCTACAGCCTTAAATGAAGAAGGCGTTCATTATAGATTCTAAATTTTATTTTTCATTTTGCCCTTACTCATTATCAGTGTTCTAAAATTCGCTAGGCGGACAAGGGGCTACCGACCAATGGCCTAAGAGGAGCCTAGGCGGTAGATTAGGTGTTTTTTTATGTATTATAAATTACAATTTATAAAAGTTAGACATAATAGCATGTAAATAACTTCCAATTAAATGTCAAGATACATGTGCAAAATGTATTAAAAAATAGAGTTTTAATTTTTTTATATTTTTCGAATTGGAAAAAAAAATTAACCTTAACCAGGCGGCCGCCTAGGAGGATTTTTACAACACTGCTCATTACCTAAGATTACTTATGAATCATATAAGACAAAACAAGTGGAGTGGGTAATATGGTAATTAAAAGAAGCAGAATGAGCCACATGTAAATAATTTAACAACATTCCCTTGTTATGTAGATTTTCGTTGTTTAATTGTCTATTTACTTAAAAAATTGATTATTCGTAAGAGTGTTTTCCCACTACTCATGGGAATCAAAGTCCGATGGTAAGTCTCATAATCAAATTCATGAAAGTTTCAATTTTCATGTCTATTTTCCAAACAGACCCTAAATTAAATTGAACAAACATGAATTAAAAAATATATATATCTAACAAAAAAGATACCCGTAACATAATTTATTTGAAAGCCACCCAATTATATATAAACTATAAATAAGTTCTTACATCTAACATTGAGATTTTTTTATTTTCTATTCATATTTCATATTTTTTACAATAAAATCCGACCTCTCTCAAACATCTAACATAATTTATTTGAAGCTCTTAATTATTTATAAACTATAATTAGGTATTTACATCTAACTTTTAGATTTTCCATTTTGCCCTCCACATTTAATATTTTTACAATCAAAATCAATCTCTCTAAAAAAATCTAAGTGCTAATATAATTTATTTGAAGCCCCCCATTATATAAAAATTATAAATATATCCTTGCAATAATGAAAGATGTCTTCAGTTACAAAATTTTACTCCTAAAATTACAATATTTACGTATTATTGAAATTTTAGAATGGAAAAAATATTGAACATACATGCATGTAGTACGTGTCCAAACCCTAGTCACAATATAACACATAGTATTTTCAATGTTATGTTCAGGTACATGCCAGTAACACCGTGGAAGACGAACAACTTGAAAATGTGATAATGTAAAAACAACTCACTCATTTTGCTCATTCATCTGGATTATTCACTCTACATTCTTTCTATTATATGACTTGGTTATTAAGTAAATAAATAACAAACAAATATTAGTACTTTCTTTTGTTTTTACATGGGTTGAAAATATCAAGGCAACGACTTTTTGACACCACCAAATCCCTTTTTTGACACCACCACCATTTTTTTACTTGCTAAATGACACCACCTATAAAAGTGTCTTGTCTTCTCTTCTCAAGAACAACAACCAACCGCCCATCGCACCACCCTACCCTACTAGCTGCCCTGCCTTATTACTCTCCCCCATATTTCTCTCGTCTTTCCTCTTGTTTTTTGTTTCTCCTTCACTCTCACCCCTTAGCTGCGAGATGAGGGTGAGAGATGAGAGGAGGATAGAAACAAAAAAGAGGAGAGTAATGAAATGACGGAGGAGAATAGAAAAAATGTGGGGGCGAGGCGGTGAGTGGCTGTTGTTGTTGCTGCTCTATTGTTGTTCTTGAGAATAGAGAAAAAAAAAGTGAGAAATAGGAAGTAAATTGAGAGTTTTAAGTTTATATTGGTGGTGTCAAAAAGCAAGTGGTAATATAAAACATAAAAGTGGGATGATTTCAAAGAGAAAAATTAGTGGTGTCAAAGAGTCACTCTCCCAAAGCAAAGGTTCTTCTGAAGATATAATGCAATATAGTAGACAATGACAAAACAAAGACTAAGATGCATTGCGCATCTCAAAGGAAATGAGTGGTTACATCTCTCCCTCGCACCCTCTCCCTCGCCCCCAAGAATTTCTTAAAGACTAATTAGCAATAAGTCATTCCGCATGTCAAATCAAACACGTCTAAATGCTAACGACATATATTGACTATAACTAATTTGTATTTTTAAAATTTAGTTATACCTGAAAGAAAAGGGTAATTTAATTTATTTTATTATATTTTGATGTGTTTAGTACAGAATCTTATAATGATGAATTACTTTACAATTTGCTAATCCAACTTGAATGAAGTTCGTGCTGTCCATGTAGGCTACAAGTTTAAGCACACTACCTTGATTTGGATAAAGAGCATCTAAGATTGGCTAAAGGTCATTTCAAGGGAAAGGAAAGCAATAAGGTTCACCACCCATAGGCTGTTCTTCACATGCATCAATCGTGCACTACGGAAAACTTGTGAGTGACAGGGAAAACTGAAAGGGTTAGGGCCCAAACTGTTATCAACCACAGACCAAAAGTGATAATGTGGATCATGTCTATTTGATTAAGCGAAGTTGAATGGAACCTTTTATACTAAGAGTGAGGTTAGGGAACTAGATTTTGCAATTAGGTTTTATAATCAGGATGATGTGGCATTGTTAAAGGAGGTTTTTTATAATCTCGAGATACACATAAATATTTTGAAGATTTCATCATTCTTTCAAGATCGCGCCACATCACCATGATTACAAAACCTGGTTGCAAAAACATGGTTTCCTAGCATTTTCGTTATAGTAATTGATTTTCATGGGATTTCCTTGAAAATGGTATTGTTTTCAATTTAGTTTTCTTAAGTTTATATAACAACATTTATAACGCTCTTTGTTGTTGATCTATGTGCTGAAGGAGAACAATTTTGATGGCTAAACCTTGCATACAACTTAGGGTGTGTTTGGTTGCATGGAATCCTATGCCATGGGAATTCATGAGAGGATCCCTACATTTTAGGCTAAATTGATATATCACTCCACATCTACCATTTGATTTTGTGATCAATGGTGGGAATGAAAGTCCCATGAACATGAAAATTTCACTCCTTGGTCCCCCAAGGCATGTGATTCTCATGTTCATGGGACTTTCATTCCCACCATTGATCACAAAACCAAATGGTGGATGTGGAGTGATACATCAATTTAGCCTAAAATGTAGGGGTCCCCTCATGGATTCCCATGGCATAGGATTTCATGCAACCAAACACACCCTTAGATGAGACATGGGAGGGAAGAGAGAGCTGAATTTGCTATTCATGTGGTCTTTAAGAATTTGTCTTGGGCTGGAGCCCGCCCCTTTACCTTGCAATATTTTGGGCTCCAAACAGCAAGTCTAAGGATATAGGCCCCATAACAGTATGCAAAGGCCCACAAGTTCAAAATTACTGACTCACTTTCTTTCATTTCGACACAGCCCACAAATACTCCGACCGAGTTTTCTTTTTCCGTCAAAGCATTTGAGCCTTCAATTCAAGGTGGTAACTTTTTGAAACCACCAAATCCCCTCTTTGACACCCCTACTCTTTTTCTGGACCTGCTAAAGAACACCACCAATGAAAGGTCCTCTTATGTCTCCCACCCCCTCTTCTCAATAACAACAACTAGCAGCCGCACCACCCAGCCCATTGTTGCTGGCCTCTTTCCTCCTGCCTTTTTTCTCTCCTCCCATCTTTTTTCTTCCACTACTCTCGTTCTTCTCTTTTTTTCTTTTTTTTTTCATTCGCCCTCTCACAGACCTCTACTAGTGGGAAACCCACCCTCACACAGGCTTGTGTAGGGGTGGGCACAGGACAGGATGGACCTCATCCCGTTTGTTTGGGACCAGAATAGAATAAACATCATCCCGACTTCGTCTCATCCCAAATGGGTCCAGGAGGGGACGAGATGAGTATATACTAAATAGTCTTCCAATGAAAAATAACAAAAAAAAAATTCATCTCATATTGCTCACACACCAATAATGCGTAAAATTTTATATCACATTCCTCATAATTGTACATTAAATGAATGATATAAGGTCTCAACTTGTCTTAATATAAGTTCAAAAATGAAAAATATTGTTTATTGACCAAATTTTCAACTACATAACTCATAGTGCAAAACTAAACCAAACCATCATTTGCTTTTATTTTCTACAAGAATAATTGTCCTATAACCAATATAAAATGTAAAAAAAACATAAATTTTCATGAGTTCTATTTGACCTAAAATATTCAAACTGAAATTTCTATCTAAACATATTAATAAATATTAAATAAATAAGTTCGAGATGGGCGGGATTGAAAATCTTCATCCCGATCTCATCCCACTCTAAGTCGGGACAGGATGGGATAGAGATGAGTTTGATCAATTTCAAAAGACCCAAAAAAATCAGGATAAGACCAAGGCAGGATCGGGATTGCGGGATAGCATGCCCACCCCTAGGCTTGTGTGAGGGCGAAGGAGAAAAATAGGATAAGAGATGAAAAGAAGCGGGGTGAAAGAAATAAGGCAGGAAGTGGCGTGGCAGTTGTTGCTCCGTCTTTGTTCCTAATAAGAGGGGAAAATAAGAAGGGAGGAGACTGAGGAGATAGGAGAATGAGAAGAAGATATGAGAAGAAGAGGAAGGGGGAGAAAAGAGGGGATGAGAGAAGAAAAAAAGGTGGGGGCGGGGTGGGTGGTGCAGCCGTGGTGGGGCGGCAACACCGTTGCTGCTTGTGTTGTTGTTATTCTTGAGAAGAGAAAGTGAGAAAGAAGAGAAACTCGTTTTATTGATTGTGCCAAAGAGCAGGTGACGGTGTTAGACAAAATGGAGGGAGTGGTTGTGTCAAAGGGGGAAATTGGTGGTGTTAAAATGTGGGGGCCCAACTCAATTGGAAAGAGATGACGATGACAAAAGGAAATTCATGAAAAAAAAACCAAATTTTCCTAAAAAAAAACCTCAATATTTTTAGATTTTCTAAAAAAACCAAGAATAAAAAACCCAAACTACCATTACGATTAAACTAAAAAACCACGATGTTCCATTATTTTCTCTCTCTTTCCAAGATCCAATCGTTACTCGACTTTGTGGCTTATTTCCATCCCACGTTTTATGGTATTCTTCACCAACACAAAATCAATATTTAAGGTCTTTGTTACTAACTGAAATCCCATTTTTCCCACTTATTCCATCTTCTTATTATTTGGGATGGCAGAAAAATCGTTTACACGGATATCCGACCCCGCCCTGAATGGGGCGGATATGGATTTAGCTTAGTGGATTCAGGAATGAAAATTTAATCAGTCACAGATTTGACCATATTCGCCCTCTAGATATCCGTATCTATATATATATATATATATATATATATATATATATATATTATATATAATTTGTTGGGTTGGTAATATCCAAACCGACAAAGCTTTAAGCCAATTAGGCCCAACGCAACCCAATCCAATGGATCGCACCAATAAATTTTTTTTTTATAGAAACACATACTTCTTAACTTTACGCTTAAAGGATGTGCAACAAAACCTTAGACTCACATCTAAAAGAATTCAAATCCTTGTGTTTTACTTTTATAGAATTAGAAACTTTTGCATGTTGCTTTTTTTTTATAGGATATGGGACAAAACTAATTCTTAGACTCCCACTCACTCACATTGCTTAAGTTATAACATCAGCAAGAATACTTTATTTATTTAGTTATACAATAAAATGACTATTTTTTTTTTTTTTAATCTTTTGTTGTCACCATCACCACTACCACCATACCATAATTACCACCACCTTCATCGCCACTGGCACCACCACCACCCATCACTACTACCACCACTACCACCCTTATAACCACTAACACCACCATAGCATAATCATCATCACCTTCACAGGCACCACCATCACTACATTACTACACCTAACATAACACTAGCATAATTACCAACACTTATAGCATAATCACTCACCGCATACACCCTATCATAACCACTTTCACAACTACAACCACCAATGTTGTCACACTCATCGCAACCACCATAGGATAACCATCATCAACACCTTCATAGCCATAGTGACCGTTTCCAACACCTTCACAAATCACAACCTATGCCACAACCACCATAGCATAATTTCGACCACCACTCCAACCCCTATAGTCATAGCAATTGCCACCACGATACCAAAATCACAACCACCTCATCTGCCACCCACAACCACACACCATCACAACCATAACTATCATTACTGCCACCAACAACCACCGTCACCATCACCATCACCACCACAAACAACAACAACAACAACTACCATACGACAATCACAACCATTGTCATCATTTCCACCACCCACAACCATATCCACAATCACCACCACATCACCAAAATCACAACCATTGCTATCACCACCACCACCAACGAGATACAATAAGGTTCAATAAGGAATCTCCAAGCCAAATACTAAATGCATGACCACAACCATCGTTATCATCACCGTTACCAACAATCACAATCATCATCATGACCACCATAATACCAATAATACCAGAAGATCCACAACTACAACCATTGACATCATCTCCACCACTTTCAACCATATCCACAATCATCACCAAACCCAACACAATGCCAAAACCACAACCATTGACATCGTCACCACCGATGAGATAAAATAAGGTTCAATAAGAAATCTCTAAGCCAAATACTAAATACACAACTACCACATACCGCAACTACAACCATTACTATCATCTCCACCACCTACAACCATATCAACAATATCATAACTAGAACGACTGCCATCATTTCTACTAGGGGTGGGCATTTAGGACCGAAAACCTGGACCAAACCGACAACTGGACCGATCGGGTATATTCGGATCGGTTTTAATTAATTAAAAAAAATTCGGTTATAAAAGCCCGGCCCGACCCGAAGTTTCTGGTCCGAGCCTCGGTTTCCCTTTCTGAAACCCGTCGGGTAACCGGCCCGGCCTGGGTATGAATGAAAAGTTAAAAACTAAAACCCTGCATTGCCATTTATTGTCCGCTACTTCTCCTCATTTACTGTGTGCGACTCCTCCCCTCCCTGACCTTGTGCGACTCCTTGGCTCCTCCTCTCCTCCTCGGCTTGGCTACTCCTCTCGGATCTCTCCTCCTCGACTCCCTGTGCAACGTTGTCTCCACTCCAGTCTCTCTTCACAAAGGTACTGTACTCTGTGTGTGACTCTGTTTTTGAAGTTTTTCTGTATGTGACTCTGTTTACGACATTAACTGGATTCACATTTAGTATAAGCATGCACATACATAAGTTATGAGCTTATGATCATGTCCCTTCCATTGATAAGTATAAGTATAAGTCTTTATGTCTTCTTCATGACTCTGTAACATAACTAACACATGATTCAGTATAAGTCTTTCTGTCCCTTCCATTGTAACCATTGATAAGTATGATCATGTCCTTTGTTACTTTTCAGGATTTATTAACTTGAGATAACTGCAAAAAGAAGAAAATATAAATTGTATCAGCTCTTTCCCATTTTGTTCTCAGTTTTCAGATTATTTATGTCGTGATATGTTGTTGTATAAATATAACTGAGTTTTTTTGCATTCGTCTTTGTCCCAACAATTGTCGAACTCAATCTTGCATTAGTTTACTCAATCTAGTGATGAACTTTATCATAATCTGAAACTTCTGTTGCTCTGTCATTACTGATCTGTTAACATACTGATAAACTCATTACTGATCTGTAAACACATTACTAATCTGTAAATACATTTGAAATATATGATGCTTACAATTACTGATCTGTTAACATTGAAATATATGGGAAACACATTTGAAATATATTACTCTAATACAAGGTCTTATTCTAAGTCTAATCAATATATGGGAAACACATAATCTAACTCTAATAGTTTACACTTAGTACCCCATGCTGCATCAAAGGATTGCATTGTAAATGGATACAAAGTTCCACGCGGGACAATGTTGGTGTTGAATGCATGGGCCATTCATAGGGACCCTAATGTGTGGGTGGATCCAAATGAGTTCAAGCCTGAGAGGTTTGTTGTTGATCAAAAAAAGAGGGACCGAGACCGGCCCGTAAATCGGTTAACCGGGACCTCGGTTAACCGGTCAACTCGATCCGGTTTCGGGCCTCATAAACACGGGCCCGATTTTTTCAGTCTGGTTTTCAGTTTTTACAATTTGGGCCGGTTACCCGTACTTGCCCAGCCCTAATTTCTACCAACGAGATATAGTAAGACTCAATAAGGAATCTCCAAGTCAAATACTAAATACACAACCATCGTTATTGTAAAGCTCGTAGTTTTTTTTTCGATTGTTTGATTTGCTTTTCGGGTGTTTGATTTGGTTGACTTCAGAGTTTTTGAAATTTGTTTCAATAGTATAAATTTATTTAAATTTAAATTCGTTTAAAAAAAAGATTTGGAAGGTGGGGTGTACTCAAAATTTCAGTGGGGGCAAATAGTCACCCACGCATTAAAACAGGCTTTCCCCCTTTATCTTATTCTTCTTCCTTTTCTTTTTTACAAAGCGTCCCCCTTGCGACGTCTCATCTTCGCCAGTTTGTGTTCGAGCGATTCGAACGATTTTTCGCCCAAATCTCATCATTTCCTCCTTATTTTTCTTCATCTTTCTCCCCTTTCCTTCTTGCTCGAGTTTTTCGCTTTAAAAACATAAAAATATCAGGTTGTAGGCTTGATCGGAGCTGTCATTGCTGATGTGATCAATGCTGCTTTAATCATCCTCTCAGGTGGTGATTGAGGCGTCGGTTGGAACCTGCAAACCCCACATGCAAGGGTGGTTTTAGGGTTGAATGAAATTTTTAAAAAAATCAGTTGTGCATGTCCGTTAGGGAAGTTCTCTGGCGTGAATCTGAGCTTTGATTGCATGGATAAGTCCGATTCACGGTTTTGATAGTTCTGTGACCTATTTTCGGCCTATTGTGTTGTTCGGAGACGATCAGACCGAAGTAGGGTGGTTTTCGATGAGTTTTTGTCGGATTTTGGGCTTCGTCGGAGTGGCCGTCGAATTTTATTTGCCGGTAAGTAATTTTCCAGCCATGCGCCGACTATTACTTATTCTTTTTTCCAGTTTTCGGCTAGTTTGCTCACTTTTGAGTCCGCCATTGCAATTTTAAAAAGTTTCCTTAGTCCCGCATTCGTTGTTTCGTGAGTTGGAAGCTTCGGTCGGTAGAATTTGGGTTCCGAAAACCCATTCCGCCCAGGTGAGTATAACTTTAATGTTTACTTTTAAAAAAATACTTATTTTAAAATCTAGAATGAATTGTTACATTATGCCGGCGATTGCGTATGATTGAATACAAATTCAGGATTTGACACTCATGAGATTTTGGAGGTTTTGATTGTTGTTTTGGTTCCTATGTGAATGAATCTATGTATTGATATTCTTGAAAGCATGATATACATGAATGAAATGAATAGTGGCTGAATATAAATGTGGTCATGCTTTGGTATAATGTCATTATATGTTGTGTTTTCGAGTTTGCTTGGTATGACACGGTCGGATTATTGTCTAGGTTTCATGAACTGATTTTTAATTGTAGAATTGTATTGACTCAAAAAAAAAAAGTTGATATGACCTATGTCATCAGTTCGTGTGTTTTACCATAGATTGTCGAGTCTTGAGCGTGTATGATAGTTCGACTCGAGGGACTTTATTGTTGTGAATTGGGCCATGTTGGGACCCTAGTGTAGTCGTGGATTTATGAAAATTGTGCAGCTGATTATTGTTACACGTCAGTTATATTAGATCCTTTATAGACTTGTAGTACGTACATGCTGATATTAGTGTAAGTGTCTTTACTCCGTTGTAATGCTTGTTGTGCCAATGCTTAGGAGCTTGCTCGCATCGTGAGTTTGGTGGTGCTTGAGATGACTCACACCTACATACATTGAGGACGCTATTGCATGTGGTAAGTTTGCTGAGATGCGATGAGCTTCCGAACGCACTTGCCACTAGAGAGTTCAGTGGGACGGGTTCCGGAGGACGTGCTTCAGAGATTAATCGCTTTCCCTCCTAGTGCGCCTGAGTTTGATTTATGTTAGGTTGGCCGTGTTAGGCCAGTCGTTCGGGACGTTTAAGTTTGTATCCGGATATATGACACCTCATTAGGATACAAACAAATCTGAGGTGGTACTGGTGCACGTTGTGGGATGTGTTTGGGTGAGACACATTCATAGGGTATGTGGATACCTGCAATATGAGACACTTATATATATATATATATATATTAAGGTTTCGACTTGGTTTCCATACTAAGGAGGCTATGCCAGATTACGATATTGTCTTTGCCTTCATCACTTGATATTTACCATGTTTGAATCACCTGTAATGATTGGCATATCTCGTAGACTTGTAGTTATTGTTCAATTTCAGATGCTTGTGTTGGTGTTTGAGCTTAGAAATATTATCCTTAGAGACATGGTGTGATTCAGCTTTAGAAATTTGTATAGGGACACTGCTTGCATGTTGTGGATCCTCCATCTAGGATTACTCACTTATTCATTACTGTGTGGCAAAAATTTCTCTTGTATATTGTTTTGTTATTTGTATTTAGTTCACTCGCACCAGTTAGCTTTGTGCTTTAATGACCCCACAAGGGGTGTGCTTCTATTGGAGTGCAGGCAGTGTTGTTGTTCCAACTGATCGTGCTGTTTAGGCCCAATTTCCAGCTGTTGACTTGTTTTGTGCTGTTTAGTCTTGTCCACCCTGTACGGGTATGTTTTGCTCATGTACTACTATTATACTTGTTAAATACTAGATGTTGTCTATATCAAGGATTGTGATTTCGTTTTTCGAGTTTATTTCGGTATCTTGATTTTAAGAAATATTTCAGTGTGTAAAGAAAAAACATAAAAATTTTGAAGATACATAAAAAAATATATAATGAATTTCGAGAGTATATGAAAATGTGAAAAAAATAGATGAAAGTAAATGAATCTTTTAAATATATTAAATGAAGCCTAAATACCAAGAAATGAAACAAACATGAAATCAATATATAATTAGAAAATCAGAGTTTCAAAAATCAATATATAAGTAGAAGAAATGATAATTAGAAAATCAGATGGTGGTTTTAAAAATCAATAAATAATAAGAAGAATTGATAATACGAAAAAACCTTGAAATTTATGAAAAAAACTCCAAAAATTTTCGAAAAAAATAAAAAAAATGTAATTTTTGGTAGTTAGATTTTGTATTTTTACGGAATAAACGAAATTTATGAAAAAAATTTGAAATTAACAAAAAAATCTCGAATTTGTTTTTTCAAAAAAACCGTCGAAAAAATGTAACATTTAATTTTGCCTCTTTTCTTTTCGTAATTTAAAAAAACGAAATTTTCGTTGAAATTTCGCGAAATCAAATTCGTTAGTATATATTGGTTTTGTCGCTATGACACAGGGCGGGGTGAATTGAATAATTTTTTTTTTGTTCAAATTTTATCGTAGTTGGTTATTTTCGTTTTGTTTCTCGTTTCAAGAATCTGTTATATTATGACGTTGTGTCTGGTTACGATCTGCCTGTACTGATTCAGTTCACGTACCGGCACGCTACTGGTTTCGTGGTGGGTCGGGGCGTGACAAAACTTGGTATCAGAGCCATTATTTACCGGTTCACTTAGAACATCATTGTATGACACTTTCTTGAGTGAATTGGGTAGAAGAGTTAAGAGTTTTGTTGTGTTGTTTGATGTATTCCATTCGTGTTTATTTTGCATAGAAAGAGTGTGGTGATGGCGCGTGGTAAGAAAACCTAGGGTGAGGGATAAGGCACTGCTGGAGGGGATACCTCTCAAGCTTTCATGGAAATGATGACACAGTGGGCACAAATATGAGACAAGGAAATCAGTCAGAGGATCCATTTACTTGTCGCAATAAGAATTTTGTCTGCTTGGGTGGTGAAAGATTTGATGGTACTGGAGATTCTCTAGCTGCGGATCAGTGGATCCGTAAGGTAGAGCTCATATTTGAGAGGATGGTGCTGACTTCTATACAGCGTACCAAATTAGCAGCACACCAGTTTGACAGAGATGCTATGTATTGGTGGGATTCAGTGAGGCAGAGTCGGAATGTGTTAGAGATGCAGTGGGATACATTCTGCAAGGTGTTTGAGCAACATTTTATTCCTGATTCTGCCAGAGCTGAGATAGTGGACAGGTTTCTACACTTGCAGCAGGGATCTAGACCTGTTTTAGAATACTTAGCTGAGTTTACACAGTTGAGCCGTTATGCTACTTGTTTCATAGATACTACAGAGAAGAAGAACATGAAATTTTTGAGTGGCTGAACCCGTTCCTAAAGAAACAGTTGATGGTGATGCGACCGTCCTTTCGAGAGATTAATGAACGTTACTTTGAGTCAGGAGCGAGTTGACACTGAGTGTAGGCAAGAGACTTTGGTTCGACGGGCTAGATGTTCAGAGCACAGTCAGAGGTTTGGCTGAGGAAGCCAGACAGTTGATCAGGCACAACAGCCAGAGCGTGCCGTTGTTCAGCAGAGAGACCCTGGTAAAGGGGGACCAGTTAGGACTAGCGGAGATCGCAGATGTGACAAATGTTCCCGAGGAGATCATCGACAGTAACAACAACAAAGACAACCTATGAGGGGTGGTCAAACAGAAACCAGGAGTGGTTGTTTCACTTGTGGCAGGATGGACACTTACGTGATTGTCCCAAAGGTCAGACAAATCGACGGGAGTAGGTAGTTTGTTATACTTGTGGGCAATTGGGGCATTTTTCCAGAGCTTGTCTTCAGAGTAGGGATGTACCAACACAGTAGAGGGCTCCGAGACAATTAGTTTCTATGCTTGGAGTTGGTCAGAGAGTCCCTTTCCCAGCACCACCTGTTCGCCTCGTAGCTATTCCCGGTCAGGGAAATGTTGAGGGTATGTTATTATTTTTGTTTTAGTGTGTGTGATAGATAGAGTAGGATATGTGTTACATGCAATATACGTAGGAAAAATTGTATGTTAGTGTGTTGTTATGCATATCTGGATATATGTGTTGTGTGCCAGGTTTTGTGCATTCGTCATTTTCCCAGTTGAGGGCTCTTTTCTATACGGGAACATCTAGGTCTTTCATTTCTAGACAGTTAGTTGTTAGAGACCATCTAGAGATAGTGTCTTTACCAGAACCCTTGTGCGTTGTGTCCCCTTTGGGCAGTTCGGTTTGGTTGTGGGAATGTTGTCCCTGTTTCGAGTTTTCCTTGTTGGGATATACCTTCATGTTTGACTTTATTGTCTTGGGTTTTGATGGCTATCATTTGATTCTGGGGATGGATTGGTTGTCCAGTCATCTGGTGATCATTGATTGCTTGCATAGGCCGGTGACGTTAGTGCCACCTGATGTTTCGCCTCATGTGTTGGCTTGTGAGCCTGATTCTGTTTCTGTGAGGTCGAGTTTTCTTGGCTCTCTTGAGATTTCTAGTCCCGACACTAATTATGTTGAGGTTGTGTGTGAGTTCCCTGATGTCTTTCGAGAGATTCCTGGTATCCCTCCTCGCCGTGAGGTAGAGGTTTGGATTGACCTGGTTTCTGGTACTGCACCTATATCTAAATCAGCGTACAGGCTTGCACCTAAGCAATTGGAAGAGATGAAAGTATAGCTTGATGATTTATTTTGTAAGGGGTTTATTCGGTTGAGCAATTCATCTGGGGAGCTCAAGCAATATTTGTGTCTAAGAAGGATGGATCATTGAGCATGTGCATAGATTACAGGGATTTGAATAAAGTGACCATCAAGAATAAATATCCGTTGCCTCAAATTCATGATCTACTGGATCAGTTGAGGGGATCCTTAGTGTTTTCATAGTTGGATTTGCAGTCTGGGTATCACCAAATGAGAGTTGAGGAACACTTCATTCAAGTATCGCTTTTCGGACTCGTTCTGGCTTGTATGAGTTTCCAGTCATGCCATTTGGATTGATGAATGCACCAGCTTTCTTCATGGATTTGATGAAAAAATTGTTTAGTCCGTACTTGGACAAGTTTGTGGTAGCCTTAATTGACTATATATTGGTGTATTCGAGGAGTTTAGAGGAGCACAAAGAGCACTTTCGCATTGTTTTGCACACACTCAAAGAAAATCAGTTGTATGCGAAGTTCAGTAAGTGCCATTTCTGGGAGCCTGAAGTTTGATTTCTCGGACATGTCATTTCTAGGGGAGGTATTGCATTGGATCCTGATAAAGTCGAAGCAGTGAAGTCTTGGAGACGACCTAGTAGTGTGACGGTGATTCATAGTTTTCTGGGTTTGGCCGGTTATTACCGACGGTTCATCGAGAAATTTTCACTGATTGTGGCACCACTCACTCAATTAACAAGGAAGAATGTTCCCTTTGTGTGGTTAGAGAAGTGTGAATAAGCTTTTGAAACTTTGAAGCTTTGATTGACTTCAACACCAATATTGACTATTTCGACACCTGGTAGCCGACTGGTGGTATTTACCGATGCTTGAGGTACAGGATTGGGTGGAGTGGTTATGCAGGACAAGAGGGTTGTAGCTTATGCGTCTTGACGGTTGAAACCCCATGAGAGAAGATATCCGACACATGATTTAGAGTTGGCAGCCGTAGTCTTTGCTTTGAAGATCTGGAGACATTATCTGTATGGTGAGAGGTTTGAGTTGTTCACAGATCACAAAAGTTTGAAGTACTTGTTCACTCAGAGGGAGTTGAATATGAGGCAACAACGATGGGTTGATTTTCCTAGCAGCAATGACTTTGAGATTCAGTATCAGCTTGGTAGAACCAATGTGGTTGCCGATGCCCTGAGTAAACGACATGCAATAATGGAAACCATGATGATTCAGGAGTACCGAACACTCGAGACATTAGCTTCATTTGCAGTTCAGCCTATTTTCAGTATAGGAGGCAGCATATAGTGGGTTTAGCAGTTTATCCGTCGTTGATCAGTAGAGTGGTGGAGAGACAGACATCTGATCCAGTGATTTCGAAGCAGATAACAGATTTGGTAGTGGACACACTGGATGAGTGCCCTCCAGATTGGTCAATTGGTTCAGATGGAGGGTTGAGGTTCCGTGGGTGGCTTTGTGTTCCATCTGATGAGGAGCTACGAAGAGATTACTTACAAAAAGCTCATAGATCTCGTTTCACCATTCACCCCGGTGGAAAGAAGATGTATCGAGATTTGAGACGTTCTTTTTGGTGGTGCGACATGAAGAAAAACATTGGAGAGTTTGTGGCACGGTGTGCGACTTGTCAGCAGGTGAAAGCCGAACATCAGAGATCGTCTGGGTTATTGCATCCATTGGAAATCCCGACGTGGAAGTGAGGGTATATTACTATGGATTTCGGCTTCCACAATCGTGGAAAGGTCATGAGTCGATATGGGTCCTTTTTGATCGGTTGACGAAGTGTGCACATTTCATTCCTGTTAGTACGAATCGGACGACAGATTGTCTAGTGGTGTTGTTCATTCGGGAGATAGTCCGCCTTCATGGGTCGCCTATTTCGATTGTATCCGACCGAGATTCGATTTTCACAGCCCATTTCTGGCAGATTTTTCAGCAAGCTATGGGTACTAGATTGGACATGAGTACAAATATCATCCACAAACAGATGGCCAGTCTGAGAGAGTGAATCAGGTAGTGGAAGACATGCTTAGAGCGTGCATTTTCGAATTTGGAGGCAGCTGGGAAGATCATCTACTGTTGTGCAAGTTTGCGTACAACAACAATTACCACATAAGTATTAGCATGGCACTGTTTGAGGCACTCTACGGACGACCTTGTAGGTCTTCTGTTTGTTAGGCAAAGATTGGAAAGTCAGTTGTGATGGGGCTGGATGTGATTAAAGAAACTACTGAAAAGATTGAGCTGATTAGAACACGTTTGTTGACATCCCAGAGCAGACAGAAGAGTTACGCTGATAGAAGGCATAAGAAGTTAGAGTTTTTTGTTGTTCTGAAAGTTTCCCCGATGCCCGGAGTTGTAAGGTTCAGAAGTCGAGGGAAGCTTGCATCGAGATATGCATGACCATATGAGATTACTGAGAGGATTGGATCAGTGGCCTACAAATTGGCTTTGCCGCAAAGTATGTTCGGTCTCCACGACATGTTTCACGTATTCATGTTGCGGAAGTGTTTGGCAGACCCGTCACAGATTTAGAAGCCCACTGAGTTGGAGATTTCTGATGAGTTGACTTATCCAGTGAGGCTAGTAGCCCTTGTTGATGATGATGTGAAACAGCTTTGACGGAGGACGTTGAAGTTAGTGAAGGTCCAGTGGAGCCACCGAGAGGGTGACATGACTTGGGAGCTGGAGGACCAGATGAGACAGAAATACCCTGAGCTTTTCACTTAGTATTTCTTGTCGTTGCTTGTTCTGATCTCGAGGATGAGATATCTTTTGTGGTGTGTATGATGTAATGCTGGTAGTTTTTTTTTTCGATTGTTTGATTTGCTTTTTGGGTGTTTGATTTGGTTGACTTTGGAGTTTTTAAAATTTGTTTCAATAGTATAAATTTTTTTAAATTTAATTTCGTTTAAAAAAAGGGGATTTGGCAGTCTCTCAAGTGGTGGTTGGGGCGTCGGTTGGAACTTTCAAACCCCACATGCAAGGGTGGTTTCAAGGTTGGCTGAAATTTCTGAAAAATCAGTTGTGCATGTTCGTTAGGGAAGTTATCCGGAGTGAATCCGAGCTTTGATCGTGTGGGTAAGTTGCGATTCACCATTTCGGTGGTTCTGTAACTTATTTTTTGCCTATTGTGTTGTTCGGAAACGATCAGACCAGAGTAGGGTGGTTTTTGGTGAGTTTTTGTCAAATTTTGGGCTTCGTCGGAGTGGTTGCCGGATTTAATTTGCCGGTAAGTACTTTTCCAGCCATGCGCCGACTATTACTTCTTCCTTTTCCAATTTTCGGCTAGTTTGCTCACTTTTGAGTTCACCTTTGCAGTTTTAAAAAGTTTCCTTAGTCCCGCATTCACTGTTTCGCGAGTTGGGAGCTTCGATCGGAAGGATTTGGGTTCTGAAAACCCATTTCACTCAGGTGAGTGTAACTTTATCGTTTACTTTAAAAAAATACTTATTCTAAAATCTTGAATGAATTGTTACATTATGTCA
This sequence comes from Berberis vulgaris, assembly GCA_963556465.1. NCBI lineage: Eukaryota > Viridiplantae > Streptophyta > Magnoliopsida > Ranunculales > Berberidaceae > Berberis > Berberis vulgaris. Next base: position 60,980,746 of record OY747132.1, read on the forward strand.
GCGATTGTGTATGATTGAATACAAATTCAGAATTTGACACTCATGAGGTTTTGGAGGTTTCGATTGTTGTTTTGGTTCCTATGTGAATGAATCTATGTATTGAGTTTCTTGAAAGCATGATATACATGAATGAAATGAAATAGTGGCTGAATATAAATGTGGTCACGTTTTGGTATAATGTCATTATATGCTGTGTTTTTGAATCTGCTTGGTATGACATGGTCGAATTTTTGTCTTAGTTTAATGACCTGATTTTTAATTGAAAAATTGTATTGACTCAGAAAAAAATTAGTTGATATGGCCTATGTCATTAGTTTGTGTGTTTTACCGTATATTGCCGAGTTTTGAGCGTGTATAATAGTTCAACTCGAGGGACTTTATTGTTGTGAATTGGGTCATGTTGGGACCCTAGTGTAGTCATGGATTTATGATAATTTTGTAGCTGATTATTGTTACACTTCAGTTACAATAGATTTTGTATAGACTCGTAGCACGTACATGCTGATATTAGTGTAAGTGTATTTACCCCGCTGTAATGTCTGTTGTGCCGATGCTTAGGAGCTTGCTCGCATCGTGAGTTTGGTGGTGCTTGAGATGACTCGCACTTACAGACACTGAGGACAATATTGCATGTAGCAAGTTTGCTGAGGTGCGGCCAGCTCCCGCACGCACTTGCCACTAGAGAGCACACTAGGATAGGTCCCGAAGGTCGTGCTTCGGAGATTACTCGCTTTCCCTACCAGCGCACTTGAGTTTGATTTGTGTTAGGTCGGCCATGTTAGGCCAGTCATTCGAGACGTTTGAGTTTGTATCCGGACATATGGCACCCATTAGGATACAAACAAGCTCGAAGTGGTATTGGTGCACGTTGTGGGACGTGTCAGGGTGAGACACATTTGTAGGATATGCGGATACCTACGATATGAGACACTTACATATATATTTTTTAAGGTTTCGACTTGATTGCCATACTTAGGAGGCTATGCAGGATTACGATATTGTCTTTGCCTTTATCACTTGATATTTACCATGTTTGAATCACATGTAATGATCAGCATATCTTGTAAACTTGTAGTTATTGTTCAATATAGAATGTTTGTGTTTGTGTTTGAACTTAGAAATATTATCCTTAGAGACACGGTGTGATTCATACTTTAGAAACTTATATAGGGACACCACTTCCATGTTGTGGATCCTGCATTTAGGATTGCTCACTTATTCATTACTATTTGGCATAGATTTCTCTTGTATATTATTTTGTTATTTGTATTTAGTTCACTTGCACCAGCTAGTTTTGTGCTTTACTGACCTCGCAAGGGGTGTGTTTCTATTGGAGTGGAGGCAGAGGCGTTGTTGTTGTTCCAGCATATCGTATCGCTTAGGCCTAGTTTCCAGTTGTTGACTTGTTTTGTGTTGTTTAGTCTTGTCCACCCTGTACGGGTATCTTTTGTTTCCGTTGCACTGTTATACTTGTTAAATACTAGATGTTGTATATATTGGTTTTGTCGCTAAGACGCAGGGCGAGGCGAATTGAATACTTTTTATTTTGTTCAAATTTTATCGTAGTTGGTTATTTTTGTTTTGTTTCTCGTTTCAAGAATCTGTTATATTATGATGTTGTGTCCGGTTACGATTTGCCTGTGGTTACAGATTTAGTTCACGCACCAGCACGTTATGGGTCCCGTGGCGGGTCAGGGCGTGACTGTTATCATCACCGCTACCAACAACCACAATCGTCATCATGGCTACCTCTGCCATGCCAATGATACCACAAGGTCGACAACCACAACCATTTTATCATCTCCAACACCCACAACCATATCCACAATCACCACCAATACCACCATAATACCAAAACCACAACAACTATCATCGTCACCATCGATGAGGTAGAGTAAGGTTGATCAACCATGAATCTCCAAGCCAAATACAAAATACACAACCACCACCATACCACAACCACAACAATTACCATCATCTCCACCACTCACAATCATATCCACAATCGCCACTACCACCACAATATCACAACCACAACTAGGGGTGGGCATCCCATCCCGCGATCCCGTTCCCGTCACGATCTCGTCCCGATTTTTTTGGGTCTTAATGGGATTGAATAATTTCATCCCGATCCCGTTTCGTCCCGATCTAGAATGGGATGGGATGGGATGAAGATTTTCAATCCTGCCAATCCCGTCCCATCCCGAGCTAATATTTATTATTAATATTTGTATTTATTTATTTATTTTAAAATTGCAATATTAGTGTAATTGAAGAAAAATGAATTTAGTTGAAATCAGTGTAATTGATATTAGTCTATATCTGTAACTACTTGATATTGGTTTATTTCTAGAATTCTAAATTAGTTATTTAATTGCAAACTCTTTAAAACTCAAAATGTGATTGCTAACTACATTGAAGAGTTTTATTTCGTGTCAAGACAATGAAATTAGTGACTGTTTTTTTTAAAGCAATAATGAAACATTCTTCTTAGCAGCCAAAATCTACTCATCCTTTTGTTCATTATTCGAAATAGTAGAGCAGGTCCACCATTGCCATTATACTGTCCACCTCTTAGTCATTCAAAACTCTGCAGAAATCTTAATTACATGGTGAATTTCAGCTATCATTTATAATAGTTTATTATGATGTTGCATACTCAATCTAAGGCTATCATTTATGTGTAGTTCTACGAATTGCCTTTGTCTCTTTTCAACTAAGCAAATTGGGTATTGGGTAAGCAGTAATTTGTAAAAAAATGAGAGCACGCTGATCCCGTCCCGTCCCGTCCCATCCCGTCCCGAACCCGTTTGGGATGGGACGAGGTCGGGATGAGGTTTTTCCCATCCCGTCCCGTCCTGATCCCTTATGAACGGGATGGGTCTATCTCGTCCCATCCCGTCCCGTGCCCACCCCTAACCACAACTGTTTGCCTTCCTTCGCCGAAGCGATGGTAATATTGGTAATCGTTGAATTCTATTAATTCGAAGTATTGCTTAGATTTGGCTGCTTTTTACTTGGAGCTGGATGTTTCTCTCTGTGTTCAAGTTGTCATCATCACCACCAACAAGATAGAGTAAGGTTCAACAAGGAATTTGTAAGTCAAGTATTAAGTATAACCTAAATTAAGTTTCCTAGCTTGAAATTGTTCATTCAAAAATTATAGTCCCACATTACATAAAAGTCAAGTTTCATGTTACGTAGCAAAAGTCAAATTTCATGTTACAAACATAGTCCCACATCACATAAAAGTCAAGTTTAATATTACTTAGCCAAAACTTAAATTTTATGTTACAAACATAGTGAACATCACATAAAAGTCAAGTTTCATGTTGCTAGCTAAAACTAGGGGTGGGCATGGGACGGGATGGACCTCATCCCTATCCCATCCCATTCCTTCAAGATCAGGACGAGATAAACCTCATCCCGACCTCATCACATCCCAAACAAGTTCGAGGCAGGACATGATATAACATTTTTTAATTGTAAGTAGAGAAAGTTACAAAATATATACTACTCAAAACTAATGCGTGGGAGGAAAGCGATAGGCCCATGTGTGTACATACAACTACAAATTCCTCTAGTTGATGCCAAGTCTGTAATATAAGTTAAACAAATTTGATGTAGTATTTATAAATATCAATTTTACGAATTCAAGATCAGACTAGGATGAATAATTAACTCTGTTTAGAGTAGTTTCAATGGTTAGACATTGAGCACATATGAAGATACAAGGGGATCAAATGTTGAACCAATTTAAAAAAATTTCAGAGCCTTGATACACCCTTTTGTTTGGGTTCGTAGTATAGACTAAATTTTAATGAAATTAGTATAGACTAAATTCTAAATGTTTTCGTAGAATGTATGTATGTTTTTGACACATAAAGATACACACACTGGAAAATTGCACGTTACAAAGAGGAAAAAAATACTATCCACCCTCAGCTACAAGTGCATTCTTAATTGAAATATTAAAATTTTTAATAATAAATATAAAAATTCAATTCGGGATGGGACTAGATGAACGAGATTGAAAATATGCTTTCCGATCGCATCCCACTCTAGATCGGGATGGGAAGGGATCGGGATGAGATTGATCAATCCTAATAAGACCTAAACAAATCGGGACAAGACGGGATGGGGATGGGATCGGGATTGCGGGATGGGATGCCCACCCCTAGCCAAAACTCAAATTTCATATTACAAACATAGTCCAACATCACCTAAAAGTCAAGTTTCATTTTATTTAGCCAAAACTCAAATTTCATGTTACAAACATAGTCCCACCTCACTTAAAAATCAACTATATTGTGTATTTGCTCTTATAAAACTAGCCTAGACACTTGTAGTTTTCTATGGGCTCTTAGCTAATTAAGCTTAATTGGATTGGCAAAATGGACATGCCTTTGCTATAATGGGCAGGTAGGCCTATTGGTTGTTGCTAGAATGGTTCTTTAATTTAAAGTTTAAACCAAATCGGGGTTTTTTGGGGTAGAACGGGGATTTCCAATCTGTTAGAAGCTCGTGGGGTATAAACGGAGCGGGGCAAGGGCATATTTTGTATAAAAAAAGGAGTTAAACATGCCGGATAATATGGGGATGGTTTTTTCATTGGCGAGGTGGGGACGAAGATACAAAACTCGCCCCCAAATCTGCCCGGTTGCCATCCCTACTTATTACCCAAAAAAAGAAAAAAAAGAGAAAAATCTAGTAATAAAGCAAATCCCTAGTTACTCTCTACTATATTTTCTCAACCTCTCCAACCCTGAGTAGTCTCCATGAAAAAAATAAGAAAATATGGTCAATACGAGTATCGGGGTAGTAAGTTGATGAACTCAACTGCTTGACGGATTATTTTCAGGATCCGCATGACCAAAACCAAATAGTTTGAGTTATCTTGACATGTCAAGTTAGCAAAGTTCAAGGCATACACGAGCATCCTACATGCATCCGTCGGCTTGGCATAGTCATGTCAAGCCTCTAAGTCTAGACCACATTCTTAACAAGCTCCGACACATGTTCTTCTCGACGTACATGTTCAGTTACATCAACATACTACTTTTGAAATTAAAAAAACAAAAGGATCAGACAAACAAAAATTTACTGGTTTCAATAATTTTATTATTCTATAGAAAATTCAGAGATTGAATTTATTACATGTTATGTAGAATTCTGATTGTTTGCTTGCAATGAGTTTTGAGCAAGGAATGTGTTTTTGTGAAATTTTAGTTTTTTTAATTACGAAAAGAAAATGGTAAAAAGCAAATTCCATTTTTCCGAGTTTTTTTTTTTTTTTTAATTCTTTTTTTCGCCCAAACCCCAAACTCAAAGAGAAAACTTCCATTTTTTTGATCGAAAAATTTCCACCGAATAGACTCTGCTCTATGCTGTCTTCCTCCTCCATCCTCTGCTCTATGCATCTTCCTCCCTTGATGGATTCCCCATACTTGCACATTCATTGATGGATCCATTGGTCAATCTGACTCCAAAACAACTTCACTCCTCTGTTAGGGCAAGTCCTCATCATCTTCTTCTTCGTCTCCCAAACCCACACCACAAAGCTCCAAGAAGAAGAAAATTTACATAGAGAAGAGAAACACACAACAATTGTTTTAGAAGAAGAGAAGTAGTTATTAGGGTTATGCTTTGAAACACATGAAAAATATTGATTAGAGATGAGAGATAAATGGATTTAATGGAAAATATTTTGTATTGTGGATGTAATACCTCGAATTGATTTGACGATTCAAGATGAAAGAGGAGATACTAGATAGGGGATTATATATATTTGGGGGAGATTGAGATTTTATGGAGAAAAAGAATTGAAAAGAGGACATGGGAGGTGGTGGTAGGGTTTGTTGATCAATGTGGGCTACACCTTAAAAGTTAAAACCATGGGCCTGAGTCTTACTTTGGATTTCAAACCTAGTTGGTTGTTGGGTTTCTACATGCTAATCCAAACTATGTACTTATAAAAATAAAATCACGATTGAATATTATCCAACTATAATCAAATTTATATAATGATCAAAAGTGTGATCTTAATCATAAAAAATTTACAATTGAAAATTTGATCAAACTATGATCAAATCTAAGAGAAATCTTAGCGACTTCATATCTTGATTTTGATAAAGCTTCGATCAAAATTTAGAAGCAACCGTAATAAAAGTCTAGGTTGAATTTGATATATTTTTTTAACATGATCTAAATTCAAGTCAAATCTAGACTAAAATGTTATTTGCTTGTATCTTATTTTTTCACATATTTCATGTACCCTCGAAATTTATTATATGTGTTTCATGTATCATCATAGTTTTTATGTTTTTTCTTAACACACCGAAATATTTCTCGAAAATTTTCTTAAAATCAAATTATTGAAATTACTTCAAAAACCAAAATCACAATCCTTGGTTTGAGTTTGTATTAGAGGATCTCGTTTATTGGTTGATTTGTTGTCAAACATGGTAGTGTATGACTAACTAAATATTTTTGCTAATAATAGAAAGCTAGATGTTTAGAGGTTTGATTTGGTTTCATGATCATTCACAAAGTTTTTTTTTCTTGAAGATTTGAGAAGAATTAGATGGAGTGGGAGGGAAAAAAATGACAATTTTTTAGGTAGATGATGATTATTACAAGAGAAAAGGGTATTTAAGGGTTTTTTCAAAACTAAAATAAATGATTACAATTTTCATAAATGGATTTTTTTTTATTAGATCCCTAAAAAAATAAATTAATAAGGAGATAGTGAGATTGTGAAAAGGAAAATGGGCCATAATATTGACACCCATGATTTGGATCATAGCCCCCACTTTAGTAAAAAAAAAAAAAAAACATATATAAATGAACCCAACAATTAAGTGAAATTTTGACAAAAGGCACCCATTATGGGGCACCTACTTAATTTCATAAAGTCAAATAATATAGCCTAGCAAATTCTCATTTGTATTACTGTTCATTTCCAACCACACCCATATTCACCTCCCCAATTTCCAATTCCTTACCTCAATTTTTCTCATTGTTAATTATTCATGAACCTCTCCATCTCCCTCTCTCCCTGCCTTTATCTTCGTTCTATCTCACTCTCAACCCATACTTCTCTCTCGGTGAATCTCGTTATCATCTCTCATACTATCTCATCATCAATCACTCCCCTACGAATTCGTTGGTTCAATTGGGTATTTTAATTGTACTATTTGTTTGTGGAATTAATGAAGTCTTGAGTTCATTCCTCTCTCGAAAAATCCTTTGACTTGTGAAGTTTTCAACAAACCTATTTCAAAGTATCTTCACTTCTCCAACGCTTCTTTTTTCATATCAACAATGACTATTCATGAACCCGATCGAGACCACTTCTGTTTTCATCATTTGTTTATGGATTTCTCCACCTCTTTACTTACTCTTCGTTCTACATCTTTTGTTCCCCTATCTTCTTCCATGATTCCCACCCCACGCCTACCTATGCCTCCTCTTCTTCCCCAACTTTGCCTGCATCGACCCCTCCGGTGAGTTCTAACACCACCGTCCCTCACCAGTCCACCGACTCACTCTCAAACCCACAGACAAATCCAGTTCTTGTCCTGGAATCTCAACTCAGTCGCAATCTTACACTTCCTACTCCATCATTTCCCCGAAGAGTTGAATGTTCAAGTGAGAACCCTCAGATGCAATTAGTGGTGAAATACTATCACCATCAAAGGCTGAGGCAGGAGGTATTTGCTAGACGTATGGCTACGCAATGGGAAACCAATTTCATGTTCTATGTGGAGCGTCTAAATCGTAAATGGGATATGGAGAACACCTATTACATGGTCCTCTTCCTCTTTATAGATATCTCTGATTTACTGAAGGTATTGTTCTCTGGTCCTTGGGTACTCTTTGGATCACTTGTAATTTCTAAACCGTGTCAAGATGCTTATCTTAATGTTGATTTCTCGGAGGTCCCTTGTTGGATCTGCATCCACGAGTTTCCAACTAATAGAATTGACGCCTCTGATATTGAAATTCTTGCTTCAAGCATTGGAGAACTTATGGAAGTAGATATGCCTGCTTTGGAAAACCCACGAAGTAAATTTCTTAGATTCAAAGTTTAGTTGAATGTTACAAAAGCACTACCATGCTCCATGGAAACAAATTTCAGAATTGATAATGGTCGTATGTACAATTTGCAGTTTTGCTATGAAGACCCTCCCAACTTTTGTTTTTGTTGTGGATTCATTGGTCATGTATTTGGAAGGCATTGTCCATTGTATTTCATCATAGTGAGTCAATTGGAACCAGGTTGCCCTCCTTCATATCTGAAGCTTTCGTTTCATCGATACTCTAGGATCAAGTGTCGTTTGGATCAACTCATTGGACCTTCTTCCATACAATCGGCTTCACAGACAGTTCATCATCATCAACCTCCTTTACGATGAACTTGTTCTGACCGCTTACCTACTCAACGGTTGTCCCCTCCAACTGCGATTCAGGCCATTCAGAGACCACAACCAGAAACTCCATCAGCACCTATGAACACGGGGGATGCTTTTGTTTCTTCCAGTGCTTCAGATCACACAATAGTAGTCACTACAACATATATAGTATATGACGACGTGCAAAGCATGTCATCTAATTATGCTTATGGCAACGTCCATCAGCACGTCAAGAAATCAAGGACATTATAGGCGTTGAGCATTTTGCGATGTGCATTTTGCGCCGTCGAATCATGTCATATAGGTTTTACATAATTCACTTATATATACAACGTCTTAAGTTGCACATCGTAAGTTTATTCAATGACGCCCTTGGCAAGTCGTTAAAAATGTAAAGCAACGACATGCTTTGAATATCGTTGGGGAAACGTAAATGATGAACAACTTGTTCACGACTTAACTAATCGTTGAGGATGTGTATTGCATGTCGTCTTATTGCAAACGACGATGCTAAATGCATGTCGTCAAATGGTTTCTAAAATTTTAAAGAAAAATTATATATATATTCACCCACATCACCTTATCTCTATACCCCACTAACAGACCGCAATCTTGAGCCTCTAGCAGGTAGACCTATCTGCACTCCATCCAGCGCTCACAACACTATACATGTATACACACCTAATACTAGTGCCTCATCCAACACACTATCTACACCTCAACATCATCATCTGCACCACAAAAATGAACATATTGAACATTATCACCTAGTAGCACTTAACTTTGTGAGAATTTGAACAAAAGGAAGATGAAATGACACCACCAAATCAAAGAGGGGACCAGGGCAAAACCCCCAAACAATCTCCTCCCCAAACCTAAAAAAAGTAATTTTACTAAAATACTTCAACCTGCCAAGCAAGCACACCCAACATCGTAAAGGTCAAATAGATACAAGTGTTCAATACATCCCTTTCTTTTGGAGCTTACTACTGGGTTTTCTTAACTACGATACTAAACAGACCTAAAAGATGTCATATTACCTTGATTTACAACATACGCATGGAACTGTTATTCAAACGAATAAATCTTGTCGAAAACTCATCAAAAATCTTATCAATCACTGATTCTGAAGAGTGGCTTTCAGGACCCAAGGTTGTCATGTCTTGTTCCCTCCTCAAGGTTGCAACCCACAAAAGAAACACATATCTGAAAATAAACACCAAAAAGATCATTAGAGAATATTCAAACAATGATTAGAAATACAACAAATGATGACATACAATATTCCAAAAAGGAAAATCACCTTCAGAAACCATTCCCTCGTCACCACAACATTTGAATTATCGGGACAATAACTAACAAAAGTCGTATCCCATTCAATATCCCTTACAATAGGAAATTACAATAGATTTAAGGAGCATAACCAAGTGGCAATGCTATTGAAAACTCCCAAGTACCCAAATGTCATAACATTAATCTTTCTCAAATATGCTTCTTCAAGGCAACTTGAAGGAGAGAGGCAACAATAGATAGTTTTTAACTGATAAAATACTTTTTGGATCATCCCAGTGCCAATTTGTCTTCCTTTTGGATTCGAAGAGCTTTGACAAGGATGGGACTTTGTAATCTCCTTGAAAATTTTCAAATTGTAGCTCCAATAATATACACCGTCTGAGATATAGTAATGATGTTATAGTTATGAGTTTTATCCAACATTCGTCTACTGTTTTTTTTCTTTCTTGCTCAACTGATTCAGATAGGAACAAAAAATTAAATGAGGAGCTTGCAGTTTAGCTAAAATTGTATATGTTTGAAACAATAAAACCTTCCAAACGGATATTTGAGTTAAAAAAAAAAAAAAAAGCTAACTTAGATGTGACAAGAGAAGTAGGATGGTAAGCACGCTTTGAGGGTTTATTCTTAGTATATCTGTGGCCTTAAAAACATCTTGTAATTTTCTTGTATTTCATAATGCACTGGCAATGGCTCGTATTTCTACTTGAAGTTGGAATAGAGACATTCACTGGGATATGTAAAACCTTCATTGTCCCCCTTCAACATATTTTATATGATTTCCACATAATTCTCAAGCTTCTTTTTTTCATTAAAGCTACTTTGCCTCTTGCTCAAAGAGATATTAAGAGAAGTGTAGAACATTCAACTAGGTTATTAGGTAGAGATCTTGTCGGGTTGCTTTATTGCATTTGATTACTCTAAGCATTATTAATTTTAGGATTTGGATCCATTATTCACTCAATTGATACTATATTCCATAGATAGGCTCTTATCAAGGTTCAACAAAATGTGTAATGCCCATCACCAAACTACCTTTCTAGGGTACACTTTCTTTTTGTGGTATAGATGGGTTGAAAATTTCATAGTTAGGCTCTGGTTTCCAATAACAGCAGCCACAACTCACAAGTGGTTCCCAAATATAACAAAATATGGTAGATCCTCTAATAATTGTGTGATTCTTATCCAAGGAATAATCGCCTTGAACAAAAAGAAGAACAACCCTCCTGAGGAAGGTTGAATCGAAGTTCTAACAAATTAAAAACATAATAGTAAACTGTATATTAATTTTTTTAAATAAATTTATCTAGTTTCATGAGCATGCACTTTTAATTCCTAGAGAAGTAAATAACTTACCATGCAAGCTCAATGAGTCTAAAGTACCGTCAGGCTTCATGCTCCAGAACAATAATGCATCACCCATCTTTGGCTTGATAGAAAGGCTACCTTTCCCACATTCAGATAACTCATTCCACCACGGTACAAAGCTGATATTCCCTTTATCTTAGTAAATACAGTTTCTCCACCTTCTTCAACATCCGAGCTATATCAATAGTAAAAAAACATAAACAGAGAAAAAAAAAAACACATCAAATAAATTTAAAAAATCACAATGAGCAATATGCAATCACCTATTAAATTTAATAAATCACAATGAGAAAATGATATGAAGTAGAAAAGAAACAGAAAATCAGATAATAGTAAAACATCAGACATAGATAATACAAGTCTCCAGATACAACCAAGCATTAAAAAAATGACAAACTAACATGGTAGATCAAAAGTAGATTAAATGATATACATAACCATACACCTTTTGCAGGCATAAATTGTAAACATGCATGTGGTAAACTATGTAACATGTCAATTTTACTAGTTACAAAGCCAAAGCTTTGGTTATCTCATTGGCTTCTTACAAGCTATGTAAATTGGTTCCTTCCTTCAAATGTTAGCTTGAGGGCAATTCCTACTGCTTTTACACACATTACCTATACTTACAATCCAACCGAAAATAAAAAAATATGTTGGTAGAAAGAAAAAGGTAATACACATTATGCAAAAGACTTCATGCATCACATACCATGAGAGATCCCATAAGTGATCAAATTCCAATGTATAATACCATATGTGTTTGTCCATAACGTGGAACAAACATGAAAATGACGACAACAACTATAACCACAACCAAGCATGTATAAACTATAAAACTGCAAATAACAAGGGTGTCACAATCAATTTGACCAACCTGGAAAAAAAAAGTGCTCATCAGGTAGAAACCAACAATATTTCGTAAAATCTTAGTAAATTTGCAAACAATTTACATATCATCAAATTAATAGAAGCTGCATAGTGTAAAAATCATTCCATTATGGTTTAATTGAACCGCACCAAAATCGTAGAATAAGGAAGAGATATCTCAAGAAAATTAACAAAAATATTTCTAATCTAGAGAACAGAAGAAACCTGAAAGCTCAACCATTTACTAATCTAACAAACCTAAAGCATAAACCAAGCAGAAATAGATAGATAGTTACCTCAATGGTTGTTTGAACCATTTATATGTTGAAATTCACCAAAACAACTTTGGTCTTCATCAAGTAAATAAGGAGTTGGCTACATGACGACGCATATGAAATAATCTAATCAACTATTTAGGGACTTGTAAATCCCTAAACCAAACAAATGTTCTCATTCAAAACTAAAAAAAAATTGATTTTAGCCATGCATCAAAGCTAGAAAAATCGAAGAGGAATAAAATAAAATAAAAAACACAGAAACCTAATCTAAAAACCAACACAGAGTAGTAAAAAAAGAACGGTATATTTCATATACATATTTGATTAAGTGCTTTTCGTCATAACTGCCAAATCTTTGAAGGAGCTTCAATAGATTAAAAAGTGCAAAATCAACAAATGAGGGCTAAGTTCTTCGTTTCAAGCTCTTATCGAGATACCCACCCTAGAAATAAAAGGAAAAGGGAGAGAGATAGATGGATAACAAATGGATGAGAGGAGACAAAAAGATGATGGAGAGGACGTGGTGGTATGTGAACCGTGTAATGCATCGTGGAGCTTCTAGTCTCCATGGTTAATCCCAAATATCAAACTTTAGATTTTTTATTTTAATGAATTTCGCATTTCCCATCAAAATCTCAACTTAGAATCATAAACAATCATGAAATCATACGTTGTCACTTACACATAATCATATCAAACAAAGGTACTTATTCTTACGAAAAAATTTATTCAAAGGGAAGGTGACTAGCTGGATTTATATAGTAGTCCACATCAATTGTTAACTGGTGGTGTTATGGCATGACTGATTCAGTTTAAGGGGAATTTTACTTGAGCCGATGCTCCCTTTTATTCCTGAGCCAAACCAATTTGTTTATTTCACAGTGAATTGTTTGTCACTCTCTAACATCTTCGGAGCCAAGGAAGTTTGTTTGTTGCTAGACGTTTACCAGATAATAACCTTGTATAATGAACTCCTAATCGATATCAACCTTTTTTTGAATGGTAACTATTGTCCTTTCAAACTCTTAATTAACATGAGTCTTCATTTGAATGGAAACTACTGTCCTTTAACCATACCATCTTTAACATGAATTTCTTTTTTACAGAAAAACAAATCCTTATTTATGTTATGTTACATTGTGATGATTTGCAGACCATACATCATATTTGGAATCACGTAACGTTGAAATTTTATTTTTCTTTTTCCAACCCAAATAGATCTATCTCTAAAGGAGGAGTCAAGGAAAGGTTCTAGGCAAAGTTTAGGGAGAGATTTTGTGTTATAACCCATTGAGTCTGCCAAGCAGTCCACATATCTACATTTGACTAAAAAATATTCGCTTAGCTTCAAATCATAAGCCCAGGTGATACTTTCGGGTATATAAGGTTCTAGACATTGTGGGTTTAAACTTGGAAAGCTTCCCGAACTTACACTACTCATTTATTTCTACTTGTGTATTTCATTGCTTGCACTCAACAAACCCTTCAATCAAGAACAAAGTTGATACTGTTATAGAAATCAATGGCTCCGCAGAAGAGTCTACCACCACCACCTACATAGCTATCGAAACCCCTTAACCTTTTCACCAAATCACCAATAACTACAATTTATTTTATGATCAAAATCAATGCTTTCATTTTCACACAATTACAGAAATGGCTTCAATTTTGTTAAATGAAATGAATTTGAAATGTTGTCATGGATCCCATGTCAACCTTTACAGATATTGAACAAGTTGAAGTAACAAATAGCTAATTAATCAAACAAACTGAACAACTTAAAGGCCTATGTAACAAATTCCCACATTGAAAACCATCTATAATACTTACAAGCTTGACTGCAACCTCTTCGTTTATCTGAATATTAGTAGCTGCAAAAGCAATAAGATTGAGAAATTGAGAAACACTATTAGGAAATCCCCCAAAAATAACGTGAAAAAAAAAGATAAAGATGAAAAGTTTTATGTATGAGAAAACAAACCGAGATAAATCTCGCCAAAGCAGCCGCTACCGAGCTTTTTACCAAGGCGAAACTTGTTCCCTATGTGAGGCTCCATTGAAATCGAGGGAAAAAAGGAATAAAATAAAAATAAAAAATGTAGTTTTTTTTATTAGGGGAGAGAGAACTAAAACCCTAACTACAACGAAAGGAGCGTGTCAACTTTTTCGATTTTGTGAATAAGAATACCAGTTGAATCAACGCCCATCGCCTAAGCGAAAGAGAGACAGAGGGCAATAAAAAGAGATTGAGGAATATGGTGAAAAAGGTGTTGAACTAGGAAGGGTGCATGCATTTTTGTGTTGTGTTATGGAGATGAGGGGATGATGAAAAAGAGGGAAGAGGAGGGGGATGGAGAGAGCGTGGGGTAGAGAAGATACCAACTATGCCTTTTGGTATGCCATGCAGGCCATACAATAGAGATAGCGCGAGGGTTGTTTTGGCCTTGTAGCTACTTAAACCGTTTTTCTTTTTGCCCAGAACGAGTAATCATTGACGACTTCTAATTAAGGCGTACAAGTTTTACACGTCATTATTAGTCAACTATTGTCTGTCACGATTTGGAGGAGGACGTGAATATTATGGACGACCTTAAAACGTCCAGTAAGGACATGCACAAACTGCACGTCGTATTTTAACGTCGTCATATCCACTATATGTTGTAGTGAGTGACTGGTGCTCACTGTTCCACCAGTTCTTCTCCTCGACTTACTCCCACGCACCAACAATAGGACAAACATCCTTCTCCTGCTCATCCCGATGTGTTAGATAGTGGGCACTAGTCAGAGAATACTTTTGTTCCTCATAATGGAGACCTGGTGCAAGTTAACTATTATGCTTATGAAGCATCGGATCTGCTGCAAGTTAACTGTCCTGCTTCTGGAGCACTGGATCATGCAGATTCTCTCTCTAGACCTAGGTCTGTGACGCGTGGGCCTTCAAATAGATATTTTCAGGCCATTCTTTTGGGCATTTCTTCTTCTTCTAGGCCTCCCATGACTGTTGGGCATGCTTTTCATGAGCAATTAAGCCACTTGCACAGGCCTTTGGGCTTGGCTAGGCCTTTGGATGTTGAAACTTCTGAGCCCAATCATATAGCAAATTGAGCCCTTGAAACTACTGGATATGTTTCTCTTCCTACTACTGTTGCACTTCATACCTCACTCCACTGGGCTACTGACAGTTTTGAGAGAAGTAATTGCATTTGATTATATCATCATTAAACACATTGCATGGGGTTTATATATCATAAACACCCAGAGCAGTTACAACAATATATCACAGAAACATGGGCACCAGTTACATAGATCGTGGGCTAGGTAGTTATAAAGAAACAGACCAGTAAGCAATAGAACAGTTATTATAACTGTGCTTCAATACGCCCCCGCAAGATGGCAATTCCATCTGAAATGCCAATCTTGGATCGAAGAAAAATGAACCGACTTTTGGAGAGGGGTTTAGTAAGGACATCTGCCAGCTGGGAGTGAGTATTAACGTGAGACACTTTAAGAGACCCATCAGCAACTTTTTCCCTAACAAAGTGATAATCCAATGCAACATGCTTCATTCGACTGTGGAAGAGCGGATTAACACACAAATATGTGGCACTCAAATTATCACAAAATATGGTAGGACATTGTCGAAGAGTGACACCAAGCTCAGCAAGAAGATGAGAAACCCAAGTGACTTCAGCAGCGGTAGAAGCGACAGCACGATACTCTGCCTCTGTTGAAGAACGAGCTACCGTCCTCTGTTTCTTTGAACACCAAGAAATTGGATTGCCACCAAGAAAAAGAACAAAGGCAGTGGTAGACTTGTAAGAGTCCTGGTCACCAGCCCAATCAGCATCGGAATAAGCTTGAAGATGGAGAGGTTGTTGACGTCGGAAAGTGAGACCAAGATGTATGGAATGTTTGAGGTAACGAAGCAACCTCTTAGCTGCAGTCCAGTGAGTTTGAGTCGGGGCATGCATGAATTGAGCAAGCTTGTTGACGGCGAATGCAATGTCTGGACGAGTGAGCTGGAGATATTGAAGTGCACCAATCAAGCTTCGAAAATGACTGGCATTAGTTGGAGGAGAACCATCATTGAGAGTTAAATGGCCAGATGAAGACATTGGGGTGGAAGATGCCTTAATGCCGTCCAAATGAAACTTTGCCAACAAGTCTCGAACATACTTATGTTGAGATAAAAATATGCCATCAGAAGTAGAAATGGCTTCAATACCCAAGAAGTAGCTCAAGGAACCAAGATCCTTTAGAGAAAAACGATCAGCAAGGGCATCAACAAACTGCCGAATGGACTGAGAACAATTTCCTGTAACAAGTAAATCATCCACATACACTAGGAAATAAATGGTGACTGATCGACATTGATAGATGAATAATGAAGAATCAGATTTAGAATTGATAAACCCAAAGTGGAGAAGAAATGTCTTTAACTCCATGTACCAAGCTCGAGGGGCTTGTTTCAAACCGTAAAGAGCCTTTTGCAAGCGGCAAACATATGATGGATTATCCTGATCAACATACCCAGGTGGTTGAGCCATGTAAACAGCCTCAGTTAGATTGCCATGCAGAAAAGCATTATTTACATCAAGCTGTGAAACAGGCCAACCGTTACTCAAGGCAATGGATAGAACAACTCGAATGGTGGTTGGCTTGATAACGGGGCTAAAGGTTTCATGATAATCAACCCCTGGTCGTTGATGGAAGCCTTTAGCAACTAAACGAGCTTTGTACCTGGAAATGGAACCATCTGGATTTCTTTTGATACGAAACACCCATTTACACCCCACAATGTTATGGTTGGTAGGAGGAGGGACAAGAACCCATGTACGATTCTGAGCTAGTGCAGCAAGCTCAGCATCCATGGCAGCACACCATTTGGGATCTGTAATAGCTTGAGAGGCAGTAGAAGGTTCAATGGATGTAGGAAGTGGATGTTTTGTTACATGAAAGTTTGTTTTAAAGTCAGGAAATTGTTTAGGACAATGGATATTATTTTGAGAACGAGTTACAATTCGAGGAGAAGGCTCGGGAAGAGGATTACACTCTTGTGTTTGGGTAGGTGGTGACAAGGACGAAGATGGAGATGAAGTATGAGAGGAGTCAGAAGATAAAGGGGGAGAGGGAGGAGAGAAATCATACCTTGGAGTAGCATCACACACCGAGAGAGGAGCTGAAGTAGTAGGAGATGGACTTGAGCCAGCAAGAGAAGGTGATGATAGCAAATTCTGATCAGTCCGTGTGTTAGTGCAAGAAGGTGTTTGTTGCGGCAAAAAATTAGAGGAAGAAGGAACCACAAAATAAGAAGGTTGGATAGCAGCAAGAGCAGGGGAACACGAAGACCAAGTGGATACAGTTTTGGCCAGATCATTAAGCAAATTGTTTGAGGCAAGAGGAAACTGCTGTTCAATGAATTTGACATGACGAGAGATGTAAACACGGTTGGAAGTCAAGTCTAAACACTTATAAGCATTGTGAGTGTTTGAATATCCTATAAAGACACAAGGTTTGGAGCGTTTATCAAGTTTATGGTCAGAATAGGGACGCAACCAAGGAAAACATAAGCATCCAAAGGCTCGTAACTTATCGTAGTTTGGCATTTGTTGAAAGAGAGACTCAAAAGGTGTCTGATGGTGAAGAACTGGAGTGGGCAAACGATTTATTAGGTAGGCAGCAGCAAGGAAAGCATGAGACCAATATTTTAAAGGAAGAGAAGCTTTGTGGAGCATGGCCAACCCTGTCTCAACAACATGACGATGTTTCCTTTCAGCAGAGCCTACATGTTCAGGTGTGTAAGGAGGAGATGCTTGATGTTGAATACCTTGTGAGACAAAGTAGGATTTAAGACTTTTATATTCGGTGCCCCCATCGGTGTAAAGAGTGATCAATGATGTTTTAAAATACTTTTCAACCATAGACTTGTACTTGGGAAAAATTGTATAAACATTAGACTTGTAAGCCATAGGAAATAACCAAACATATTTCGTAAAATAATCAATGAAAATAAGATAGTACCGAAAACCATCAATTGATACAACCGGGGAAGGTCCCCATACATCAGAATAAACTAAATCAAGAGGACCACGACTTTGAAGTGAAGAAACTCCAAAAGGCAATCTATGGCTTTTATTACATAAACATGACTCACAAAAGAAACTGTGGAATGACTCAGTAGGATAAATTGGAAGATTATGTTTGCGAATTAAAAACTGAAAAGTACGAGATGATGGATGTCCTAAACGATGATGCCAATTGGCAAGATATGTCTTGACACTAACACATGCTTGTTTTGGAGAGGTATCCACTGTAATTCTCTTGTTAGGCCAAGGCCACTCATACACATCATTCTTGCTCCGCCCTTGAGTGAGATGCGCCCCCGTTTTGAGATCCTTGACAACAAAAGAAGAAGGGAAAAACTCAATAGAAGCATTGTTGGTTTTACAAAACTTAGAAACAGAAATTAAGTTTTGCTTAATTGAAGGAACACATAACACATTAGCCAAACAAAAAGACTTAGAAGTAGTAGGGAGTGTAGAAGAACCAGTGTGTGTAATGTTGAGGCCTGAACCATCACCCAAGAGAATGTCGTCAGGACCTTCATAAGGCTGGTGGTGAGGAAGATTAGTTAGATCCCCAGTAACATGATGAGAGGCGCCAGAGTCCATAATCCAGTTTGAAGAAGACGAGTGCCCAAGAGAGGTTTGATGAACCTCTGGCTGTTGTTGCATGAGCCTCTTGGCTGTATAGCATTGTCTAGCAGTGTGGCCTTTTTTTTGACAAAATTGACAGACAACATTGGATTGGGACTGATTGTTACCATTATTGTTGAACTTCCTTCCTTGGTGATTTCGGTTGTTAAAGAACCTCTTCCCATTATTACTTTGTCCATTTCCATTCTGCCCATTGCCATATCGAGATTGATGGTTGCCAGACCACGCGACTCTTCTCTTTTCAAGAAGGCTTCATGTTCTACCAGCTTGTCATGAAGTTCTTCAAACGAAACAGGAGTGTCTCGGGCTCTTATTGCAGCAGAAATCTCCTTAAAGCTGCTGCCAAGGCCATTGAGAGCAAAAATAGTCAGATCATCATCACTTAAATGAGTATCAATGAGAGCTAGCTCATCAGCAATTCCTTTGATGGTTTGAAGATACTCTGCAACAGAACTGGTATTGCAAGTGATGTTGGTAAGTTTCTCCTTGAGATTCATTACCCGTGATCTGGATTTGTTAGCATAAAGCTTGTGGAGCTTTACCCAAGCATCACGGGAAGAAGTAGCAGCAGCAATCAAAGGCACAACTCCTTCTGAAAGAGATGCAAGGACTGCATGAAGGAGCAATTTATCTTGCCTAGTCCAAATAGCAAAATCTGGATTTGACATAGATGTTCCATCTTCGGCAATAATTTCCTTGGATGGGCATGTCTTATTCCCATCAAGAAATCCCATGAGGTTATAACCATATAGTAGGGCATCAAATTGTGCTTTCCAGGAGGGAAAGTTGTTGCTGTTCAATTTGATAGGTAGTTGGGCAGTGGCATTAATGGCGATAATACCATCAAAGCAAGGAGTAGAAGAAATGAGAGAAACACTGGTTTTGTTGGTTGTGTTTTCGGCCATGATGCAGAATATTATCAAGAGGGGTTATGGATCAAGAGAAGAGAGAAAAAAAAGAACTCGCTGGAGTCGTTATAGCTCTGATACCATGACAGTTTTGAGAGAAGTAATTGCATTTGATTATATCATCATTAAACACATTGCATGGGGTTTATATATCATAAACACCCAGAGCAGTTACAACAATATATCACAGAAACATGGGCACCAGTTACATAGATCGTGGGCTAGGTAGTTATAAAGAAACAGACCAGTAAGCAATAGAACAGTTATTATAACTGTGCTTCAATAGCTACCCATCTTTTCCACCCATCACTTCTCCCACAGCTGGCAACATCTCCATTATTTCTTACTCCCACTCTATCTCCTTACCTAACTGTTCTCCTATCTACTCCGTGGCTAGCAAATGCAGAGTCTCGACCAACTTCACCTTAGCTTGTCCACAAGCTTTCCGCCTATACACTTCAAGATTCAATTCAGGAAGAACTTGGGTCGGATGCTCCTCCTCCCACGACACAGTTGCTTCATCTTGGTTTTTTTGCTGCTAGTTCTACTTCTTACCGTCTTTTGCACACTACTGATTCTGCTATGAAAAAATAGCACCGCCACTCTGATGCGATGTTGATGCCTTTTCCAAGGCTTCCAAGGTTCCCGCTCTTTCATCCATCATTCCCTTTCTACTAAAAGGAGCTACAAACCCACTGTTAAGGCTAGCAATGTGGCGCGTGCTAGAAGGGAAATGGCTTTACATTTGGGTAAAGTGTAATTCTACCTGTCGAGGAAATGGGCGAGGGAGGGTGGCGAGCACGTGCAAAGGTGTAATGGTAAAAAAAAAAAAGCGGGGGAAATACAAAATTTGGGGGAAAAAAGATGAAAGAGGGAACCTCTCCCTCTCCCCATTTCCATCTCGCCCATTACAGAGACAGAGAATCGCCCTCCCTCTCCCCAAACGAAGCTCGACAGAGAAGCTTCCATCTCCTCCAACGAACATAGAAGAGAAGTTGGAGACGAATCGCCACCCTCTCCCAAAAGGTACTGTATTTTCCCTCTCATTCTCTCCCCTCTTTGTGGGTGATTTCTTGTTGGGGATTTCTAGATCTAGGGTTTCTACTAGAGTTAGGGCTAAAATTTGCATTCTTCTTGTTGGAGATTTCTAAATCTAGGGTTTCTACTAGGATTTCTAGATTTAGGGTTTCTAGATCTGATCACAAATCATTTTGTGTACCGAGGAGTACAGAATGTTTGGTGGAATGGGACAACCATTTTGTGTTAGTTCATGATTGGAGTTACCAATCTAATAGTCTTATTGTCGAAAATATAATCCCAACCATAAGGTTTTTGACCAATTTCCCCTAACCTGAAAAAATTGAAGATGTTCCATTCTGTTAATAAACCCCAGCTCAATTTAAAAAAAAAAAAAAAAAAAAAAAAAGGTTTTTGACCAATTTGTTAACATTGATCGAATAAAGCAATAATCGTAAACTAGTGTTCATGTTGTTGATTGAGTTTCGAGCATTGCCAAGTTAGCCATTCTCAAGGAATGTTGATTTTTGATAATTTTATGGCGGCCTAATTGGTTCTACTCGCACTCTAGAGATAACTTAAATGTCACTCATTATACCCTTTGAATTGGACTATACAAACTATATGTTTTGATCAGGTTGGTTAATTTGGTAATTGTGAAATGAATTCTGAATCAGTTTCTGTGAATTGATACTAAGTTTGAAGACCACTTTGAATTCAGCTGCTGCTGTTACTGAATTGAATTCTATTCTGAATCAGTTTCAGTGTAATTCAGTTATTTCAGTGAATTGATATCGAGTTCTTTCAGTTATTTTCACCAAGTTTGATAGCTTCAGCAGCCAGGAGGTGCCAAATGCTCCTAAGCTGCAAAGGTGTTACAAGTCTCGAACAAGGTGAAGGAACCTTGCTGATATTATTGTGGCTGCTGCTCATAGATTGATCAGAGGTTGCTGGAATTTGTTGATCAGAGGTTGTAAATGCTGTTGTTTCTGCTGTAATGAATTGTGAATGATCTGAATTGATATGCTGTAATGAATTGGTACCGAGTTGTGAATGATCTGAATTGATATGCTTGTAATGGTTGTAAAAAGCAATCGCATTTTTATAGGACTTGTAATGAATCACATTTTTTTTAAGTTCTGTAATGAATTGTGAAGGCCTGTAATCTGAATTATATGATCTAATGAATTGGTACCGAGTTTTGTTCTTTCCTATTTGATACATACAGAATAGTTAGGTTTCAGGGTGAGATAATGAACAAAATTTATTTGTTACAGTGACCTGCTGATGCTTGCGTTGAAAGTTCTGAACAAAATTCATCTGTGTAATGAATTGTGAATCAGGTTTGAAGTTCTGCTTGGAATCTTCATCTGTGTAGGGCAGCCTAAAAATCCATTGCTATTTATAAAACAGAGAGTTCTTTGTTAATCGTGTCCTTTACAAACAAAAAAATGAAGAAGAAGAGATCATCAATGATTCCAACATTAATGGAGGGCTGTCTCCCAATTAAGATGATAACATAAATCCTCACAAGACTCCCTGTGAAATCCATACTAAGGTTCAGGTCAGCATGCAAAACATTGGATTCTATAGTTGACAATCCTCAATTCTCTTCAGAGCAATTGATGATGAGCCGATCAAGATCATTGTCAAAACCGTCATCCTCTTTCATCTTTTATAATAGGGCACGAGGTGATCTCATCATATTTGAAGATGAAGGTCATCACAGTGCTTTTAAATCCTCAGAAATCAAACTTCCTTATTCAGATTATTTGGGGGAAAAAAAAAGCCACATGTAAAATTGCCACACATTGTCACAATAACTATAAACTTTTGTTTTGATAAACTGATTCACAAAAGCTGATAAACTGATAAACTTCATTTACTCCACAGTAAACCATTCAATGAAACACCAAGACAAAAGTGATAAACTGATTCACAAAAGTTCGCAATCTCTTCATAAGTACATTATAAAATAAAATTACAAAATAAAATCTCACATATCACTCAAAAGGTTAAAAAAAAAAAACTAGTAAAAGAATCAATATAATTACCACTAACATATTGTTGATCAAGTCCCTTGTAAAAGCCTAAGGATCGTTGACTTAGGGTTCATCTCTTTGATCGTGAGTTTATTTTCCATGACCCTCGTGATCGTTGTTTGGTTGGTTGGGTTTCATATTTTCATTGTTGTCTCTTCTTGCTTGGTGCTCTCTTTTCGCCTCTTCTGAACGCACCCACTGGTTGTAATTTTCTTATGCTTCTTCAGCTGATGAGAAAACCGATGAGAAACCTTTGTACATGCTACTCTTATACCCGTCTACTTGTAATAAACAACATGGCCAAGTCATGTATATTTAATAGAGTGAACTAAAGGTAATGTGTTGGATAGCTATGTGAGTGCCCCATTGCAAAACTATCTTCCTTCAAAGAAATATCGCACTGGCTTTTACAAAAAACTGCCAAAATTATTAGCCTAATGTTTGAAATAGAGATTGAACCTAAAACTTGCATTGTCATACTCCTATGACTACTAAGAAGAAGAAGAAGAAGAACAACAACAACAGAAAGCCTAATCCCAAACATATGGGGTTTGGCTGAATTGATTCTGTTTTTTAAGTTCTGATATTTTGTGATAGGAAAAAAATTGCAACTTCTTTTTTAATAAGGGGGAACTTACAGCGTAAGCATCTCTATTTTATTTCAAATGCCTCCTTGAACTAGATGGCCTGTACTTACCAATGCTCTGCTGCAGCCGTTTTGGTAAATTTGTTGAGATCCAATTTGATAAACATGGGAGGATATCTGGTGCTGCCATCAGAACTTACCTTCTTAAAAGATCTCCTCTCCTCTGTTTTTTTTTAACAACTCTCACATGGGCTCAAAATTAGTTCATTAATAATTGATTATTAGCCTAATGTTTGAAATGCAATAATACATTCATCATTCACAAAATATGCAGAACTATATACATGCAGTACCAGTTTGTGTGTGATAGAAGGATGAGCAACATTTATCTCTGAGCCTTTGGAGTTTTGAAAGCTTTTGAAGCTTTTTTCAAAGAGATATTCGAAGCACAGTGCAGACATGCTTGTGGCTTATGTGCATTATGAAGCTTTCAGGAGTTTGTAAATATTTATCTTACATATGCATCAATTTGTGATCAAATCTAGAAACCCTAGATCTAGAAATCCTAGTAGAAACTCTAGATTTAGAAATCCCCAACAAGAAGAATGCAAATTTTTAGCCCTAGCTCTAGTAGAAACCCTAGATCTAGAAATCCCCAACAAGAAATCACCCACAAAGAGGGAGAGAATGAGAGGGAAAATACAGTACCTTTTGGGAGAGGGTGGTGATTCGTCTCCAACTTCTCTTCTCTGTCGAGCTTCGTTTGGGGAGAGGGAGGGAGGGAGGGCGATTCTCTGTCTCTGTAATGGGCGAGACGGAAATGGGGAGAGGGAGAGGTTCCCTCTTTCATCTTTTTCCCCCAAATTTTTGATTTCCCCCGCTTTTTTTTTTTTTTTACCACGTCACCTTTGCACGTGCCGCCACCCTCCCTCGCCCATTTCTTCGGCAGGTAGAATTACTCTTTGGGTAAAAGAAAGTTGGAGGTTCAAAATACTACTTCTTAGGAGCTTCCTAATAGGAAAACCAATTTCACAGATATTGACACTAAGGATCTCATTGATTTACCTTCTTCTTGGGTCACTTCTGGTTTTACACCCACTCCGGTAGTAGCACAGAGCACAACCTCTTCCTATTGGGTTCCTACTACTACCATTTATGCTCATGGCATTGGGTCGACAGTCTAATGTATCCCCCTTTCTTGGATTTTTACAGGTTTTGGCGACCCCCTCTGAAGGTTCGCTTCCTTTCTCGTGATTCTCGCATGGAACGCTAGAGGTGCAGGGTCTCCCGAGGCGTTTTGCAATCTAAAGATCCTCTCCAAACAGTCCAATGTAGATATTTTTTTTTGTCTAAAACTAAAACTAGTTCTGCCAAAATGGATCGTACCCGTCAGAGACTTGGTTTTCGGTATGGACTCTCAGTTCCGACGCAAGGACAAGCAGGTGGAATTGCTCTCGTTTGGAAGGAAGGTATCCAATTCACCGTTATTTCTTATTGTAAATTCTATTTCAATTGTACTAATGATGATTACTATGGTACTGATGACTGGTCGGCTCTTTTTATTTATGGAGAACCGAATCCGGCTCACCGGGTTCAATTATGGAACACAATGCTACAGGTTTATGCTCTTCAAACCCTTCCAAGTATTGTAATTGGTGATCTCAATGCACTCTATGACACTAATGATAAATTAGGGGGCAACATGCCTACTCGCTCAACTCTCACTCATCTCAGAAATTTCATAGACACACATCAATTGATTGATCTCTCTTTTCATGGCTCTAAGTTCACTTGGAGCAATAAAAGGAAAGATCATCATGGCATTAAAGCCAAGCTAGATACAACCCTTGCCAATACTGACTGGATGAAGTTTTTCCCCTCGGCTTCTTATCGATCCATTCATGCCCCCTTCTCCGATCATAGGGCCATTTTCTTACAGTTGGTCACCATTGAAACCCGTCTTCCTAAACTCTTACAAAAATTTCATATGTGGACTAGGGATCCCCAATGTCGCTAGATAGTGTCTTCTAATTGGGTTCCCTGGTCAACATCATTCTCTTCCTAATAATTTCACTTCGAAAACTACAAAACTTAGTCATGTTCTTTCTAGATGGAACAAAACATATTTTCGTAATATCCATGATTGCATTCTTGACACAAGACAAGCCCTTGATAAGCTCCAAAATGAACCTCCTTCTCAAGCTAATGCGAAGGCCATCTATTTTCTCGAGTCTCGCTTTTCGAACATCTTCTCCGGGAAGAATTGTTCTGGCGCAATACGTTTGGTGCCTCCTAGCTCCATGATGGAGACAGAAACACCAAATTCTTCCATCTCACCACCATTATGCGACAAAAATCTAACAAGATCCTGCGACTTAAGGATTTGTCGCAAAATTGGTGCACCAACCCCTCGTCTATAGGTCAGGTTCTCAATGGCTACTTCTCGGATATTTTTTTGGTCCTCGCATCCTCCACCGGACCTTGGCATTCTTCAATTCTTTCACCTCATTGTTCCAAACTCAATGAAACTTTCATTGCTTTAATCCCGAAAGTAGGGAACTCGATCACCTCTGATAAATTCAGACCTATTGGACTGTGCAACGTCATCTACAAGGTCATTTCAAATATCCTTGCAAAACGTCTCAAGCCTTTTATTGATGGTATAATTTCCCCCAGCCAAGGAATTTTCCTCAAAGGTCGGTCCATTATCGATAATATCAGTATCGCTCATCAGACCTTATTACAAATGCAACATTTTCATCGTAAGTCGCAGGGATGGATGGCCATCAAGATAGATATGACCAAAGCTTACGATAGGATATAATGTTTTTTCTTCTCTAGATCTTCCATCATTTGGGTTTCTCTAGGGAGTGGACTGAGATTATTGAACAATGTATTTCTACTACCTCCTTGAGAGTCCTGCTCAATGGCTCACCTCTTTTAGTTATGCACCCTTCTCAAGGGCTTATACAGGGCGACCCTCTATCTCTATCTCTTTATTTTAGTTGCTGAGGCCCTCTCTTGTTTACTAACTAAGGCTGAAGCAGAAGGTCACCTGAAAGATATCAAAGTTCGACTTCGGTCCCCGCCCATCAGCCATCTCCTCTATGTTGATGAACCTCCTGTTTTTTTGTCATGCGTCCCTTGCTGAGGCTCACTCGGTTAAAGATATCCTTCTTCAATACTGTCAAGCCTCTGGCTAGGGCGTCAACTTTGAGAAATCATCCATCTTCTTTAGCTCCAATGTCCATCCCAAACATGCCAAAATGATTACTACGATTTTGGATTCTATGTTCTATAATCCTAAAGATAAATACTTGGGTCTCCTTTTCTTTATTCTAAACAAAAGGCTATGGATTTCCAATTTTTAATGGATAAAATCCATTCCAGACTTTTTGCGTGGAAATCTAAAATTCTTTCCCAGGCAGGTCGCACTGTCATGATCAAGGCTGTGCTTAATTCTATCTTTGTCATTACCATGCAAACCTTTCTTCTTCCATCTTCTTTCTCAAACAAAACTGACTATCTTTCTTGCAATTTTTGGTGGAATGACCACGAGACAGGCATTGCCAAACACCTTTGTACTTGGAAGCGCTCTGCTTCGCCCCGACACCTTGGGGGCCTTAATATTCCTTTTATTAAGAAAAAAAACCTCGCCCTTTTGGCAAAAAATGTGTGGACTACCCTCTCTTCTCCACACACTCTGCGAGCTTGCCATCTCAAGGCGATTTACTTTCACTCAAAAATTTTGTGCCACATCTCGAAATCTCCCTCACAAGCCTCTTTTGCTTGGCGAGGTTCTCTTCAGGCCCTCTCCTATATGAAACCTTTCCTTCTCTAGCAAGTGCTTTCGGGTGACCTGATTGATATTTGGAATGACGTCTGGGTCAAACCCGATCTTGTATTATCTGACTGTGAATTGAACCCTCAAGCTCCTAGCTGACCTACTTCCATTTCTGACCTTTGGACGATTTTCCTGTCAAATGACATCCTTTGGAACATGAATCTTATTCTAGCCCACTTCCCAGCTCCTATGGCTCAGGATATCTCGAACATCTGTCTCCGCCGTACGGCTTGTCCAGACAAACCTATCTGGCTAGGGGATAAAAAAATGCATTTTTCTGTCTGAAATGCTACCCAAGTCTTCTCCAGGGATTTAACAGGTAGTTCCTTAGAGAGGTACCATGGATCCATGCTAGAACCCAAGCTCCTACGTCAACTCTGGCTGGTTTAGGCCCCTCCCAATGTTGTTTTATTCCTCTGGAAAGTCGGTCAAGATCTTCTCCGAACTATGTCTAATCTTGTTAGGGTTCATGTACCTATTGATAATATCTGCAGTTTTTGTCATAATAACTAAGAAGAGACCTTACACCTCTTTTTCCTCTGCCCTATGATTACCAGACTTTGGTTACTGTCCTTTCAGCCTATTGACTAGCACAATCCTTCCCTTAGTCCGCCTTCCATCATTAAATTCTTTTGTTTCCTTTGGAAGTCAGGCAAGGTGCAACCTACCTCCATAGATGAGATTCAGGCCAATTCACGGTTGTCCTTTTGACCATCTAGCACCTCCGCAATGATATGGTTTTCAACAAGGTCAAATTCCATCCTGACATTTTTTCTCCCGTCTCAAAAGTCTCTGGTCTAATTGGTATTCCCTTAAAATCAATTCCCCATATATGTGGCTCGGCTAGGAAGGACACCCCTTTCTACTCCTCTCCTCTGCCCCACCCTTAGCAGTCTTTACGCTCCATCACCCCACCTGTAGCTACTTGCAAGGACCTCATCCAGACACAGATTGAGTTCGCCAGTAACCATGCCCTTAACTTGCGTATCTTCCCTAATCCTAAGTCCAATTTTTTCTTGGATTCCGATATGGTTATTGTTAACTTTGATGCTTGTTTCTTGACATTACTAAGCAGGGAGCGGTTGGTGTCATTGCCAAGGATCTAGATGGGAACATTCTTGCGACAGTTTCTAGTACAATCCACGAGAAAGTCCTGGACATCACCATGGCCAAACTTTATGCACGGGAGGCAGCTTGTCTGTTGATTCAGACCCAGCCATGGAAGACTGGTTTTATATTTTGCGAATCTACTAACTTTATGGAGATACTCTACTCGGACGATAACAACTCAGTTTTTGCTTTGGACTAGGTCTGGCATCCGCTTTAGTGGAGTATTAGGCGTCTGTTTAGTTTGTTTTCTGGTTGGCACTATAATTATATTAGTAGATCTCTAAACTATGAAGCCCATCAGTTGGCAACATTAGCTAACCCAAATATGTATTATTCCTCTAATTAATATATGCGATATGATTTATAAAAAAAACAATTCTTTGGAGTATTTGGAGAATGCTTAGAAGTATTATGACCCTCAAGGCTGAACACATAATTGAAATTCTATTTTGTTTGTCCATTTGTGTAAACATTATGAGTGGTCTCATTTAGATGATGATGAGCGCGAGAACAAACATTAGATGATAGCTCATGCATTTATTATATATATATTTTTTAGGACAAATTGTTTTTACGCTAGCAAAGAGTGATGTTCAGCTTGGTTACATGGTGTGTCTATTGGAAATGGAAAAAAAATTGGTAATTAAGACTTTTGGGGTGTTATGCTGCCATACATATACACGAGGCTAGATGTTTGTTTTTTGTAGCACCTAGGCGGCTTTGAAGGTTACCCCTTTCTTCAGGTGATGTTTTATTTTTAATTTTACTTTATACTTAGTAGTATCTTTATAATGAGTTTAGTTACTGACAATATTGACCAATGACTTTTTAACCAGATGTGGGTATACGTGTATTTTGGTGTGATGAACACTGTACTTTGAAGTGTACAAGAGAATATATGGCCAAGATTGGTATGATGGGTTGATGATCGCCACATTAAAGCGGAAAGGTGGTGCAGGTGGAAACACTAGTTTAGCATGATCTCAATTTGAGGCTTAGTAGACAATACATATTGATCTGCCATCATTTGTTCTTATTCTTCTGCATTTTTTTGCATTTGAGTTTGCATACAAATCATCTCTATTTGTTTTTCTACTCCAACTTTTTTTTTTTTTTTTTTTTTTTACACTTTGAATGGCTTTCTCTTGCTTTTCAATAGTTATTTATTTATTTATGTTGTGCCAACGCCGCTCGTTGCTCTTTTCCCATTTCACCAATTTCCTTAGCTAGTGCAATAACTTCATTGTGTTGTTCATTCATATTTTCAAAACATGCATCATGAAACTTTTTTTTGCGAGGAGCTTCAATCTCCCTTTCGCGGCCTTGTGGATGTTCTTTTATTTCCTTTTGTACGATCTACATAATCAGAATCGGGTGTTGATGGCAGGGCCGACCATGAGGGAATTATAGGAATTCCTTGCATCGAAACCTCACACGAAATCATAAATTTGGGGGGCCCAGAATTTGTAACAAATATATAAATGTGGGCCCCAATTTCCAGGCCCTTCTCACTTAATTAAGCCCAAATCTAGTTTTTTTTTTTTTTTGGCTTTATCGAATCTCTTTCCCAACTCCTGTTCATAAAAAAAGAGAAAAAAATGGCGATACATTTTTTTCATTTACAAACGGGTTTAGCACATAAAAGAAAATGATATTTGATATACAACTATAGTACATTCTTTTTTTGTTGCCTATTAAGCATTTTATTTTTCTTAATGAAATTATAGGAGGAGGGGGGGCAGCATAGATATAGTTCGCATAGGGCCCTTAAAACCTTAGGACCAGCCCTAGTTGATGGCGTGCTTGACAATTCATTGTAAGATTGCCATTTGAACTTATCATGAAGTACATTCTAAGCCATTTCATGGGGAAATAGATTAAATTTTTTTCATCTAAATATATCCACGTCTTCTTTGCATCCTTAAACTATAAAACAAGATCGGATAAAATAAAAATATTTTTCTAAAAGTTTGCTAATCAATGTTATTCTGAACAACAAAAAGCAAATAAATAAAATAATATAAAAAAATAAGTAAATACAGTACCTTGTCTTGCATTTTTGCCCCACTTTGACATCTAGTTTCCACTTGAGTGACATATTCACAAAATTTACTTACGAAGTGATTAGTTTCTAACCATTTGCTCTTGATTGAATCTTTTATTTGTCAATTGGATGAGTTGTATTCATTGAATAAGTCTTTGACACGTTCATAAAATGAACTATATCCTTCAATATTTTCTGATGACGGGATCGTCTGAGATCTCCAACCAAGATTTACATAATAACTCGTTATCGGTTGTGTAATGTTTTTGCCACGAGAAGTAAATTCCCTCCCTGTGGCCATTGAAGGAGTTGCAATGGAGTCTCCTTCCAAAAAGTAAATCTCATTGACTATCAAGTTCATCAATTAAAAACTTTGATACCTAAATGAGCTCATAGTTGAACATGTACGTGTTTTCGTTTTCGATAAAATTTACGGTCACTCAAGAAATGACAACTTTTCGAAAAATTCAGTCATGTGTGAAAAAGCATTGAGAAAAAAAATGTAGATAAGTATAGAACTGTGAGGAAACTTTAAGAAAAAGTATACATGATTATAAAACATGAAGAAATGAGTTTAAATACATTACTAACATACTAATATGCTATTAACATGATTAATAATTTACCCATAATTAAGTACTAATAAACATCATAAATCTAATTTAAGCAACCATGAATGTTCATCAAAACATATTTAACATCTTTCTAATAAAACTAAATCATTAACCACTCAATTCCGATTATATGTTACAATAATAAAAATACACACCTAATACCCAAAGATGTGTGAGTCGGCTCAAATGAAGGTACATCATCCTGACCAAACTGTTCACAAGATTGCTCCCATAGTTGCTATACCAATTCAAGAAGGCAAAAACAGGACTAAAGTACTCATTCTTGGGTGACCTCCTTAAAAGTCCTTATGTTGCACCCTCATTCTTTTGCATCACAATGAGCAATGTCATGCCCAACCTTTTTATTTTATTTTATTTCTAATTGGACATTCCTTAAAACCACATAGGAATATCTTATTTTCTGCAAATTTGGGCCATGAAAATCCACCACAACAAAATTCAATAAAAACAACAACTAAAACATTTATTACAAATTTTAATTAAACAAAAAGACTCTTAACCAGGAAACAACTAACTCTTTGACGATAATCGCCCCCACCCCCCAAAAAAAAAAAAAAATCCAACAATGTCGCCCAAACTATATAAACCTGAGACATGCTAATTGGCTAGGTTCCGATGAGAACTTACCAAAAAAGCAAAAACTCGCTTTGGTCAGCGATGTAGCTGGCATGAGTAGTCTTAATCTCCAATAGGTAAAATAAGTTACACAAATTGCGTACACAAGAAATGACAACTCAACGACATGTAGCTCTTCAACGATGCAAACATGTCATTCTAATAAGTTTTATCATACTTAAACTGAATATTTATTTTTCGAAAAATAAGTTACACAAATTGCATACACAAGAAATAACAACTCAACGACATGTAGCTCTTCAACGATGCAAACATGTCATTCTAATAAGTTTTATCATACTTAAACTGAATATTTATTTTACCTATACTTACTCTGTGAATGTTGATCATGGCAAATCTGACCTGCGGAAATGTTAGTAGATTTATCATCCTGAACAAAGCGGTTAGAAAGAAATGGATAAAATTTCTAAATTTATCAATATTCCATAAATACAGTTTTAGTCCGTATTTCAATATTGGTGTAAGCAATTTA
Organism: Berberis vulgaris; assembly: GCA_963556465.1. Classification (NCBI taxonomy): domain Eukaryota; kingdom Viridiplantae; phylum Streptophyta; class Magnoliopsida; order Ranunculales; family Berberidaceae; genus Berberis; species Berberis vulgaris. The sequence continues at coordinate 61,012,979 of OY747132.1, forward strand.
CTTTCAACAAAATACAAATCATAGTCACAATACACTATTATTGAAATTCAACAAATACACATTTTACCTTAAGGAAGACATGTAGTTCTCATTCAATAATCGAATGAGCATTTAGTTCTTCCATCAATGCAATCATACATATATACATACTAACATAGTAATTAGTACAAATTTTAGGTTATGGTAAAATCGATATTTTCGTTATTACCCGAAAATTTTGCTTTTTTCCACAATCGCACTCTCTCTTATGCCGAACACACCTCACCCAAGTGTGCTTCATTTGCCTTCGAAACCACTCGACGTATGCATGTCCCAAGTGGGGTGCCACATCGAAGGTCATGCCATCGCAACCGAAGTTCAATCCATGACAAATATGTTTTAATCATTATAGCTACATCCGAATTCACTTGGAACATAGTACCCACTACAAACAAGTCTTATACTAAAATCATATTCCAAGTATACAAGCAAGTTTGTATAATAAAATAATATTTTATAGTCAATCCACTGTTGTTGTTGTTTTTTTCCCTTTTTCTTTTCATATATATTTTTTCGGAGTTATGGAAAATAACATAAAAATCAACTAAATCTCAAAATGCTTATACGTTGACACATTGTCAGTCATAAAATAAATTTACCAATTCTTTGGGGAAACTAGCATTTTCATAAACAAATTTTATGTATCCAAGCGGGCATCAAACTCATTTAATATTAAGATTCATTTTCCTTAGCAAGTCAATTTGCATAACAATCAAGTTATAATTAATAATGCAAATAACAATTCACATAACCTTACAAACACTCAAATTCATCTCATCAAATGATGAATCTTAACAAATTTATATCAACTTTATCATCTAAGGTGAACATGTAGAAAAATCTACATTGCAAATATTATCACAATTTGTCATGTATACCCCTAAATTTAGAATAATATATTCATATAATGTTCACAAAATGTATTCACCTAATTTCCACTGAATAAATATTTCATTGATTTAGTTTAAAACATATTGTTCACTCCACGTAGGGATGGCAATGGGGCGGATTTGGGCATATCTATCTCCGCCCTGCTGGAGATCGTGGATCCCCAAATCCGCCCCGAATATCCGTTTATACAAAATTACAAAAACCGTCCCCAATCTGGACGGATTGACGGATATCCGACCCGCTCGAATTTCCGTATTAAAAATAAAAATTTAAAAAGTCTACTTCTCAACATCAACACCATATCGGTAAACATACAAAAATTTCAACAAAAAATTGAAATGATATCTACAAATCCTCATATACAGAGATCAAGAATTATGGATCTCTCCACCAATTTGTAGTTTTGCAAATCGAAACCCTAATCAGCAACAAGCCCTTCCTTCTCTAGCTGGGAAGCGTCCTCGCTCCGACTGTGGTAAAAATGCCCCTTAATTCGTGAAGGAGTGGCAACAAACACTTGGTTTTAGGTTTTTAGGTTTTGGGAGTAGCCAAAATACAGAGATTTTTGAATTTATCCCGTGTCTCTTTCCCCGTTCAGCTATTTAAAACCCTTTCTTGATCTTCTTTTTCTTATTTCTTCAAGGTCATTTTGGTCTTCCATCGATCGAGCAACCATGGGAGATGCTTATTGGAGGTATGCTGCAGCAGTAGAAGCTAGACAACAACAGGCCCTTCAATCTCTAGGCGACATCAAAGACATAATCATGAAGGAGAAGGAGATGCAGAGTTACATCCAAGAGAGAGAGGGAGATGAAGGTGTTGAACGAGAGGTTGCTTGGAAGGCAGGGAGGGGAGGGTAGAGGGAGGCAGCCAGGAGGGGTGGTGGTTCTTTCGAAGCAGAGAAATGGAGAGGAGGTGAGGAAAAGATTAGCAAAAGAAAGAGAAGTAGGAGAAGGAGAGAAGATGGGTTGAGGAAATAGGTTTAGGGTTTTTATTTACTCTTTTAAGTATTGAAGGGTATTTTAGTAATAGTACGAGATAAACGGATACCCGTGGGGCGAATATGGCCAAATCCGTATCCGCCCTAAATATTCAACGAATACTGTTTGGATCCCCGAAACCACCTGAAAACCCATTTAGCCACATCCAAATTTGCTCCAATCGGATTGGGTGGGGCGAATATTCGTGAAAATTCGCCCCACTGCCAACCCTAACTCCACGTGTATACAATTTTGAATTTCAACCCCAAGTATATACCAACATACAACAAATATTATTTCTATAATCCAAAATTTATATATTTCAAATATTATTGAATAATATTTATTTTTAAATGAATTTTAATGTGAAAAATTCAACATATACTAAACATAATATTATAATTCCTCAAATATGATTAAATAAGATTTTTATTCGCAAATAAATACTTACAATAAAAAGTAGCATAAAGAGTGATAAATACTCACAAATTTGACATGCACACCACGCAAACCCGCAAACGCATGCGCAAATGAACCCGTGCCACGGAACACACACCCTCTCTTCCTCCCCATATATATATATTTTTTTTTTTTTAACACCCCATGGCTGGAGAAGTAAATTCCGGTGGAAACTGAAAAGTATTGTTTTCCACCTCATGGGTGGAGATGCTCTTATAAATGGAAAAAAAAATGATATTGTTGTTCAAAATAAGAAGTGAAGGATACACATAGTAACAACCTACAAGGGGAGTTGCTATTTGCGCCCATATAGTCTTCTTTCCCACACCCACATGAAAACTTTGCGAGTGTAAAAAATTCAATGATAAAAATATAATTTCTTCTACCAAATAATTGAAATTAGCGAAACCCCAATCTTCTACCAAGATTTTATTTTTATTATTTGTACCAAACAATGGGTCTTCGATTGGGTCAACTTAGTCATTGTTGTTTGACAAAAAAAATATTTAGTTTTAAAATGCATTTCTTATAGACCACTTAGTTTTATAGATAATAATAAAATAAATCATTTTTAAAGACATCTAAAGTGGGTTAAATGGCTTTATTGTTCCATTAGCCTAACTAGAGCTAGAGAAAATCCTTTGAAAGTATTCCTGAGATTGCCTCAACTAAAATATCAAACACCTCGGGATATTCACATTGTAACTAATGAGTTAGAATTCGAGTCGTAACTGGACTACCATTTATGCTATAGGTGAAGTCTAGCTCATCGCAACTAAAAAGCATAGCCCAAAGACAAGATGGTTCATGATGAGCAGTAGGGTCAAGCTTAAATAGATATGCAGAGATTTGGTGCATCCGGCTTCCGTGAATATTTATAAATTGATAGGAAAATCATTTAGTAGTTTCTTTTTCATCTGAACTCTCCTCAAAATTGAAAGGAAAATAGGAAATGAATTAGTGGAACCAGACTAGACAAAAAATAGAGTAATAATTAATGACAAATGAGATAATATTGTTTTTATTTTTACTTGTCCGTCAAATTAAATTATTATTATTGCTTGCAACACTAAATATGCATGTACATTTGAGATAACAGACTATAAAAAGAAATATAATCGAAAATGCTTTCAATAAAATATCGGTGATTCTAAATGGCGAGGAAACGGGTGAGGGAGGGGGGTGTGACCCTCCATCCCCCTCGAGATGCGCGCTCATGTGAATCTCGAGGGAGATGGGGGGTCAAACCCCCCTCCCTCGCCCGTTTCCTCGCTCGTTTCCTCGCCGCCTAGAACGACTCATAAAATATATATAAATGGAGCTGTATAGCTTTTTCCCTTTTATTAGCCTATCATTACCTTCATTTATGTCAAGCAAAGTCTCAAAAGCTGAACAGACATGGCCCACAAAGATGTTAAGTACACTAGTGTGCAGAAGACACCGAGTAAAGAACTCATGGAGGACTATTCTCAAGAAGAAGAAGAAAAAAACACATCCAATACAACCGAGGAATTGGTGATGTGAAGTGGGAATGGATCTCAGACCTTGATGATGTAATATCAATCATCCACTTCACGAGATAAAGGATGCCTTCATTGAAAGGAATCAAATCCATCCCAAAGGAAATGTGTAAAATCTAAAATTTAAGATTCAAATAACATTTCAAACCTACTACATATCTTTCTTCGCTAATGGTGAAAACAAGACCTTGTTGTTATTTATAAAGAAAATTCTTGTAGACTAGTCAAACATACATAAAATAACAGTAAACTCATCCAATAAGTGTAAGACACAGATAGTCATCGTGATCTTGAACCTTTAGTGCTAATAAATAATGTCATGGTTTTAATAACTAATTAGCGTTGACAATTTAGTCCAAGGGTTTTAAAATAAAACACATGCAACTTTTCTTGATTTTGCCCATCATGTAGTAGGCACATGCCTACTTAAAAAAAAGAGAATAATAACAATAAAAATATAAAAATTCTTGGCAATCGGGTTTGCAACCAAGGTGACGTAGCATCATCTGAGGAAGGATGATTGACTCTTCAATCGTGGTGTTTATGCATGTCTCGAGGATTTAGCATCCTTTGCAGATCACACCATGCTAACTTGGTTGTAAAGATCTTCTCCAAATTAATCAAACAAAAAATCAATTTCTGAAATCTCATATCAAATTGCTCCTTCTCAAGAACTTTGCAATTGCAATTTTTTGGAATAATTGACAACAATCAACACACGTCTTGAAAGGAAATATCCAAAACATTGTTCTCATACAGTCCAATCTCTTTGTGATGTGTTGGTTTTCCTTACAAAATTTTGTATATTTTACCACCTATCTTGTAACATAATTTTGTTTGTGTTGAAGCGAGGAGCCCAACCCTATAAAATATCCAATAGACTTCCACATTAATCAATGTTGAACTTCTTGTCGTGTATGCTTACTTGGAGATAGCGCATGATAGTCCCTCTCATGGGTGCCAACCTAGTAGGGATGTATTTAGGTAGATATTGATGCTTATAGCATTCGATTTACAGAGAGATACTTTGTTGCAATCTAGGGAACCCAACAATTGATTTACAACAACAATCAAAGAAGGAAAGTACAATTTTTTTGGTGATGAACAATGGTTTTTCAAGTCATATTAAGAATTTTTTATTCTTGAAAGGCGAGCAAAATTTTTAATTTCATCCCATAACCATTAAACACATCCGACATGATTTGAACCCTGGACTTGTGATACCATCTGCTACAAGTCTAACAACTAAGCTAGTACCCCGTTGGCCTCTCTATCTTTTTTTCTCTTCCTATGCAAAAAGTGGGGTTATGTTGTTCTAACATTTTAGAATATTTTGATATGTGGGTGTGGTAGTAATTTTTATTTTGGCAGAAAAATGAAAATTTTCACGTGGGTGTGAAACATAGATCATGTGGGTGTGAAATAGATCATGTGAATGTGAATAGTAGCACCCATAATTAAAAAGTAGGTCTTTTACAATACACCCCAAACATAATTATTGTTGATCCTCCCATTTTGTTCAAAATGATGTTTGCACCCCAAAAATGCAACTCCCAATTGGTCATGCGTTATAAGACCAAAGTCTTCGCTAGTCCACACACGTTTCAGTCAGGTGACCTAATTTATCTCTCAAATATCTTGCACATGTTCAACACGTGACTCTCCCTATCAACCTCTAAATACCCAAAATACCCCAAGTCAAATCTAACCATTGACAAAAATGACTTTGATTCAACAATGGATATTGGTTATGGTGTTTCTAAAACTGCTTCTTTATTGCTCACTGATATCATTGATGGAAGAACAAAGGAACGAGAACAAACAAAGAAATCAGTAAACAAAGAAGTGGAAAGAAGAAAATGCTCAAGGAGAGTTACGTGTTTAGATCCAAGGTTGATAGGGAAAGTTACGTATGGGACAAAATCGAGGTATTTAAGAGATAAAGTCAAGTCACGTGACTAAAACATGTGTTAATTAGCAAAAACTTTGGTATCTAACACTTGAATTGCATTTTGGGCACCTGAATTGCGTTTTGGGGGCAAACAAAATAAGGGTCAGCAGTAATTATAATTAGGTTCTACTGAAGGACACTACCAACCCCTTACTTTCTTAAGGATACCACCAATATAAAAAAAAACCATAACCCATATTTTCCTCAATTCTCCATCAATCACCACTGCCACCTCTTCTATCTTCTTCTTCTTCTTCAATCACCACCACCACCACGCCACCTCTCCTCCTCTTCCTCATCTTCCTCCTCTCATCTTCTTATTCTCCATCAATCACCACCAACACCCTGCCATCACCATCGCCACTCTGCCAGCACCACCTCCTTCCATCTTATTATTCTTTTCTGTTTGTTTTTTTCTCCTCCTTTTTTTTCTCCCTGTTTTTTCTCATTCGCCCTCGTGGAGGTTCTAGCGAGTGGAGAGCCTTCACTCGCAGGAACCTCTGCAAGGGCAAGGGAGAAAAACAGTGGAGAAGAAAGAAAAAGTAGGAGAAGAAAAAAAAAGTTTGAAGGAAAAAAAGGAGAAGAAAAACAAAAAATAGAGATAAAGAAAGGAAGAAAGAAGGAGAAGAAGAAGAAGAAGAAGAAGAAGAAGAAGGGGGATGGGAGGTGGCGATGGTGATTGATGGAAAAGAAAGAGGGAGAAGAGAAGAATGAGTGTGAGATGAGAAAAATGAGTATAGTGTGGGTGGTGGTGGTGTGACTGAAGGTGGTGGGGCGACGTGGTGCTGCTTGTGTGAAGAGAGAGGTGGTGGTGTCTTTTAGCATATCAAAAAAAGAAAAGAAAGTGGAGTGTTGGTGTCCTTTAGCGGAAGTGGTGGAGTTATTTAGCATTGGCTTTATGATTATGTTTTCGGGCTTTGTTAAAAAAGGCAACGACTACCTCGCACCACCATTGATATTTTTTTTTACTTTCTCACACTACCTATATAAAAAAAAACCTCCATTTTTTTTCCTCACCATTCAAATTTACAATGGTTCCTCCATTCCTCCCCCATTCGAAATCTCTTCCAAATCTCTCGCCGCACTCAAATCTCCTCCCTCCCCCTCAAAAAATCTCAAAATCCCCTTAAAGTTAAAACCCTTAAACTCAAATTCAATAAATATGCATAACTTAACATAACAGACAAATCCAAACTCAAACTGAAAAATGAAAAATAGGGTAACTTTCGAACCAATTTAAACCCTCAATTGAGACTGATTCTCAAGCTCATCAAAATGAAAGTTGTAGTACTCTAAGTTATCTAATAAACACAACTTGAATCACTTGAAATTGTTTTGAAATGAACAAGTTATGGTCATTTTACTAAAGTCGCGCAAATCTGCTCAAAAATAAAAACGGGATAGTGTTCCTAACTTTCGGCCAACTTATGTGCTCGATCGAGACCGATTCTCAAGTTTTTTTCCCCTCACCATTCAAATCTACAATGGTTCCTCCATCCCTCCCCCATTCAAAATTTCTTCCAAATCTATCGTCACACTCAAATCTCCTCCCTTTCCCTCAAAAACTCTCAAAATCCCCTTAAAGTAGAAACACTTAAACCCAAATTCAATAAATATGCATAACTTAACATTACAGACAAATCCAAACTCAAATCGAAACAAATAAAAAATATGGTAACTTTTGAACCAATTTAAACCATCAATTGAGGCCGATTCTCAAGCTCATCAAAACACGAAAGTTGTAGTACTTTGAGTTATCTAATAAACACAACTTTAATCAATTGAAAATGTTTTGAAATGAGAAAGTTATGGTCATTTTACTGAAGTCGTGCAAATCTGTCCAAAAAATAAAAACGGGATAATGTTCCTGACTTTCGGCCAACTTATGTGCTCGATTGAAACCGATTCTCAAGTTTATCAATACAAAAGTTGTAGCACTCTTAGTTATCTAATAAACACAACTTGAATCATTTGAAAATGTTTTGAATTGAGCAAGTTATGGTCGTTTTAGTAAAGTCACGCGGAACAAAAAAAAAATTTATGTTCGCAGAGTGCACAGCGATGTATTTTCTATTCTGCGCAACTTTACTAAAATAACCATAACTTGCTCATTTCAAAACATTGTCAAGTGATTCAAGTTGTGTTTATTAGATAACTGAGAGTACTACAACTTTTATGTTTTAATTAATTTGAGAATCGGTCTCAATCAAACACATAAGTTGGCTGAAAGTCAGGAACACTATCCCGTTTTTATTTTTCGGACATATTTGCGTGATTTTAGTAAAATGACCATAACTTGTTCATTTAAAAACATTTTTAAGTGATTCAAGTTGTGTTTATTAGATAACTCAGAGTAATACAACTTTCATGATGAGCTTGAGAATCAGTCTCAATTGAGGGTTTAAATTGGTTTGAAAGTTACCCTATTTTTCGGTTTGATTTTGGATTTGTCTGTTATGTTAAATTATGCATATTTATTGAATTTGGGTTTAAGAGTTTCAACGCTAAGAGGATTTTGAGAGTTTTCGAGGGAGGGGGAGGAGATTTGCAAAATATTTGAGTGTGGAGAGAGATTTGAAAGAGATTTGGAATATGAGATTTCGAATGGGAGAGGGATGAACCATTGTCGATTTGAATGGTGAGGGGGAAAAATGAATGGTTTTCGTTCATACAGGTGGTGTGAGAGAGTATGGTGGTGTGAGAAAGTAAGTGGTGTGAGAGAATAAAATGGTATGAGAAAGAGGAATTAGTGGTGCGATATAGTCAAACAACGTCTGTCATCCTCCTATTGGGCAAGTGATACAACAATTAGAAAAAGAAAAAATGAAAAACCAAACCCTTACCCAAAAGAATTCCGAACTGTTCAAGCCTTGAGCTCCGTCATCTCCATCCCATCCTTGGCCTTCATTCCCAAAGGCGCAACTTTGCTACCAATTCGAACTCTACTCTTCTTCCCTGTTTTACGGTTTGATCTATAGAGAGTGAGTGAGAGAAGATTAAAAGAGCGATGAGATCGTCTTCTTTGATTCTCCTTCTTCTTCTGCCCATTCTTTCTGCCAATCAGATCTTCACTCCCCATTCAGGTGAAGTTATCTAATTCTTCAAATTTCATATTTCTTTCTGCCCATATTTTATCATACACCACAGAGTATGGATTTTTAACAAATTAAGAAAAACCCACATCTCTAGTTTTGCTGAAATTTATCGAGTTCTTGATTTGGTTGGAAGTTCTTCAATTACACTAGGAAAACAAGGATGTTCAAGTCATGGGTTTATTGTAAGATTGTTTTGGGGGAGAGGGTTCGTATTTGTATTAACCAAGTTATTGTATGAATTTATTGAAAACGCTATAGTTTTGTGAAATTCTGACCTATAGTTTGATTAAGACAGTAAAACAGACAAACCCATTACTTATTGTTTTGCAGAGAGAGTAATTGAGGCACAAATGATGAATGTCTCTCTCTCATTTTTTTGGATACTGCAATATCTATAGTATTTCTTTAATTGTTTACGGATTCTTAATGAACAGGAGGGACATTTGGTCGCAGCTCTCATGAACCGAAATACAAGATTGACTTCCATTCAGCGGAGGCACCATTTCATCCCGTGAGTGAAAATTTTCACCTTTTTCAGTCTCTTTGCATGAATGAATTGTATGCTGTTGGCAATTATCCTTTATGGGTTGAATTTGCCAAGATTGGTTTTTAGAATCCCTTTCCGTGTAGTGAACTTGCGTGTCAGTTTTATTCTCAGTATTTTCTGATTCATCCAAAACATATGAAATCTCTTATCGCTGAAGCCTCATGCAAGTTCAGATTCTTAGTAGATTGAGTCTTTTTCTGCCTGAGTGTTCTTAAATATGCTTATGATGGTATGAATCAACAAAGGGCAATAGGGTTGCCAAATGTCGATGTCTGTTTGCTCCTATTCTTTAAAAGCTTACTTCGCCAACATTTGTGATGTGTTGGGCTAAGGTGGGACATTTTCCGTTTTCTCTATGACAAGTAGTTTTTGGCCACAAAAAAATCAGTGAAGCGATAAATGCATCTTTTCTACTTTGATCCTGTTCCATAATGTTAATTGTATGAATTTATTTTACGAATTTTAATGAAGAAGAAATGATAGTGGTTTTGCGATTGGAATTTTTTTTTAAAATTTTTTTTAAGGATAAGTATATTTTGCATACAAGGTCTAAAAATACCCCTTCGAAAGAGGGAGGCTGAGCAACCCTGCCGAAGTAACTGAAACATCCATAACCGCCCCTTTTTAAAGTTAGGTTAACACTCCATCATATTTCATCAAAACTTTATTGAGCCAATAAATAGATACTATTGTGATTTGTTATATAGATAATGTAAATAGCCATTTTAATCTTGATCACCCTTAAAATTTTCATTATTTCTCCATCAATAAATTAAAAAAAAAGATTCAAAAGTTGGCTATCGAGTTCGAGCCCGTGCACTCTTATTTGTGTGTGGCTTGAGGATGAAACATAAATGACAAACTTTATGTCCTAGCCATTGGATGAAACAAATCTCAACCGGTAACTATATTTGTCTTATCTCATGTTTCAGTCCTATCTGGTTTGTTATATAGATATCTATAAGTCCTGTCTGGTTTATTATATAAATATCTATATAGCAGGATTTAAAGCTAAGTTTGTATAAACTTAGTTCACAGTTGTAATTTTTTTCTTCAAATGATTGGGACTTAACGATTTCCTTTATTTCTTACCCTCAAGAAATCCACAATAAGAGTGCATGGGTTCGATTTTCATGCCCAATTTTTTTTTTTCAATTATTGATGATAGTTAGGCATGTATATATGGAATAATGAAAACCTAAGGGTAATCAAGAATATAATAACTATATACATTTATCTAAATAACATGGCTATCAATAATGTATATTTATTGATTAGTGAAGTTTTGTCGAGTTATGATGGGGTAATAATGTAGAGTAATTTCTAACAAACATATAAAAATCGATATAAAATTCTATCGTGCCAACAACAAGGGTAATTCACTTATATATATATATGTTTTACAAAAAATTTAATGGGCTATCCACATGCAAGAGAATTTCTTCCACAGTATGCAAACTGGAAAAAAAGAGGAGAAAAGCAAAAGTTGCAGAGGTATGCAATCGAACCCTCACATATTACATGACGTGGTGGGATGCTAGCCACTAGAACAGTTGTTTTTTTTTAGTGGGAAAAAGAGGTGGGATAAGCAATTGGCTTTCTGTGGATGTCCTCACGAACCTCCCACGCAAACCTGCACAAAAAACAACCAAAATTGCTTCAACACTGAACTAGCCCAACTGGAATTGAAGTTTTTCTAAGCGTTTGTTCAACGAGAGTATCAACCATCTCATACTTCATGTGAGGGGGTGAAAAGGATCAGGCTGTGGAAGTTTTGGTGGTAGTGGTGCTGGGGCTTGATATGATTATTGAAGATCTGGCAGTAGTTGATATAAAGGTGGTTGAGATGTTGGTATGGTTGAGGGGGGATTGGTGCTGACATTCTTGGTGATGTTGGATTTTTTGGTGAACATCGAGGTTGGTGGTGTTGGACATATTGCTCAACCAATTTGGAATTTCTTTGAGTTAGGCTTGGAACTCTTTAAGTTTCTCCTTTGATATCATCTTTGAAAAACTCGGTCTTTGTGACAAATTCTCCAAGATGTTCGTTATGAATCCTAGTTGAACCATCAAAGTCAAAAGAATGCCAGCTCTGATGCTATTTGATGCTGCCAAATAGTAAATAGGCTTGATTCTATGAGGAAGGAGAAAAAAACTTTGATTCTGCAAGGACAAAGAAGAAGACAAAAGATAATAAATTTTTTGTGTTAAAGCCCAACTGGAATTGAAGACTAAAGCCCATAATAAATTACGCGACCTCACCGAACTCTAAACCACGACCATAATAAAATTGAAGACTAAGAAGAAGAAGACAAAAAAAAAAATTGTGTACAGACAAAGAAGAAGACAAAAGATAATTAAAGAGAAAAAATTACGCGACCTTACCGAACTCTAAACAACGACCGGAAAATGTGGAGTTGAATCTTCCAACATGCTTGGCAATGGAAATAGAAGAGTCACAATCTGAGCTTTCAAAAACAGATCAATGCTTTTCTTCTTGAATCAAAATCATTGATTAAAAATGAGAAAATAAGTTAAGGGATGAAACTCTTGATTGAAATGTAGGAAGAAGAGGCAAAGAGGAGAGAACAGAGAAGAATACGGTAGGAATAAATACCTATATACAATTACCTTTTCTGCTGAATTTGGACTCTATAATAGAAGATACATGTCATTAGATATGCCCTCGGTTGCGGATCTGCACTTGTTGATGTCGCCTAAAATTTTCTCCAAATTAGAAACTCCTAAAACAACCAACTATCAATGATTGAAAACTAAGAAGTAAGAACAACCTATTGAAAAGTATTTGAAGTTCGGAGGATCAAGAGTCAAAATAAGCAAGAAAAAGAAAAACTAGAAATCTTTTCACTGGTGAAAATTGCATCTGGAGTCTGGATTTTCTTCAAAAAATTGCATCTGGAATCTGGATTTTCTTCAGAAAATTGTCGGATGGATGCAACAAAATGTTGATAAGCCCACCATTAGGTACACATATGCTAGAAGGAAGAAGGCATTGGGACAGCAGTAAGAGACTGGTACTAGCTGATGTGTCCAAGTAGTTAGGAATATGTGGTGGTCTAAGCATGAGTTTGTTAGGGTGGTTTTATACCAACAAGAATTGGTTATGGAAGAAGAATAAAAGGGGAGGCATGTAAGAGGAGGGATCATCGAAGTAGAGTATATTGAAAGGGAGAGACCAGGCTCTCGAATTCCTGGAATTGTATCCTTTGTTATCAATACAATCCTCTTTCTCCCATTTCATTTCTTTGTGCAATTTACTAAATCTGCTCAAGGGCTCCAGCTAATCTGATTCCTATTACAGGTTCATATCAATTGGTATCAGAGCAAGATCTCTTGGACCTTAATCATGGCTAAAAAAAAAAATAGAAGCCCTAGAGGAAAGACTAGAGATGGTACAAGGAGAATTGCAACAAGAATTGACTATGGTACAAGTTGGGCTCCAAAAATTACTTGGTATGGAGAGTCGCCTCGAGGTGATTGAGAAATCCCTGGGATATTTGACAAGCAGAATTGAGCAATTGCTGAAGCAGGACGGTGCTGGGCCTTCCTCATTCAGCGCGGGACCTTCCTCGGCAGTAAAGGAGAAAAATAAGCAAGTGGAGGGCGAGATGAACCCTTCCTCTGGCTTAGAATCTCCTCTAAGCAGACAGGAAACCCCAATGGAGATGGAAAACTCAGAACCGAGGGGGCTACGGAGGTTGGAATTCTCAATCTTCACGGGGGATGACCCGGATGGCTGGATCTTTCGGGTTGAGCGGTATTTCACGATGAACCATATGACGGAGAAGGAGAAGCTTGAAGCGGCAGCGGTGAGCATGGACGGTCGGGCATTAGCTTGGTTCACCTGGATGGAGGGTCGACGAATCTTGGAAGACTGGAATGAGTTCAAGCGGCTACTTCTTACCCGATTTCGACCGCTTCGTGAAGGAACCTTGACGGAGAAGTTCTTGGCGATCTGTCAAACTGGCTCGGTGGACGAATTTGTGGAGCAGTTTGAAACCCTAGCGTCCTCTCTTCGCGATCTCTCGGATGAAGTGCTGGAAAACACCTTCATCAATGGGTTAAAGGAGGAGATTCGGACCGAGGTGCGACTGTTGCGGCCCAAGTCACTAATGGATCTGATGGAAGCGGCCCAAATGGTCGAGGACCGAAATAGAATATTGGGCTGGAATGGGCCGAGTACTCATTGGGCTAAGACGGCCCAAACACGGCTTCCCTCACATACGATGCTCACGAACCCTAATCCCCAATCGTCTCACAGCGCAGCTCCCTTTCGCACCTCCATTCCATGGGAGAACAAGGGGGCTCAGCGACGACTACCAGCCACGGAGCGGGCCGATTTGGCCAACCACCGTCGTGATGGGGGGTTCAAACGCCTCACGGAGGCTGAAATTCAGAGCAAGAGGGCTTGCGGCCTCTGTTACAAGTGCGAAGAAAAGTTCGCACCAGGTCATCTCTGTCGCAAACGACAACTACAAATTCTCTTGGTTGATCCTGAGGCACCCGAAGAGAGCCACGCCGGGGAACTTGACACTGAGGAGCCAAATTCCAATACACCACCGTAGGACTCGGAGGAGCAAATCGAAGGGAGTGTAGAGCTTTCCATGAACTCGGTGGTTGGATTCACTTCTTCTCGAACAATGAAGCTTCAAGGGGCAATCTCTTCTCATCCCGTCACCGTGTTGATCGACTCAGGAGCAACGCACAATTTCATCGACTGCAATTTGGTTCAGAAATTGGGGCTTCCTCTCACAATGACAGCGGATTACGGGGTGTTGATGGGAACCGGGGATTCGGTACGAACAGAAGGGATTTGCAAACAAGTAGTGCTTTCACTTCCAGAAATTGAGGTAATTGAAGATTTCTTACCTTTAGATTTGGGTGGTACTGATGCAATTTTGGGTATGCAATGGTTGGAGAAATTGGGGGTGATGCACATCAATTGGAAGGTGTTGATCATGAAATTTACAGTGGGCAGGACTCCGGTCACATTACGGGGTGATCCGAGCTTATGCAAAACTCAGATCTCTTTCAAAGCATTGGTGCGAGCAGTACAACATCAGGGTCAGGGGGTGTTACTAGAGTTGGGAGCATTGGCCGTGAAGGAGGTGGAGGATAATACTCCTTTGGAGTCAGTATCAGTCAGCATCAGGGACGTTTTGGGTCAGTACTCCGACGTACTCAATTCACCTCAGGGGTTACCCCCTCCACGGAGTTGCGATCACGCCATCACACTCAAAGACGGGGTCGAACCTGTAAGTGTCCGACCCTATCGTTACCTGCAAATTCAGAAGGATGAAATAGAAAAGTTAGTGGAAGAAATGTTGGCAGCCGGGATTATCCAACCAAGTCACAGCCCCTTCTCAAGCCCAGTTTTATTGGTCAAGAAAAAAGACGGTAGTTGGCGTTTCTGTGTAGATTACAGGGCACTCAACCGGGTGACGGTGGCCGACAAATTTCCAATTCCAGTCATTGACGAATTATTGGATGAGCTACATGGGGCAAATTTTTTTTCTAAATTGGATCTGAAATCGAGGTATCATCAGATTCGTGTAAGGCCCCAAGACGTGCCGAAAACAGCATTCCGAACCCATGAAGGGCACTACGAGTTCTTAGTCATGCCTTTCGGGCTCACCAACGCACCAGCCACCTTCCAGGCACTGATGAACACCGTCTTCAAGAAATTCTTACGAAAGTTTGTGTTGGTTTTCTTTGACGATATTTTGGTGTATAGCAAGAATGAGGAGGAACATGTCAGGCACCTAAACATCATAATTTTGCACTACGACATCACTCCTTGTTTGTAAATCAGCGAAAGTGCACATTCGGCCAGCGTGAGCTTGAATATTTGGGGCACATTGTATCGGCACAGGGAGTTGCTGTTGATCCTTCCAAACTCGTCGCAATGGCATCTTGGCCTATCCCAAAAAATTTAAAGGAGTTATGCGGGTTTTTGGGGCTGACTGGCTACTACAGAAAATTTGTTTAAGGGTATGGACAGATTGCATCCTCACTCACTGATCTCCTCAAAAAAGATAGTTGGGGTTGGTCTAAGGAGGCCGAGAGGGCTTTTTTGCAATTAAAGAAGGCCATGATGACAGTACCAGTTTTTGCGCTTCCGGATTTTTCGACCCCTTTTGTGATTGAGACCGATGCTTCTGGTACAGGTATCGGGGCTGTGTTAATGCAGAAACAACGACCAGTGGCCTATTTCAGTCAGGTTTTGGGTGCCCGGGCTCGCCTGAAATCAGTTTATGAACGGGAGTTGATGGCAATCGTCTTGGCAATTCAAAAATGGCGCCCTTACCTTTTGGGAAGGCGATTTTTGGTGCGCACCGACCAAAAAAGTCTCAAGTTTCTCTTAGATCAGCGGGTAGTGGCGGATGAACATCAAAAATGGATATCCAAGCTTCTAGGGTACCAATTTGATATTGAGTATCGGCCGGGAGTTGAGAATAAGGCAGCGGATGCGCTATCTAGGCGACCCGAGGCGTGTGAGTTAGCCGCCCTGTCCTTGTGGAGCACTAGCTTGGATGGGCTGAATGAAGAGGTCCGTCAAGATCAAGTTTTCGGCTCTGTATACGCTGATCTCTTAGCAGGGAATATGGGTTCCCTTCTTTTCACCTTGAGGACAAGGTGCGAGTTCGAGCGGGGGGTATTGATAAGCCCACCATTAGGTACACATATGCTAGAAGGAAGAAGGCATTGGGACAGCAGTAAGAGACTGGTACTCGCTGATGTGTCCAAGTAGTTAGGAATATGTGGTGGTCTAAGCATGAGTTTGTTAGGGTGGTTTTATACCAACAAGAATTGGTTATGGAAGAAGAATAAAGGGGAGGCATGTAAGAGGAGGGATCATCGAAGTAGAGTATATTGAAAGGGAGAGACCAGGCTCTCGAATTCCTGAAATTGTATCCTTTGTTATCAATACAATCCTCTTTCTCCCATTTCATTTCTTTGTGCAATTTACTAAATCTGCTCAAGGGCTCTAGCTAATCTGATTCCTATTACAGGTTCATATCAAATGTCTGATTGCACATGACTCCTAAATGGTTAAATGTTTGATTGGAATGGTGAACAAATGTTATGGATTGCAGCAATGTGGGATCTAATAATCAAATCTTGCTGTCTTGTGTTTTTGCTTTTAATATCTGGGTAAAGTTCCTTGCTGATTATTGGCTCTCCAAACAAACTGATGATTTAATAATTGCTTGGTTTCAAAACCGAAATATGACGGAGTACCAATTGTCGGCTAATGGATTTGGATCACACAGCCTAATGATATGTGCACCCTCTTATTTGAAATAAAACATTATGATCCAAAGAAGTTACTATATTCTTGGGACTTGGGTCAAAGCATTATTTAACAATGGGCAGCTGGGAAAGGCTGCAGGGGTTGTCTAAAGCCCTTTTTCATCTTTCAGTGAACCCTTCTTGTCTGTACATGTGATTTTCTTTAATAAAATTGTATGTCTTGTGTCTTGCCCATTGAAGATAAAATAAAAACAATCAATTAGAGTAAAAATTTGAAGCTTCAACGCTATTATTTCTTGACCTTTGGGCCTTTCGCTTTTTCCATAAATACTTTTGTAAGCGTTCATGAGGTCTTGAAGACCTCATAGATCATCCTATATAGCATAGTTTTTTGATTAAAATGTTTTACTGAATTTCTCTGCTATTTATCTTACTGTCCTAGTTTGATTAACTCGAATTTTGTCTTTGTTATATGGCACACTTTACTTGAATTGATTCTAAGGTGTAGATGTCCAAATTACATAGGAAAAACAGTCTTGTTGACCTGACAGTAGAGGTACAACTTGTTTTGCAGGATGTTGATCAGGAATCTATGGTGATGTCTGATAGTAAAGGGAAGAACTTTTTGTGTTTCTTGCCTACTGAGGAGAAACCCAATACTGGGAAATCTGCCAGTCAACATAACACGAGCGGCATGATTGTGGAGACTGAGAGACCAATCAAGTTGAAGACGCCAGATGAACTGCTCGAATTGCTAAGGGATAAATGCTTGTATAGAGTAAGGCCTAGCTTATCATCTGAGAACCGTCACAGAAAACATTTTTCTCTTGGAGATAATCGCTTTCAAAGGTTTTACTTGCATTATCAACTCTTCTTCGCTTTCAAATGTTTTACTTGCATTATCAACTCTTCTTATGCAGCAAGAGGGTTGGTGGTCTTATGAGTTTTGTTACCAAAAGAGGTTGCGACAACTTCATTTGGAGGATGATAAGGTAGTCTCTCTAATCTGCTGCCTTTCGAGGCAAATTCGTAGTGAGCTTTTTCGATAAATAACATAGTGAGTTTCATGAATAATATAAACTTTGATGAAGTTCTGTTGTTATTTGTATGGTAGGAGTCATACCATATCCTTTTATTAATTAAGAGAAATACTTCAATATATCAAACTAAACTAATACTTTTCTATGTTTTAATCAGTATTATATTGCAACAATATATCACTTAAACGTAATTGCATATCTCAATCTTTAAGAGCATGTACTCTAATGACATGCCCTGTGGATTCTTGTACTTCACAACATTGTGAATATATATGTGTGTAATGTAAGAGATGAATTCTAGACTCTGATGAGGCATTGCCTTGACTGATGAATGATTGGGCTCTTAAAGTGTACACCTAGATGAGAAGGCGCATCTTATCCAAAAGAACTTGAGATTGTTTTTGCATTTGTTACAGGTGGTTCAGGAATTTGTTTTGGGTGAGTATGATGCTGAAGCCACTGAGGCATTCCACCAGAATCACTCTGATGTTTCCGTATTGAAAGATCCTCGGTCGAAAGATGCATCTCAGAGGTATAGTTTTGTAGGTATGAGCAAAGTCAGGACAATTTTGGAAGTTAAGATCACTCACATTGTTTATTTGATGTAGGTATCATGCACATCAGTATACAAATGGAACCATTTGCGATCTCACGAATCAGCCTCGAGAAACTGAGGTGTGAAGAAATCAGATAGACATTATTAATTTACATGATCTTTACATCTCTTTATTTATATTGAGTTCCCTGATTCTTATTGTCATCACAGATAAGATTTGTTTGCTCGGAGCCTAGAGTTATGATTAGTTCTATCACAGAGCTATCCACTTGCAAGTATGCACTCACAGTTCATAGTCCAATGCTTTGCAAGCACCCGTAAGCTCTTTTTCTGTCAACATCTTTTCTACCTACTTAATCTTTTGAGATTTATTTATTCTAATCTAATGTGTAATCGAAAAAAAAAATTATAGTCAGTATGGTTGGCTTGCTCATGTCAATCAGTCTTCGAGTATGGCAGTATTTATTTGTTTATTTATTTATATTTCTAAAATAATCAAACAGATACAAAATACAGGTAGAAATGTTATTGTTGCTTGTCTACTACAATCTCCATGTTTATAAAGTTCACCTTGACTCTCTGAATGTTTAACTCCCCATCATTTATTAGATAATCACAACAGTAAAAAATTTCAAATTTCTCAAGAGCATAACGTACAACATCATAAGATTCCAGGGTTTTGCATACTTATCCTATCTCAGGTCCAAGACTAGGATGTGCTAAATTTATGGGGTGGGCGGTTTGGGGTGAAGTGTTATTGTTGCACTCCATATTATCTTTTTTCTTATATAATTATTTATGTCTCCAAATCTGTGTCGATTTGATTTTTATCTAAATGAATCAGTGAAAATCACATTTTAGCATCTAAGCTAAAATGTTTCAAGGCGTGCTAAACTCGGTCAAACTTTTAAACTCAGTCAAACTTTATAAACATTTTAGTCAGGTCAAATTCATTGCTTGGAAATAAACATCTTCTAAAAATTTTAACCTTTTGTATTGATCATTGGTTTTATATGAAACATCCTGAAAAATGCATTTCAATGATACCAAATTTTGTCGAAATCAGACAATTAAATAAAAAGTCATGGTGATTTTAAGTTTGAAATTCTAAAATAAACATATATTCTATTTTCTCCATGTGTCGATCGTATCTTCTTCCACATAAAAAGTTTCAAGGCGTGCTAAATTCCGCCAAACTTATAAACTCTGTCAAACTTTATAAACATTTTAGTCAAACTTGGTCAAATTCATTGCTTGGAAATAAATATCATTTAAAAATTTTAACCTTTTGTATTGATCATTGGTTTTATTTGAAAGATCCTGAAAAATGTATTTCAATGATACTAAATTTATCGAAATCAGACAATTAAATAAAGAGTCGTGGTGATTTTAAGTTTGAAAATCTAAAATAAACATATTATCTTTCTCCACCATATGTTGATCGTATCTTCTTTCACATAGATTTAACTATATACCATTTATTATAATATACTAGGGTATTCCTTGTGCTGTTGACATTCCACATACATTTTTTTTATGCTAAATATCATACTGAACAACCCCGCTACCATCCCTGTTGTCGCTCTCAATCAGTTTTGAAGGGCAAGTTTATTCTAAGGTAATATATACTATAAACTTTAGGGTGAGACTTAGTAAAAATTTGAATAACTTGGGAAAAAAAATTTCAAATGCTGAGAGCGAGTTCTCCCCCAAATTTTGAATTTCCTGATATGATCGACCCATCTCATTCATTTGAAAATTACTAACAGCTGTGAAATGTGTTAGACATTTTTTAATGATAAAATATATATTTTTAAATCTTTAGCGCTTGTATTGATAATTGGTTTCATTCTTAAGATATTAAAAAAATGCATTCCAATGATATCAAGTTTATCAAAATTTGACAATCAAGTAAGTAATGAAAATTTTAATTTTGAAAAAAAAAAAAATACACAAAATTCTCTCCCTGACACATGTACATTCCACCAACTTTTTTGTAATAATTTTATCATTTTCTTTGCCATTCTACATGTTTTATATTTGCAAACATGCCATTACAGGAAATGAATCTCAATTGTCAATACGTTTCCTAATTTTCAATCCTAGTCATCTTTTATTTCCAATTCCTTATGAATAGTGAAAAACCTAGTTGATTTGTAAGATAGATGTTATTATGACTACTTGCAAGCAACAAAGAAAAGTTTAGACTTTCGTATGCAATTAACAAGCATGCAGTAATTTGCATATTTATAGTACATATGTATCATACCTGCGTTACTGCATGCTATCAGTTATTCTGAATATCTGATGGCCTTGTCCCACCTTTAACTCTGCAGAATGTTCAAACAAGAGAGACCAACATGGCACACCATCAACTGCAACGAGCTCCCCAAGAATGCCCAACAGTCAGAAAATGAAGATGGAAGCTATGGAGATAAACAGATAACCATGGTCACGGATATCAACTTTCCTTCTAGTTATGACTCGGAAAAGTTTGCAACATAAGAACCCTTGTGTACAGAACAATTGGTTGTAGAATCTAGGAGCAATATATCTGATAAATTCTCACTTTTTGGTATTCGTTACTTTTCTAGAGAATCACTGGATACTTGAGTAGACACTTGATTGTCACCCTTGACTTACGAAGTTTCCCAAATATACGAGTTGGGTCCCAATGTGGTGTTGACTATTGACATCTGTATATCTTACTATCATTGCAAGGAGTGAAAGAATTACAAGAAAATTTATTTGTGTCAATGCCGTCACACAGTTCAGGTTACTTTGAGCATTATACTTGAATCTTACCATTTCGAACAATTGAGTGATCCATTTGCATGTTTCGAAACTGTTACGCCATATTTTTGATATCATCGTCAATTAGTTCTACTGAAATCACCGCGGGTGCTATATAGTGAATTATATGTCTTACCCAAAATGAGGTTTGCAAGGAAAAGGAGTCATATCCAGAGACTGGATTCATCTATGACACACTTCGCCCAGTAAACCCTAAACACATCTTCCCCAAGGTTAGAGATTTTAGATTCACTCATTCGTGGTTTTACTTACGAGTTACTGACTTTACAATTTAATCCAAACATTTTATAAATGTTATTTTCCATTTGACTTTCATTAGTTCATTGCTATTCCTCTTTGACCCCATTAATTCTTGTCTAATACTCATGAGTATGTATTCAACTACGTTGACTAACAAATTTCATCATATTTAAAAAAAAAAAAAAAAAGACAACAAATTTCATCATATTTAAAAAAAAAAAAAGAAGACAAACTCACCATTTCCCAAACCGAATGAAAATTTTTATTCTTTTTTAACTCCCATGGGCATATAATCATACACAAGTAGTTTTTCATCAAAACTATAATAATAAGCCCTAAGAAGTACCAGATGAAATTGTAAAATCTTATCACGAAAAAACACAGAATCCCATTGAAATGAAACTTTGCATATCCTCCCTCACATGGATATTTGTTCCGCTATTACTAGCTTTGCCTTGCTGTTGAGCTTGCTCAATTCATAACAAGGATCATAAGAAATCGAGATTTTTGATATCATCGTCAATTAGTTCTACTGAAATCACCGCGGGTGCTATATAGTGAATTATATGTCTTACCCAAAATGAGGTTTGCAAGGAAAGGGAGTCATTGATACTTTGATGTATAATATCCAGAGACTGGATTCATCTATGACACACTTCGCCCAGTAAACCCTAAACACATCTTCCCCAAGGTTAGAGATTTTAGATTCACTCATCCGTGATTTTACTTACGAGTTACTGACTTTACAATTTAATCCAAACATTTTATATAGGTTATTTTCCATTTGACTTCCATTAGTTCATTGCTATTCCTCTTTGACCCCATTAATTCTTGTCTAATACTCATGAGTATGTATTCAACTACGTTGACTAACAAATTTCATCCTATTTAAAAAAAAAAGACAACAAATTTCATCATATTTAAAAAAAAAAAAAAAAGACAAACTCACCATTTCCCAAACTGAATGAAAATTTTTATTCTTTTTTAACTCCCATGGGCATATAATCATACACAAGTAGTTTTTCATCAAAACTATAATAATAAGCCCTAAGAAGTACTAGATGAAATTGTAAAATCTTATCACGAAAAAACACAAAATCCCATCGAAATGAAACTTTGCATATCCTCCCTCACATGGATATTTGTTCCGCTATTACTGGCTTTGCCTTGCTGTTGAGCTTGCTCAATTCATAACAAGGATCATCAGAAATCGAGATTTTCATACAAAGGAGTTTTTAATTTATTTCAACTTGCTCAATTCATAGAATTTGATTGGAAAATTCCAACTTTTTACACAACAATAAATGAAACCCTCCGCTTCATGAAATTCAGATGAGCTTTCCATATTAAGCATCTAAAAAAAATTCTTCCAAATTCGATGAAGCATTAGCTTTCATCGATTGAAGCTTATTCGGGCATTCTGTTTAATGAAACTGAACAAGATTGAGCTCCGGAATTGACTCGCTCAGCTGGTTGCTCTCCAAGTACAAAGCACCCAATCTCGTTGAACTCCGGCGAAATGGGGTCGGATAAGTTATTTCGAGTAAGATTTAGGCGAACAAGATTGGAGACTTGAAGATATAGTCAACTGGTATCTTCATCGTCGACACAAACCCTCCCCTCTCTCTTTGTTGCTCTCCATGTGTAGGGGGCGAATGAAGCTGAAAGTAGAGATTAAAAAATAGAGAAAAGAGAGAGATGGTGGGAATTAAAAGAAGACAGAGAGAGATTAAAAAAAAGAGAGAGACGGGGTGGGTTGGTGAGAACTGAAAACTAAAAAGAGAGATGGAATTTGTACATGAAAAAAAATAAAATTCATTGGGTTTGAAAAATCACATGCATGGGTAAATTTGTGTTTTTTAAAAAATGAGATGAAATTTGTTAGTTAATGTAGTTTAATACAAAGTCATCGGTGTTAAATTGGATTACAAAAATTAATGGAGATAAAAAAAAATTGCTATAAACTAATGGGGCCAAATGAAAAATAACCATTTTATAAATTATCTAGAAATTTGGTGAGGATGATCCGTCCTTGCAAGTTACGACTTATCTAGAACTTATTAAAGGGTGATAACAAGCAGAATGGTAGAGAGAGAGATTCTAAGAGGCGAGGTTGATTTTTAATGTTTTTTACTTCATTCTTTATGAACATTTTTTTTTTTTTATGCAATAGTTTAATTTTGAAGGCATCTACTAAATTTACAATGTCATTGGGATAGCACCTGAGGTACGCTAAATGGAGTTATTGGAACCAGGTATGTTGCATCCGAGTTGTGTGGAACACTGAATTTGAAGAGAATATAGAGAATCTAATCTTAAAAAAGAGTAACACAGGACCAAAATATAAATAAAAAATAGTGTGAGACACATACAGACTAGATCTTTTGGGTGTGAAGATACACAGAGCTCATGCCCAAGGTGCATCAAAGACTAAAATAATCAATAATTAATTTTTCTTAGGGTGTGTTTAGTTGGATGGAATTCTGTGGCATGAAAATTCATGAGGGGATCCCTACATTTTAAGCTAAATTGATGTATCACTCCACATCCACTATTTGATTTTGTGATTAATGGTGGGAATGAAAGTCTTATTTTCATGGAACTTCCATTTCCACCATTGATCACAAAATCAAATGGAAAATGTGGAGTGATTCCTTAAATTAGCCTAAAATATAGGAGTCCCCTCATGAATTCCCATGATATAGGATTCCATCCAACCAAACACACCCTTAGTCTCTATCCTCAATGCACGACATGAATAACCAAGTTTCATATGCGATTAGTGCTACCCTAAAAGAGTTTAGAATGCCTCCCACAAATTCTAATCTGTAAACTGGCGCACAAATAATCTGGATTTCCGAGTTTAATGTTTTTCAAATGGGTGTTAGCAATGAGAAAGTGTTTCTGTGTATATGAAACTAACATGTTAAATGCATTATGCTATTCTTCATGTTATAGGGATTCTAAGTTGAATTATGGTTTCTCTGTAATCTGCTTTCCAAAGTAATTTCTGCAGTTTAAAGCAATATTTTATTAATATCGTCATTTCGATCCTTTGAATGCCTGCACCATGTCCATGGTGTTAAACCTTGAGCAACCTTTAGACCAGATTCATCCAATAGCAGCAAGCAGTTCTGCATCAAAGATGCTTTCATACTCTTCCATGTTGCACCTAAGGTACTTTCAATTTGTTAATCAAATTGTTACACGCGGTAAAACTAAAACATGTTAACCCCATAATTACATTCATTCTGAAGAGATTCTGCAATTTCTCCGTTTTCTACTTTTGACGTTTGCCTTTCTATAAACAAATGATTTTCAGATTGTACATAAACTTGAAAATCCTTCAAAAATCCAATGTATTCACTATTCAAATTTGATCTAAACTGAAACTTTCCTATTCAACTTAACTCACCATCTCTTCTCAGACAAAATTTGTCTATCTAGTTCTTGTTAATACACATTAACATTCTTCTTCTTTTTCCTTCCCCATCAAAGGTTAGTAGCTCTCTCATCATCTCTCTCCTTAATTCCTTCCATTTTCTTTCAATGATGTTACCATATAAATTCTTTCCTAGGCAGGAACTAGATCTCATCTATCAATTCTTTACTGAATTTTGATTGAACTAAAATTTCCTTACCTACCAAATGCAGAAACTTTAACTAATTAGCCGATATTTGGTTGCTTTTATTTAGTGGACTTTTGCAAAAAGTGGCTTGAATCATATATCTTTAAATAAATATATTAAGGTTTTATGCATATCTCCGAGAAAATTAAAAAGAAGAAGAAAAAGTAATTGGTTCTTATGATGAAGCCCAAAACATACCTTCAAGTAATTATGTTTAACATTATTAACGACAAAACATAACCCATTACTACAGCTTATCCACAGTTATTTTTTTTTTGGAAAGTATTATCCACAGTTATTACTAAACCCAGCTATAACATTTGAATATATACTTAATGGTACATTGACAACTATAAGGGTTTAATGCGTATTTGCATTTTCAAATTGGTGAAAGCATGGTAGGGTTAGGGTCATCCAATAAAATTTAAAGAGGCTAAGTGTTCTATATGTTTAGTCATTATGACATTTTAACGTGGATAGTGTGATAAACGATTGTACGATTTGGCCTTATTGCACATTATACTCTCAATCTGTAAATTAGAATGGTAGCTGAAACATAGACAACTGACATAAACATGTTTATTCCTCAAATATCATGTCGTGAGCTGAACTTTGCATTTTCCCTTAAACTGTCAGCAAGCAATGCATTGGAAACTGATGCAATTGCATTAACTTTGCAAAATGCATCATTTTTGCAGTGTACCAAATGAGCGTAAAATGTTATCCTTGGACACAAATATCAAATCCAAATATTGCAAAAGTAAATAAATAAGAATTTAAATGTATAAGCAAAATCAATTAACTGATTGAATTTGTTGGTCATATGTTATGTTCAATCACTAAACCTTCTTTCCTGCAAAAGATTTAGATTGCAAAACTTAGAGAGAGAGAGTAATCACCTTCGTTAACATAATGCAAAGCTTCCTCAAGTGAGTCAACATTGTTAATGTTGTTTCACCTAGCATTCAAGCATGACTTGCAAGAGTCAAAGGTGTGATGACTCAGTGGTTGAGCAGTGGCGGATGTTATCACTAGGTCACAGGGTCAAACCCAGCCGGCGACATCTAGGGTGGGAGGGGTTAAGGGATTAAAAAAAAAAGAAAAAAAAAAAAGCATGACCTGAAAGAATCTAACATCCATCGAATTCAGCCACGCTTCTTTATATGAAATTTGGCCATGCTTCTTTATCCAAAAAGGACTTGGGCTAAGCAACCAGAATAAAGAATAAGAAGATGACTGAGCCCAAAAATTTGTAATATATATGCATGAGAATATTGAACATAAAAAGCCACTAGCTAGCATCAATCCCTCAATAACTCCATAAACTCAAATTCCCAACCTGGAAATGAAAATAAGATCCTAGTAGGCTGTCATTCTAAATATAAATTATGGGAGTTCTTCCTAACTTCACCAATTAGCCTCCCATCCTCTAAGTCATCTTAGCTACCTTTTAAGGCAGCAAAACATTGGTTTTCACAAATACCTTTACAATAATGTGACTGTAAGTTAACCTGTACTTCGGAAATTTTATATCTATAGCAAGCAAATTTATGAACATAAACTTGATTTATTTACTTCATTGGACAAGACTCGGTCATTCCTTGATTATTAAAGATACCAAGAAGCTGAAAAGCCAAAGACATTGTCGAGAATCTCCAATTTTCACAGAACATTAGTCGATTTCATCTTTATTTTGAAACTTAAAATGCACAAAAATCATATAACACTGTTACTAAAGTAAGAAGAATTTTAGTAGGCATGTACTCATCCTTGATTCCTTTGTTTAATGACCTGAAACATCAAAGGGTCACAAACATTACTAAAATTGTGTCCTTAAAAAATCAATACAAAAAATAAACATCTCATATTCTCCGAATCATAAGGCTTTACAAATACAATGACAATTAAAACATTATGCCAATTAAATCCCATGGAACCAAGATAATCGACTAAAAAACATGGAACCAAGATAATCGACTAAAAACAAAAGAAAAGAAAATGTAAGTCATACTTCCAACAGAGTTAACTACGACCACAATCAGAACATGTAGAGCATGAACCATTTGTAATTGTCAGAAAGAACCAAACACTTTGAGACATTAAGAAAGGGGTGCCAAATCAAATTTTATCGTAGTTTAATCATTTTAAATTAACAAACAAAAAAAGTGACACGAGTGGTAAGAAAATGGAAAAATGTCCAATATATACGTACCTCCACCCCCTCGCTGGACACGACTCTAACACCTCTTGATCATTAAAGTCACCAAAAACCTGGAAAACTAATAGCATTGCTGAGAATCTACAATCTTAATAAAATATTAATCGATTTCCTTTTTATTCTAAAACTTAAAATATACAAAAATCATATAACACCATTATTAAAGTATCAAGAAATTTAATAGGCATTTGTTGCTTATCCTCAATTCCTTTGCTTAATGGCCTGAAACATAAAAGGGTCGCAAGCATTACTAAAATTGAGTCATAAAACAAAAGAGAGAAATTTTAAAATCAATAAAAATAAATATCATCTCATAATCTCCGAATCATAAGGCTTTACGAATAAAATGACAAATAAAACGTTTTACCAAATTAAAGCGTTTTACCAACTAGTCACAAGCACAAATCAGTTGTAGTTGGTAAAAAAAATCAAACACCTTGAGACATTAAACAAGAGGTGCCAAATCAAAATTTCATCACAATGCAATCATTCTAAAATAGGAAACAAAAAGCTAAACTAGTAGTAAGGAAAACAAAAAAAGAACAATATCTATGTACCTTCACTTCCTCTTGGACATGACTCAAAGACTCCTCGATCATTAAAGTTACCAAAAATTGGAAAACGATAGGCATTGTCCAAAATCTGCAGTTTTCATAAAACATTAGTCAATTTCACTTTATTCAGAAACTTAAAAGGCACAAAAATCATATAACACGATTATTAAAGTAACAAGAAATTTATAGGCATGTGCTCATCCTCGATTCATTTGCTTAATGACCTGAAACATCAAATGATCACCAACATTACTAAAACCGAGTCCTAAAACAAAAGAGAGAAATCCGAAATCAATACAATAAAAACCATCTCATAATCTCAGAATTATAAGGCTTTATGAATAAAACAACAATTAAAACATTTTACCAAATAAACCCCTATGGAACCAAGATATTCCACTTCTAAGCAAAAGAAAGGAAAACCTAAATTACACTTATGATGAAGATACTATGTCCGCAATCAGTATCAGAACCTGTAAAGCAATGACAAGTGGTAGTTAGTAGAAAAAAATCAAATACCTTGCAACATTAACAAGGGGTGTCAAATCAAAATTTCATCGTAGTGCAATCATTTTAAAATAGGAAATCGAAAGTGACACAAGAGGTAAGGAAAATGGAAAATGGTCGAGTATCAATGTACCACCACCTCCTCATTGGACAAGATTCGATCATTCCTCGATTATTAAAGCTACCAAGAAGTTGGAAAACCAAAGGCATTGTCGAGAGTTTGCAATTTTAATAGAACATTAGTCGATTTCATATTTATTTTGAAGCTTAAAATGCACAAAAATCATATAACATCATTATTAAAGTAAGATGAATTTTAGTGAGAAGAATTTTAGTAGGCATGTGTTCATCCTCGATTCCTTTGCTTAATGACCTGAAACATGAAAGTGTCACAAACGTTACTAAATCTGAATCCTTAAAAAAGCCAATACAAAAAAGAATTACCTCATAATCTCAGAATCGTAAGGCTTTATGAATAAAATGCCAATTAAAACATTTTACAAATTAAACCCCATGGAACAAAGATAATCTACTAAAAAGCAAAAGAAAAGAAAAGAAAAGAAAATGTAAGTTATACTTTTAACTATGACCACAATCAGAACATGTAGAGCATAGACCAGTTGTAGTTTGCATAAAAGATAAACACCTTAAGACATTAAGAAAGGTGTGCCAAATCAAATTTTATCGTAGTTCAATCATTTTTAAAATAGCAAACCAAAAAAGTGACACAAGTGGGAAGGAACGAAAAAATGTCCAGTATATAAGTACCTCTACCTCCTCGCTGGACACGACTCTCACACCTCTTGATCATTAAAGTCACCAAGAACCTGGACACCAAAGGCATTGTTGAGAATCTACACTCTTAATAAGACATTAGTCAATTTCCTTTTTATTCTGAAATTTAAAAATGGAAAAAAATCATATAACACCATTATTAAATTAACAAGAAATTTAATAGGCATGTGTGCTTATCCTCGATTCTTTTGCTTAATGGCCCGAAACATAAAAGGGTCACAAGCATTACTAAAGTTGAGTCATAAAACAAAAGAGAGAAATCCAAAATCAATACAAATAAATATCATCTCATAATCTTTAAGTGATAAGGCTTTACGAATAAAATGAAAAATAAAATATTTTACCAAATTAAAGCGTTTTACCAACTAGTCACAAGCACGAACCAGTTTTAGTTGGTAGAAAAAAATCAAACACCTTGCGACATTAAATAGGAAGTGCCAAATCAAAATTTCATCACAATGCAATCATTATAAAATAGGAAACCAAAAAAGTGAAACTAGTGGTAAGGAAAACGAAAAAAGGCACAGTATCTATGTATCTCCACCTCCTCTCGAAAATGACTCGAAGACCGCTCGATCATTAAAGTTACCAACAAGCTGGAAAACTATACGCATTATCGAGAATCTGCAATTTTCATAAAACACGAGTCAAATTCACTTTATTCAGAAACTTAAAAATGCACAAAAATCATATAACACGATTACTAAAGTAACAAGAAATTTATTAGCCATGTGTTCATCCTTGATTCATTTACTCTATGACCTGAAACATCGAAGAATCACTAGCATTACTAAAACTGAGTCACAAAACAAAAGCGAGAAATCTGAAATCGATACAAATAAAAACCATCTCATAATCTCTAAATAAAAGGGGTAATATTACTAAAATTGAGTCCTTATACAAAAAAAAAGTCAATACAAAAAATCTATCTCATAATCTTCAAATTATAAGGCATTTGACGAATAAAATGACAACTAAAACATTTTACCAAAGAAACCCCTATGGAACCAAGATAATCCACACCTAAGCAAAAGAAAATAAAACTAAGTTATACTTACGACGAAGTTAACTATGTCCACAATCAATATCAAATCCTTTAAAGCATGGACCAATTATAGTTGGTATAAAAAATCAAAGACCATGCGACATTAAACAGAGGGCGCTAAAACAAAATTTCCTCGTAGTTCAATCTATCTAAAATAGGAAACCAAAAAAGTAAAACGAGTGGTAAGGGAAATATAAAAAGGTACAATATCTATGTACTTTCACCTCCTCCCAGACTCAAATATTTTTCGTTCATTAAAGTTACCAAGAAGCTGGAAGACCATAGTTATTATTGAGAATCTGCAATTTTCAGAAAACATTAGTCGATTTTGTTAGGTTGGTATTGGCTAAAGGCAGTCTCACATCAACTAAATAAGGGTTGTCATACAATGTTATAAGGAGATGATCCACTCCCTAATAACAACGATGCCTTTTGGAGAAAACCCCACACCACCTAAGCCCAAATGGAAGGGCCAATATGGTGGTGTTCAAGTTAGGGACAATATTGTTGCTATGTATAGTGGACCAAGGGGTGCGCAAAGGTGCACGATGCCCCAACAAGTGGTATCAGAGTTGATGGTTCGACTTTGACTCGGCGAGGTGGAGGTGTAGGTGGCACATTGTTCAGGGGATAGGCATAAGGTCGTGAGCAAGATGGAGCATCGCATGTGCGTGGTCCGCCAGATGAATAATCCAGATTAGACTCTTGATCCTTGCTAAGGTGGTGTCTGGAGGTGTCCTACAAGTCTGGATGAAGGTGGAGTTAGTGCGGTGGTTGCGACTAGGTGGAGCCAACAACGTCGAGAATAGTCGAGCCTGTACACCGAGTACTACCCACAGGATTGTGGTTGCACATGACACTCGAGGAGGAGGTGTACTTCAAGATGTTGCGAAATTGTGGATGAATTGTAGGACGTGTGACGATTCGCGCAAAAGGTGGACATTGTCGGGATAGTGTTGGCTTAAATAGTCTCACATCAAGTAAGGATGAGTTGTCACAAAGGTTTATAAAGACGTGATTCACTCCCTAATAGCAATGAGGCCTTTTGGAGAAAACCCCACACCACTTAGGCCCAAATGAAAAGCCTGATATAGTGGTGTTTAAGTTGGGGACAATATCGTTATTATGTATAGTAAACCAAGGGGTGCACGCAGGTGCGCGATGCCTTAACAAAGTTGTATTAGAGCCAATGGTTCGGCTAGACTTGACGAGGTGTACGTGGAGGTGGAAGCGACACATTGTTCAGGGGATAGGCACAGGGTAGCGAGCTAGGTGGAACATCGCAGGTGCGTGGTCCGCCAGATGAATGATCCAAATTAGGCTCCAAATCTTTGCCGAGGTAGTGTTCGGAGGTGTCCTACAAGTCCGGATGAAAGGTGGAGTTAGTGTTGGCTTGAATAGTCCCACATCAAGTAAGGAGGAGTCATTACTAAGGTTCATAATGAAGTGGTCCACTCCCTAATAGCAACGAGACCTTTTAGAGAAAACCCCACACCACCTAGGCTTAGATGGAAGACCCAACATGGTGGTGTTTAAGTTGGGGACAATATCGTTGCTATGTATACTGGACCAAGGGGTGCGCGCAGGTGCACGACACCCCAACAAGTGATATCAAAGCTGATAGTTCGGTTTGGACTTGACGAGGTGGAAATGCAAGTGGCACATTGTTCAAGGAATAGGCACAAGGTAGCGAGCGAGGTGGAGCATTGCAGGTGCGCGGTCCGCCAGATGAATGATCCAAATTAGGTTCTAGATCTTTGCCAAGTGAGTATCCTACAAATTTGGATGGGGTGGAATTAGTACGATGGTTGTGATTAGTTGGAGCCAACAACACCGGGAATAGTCGAGCTCATACACCGAGTACTACCCACTGGATCGTGGTTGCACATGACACTCGAGGATGAGGTGTAGTTTGAGATGTCGTGAACCGGTGGATTAATTGTAAGATGTGTGACGATTTGCGGCAAAAGTGAAAATTGTTGGGATAGTGTTGGCTTGAATAGTCCCACATCAAGTAAAGTCGAGTTGTCTCTATGGTTTATAAGGAATGGTCCACTCCCTAATAGCAACGGGGCCATTTGGGGGGAACCCCACATCACCTAGGCTTAGATGGAAGGCTCGATATGGTGGTTTTTAAGTTGGAGACAATATCATTGCTATGTATAGTGGACCAATGATGCACGACGCCCTAACATATTTCACTTTATAAAGTATCTTAAAATGCACAAAAATCGTATAACACCATTATTAAGGTAACAAGAAATTTAATAGGCATGTGTACATCCTCAGTTACCTTGCTTAATGACCTGAAACATCAAAAGGTCACAAACATTACTAAAACTGAGCCCTTAAAAAATCAATGCAAAAAAAGAAACAACTCATAATCTCCGAATCATAAGGTTTTACGAATAAAATGACAATTATAGCATTTTAACAAATAAACTACCATGAAACTAAGATAATCTACTACAAACAAAAGAAAAGAAAACGTAAGCTATACTTCCAATGATGGTAACTTTAATGAGCATAATTAGAACAAGAACATGGACCAGTTGTAGTTGGGAAAAAACACTTTGAGAAATTAACAAAGGGGTGCCAAAGCCAATTTTATCGTAGTTCAATTATTTAAAAATAGCAAACAGAAAAAGTGACACAAATGGTAATGAAAATGGAAAATGTCCAGTATATACGTGCCTCCACCTCATCGCTGGACACGAATCTAACACCTCTCGATCCTGAAATCACAAAGAACCTGGAAAACCAATGGCATTGTCGAGAATCTAAAATTTTCATAAATCATTAGTCAATTTATTTCTTTTTTATTTAGAAACTTAAAATGTACTAAAATCATATAATTAAATTATTAAAGTAACAAGAAATTTATTAGGCATGTGTTGCTAATCCTAGATTCCTTTGCATAATGACCTGAAACATCAAAGGGTCACATGCATTACTAAAACAGAGTCCTAAAACAAAAAAAGATAAATCTGAAATCAATACAAATATAAACAATCTCATAATCTCCGAATCATAAGGCTTCACGAATAAAATGACAATTAAAACACTTTACCAAATAAACCCCCATGGAATCAAGGTAATCCACATTTAAGCAAAAGAAATGAAAACCTAATTTATACTTACGACGAAGTTAACAACGTCCGCAATCAGTATTAGAACCTGCAAAGCGTGGACTAGTTGTATGATAGCCTTATAAATGATACATTTTAAGCCCATAATTCTATATTTGTTATGTTCTATTATCTAATAAATATTCTCATTATGTGTATTTTGTGTATAATGCAGGAATTCAAGTATTAATCATCAAATATGCACAAAATGACACAATAAGGCTAAGTTCAACGACAAAGTCTATTGGAAGATAACACATGCATTAACAATGATTTTCAAGCCCAAGGTCCATAAAGTCAAACCACAAAGCACCATCATTTATGGATCTCGAAAAAATTATTTGAAGATTTGAACATCCACATGCCAACTTCATCCTAACCAAAAGGAATCTTTACATATTTCACCATCCATTCTCCAACATATTCCTTTATTCCCCCATATTCTTTTTCTTATTTTATACTTATTTTATTCCCCCATATTCTTTTATCTTTTCCTTATTCCACCATCCATTTTCCAACATATTCCCTTATCTTTTTCTTATTTTATTCCACCATATCTTTTTCCTTATTTTATTCCACCATCCATTCTACCATCTCACACCTCTTCACCTATAAA
This sequence comes from Berberis vulgaris, assembly GCA_963556465.1. Classification (NCBI taxonomy): domain Eukaryota; kingdom Viridiplantae; phylum Streptophyta; class Magnoliopsida; order Ranunculales; family Berberidaceae; genus Berberis; species Berberis vulgaris. The sequence goes on from OY747132.1 coordinate 61,046,878, forward strand.
TACATCATGCTTGGAGTATACTGGAGAAGGAAGGAAGAAAGACAAAGAGTTGTAATCAAATTGAGAGAAGTTGTAGTATTTGTAGAGTTTAGAATAATAAGTGAAGGGAAGGCCTAGAGCTTACCATATTTGGCTAACATCCCACCTTAGGGTGTGGGTGAGCCCATGGGAGGATAGCTTCAAGATGGTTCTCTTTTAGCTTAGTTATTTCCAAGTTTATGTATTAGAGAAGCAAGTAGTTAGATTGATCTTGTAACTTGATTATGTCATGAATCAATGAAGTAAGTTGGATGTTTTGTGTTTCATCATATGAATTCAATTCATGTTTTCTTCTTCTACGTCTTAAGTTTTTATCATTGGAATTTCTCTAACAAACTCCTACTTATATTGTTTACATATTATTAGTCTAAGTTTCATTGTGATTTGTTAGATATTTGATGTTACATTTGAGTATGGATTCCTTATATGCTTTTAAATTCATTTGATTATTTGGTTAGTAATATTAATTAAGCATGAAATCAATTTGCTCATAAAGCCATATTTTCCATCCTAAGGTGAGGTGAGAATCTATCTTAGGATGTGTTAATGAATTTGGAATGATTAATCTAAGAGTGGCCTAAAGGTGCCATCTACTCATGATGGTAAACTCAAAGCCTTAACTCTCACATTTAGGTTTTAGTTTGCATTTTTATTTTAAACACTTCAACAATCACTTCTTTTCAAACTAGGTTAAGTTTCAAAATAAATTTGAAATTTAGTTTTCCGATATTTTATAGCTCTCCTTCTAGGATTCAACCTGTATTTGCCTTTATCTAACTCAATAGACAATCGTTCGCTTGTGGTATGATTTGAGATCGATAATTGTAGTTGGCAGAAAAAATCAAACCCATTGCGACATTATACTAGAAGTGCCAAATCAAAATTTCGTCGTAGTGCAATCATTATGAAATATAAAACTGAAAAGTGACACAAATGTAAGGAAAATGAAAAAGGTACAATATCAATGGACCTCAACCTCCTCATTGGACAAGACTCGAACACTTCTCGATCATTAAAGATACCAAGAAACTAGAAAAATTAAAGGCATTGTCGAGAATATGCAATTTTCAAAGAACATTAGTCAATTTCATTTGTATTCGGAAACTTAAAATCCACAAAAATCATATAACATCGCTATTAAAGTAACAAGAAATTTAATAGGCATATGCTCATCCTCGATTCCTTTGCTTAATGACCAGAAACATCTAAGGGTCACAAATATTACTACAACTTTTAGTACCAAAAAAAAGTCAATACAAAAAAGAACTATCTCATAATCTTCGAATCATAAGGATTTTGACGAATAAAATGACAATTAAAATATTTTACCGAATAAACCCCCATGGAACCAAGATAATCAACTCCTAAGCAAAAGAAAAGAACACCTAGCTATACTTAAGGCGAAGTTAATTACTTCCCCAATCAGTTCAGAACCTGTAAAGCATGGACCTATATAGTTGGTAAAATAAAAAAAATCAAAGACCTTGCGACATTAAACATGCAAAATCAAAATTCCTTTTTATTTTAAAACAGAGTCCTAAAACAAAAAAAGAGGATTCTGAAATCAATACAAATAAAAACCATCTCATAATCTCTAAATCATAAGGATTTATGAATAAAATGACAATTAAAATATTTTACCAAATAAAACCCCATGGAACAAAGGTAATCCACTCTTAATTAAAGGAAAGGAAAAACTTTGTTATACGTACGACGAATTGAACTACGTCTGCAATCAATATCAAAACCTATAAAGCAAGGACCGATTGTAGTTTGTAAAAAAACAATCAAACACCGTGCGAAATTAAATATGAGGTGCTAAACAAAAATTTCATCGTAGTACAATCATTCTAAAATAGGAAATCGAAAAATTGAAACTATTAGTTGGAGAAATGGAAACAAGTACAGCATCTATGTACCTCCACCTCCTCTTGGACATGACTCGAAGACTCCTCTATCATGAATGTTACGAAAAAGCTGAAAAACTAAAGGTATTGTTGAGAATATCAATTTTCATAGAACATTAGTCGATTCTATTTTTATTCTGAAACTTAAAATGCACAAAAATCATATTACATCATTATTAAAGTAACAAGAATTTTAATAACCATGTGTTCATCCTTGATTCCTTTGCTTAATTACCTAAAACATCAAAGGGTAACAAATATTACTAAAACCGAGTCCTAAAAAATAATAATAAAAATAAATACAAAAAAAAACCATCTCGTAATCCAAGAAACATAAGGCTTTACGAATAAAATGACTATTAAAACATTTTATCAAATAAACCCATTGACTTAAGGTAATCCATGCATAAGAAATGAAAACCTAAGTTATACTTACGACGAAGTTAACTACGTCTGCAAACTGTATTAGAACCTGTGAAGCGTGGACCAATTATAGTTGGAAGAAAAAATCAAATACCTTGCCACATTCAAAGTGGGTGCCAAATCAAAAATTCGTCAAAGTGCAATAATTCAAAAAATAGAAAACTGAAAAAGTCAAACAAGGGGTATGAAAAATAGAAAAATGTACAATATTTAAGGACCTCCACCTCCTCATTGGACAAAATCGAAAACTTTTCGATTATTAAATATACCATGAAGTTGGAAAACCAAAGGCATTATCTAGAATATGCAATTTTCATAGAAATAGTCGATTTCATTTTTATTCTAAAACCTGAAATGTACAAAAATCATATAACACTATTATTAAAGTAACAAGAGAATTAATAGGCATGTGAGAATCCTTGATTCCTTTGCTTAATTACCTAAAACATCAAGGGTCACACATATTACTAAAACTGAGTCCTAATATAAAAAAAATTAATACAAAAAAGAACTATCTCATAATCTTCGAATTATAAAGTTTTTGACGAATAAAATGACAATTAAAACACTTTACCAAATAACCCCCCATGGAACCAAGATAACCCACTCTGAAGCAAAAGAAAAGAAAACGTAAGTTATACTTACGATGGAGTTAACTATGTCCACAATCAGTATTAAAACCTATAAATCATGAATCAGTTGTAGTTGGTAGAAAAACTAAATACCTTGTCGACGTAAAACTGGAGGTGCCAAATTAAAATTTCATCGTAATGCAATCATTATAAATAAGGAAACTGAAAAAGTGAAACAAGATGTAAAACCTACATTAAACCGGACATGACTCGAATGCTCATCGATCATTAAAATTACCAAGAAGTTGAAAAACCATAGGCAGTCGAGAATCAGTAATTTTCAAATAACATTAGTAAATTTCATTTGTATTCTGAAACTTAAAATGCACAAAAATCATATAACATCATCATTAAAGTAACAAGAAATTTAATAGGCATATGCTCATCCCCATTCCTTGTTTAATGACCTGAAACATCTAAAGGTCACAAAAGGTCACAAACATTACTAAAACTGAGTTTTAATACAAAAAAAAAAAAAAAAAAAAAAAAAAATCTAAAGTCAATACAAAAAAAGAACTACCTCATAATCTTCAAATCATAAGGATTTTGACGAATAAAATAACAATTAAAACATTTAACCAAATAAACCCCTATGGAACCAAGATAATCAACTCCCAAGCATAAGAAAAGAAAACCTAAGCTACAATTACGACGAAGTTAACAACGTCCACAATCATTATCAGAACCTGTAAAGCATAGACCATTATTGTTGATAGAAAAATTAAAGACCTTGCAACATTAAGCAGGGGGTGCCAAATCAAAATTTTCTTTTTATTCTAAAACAAAGTCTTAAAACAAAAATATAAATTTGAAATCAATATACAAATAAAAACCATCTCATAATCTTTTAATCATAAGGCTTTATGAATTAAATGAAAATTAAAACATTTTACCAAATAAACCCCCATGGAACAAAGGTAATCCACTCTTAAGCAAAGGAAAGGGAAACCTAAGTTATCCTTACGACGAACTTAACTGCGTCCACAATCAATAACAGAACCTGTAGCCAATGGCATGGCAACTCAACGGTTAGAGCTTGGCGGATGGTACCACTAGGTCATGGGTTCAAACCCAGCTTGCGGCATCTTTATGGGTTCTGGGATCCTATAAAAACCCTACTTGCCTTTCAAAAAAAAAAAACATGTAAAACATGGAACAATTGTAGTTGATAGAAAATGTTAAAAACCTTGAGGTTCTAAACCAAATTTTCATTGTCGTGCAATTATTCTAAAATAGGAAACCGAAAAAGTAAAACTATTGTCTAGAAAAAGGGAAAAAATATATTTCTACATACCTCCACCTCCTCTTCTACATGACTCAAAGACTACTCTATCATTAAAGTTACTAAGAAGCTAAAAACCAAAGGCATTGTTGAGAATCTACAATTTTCATAAAACATTAGTCGATTTCATTTTTATTCTAAACTTAAAATGCACAAAAATCATATAACACCATTATTAAAGTAACAAGAATTTTAATGAGCATGTGCACATCCTTGATTCCTTTCCTTAATGACCTGAAATATAAAGGGTCACACCATTACTAAAACCGAGTCTTAAAAAAATTAAAAATTTTAAAAATCAATACAAAAAATAACCATCTCATATCTAGGAAACACAAGGCTTTACGAATAAAATGACTATTAAAATATTTTATCACATAAATCTCCATGGACTTAAGGTAATCTATGTCTAAAAACAAAAGAAAGGAAAACCTAAGTTATACTTACGATGTCGTTAATTACGTCCACAATCGATATTAGAACCTGTAAAATATTAACCAATTATAGTTGGTAAAAAAAATAAACACCTTGCGACATTAAACAGAGGGTGTCAAATCAAAATTTCATCGTAGTGCAATAGTTCTAAAATAGGAAACCGAAAAGTGAAACAAGGGTTAAGGAAAATGGAAAAAGGTACATTATCTATGAACGTCTACATCCTTATTGGACAAGATCGAAACTCGTCGATCATTAAAGATACCAATAAGCTGGAAAACCAAAGGCTTTTTCCATAATCTTCATTTTTAATAGAAAATTAATTGATTTCATTTTTAGTCTGAAACTTAAAATCCAAAAAAGTCATATAACACCATTATTAAAGTAACAAGAAATTTAATAGACATGTGTTTATTTTTTATTCATTTGCTTAATGACCTAAAACATCAAAGGGTCACATATGTTACAAAACTAAGTCATAATATAAAAATAAATCAATACAAGAAAGAAATATCTTATAATCTTCAAATCATATTGCTTTTGACGAAAAAAATAATAATTAAAACACATTACCAAATAAACTCCTATAGAACCAAGATAATCCACTCCTAAGGAAAAAAAAAAAAAATCTAAGTTATACTTACGACAAAGTCAACTACGTCCACAATCAGTATTAGAACATGTAAAGCAAGAACTAGTGGTAGTTGGTAGAAAAAACCAAACACCTTCTGACATTAAACTGGAGGTGCCATATCAAAATTTTGTCTTATACAATCATTAAAAATAAGGAAACCGTAAAAGTGAAACAAGATGTATGGAAAACTCAAAAAAGGTACAATATCTATGGACGTCCACATTCTCATTGAACAAGATTTTTTTTTTTTTTTGAAAGGCAAGCAGGGTTTTTATAGGATCCCAGAACCCATAAAGATGCCGCAAGCTGGGTTTGAACCCATGACCTAGTGGTACCATCCGCCAAGCTCTAACCGTTGAGCTGTCATTGAACAAGATTGAACACTAATCAATCATTAAAGATACTAAGAAGCTCGAAAATCAAAGGTTTTGTCAAGAATCTGCATTTTTCATAGAAAATTAGTCGATTTCATTTTTATTCTGAAACTCGAAATGCAAAAAAATCATATAACACTATTATTAAAGTAACAAGAAATTTAACAGGCATGTGATCATCCTCAATTCCTTTGCTTAATGACCTATTACATCAAAGGGTCACAAACATCACTGAAACAAAGTCCTAAAATGAAAAAAGAGAAATCTAAAATCAATACAAATATAAAAATCTTAAATCTCCGAATCATAAGGCTTTATGAACAAAATAACAATTAAAACACTTTACCAAATAAACCCCTATGGAACCAAGGTAATCCACATTTAAGCAAAAGAAATGAAAACCTACATCCTTACGATGAAGTTAACAATGTCCACGATCAGTATCAAAACATGTAAAGCATTGACTAGTTGTAGTTGGTAAAAAAATAAAACAACTTGCTACATTAAACTGGAGGTACCAAATCAAAATTTTGTCGTAGTGCAATCATTATGAAATAGTAAATTGAAAAAGTGAAACAAAAGTATGGATAACAGAAAAAGGTACAGTATCAATGGACCTCTACCTCCTCATTGGACGACTTGAACACATATCGATCGTTAAAGATACCAAGAAGTTGGACAACTAAAGGCATTGTTGAGAATCTGCAATTTTCAAAGAACATTAGTCGAGTTCATTTGTATTCTGAAACTTAAAATGTACAAAAATCATATAACGTCATTATTAAAGTAACAAGTAATTGAATAGGCATGTGCTCATCCTCAATTCCTTTGCTTAATGACCAAAAACATCTAAGCGTCACAAACATTACTAAAAATTAATTCTAATACAAAAAAAAAGTCACTACAAAAAAGAACTATCGCATAATCTTCGAATCATAAGGATTTTGACGAATAAAATGACAATTAAAACATTTTACTAAATAAACCCCCATGGAACCAAGATAATCAACTCTTAAGCAAAATATAATAACACCTAAGCTATACTTATTACGAAGTTAACTACATCCACAATCAGTTTTAGAACCTGTAAAACCGTAGACCCATTATAGTTGGTAGATAAAATCAAAGACCTTGCGACATTAAACAGGCCAAATTAAAATTTCCTTTTTATTCTTAAATAGAGTCCTAAAACAAAAAAGATCAATTTGAAATCAGTACAAATAAAAACCATCTCATAATCTCTAAATCATAAGGCTTTATGAATAGAATGACAATTAAAATATTTTACCAAATAAACCCCCATGGAACAAAGGTAATCCACTCTTAAGTAAAGGAAAGAAAAAACTGAGTTATACTTACGACAGATTTAACAACGTCCGCAATCGATATCAAAATTTATAAAGCAAGAACCAGTTGTAGTTGGTAGAAAATCAAACACCTTGCGACATTAAATAGGTGGTGATAAATCAAAATTTTGTCGTAGTGCAATCATTATTTGACAGCGACCGTTGTGGTGTGGGCAGTTCCTCTGGTAGTCCGCATTGCCCCCCATCTCGTTCCAGATCATATATCAAGGTATTGAAAGGTCTGTTAGACAATTTGCTTCCTTCTCTTTCTTTGGATTTCACTGAGCCGACTCGCAACAAAGGATCGACTACTGGTGACAAAGGGAAGGTTGTGGATGAGGGCCTAGGTGCAGTGGAGACTACAAAGGGCGGCGCTAGCGTGATCCTGCATCTGAATGCGCAGATGAGTTTGTTTGCTCTAGACTTGGTGAAAATGAGCAACCAGGCCTGACACCAGGAGGTTGATGTTGATTATACTTCGAGGAAGCGTATAAGCAGACGTTATAGCTGGCTGGCGAATTGCGTTTCGAAGCCTGAAGAGGATGCACTGGAGGAGCGCGTGGATAAGGGGTTGAAACACCTTATGCTGGAGATGTCCCAATTGAGCCAGGTGGTCATCGCTGAGACATAAGTTGAGGCCACTCGTGAGAGGGTATCACCATGGAGTGTGTCTTCTCGACTTTGCAGAAGTCGTATTCTGATGCACTTTTCGAGATTGAGTCGCTGAGAAAGCAGATTGAGGAAAGGAGGCTGGAACAGTCAGCCGTTGATGCCGAGACTCAGAGGGTTCGTTAGGAAGCCCTTGAGTCTGAATTAGCAGAGGCGATGTCCGCAAGGGACATATCTAGACAAGAGCTGAACTTGGCTCATCGTGATCTAGAAGTTGCACAGGAAGATGCGGCTAAGATGCGTTCTGAATTGCAGTCTCTTATTGAGAAGAATACCATGAAGGAATCTGAGTGGGTTGCCTAGAGACAACAATTAGAGGCCGAAGTGGAATTCAATGCTTGGGAAGCAAGGAAAGTTGGGGACCAACTTCTCCTGGAGCAACATGAACTTAGAGCAGTTAAGAGTAGCCTGATTACTGAGCAGTTTCAGGTTGATGCGCTGACAGGCAAGCTGGAACTGTTAGAGCATGAACTTGCTGAAGCAAAGGCGCGCGAGGAAGAGTTTCTCAAGGTGCAAGGCAAGTGTGAATTTCGTTGGGTTGTGCATGGGAGGTTAGAACTGTTGACGCTGGTGAAGGAGGAGCATCCGAAATGGGACCATGTTTATTACAAGAAGATGTCTTATGCAGACTTTGGAATGGTCTCTGAGTCGTCATAAGAAGAGGGCAATCCAGATCATGGCGCTCATGCTGAGGCACGCACAGATGCAACTCATGTTTTTTTTCCTGCTAGGCTTAGTTATCTCGTATTTGTACCTCCTCCTAATGAGGAGTAAATTTTGTACATTTGTACTTTTTATTTCAACTGTTAATTAAAACAGGTTTATTTTTACTATGCTTTGTACCCGTATTTTGTTCGGTCTCCCTGTTGCGTGTTTTCTATTTTGCCTTGTCGTTTTACTTTGACATAGGTCCAGTTGGGTTAGCAAGAAGTCGAGTAGTCTGTCTGCTATTGAGAGCTCGACCATTTTTGTCGCGAATAATTTTGGCATGTTCTTTTATGAGGTCTCAGAGTTGCTATCACGTGATTGCGTCCAATAGTGGATGCTCTGTGGATGGTTTGGCAGTGGGCTACACTACCTAGACCGCAGCTCATCCTTAAGGTAAGTCGTTGGAGACTCAAGTCATGTATCTGACTATTGGTTGCGGTTATTGGCATGAGTGAACTGTTGTAGCTGAGCACATGCATTATAGTTGAAGAAGAGCGCTTGGTATCCCATACAACATTCGTTCGCGTGTTAGCGGGTTGATCTTTGGGTTGGCTCAAGTGGCCATTGCTGGTAATGGAATGTCAGCTTGTGTGAGCGTGAAGACGCTGCTTGACCTGTAATCGAATTCGGTGACCGCTGTCTTGAAAAAAAATAGTGGTCTCGTGACGAGTCATTGACAACAGTCTCCCACCTTCTGAACCAACTATACCAACGTTGGAGTCTTCGAATGTTCTGACATTTGTGCCGACAAGTCTTGATAAGACTTGCTATTATATGTGGTCATCTGCTCTGGGTGAGCACTCAATTGGTTCGCTGAGACCGTGTAATTTCTTCTCGTATTGCAAAGAAGAATTACAGACCTTCTCGCAAGGGGCGAGTTTGTCATTTATGTGATGGTGCGTTGTCGGTGCTTCGAACCGTCTAATTTCTGTGATAACACCAGCAACCAACTTTGGAGCGGCTGTTCTTCTACCCCGTTTGCTAGCCTTGACACGTTGTGTTGCGCTAGAACTCGAAGTTGCGGGGCAGAGTGAAGTTGGACATGGCCCGTCAGTATGGCCCATTGAAATTTAGACGCCCCTCTCATCCCTCCTCGGGAGGGTGCACTCGATCTGTTTCAACCTGATACTTGTCCCAAGTTCGTCTAGTTGAGCAGATCGAGCGTGTGAGTTGGTTGTAGCTTTGGCTGGCATGTCGCGGAGCCTCCGGTTGCTGATTTTGTACCACCTCAGGCCATCTTTGAGGAGTGTGTCCATAGAGGCATTGAATTGAATGTGCTCTTTCATACTGCACTTGCTCGTGGAACATCTTCTTCAAAGAAATCGCTGAGTGGAACTCTAAAAAGGCTTTGTCGTCTACCTTGGGTACCATTGTCATCGCTTATGAGTCATCTTCTGAAGCTGGATCGTTTAAGAGAATCTTTAATGTATGTCGCATCAGATTTAGATGCTTGTAGTTTGTAGTCTTTTGTACCCGCCTCTAGGTGACTGTTGTTACATCTTTCCAGTAATCAATAGAGTGTGTTTGCGTAATTATCTTTTATTTCTTAAATGATTGCAAATCACATAAGCTTCTAAGAATTAAAACTCTACATTGACTACTAAAAGAAAACTAAGCAACTAAATAGATTGACTGTTGGCGAAGAAAGGTCGATCTGGCCTTGAAGTGAATTTGCTTGGCCCTTGCTTGGATTGTGAGTACCTTCAGCGAATAACCAGATTTCACTGACGTCGTTTAGGTTACTAAAGAGTAAACCTTGCGTGGGAGTGTCCTTCCATGCCCACTGACAGTCGTGTGGTCATGCTCCTGTTTGCAATGACATCTCCGCTGGTCCTGACGTTTTGTCAGGTTGGAAAACGGACTGTTCATGCCATGCTGGAATATTCTCCGCTACTAAGTTGAGCCACAATTTTTGGGATTTTGCCTCCATCTGGGTGGAGTGACTTCTTCGCAGTTCCTGTGTCTGGCTTCTGATTAACTTGTCTGGGGGGCTCCAGTTGGGTCTAGAAACATTATATCTGCTTTAGTGCAGCATAGTGGCAGCCTTGTGCCGTTGGTTGGTCCCCACAAATTGTTCCTTTCGAGTAGTTAGCGGTATACTTAACGCACTAGTAAAGGGTGGAGACTACTGCTTTCATCTGGTAAAGCCAGGGTCTTCCCAAAATGCGGTTATAGGTAAACGGAGCGTCTACCACCATGAAGTCCAAGAATAGGACATTCCTTAGCTGTGGCTTTCCTGCTACCACTGCTAGCCTTATCTTCCCGACTAGGAAGCATTTCTTACTGTTGAATCCAATCAGCAGGTAGTTGGAGGACATTAGGTTTTCTTCCTTGAGGTCCATACTGCGGAATACGTTGTATAACAGGACGTTGAGAGAGCTTCACGTGTCAATTAGGTCCCTCTTCACTTCCCACCTCGCAATATAGAGCGAAATGACAAAAGCATCATTGTGCGGTGCACAGATTCGAGGTCCTTATCTGTAAAGGTTAAAGTTGGGATTGGGCTCTGCACCGGCAATCAATATGTGTCTGTCCTCATTTGTTGGTAGTGTCCACAACTCAAACAATGTCTGCTTGTGGGACCAGTTTGATTGTTCTTTTTCTGATCCGACTCCGTAAAGGACATATCTTATGCCCGAAGTCTCCTTCTCAATCTCTTTGACTGCTTCTCCCCTTTCCCTAGTTCAGTCATGTCACTTTTCTGAACCCAGAAACGCCTTTAGTTTGCCCTTGCGAATCCAATATTCGATCTCATACACCCACCTTATGGTATTAGCAATACTTGTTGTTGTCGCGTTTGAAGGGGCCTTCGCGCTGCTTTGGGGGCCACTTCAGATCTTCCCAATTTTTCATAGAATAAAAGACATTCAACAAGCTGGAATTGAGGGGGTCATGGATCTTAATTCAACATAGTTGGAAGATTTCTCTGGCCTGCCACGGCCAGAGTCCGACTTGTTGTCGTTGCGCTTTCGCTTTTTCCTTTCTTCATAATCTCGCCGTTTTTCCCTCCTTTATGTCCCTTGAAACAGAGGGTTTCTTCTCTAATTCATTTTCCTTCTTTGTTGTTAATCTCCTCCAGGGTGATGTACCCCTAGGCGCCCTTCAAGAGTTCTTCCATATCCAGGGGAGGTTCCAAGGTGAGGAAGTCGTAAAATTTTCTCTCTCTTAGACCCGCGGTAAAAGCCATCATGACTGTGTCATCGCTGCAGCCGTCAATGAGCATCAACTCATCATTGAAATGTTTAACATATTCCCTTAGCGTTTCATTTGACTTCTGCCTCAAGGAGAGCATATAGTGCAGACATTTCCTGATCCGTTGGCTTTCGACAAAGCATGTCAGGAATTCTTTGGCCAATGTCTTGAATGAGTTGATCGACTTTGGCGGGAGGTTGTGGAACCATGTCAATGCTGACTTCTTTAGGCTAGTAGGGAACGTTCTACACATCACTGACTCGAAACCTACTTTGAGCGCCATTACATGCTGATAATGCAAGTGATCGAACGGGTCGTCGGTCCCGTCATAGAAATCGAGCTTTGGAGGGCTTAACTTCTTTAGCAAAGCCTCGTTCATGATGCGGTCCATGAACGATGGAACAGAGAGGCGGTACTGTACATCAAGGTCATGAGCCCCTCGGCGGAGGGGGTTCTACGGGGCAAACATGTCTTTCCTGAAATTCAGATCCACGTTGACTGCGTCGCCACCTCTAGGCCAATGAGAACTAGCAGAAGCTTGACTCTCATGTGCATGTTCTCTATTGTCCTCTGGAGATTTAGGTTTGTGTTGCTTCTGATCTCCATCAGCAGGTGGAGGGTTTTGTTGTATGAGAATTTCCACTGCTTTAACGATCTGTTATATTTGTGTGACAGCAAATCCATCCTGGGGTTTTTCGTTGCTGCTGCAGGCACGGGGGGTTGTGAGCATGTTGCCCTTGTGTCACTGGCACCACTAGGAGCGATGGTAAAACACCAGTCTGAGCGTTTGACGTGTCCCCCCGTTCTCTATTGTTGCATGATCTGGTGGTTACCATCTTCTTGAATTCTTAAGAGAGATGATGCTAGTGATTGGTTATGAACTTTGTCGTCCCCACAGACGGCGCCAACTGATGTAGTCGATTTTCGCTCCCTACTTGACCTTGACCTACTGACCTGTACAAGGAATGCACATGAGCCACGGACCACCATTGTGGTGGTCGATGGCACTCCGATGCTAAAGTTAGACAAGGATATGAGGAAGGCATAATGTTGTAAACATGGAATTTGTAGCGTACCTTAGTTTACCAACCTCATGTCTTATTTATAGTGTTGGAGTCCTGGTTCAACCAAATCATCGATGATGTAGTTTAGGGAATAAGATCTTCGTGGAGATCCTTCTCTAATTAGGAGTCGTGTTGTGAATGAAAGTTTCCTTGTAAGACTTGTGCTCTTAGATATGCAGGCGATAGTTCCCAATCAGAGTGTTATCCATAGATAGAAGTTTTCATGTACGACGTATACTCTGGTATTTGCTTCCTAGTTGGAAACAAAGTGTTGTTGGTTTGCCTGTCCGAAGCTGATTCCTGTGAGACTTGTTGTCTCGACCCGATCCACATAGTACTATATTGTCCAATTTGGGCCCAAGGCTCGCACGGCTTTAAAATGCATAGTACTTTGTAGATCCAAATTTGTACATATATAGTACATCATCCTCCCGCACCCAGGCGATGTGGGACTATGATCTTCCTTTTGTAGTTTGCCAACCCTCTTGGGATCCATGGGCTATTGGGCTTCTCTCGCACCCTCCCCCTCAAGTCCGCCCACACAAGGGTATCACAGTCCACCCCCCTTGGGAGCCCAACGTCCTCGTAGGCACACTTCAGGCTGGGTTAAACTCTGATACCATTCTGTCACGACCCGATCCACGAAGTACTATACTGTTCGTTTTGGGCTCAAGGCCCGTACACCTTTAAAATGCGTAGTATTTTGTACATCCACACTCGTACATATATAGTACAACACCCTCCCACACCCAGGCAATGAGGGACTATGATCTTCCCTTTGTAGCTTGTCAACCCTCTTGGGCTTCTCCTTCACCCTCCCCCTCGGGTCCCCCACACAAAGGGTATCACACTTGCCTTAATAGGGCTTACGAGTATTAGGGATGATTGTGAGACGTATGGGCTTAGTAAGCTGCTGTGATTTGGGTTGACGCTTGGGCCTATTATTTCTTGAGATCGTCATGACACGTGTATAGTGTAGGAGAAAGGACGTTTCGTTGTATCATCAACAACCAACATACTATCTCACCTCGTTTAGGCACGTAGGAAACACCCTTGGCAAGGATCTGAGTCCATCCTTGGATCATGCACCTAGAGAACTGCACACCCTACAATGACCTTAAGAGTATCACTCAGTGTAGAGATGCTCTTCTACCACCTGGCTCACTCCCTTGAGCCTACTCCCCTTGAATGGTGTACTTCCTGCACCTCACAAAGTCTTCATTGCGATATTTTTCCCAACTTAAACACCCATAAAGTTTTGCGGCTAGGCCCATCCTGAGCCTCCAGGTGTGGGGTTTTCTCCAAAAGTTGTTGGTGCTATTAGAGAGTGGACCACCTCACTATATTCTTTCATGACAACTCTACTTTCTGAGATGTGAGACTATTGTAGCTAGGGCCATAACCCAACAATCACTGTATACTCTATTTGACAAAGGAGAAAGCTCCCCATGGGACACATTATCAAAAGGATCAAGAGAGAGTTGAACTTGTTAGAAGATCATCAAATAGGTCACTAATATAGATAGACAAATAGGACCACTGATTGTTTAGTTGGACTAAACTCTAGTTCTGAAGTCATTGCCATTGCTCCAAGTTTGTTTGTTGAGGACCTGAAAAGATTGTATGTGAAGATGGCATAGAGATATAACAAATGATGTAAAACCTATTCATCTTTATTGTTAAAGGTTTGGGGATACTAAATAACCCCTACTCAATTTCAAAATAAAAATAATGAGGTAGGAAATCAAGAATCTTGGAGTGTCAAGGTTAATGAAGCCATGGTTATAGTGAAATTTCGACTTAGGAAGCCTTGTTGTAACTTGTGAATGGAGAAGCAAATTGTCCATTCAGAGTCAACTTCTGTGTTTCAATTTAGACAAGAAATTAGCAAAATGTAAAATATCCATGTAGTTGTACTTGCAGACTACCATGGAAAAACTTGTCAGGATTTCGAGGGATAGATTTTGGAAAATCTAATAAGGGAGAATTTTGTTGTCTTGCTATTTTGAGAAAATATTCATTTATTTATCTTTCAGGATTTTGTGTTTCCACAATAGAAGGGATCCTTGTTTTTATTAGTTTGCTTCAGATCTCTAAATTCTTTGGTGTAGCTCTGACACATAGATACTGATGAAATATCCCTGAATATATTTAAGATTTGAAATATTATATTTAATGAAAAGTCATTGTAAATTACATGATTTAACAACACTTTGATTAACCAGAAAATTGGCACGTGACGATGTAATTTGGTGACACCAATTGACTAAAGTTGTTCTTTTTTCTCACAGGAATGAATAGGAAGTATCTGAATCTGGTTGGATTTCACCAAATCAAATGTATTTGTACACCAATGAACTAAACTCTTACTATTTCATCGAAGTTAAAAAAAAATTGAGGAATTTGTCGTACAGATTATGTAACTCAAGAAGTTTTGATTGGGTTAAGATCCAAGGAGGAAAATAATCATTTTATGCTTAAAATAGAACAACCTTCTTTAGTGTGCATATCGTGTATAGACAATACAATCAAAATATACAAATCAACATTTGTAAATTGTGCCATTATTACTTTTCCATTTTGTTTATATTACAACATAAGGCTTGATATCTAATAACATAGACTTAACTTTATGGGAAATCGCGAGCAAAAAAAGAAAAAAAAAGTGCTTATACTCTATCAGCTTCATGGGCCGGTTGAAATGCAACTTGTTCTTGTGCTATTACATATCTCAATGTCCAAACAGGTATGCAATTAAACCTAAAAAAAGGATATGGATGGAAAACCCAAGTGTTTCACTTAAATCATACATTTTAAGAATTCAAAGTGGTAGGTTAGGGAGCTAAATGTTGGTGGACATTTTAAACATTAACAAAGACTTGGATAACATGTAACCTCACATTATTGCTAAGTTTGTTAATTTGATCCAATATTTTTTATTGTCTTGTTATTTTTAGAACCATATATGCACCATTAAGACATTGAAATGAAATAAGAATGCATGAAAACTTTATTAAATCTCTACCAAAATTTTATTGAAAAAAGACTTGTAAGTGAGCAGTGTTCTCATGTTATCGAGAAAACATTATTTTGAGCAAGAGATTGTGGAGTCTTTAGAGCTAAAGGGGATAGGAGTGTCCCATGCGTATTTGAAGCTGAGAGGTTCATCCTGATATATAGGATTTCTAAGTTTACACACGTCTCCATTAATGCTTAAGATGGAAGGATCGATTAGCTCCACAGTGTTGAAACCGGGGCAGTTGAGTATCACTAATTGCGAGCAAATGCAGTTGTTACTCAATGTGACTAAGTATTCGATTTTGCCTTGAACCTTTTGCCCAGTTTGTGATTGAGAAATTTGGATGTTATTCAAGGAACATTGACATAATCCTGCAATAGAGAAGGAACAAATTTATTGTTCACATGTATTGTTATATATAATGCCAAAACTTAAGTACTATGACAGTCAATTTTCTAGTCATAATGTTGACCTAATGTTTGATCATGAATGGCCAACAACCGACACTATCTCAAATTTTGCACTAAAAAAAATCCTATCCCCTATATCGGAAAAATATTGAACAATAAAATTTTCAACATATTTAACAATAATAAAATTTCTGATAAAAAAAACACAGTATGCTTAACAAATGGGGTCAAATGAGAATATGGAGTTAGATGTGGTTTAAATTTCAACCTTGTAACTCGTGGGGCTTGGACCTTTGCACCCTTTCAACAACACATAAAAAGGGCATAAGTGGTCAGGATTTACCACTTCTCATAGTTTTGGAATTAGTCTATTGTGGGTAATTTTGTTCTTATGGTTTTGGGCTGAACAAAAAATAATAAATAGATATACAAACCATACATTTGAGAATTGGCATACTACATAAGGCTAAAAAATACAAATCATTTTGTGCAAGTGGTTGCAACTAATTCTTAAGATACCTAGATAAGAAGAAGAGAATTTATGTACCTTGGCTAACCAAGCTAAGAATGAGAATTGCCAGAAGAGATTTTTGAACAATTGGCATTGTAGGGTTTGAAATCTCTAATAGTGGTAGGAATAGGCAAGAACTCTAACTAGTTTATCTCTGATACATCCACACACAAAGGTCTCATTTGAGAAATTTATAGTTATCTTTTTTTACCAAGACGAAAATGTGACAATGAAATTAAATATAAAGAATACACTGTAACTGCCATACTCATAAAAGCCTAGATGTAACCTAGATGTTTCAACTTATTAATACGCAAATGCAGTTTCTCAAAATTTTATTCGAAAGGTTTTGAAATATTAATTTGAAGTTATGCCAAATAAAATGTGAGTTTTTTTTATTCATAACTTAATTTAAAGTGGACACCTAAAAATTCAAACAATTATTTCCGTAATAACATAATTCATTTACAGATCATATCTACTTTAAATAATCATTAACTTAATGCACACCTACACATCTTTTTTTTTTTTTTGGTTGAGATCTTAGGACACAAACTTTGTACAATAACTCAAATACTCATCCATGGATCTCTTTACGGACAAGATTTTGTTTTGTTAACTTAAAACCATTATTAAAGATGATAAATTATTGCTACAGCTGAGGGTTTTTTTCTTCTTCTTCTAACTAACTCCTATATTACTATTGAAAATATTCCCTTTCATTTTCCTCTACCTTGAAAGAAAAAGAAATCTCATTTTCTTTGTCATGTTGTTTGATTGTCATTACTTTTCCTTGGTTTAATTTGCTGAAAGAATCTGCATTTTTTAGCCACTACAATTACAACCACCAACATTTCTACAACTACATCAACTACAAAATTAACCTCCACCTCTTCTCTTGCACCATAATCAACCCAACTTTTATCAGTGCCAAGAGTAACGTTGGTAGACGAAAGTCTATGGGGGAAACCCTTGCAGTCTATATGTTGATAGACGAAGTCTTTTGATAGAGTCTCTGGGGAAACCCTTGCAGTCAAGCGTTGTTAGTTGTCACAGCCTTGTAGCTAGTGTTGGTTAGCCATTGATACCCTTTGTTGTCGTGGTAGGCGTTGTTGTTGGGTGTAGGTGGTCCCGCTCAGTGGTCCCGTATATGATGGTCTCATTTGAGGAATATTAATCTCTTCTGAAAATATGTTTTTCAAGTGTCTTTAGAGTCTAGGATAACCCGTACTTCATCCTTCAGGCAAAGAACATCTGGTATAATTTATTATTTATATGCTAAGTATTTGAAGTAGAACAAAAGTAGCAACAATAGTCAGATCCCTTAGCTCTTCAAAATATGCATTTTTCATTTTCTAGAAGCAAGCCCAAAGAACCAATTAATAGTTTAGATGGATTGTTTTGATAGAGCATTTGTTATATTAAATATTTGTTTTTTAACAGTCTATATAGATTGCTCCCATCATTTAGACTACAAATGTTTGGTAGACATTTGATCCCATCTAACAGTTTATACTATCAAATTGCTTTTAATAGTCTATACTTGATCCCACATACTCAAAACAATCTACATACTCAAAAACACTTTATAAACCAAATCCTTACAATAAACCACAAACAAAACAACCATACAATAAAACTCAAGCAAATCAACCAACTTGCTTCAAATGTGGCAAAACATGACATTTTGCAAGAGATTATAAATTAGAAAGAAAAATCAAAGAATTACAAATATCAGACGAACTCAAAACCATGCTTCAAAAGATACTCATCGAATCTGAATCTGATTCAAACCACGATGACCCACAACTTTACAATATCCAAACATCATAATCTGATTATGATTCATCTTCAAATGATCAAGTTAATACATGTAACTGTAATGAGGTTTCGTGCATCAATGTAATCTCAAAAAAGAAAGAAGCAAATATTTTATTAGACTTTATTGAAAAAATAGACAATCCTCAACTAAAACATGACTACTTAGTAAAAATCAAATCTTTAATAGGCAAACATGAACCAACAATTACAGACAAACCATACTACAATCTTCAATAAATCATTGATAAATTCAAAACTCCAAACCAAAAACCATTAACCTTACAAGATCTCCAACATGAAATTAATAATCTCAAAAAAAAATGTCACAATTAAAACAAGAAAATATGCAAATGAAGAATTAATATTATACAATCTTCAAGAACAAGAGAAACCTGAAACATCTAACAAAAGAAAATAAATACTTATAGGAGAAGCCAAAAAAGAAAAAAATATTCTAAAAATATTTTCACAAATCAAATTTTGCAAATGGTATATCAATATCACCTTGATCATTCACAAAGAATTCAAAGTCAGCACCACTGCATTAATTGATTCTGGTGCAAATTTAAATTGTATTTCTCCAAAATTAATCCCTTCAAGATATTTTGAACAAACAAATGACAAACTTTACATAACAAACAATCAACAATTAAAAATCAATTACAAATTAACAAATGTTCAAATTTATACCATCAACCATTTTACATTAATCAAGAATTCACCGTCTTCAAAAATCTAGGACTAGAAATTATCCTAGGAACTCCTTTTTTGTCAATAATCTACCCATTCCAAACAAGCGATAAAGGAATATCTGCAAAGATTTTAGGAAAATAAGTCTTATTCTCGTTCATTTTACAACAAACATCCAATGATTTTACAATTTTATAAGAACAACTAATCACCAAGGAATCTCCAACAAAGTCTTTATCAAACTTTGATTGAAAATCTTCAATCCAGCCTTGCCAGGACAAACCAATTCATTTTACATGAATCAATATTTTCAAAACAAATTTCAATTTCCAATATTCAAAAGGTTTTCAAAATTGCATCATTTAACAATTTTCAAATTGATAATCTTGCAGCTCAATGGAACGCTCTCAGTCGTTCAGCACAAACTATACTCTTAACAAATCGGATAAAGATCTTGTTGATGATGTATGGAAAACTTTCAAATCCAACAATGAAACTTAAATGAAAGCCTCATTAAAAAGGCTGTGTGAAACATTATCCAAGGCCAAAGGAAAAAGGCATGTCAAATATGACAAATCCAAGGCTCGGTCCATTATGACCATGTAATGCATTAGCTAGCTCATCTTTGAACAAAGCTCATGCTCAGGAAATTTTGCCTAGTTCAATAGCAATGGCAATTCAAAAGCCAAAAGGACAAGACTAGTCTGATCAGTCAAATGTTCAGCCCAACAACATGTCTTTAAGTGATGTAGATTACAGCTTAGTTGATTGTGTTGAATCAACCAAGATGATGTCTCATGAACTGACCAAGAATAATTTGTTACATTTTAATGAGCTCATCAATGACAAAGCATTTGAGGAATCCAATATAACAATTTTTACTAACTTTTATGGCAAAAACGTTTTATCTCTCAATGTCAATGCAGATCCAAAGGCAAAAACATATTTCTATGAAATGGGGTTCATTGGCAGAATCCTATCAAAATCTCCAGAGAACCTTCATTGGTGTCCTCCAATTCTTAAGAACGTTGTCTGAAATCTTGCGCACATGGTGTATCAAGACACTGACAAAATTGAAATCGGGATGACTACTACTCCACCCGAATTGATCAAAGAAAACTATAAAGTCTTATTTTCTCCAGGATACAAGATTTTAACTCTCAAGAATTTCAAAACACAAATTTAAAATTTTCTTCATCAATATGAAGCTCTTTCTAGATTAGAAGATCAAATAACCAAATCAATCATGTATTTCAATATTTAAGCCAATCAAGGCAAAGGTATTCAAGTTCTTGCTGACGGATACAAGACTTTAATCTGCAGTACCTGAAGCAATCCTTATGTAGTTAAAAATACATTTTTCTACCAACGTTTGATCAAAAACAAGAAATGGGACTTGGCTTTCCAAATTACAAAGTATCTCGAGAAATTGGAACAACAACGATCTATTCAATAACACCATCAATATCTTATCCAAAGAAATCTCCAATACGGATGGTTTAACCAAGCCTACCAAGTCTAAATTGGTTTAACCAAGCCTACCATCAATATCTTGAGATAATAGTTTGATCATTTTCTTCAAATTGGAGGTCTGGGAAGGACAGTCTTGGATAATAGTTTTTTTGTGGAGGGTAATGGTGTGGATTTTGATGTTGAAGGGATTGATCTATTTAATTTTGAAATCATTTGGGGTTGTGAATCAGATTTTTTTTCAGTGTCTGACAATTGTGATAAAACATTAATATTATTTGAGCTTGAGATGATTTTGTAGGCTCTATACCATTGAGTGTTAATTGTGCCAATTTTTTTATCGATTTGGTCAATAAGATTGGCTTGAGATAAAATTGTTCATTTGTCAATGGTCGTTGGTTTAAAATATGGAATTGGTTTCGGAAATTTTATGAATCCTTGGGTATTGGATGGTTTATCATTTACTACATGTTGACCTATTGTATGTAAAAGTATATTTGTGTAATTGTTTTGTTCAATTATTTTTTATATTCCATAATGCATTTGATTTGAAGCGATTTGATTGGCATGTTTGATTGGGAAAGCTACAACTTCTGCGCCTTGGGTTTTGTAATATATTTGTTCTAAATGAGGTATTTTTGGATTCTGTGATAGTATTGTCTTTGAGTTTTCAGGTGTTTGTATTTCTTATGACATTTGCCACTATGAATTAATTTTTTAGTATATTTTGGACAATCTACATATGAGTATTTGTTAATATTTGAGTAGACGAAACACCATTTGTTAGATTACACAAAACAATACTAAAAAAAACAATATATACTATCAAAACAAATGGTATTGTTGATATTATCATTAGACTAAATGGTATTGTTGTTGATATTAAATACTATGTAGATTGTTATTTTGAATTTGCTCAAGTATTGTTTTAAATGATATAGATTGTTTTGAGTATTGTTTCGAAATACTAGAATGTTTTTTAGTATATTTGATCATTTAAAAATTTATTTTTAATGACACAACCAAACCACATGAAAAGTTTTACAAAAATAAAAATCCTTGAAATATTTATTTCTAGAATTTGTTCTTTCCTTAAATTTATTTTTCGCAAAACAAACGGAGCATTAGATGTTTATACTCGAAGATTACGATTGGAAAAACATGATCATATATTTTTGGGTTGTTTAGAAAGTACAAGACTAGAGATATAGATCATTAGCTGAAATATAATATTAGGGGGTTAACTTTGATTAAATGTTTGCTCACCAAGGGTTTTTTTTTTTTTTTTGAAAATATCTTTCTCATATCTCTACTATTGTAAAAAGCGAAGGGTATGTTATACAACAACTTGTATGTGCGCATTGGTTATGTTGGGTAAATTTATAATTTTAATTATTTATGAGGGCAAGATAGACATTTGACCAAAAAACATGAATATTTTCTTCTCAATTGAGAGTCCCTTCCCTTTACGCATTTAGATGGAAGCACACCGCACACTACCTTATCCCACGCCTTTCTTCAACTCTTTACCATGCCTCCATTCTTGGTCTTGTGGCAAAAATATGGGTTTGTAAATAATATTGATGTGTCTAAAAGAAGAAGTTACTTTTGATGCAGATAGTTCATGGATTTTGCATTTAGGTAGTAGCAGACACACTATTTTTTAGTTATAATCTTTACACTTCAAAGTTATTCAAATGTATAGAGTTAATTTGTTGGTTTGTTTTTGCAATCACCGACTTTCTTTTCTATTTTGTTCTTAAATATTTAGGGTTCAATTATTTCATATAGCTAGATTTAGGTTTCGTGACAGTTAAGGTGGGATTTAATAGTTTATGCTCCTCCAATCAAACTTTAGAGTGTGTTTGGTTGCATGGAGGAATCCATGAAGAGACCACCTATATCTAAACTAATTTGTGGTTCACTCATTAATCCACCATTAGATTTTGTAATCAATGGTGGGAATGGAAGTCCCGTGAACATGAGAATTTCATGTTCTGGGGGACAAGGAGTGTGATTCTCATGTTCATGGGACTTTCATTCTCACCATTGATGACAACATCTAATGGTGAATTGGTGAGTGAACCTCAAACTTGCTTAGATTTATGTGGCCCCTCATGGACCCTCATGGCATACGATTTATGCAACGAAACACACCCTTGTTTTTCTTTTGCTTTTAAATCCCATATAATTAATTTTTCACATACAATGATAAGTTTTACAACACGATGCAGCGTTGTATCACCATATTGATTTGGAGTGAAGTATTTGACTGATAAAGTGTCAGTACTGCCCATGCAAAGCCTTTTCCAAGAGAAAACAAAACTTTGATTGCAATTTGATGATTGGCGTTTGGTTTTATTTTATGTTATCTCGTGCCAAGGAAACTTGGGCGTTTATACTATGTTTTTCATTAAGTCTATTTTTATACTTTTTGTTATAATAGTTAAAGTTGAACCCAATGTTTCTTTATTGTCCTCTTGATTATACCATCATTGTAGCTGCCATCAAGGCTCATCCATACTTGGGTTCAGTGCTTGTAATGTGAGTTATCGTGTGTCTTAAAAAGAAATGACTTTACTATGAATTTTTCAACCCTTTTTTGTAAAAAAAAATTGTAAAAAAACAAACAACAAAAAAGGACTTGATTATGAGTTGTCGAGACATGAGAAGCACAAGCACATAATGGAACCATTTTGTGGGTCGACTTTGTGCACGCCCACTCTACGATGAACAAGAAAGAAATCATGTGCACGCATTGTGTGTCAAGGGCTAGTATGTGTTGAACAAAAACAAATATGCTCGTTGAATATGAAAAAACACAAGAAAAATGAACCTTCACTCTACTTATGTCTCTGTTTTGGTAGGTTTTCATAGTTGCTTCCATTTGCTGATCTTAAAGTTGGTTATTCTATACTAACCAAAGAAATCCACTTCTAGTAGTTTTGGTTAGTCTCCTTTATATTGGGAAGTTGTAGACTTGATCAACATCTCATAGCCAATTTTTGTTCTCATTAAGTTTGGTTGATTTTTTAGATGGACGCAATGATATTAATGAAGTATCATTGGTTATGTTTGAGTTTGACATAGTACTGTGCAATTTTTTGCTAACATTTTTGTACCAAATATTGTGAAATTTACAATTTAATATCATATGCAACACTTCTAGTTTATTGGCTAATCTACCTTATGTGACATCAAGTGCAAGGTTTTTATACTGCAGGGCAATAAGTGATGGGCTCTAGATTATGGTTATCATACCCTGCAAATCGTTTTAAATTAATGCCTAACATCCAATTGCATGGTAGACATTATTTTAAAATGATTTCAAATTGGAGTGATACTCTACAAATGTTTTTAACGAGCCCATACACTCCAAATAATTTATTGTACACATTGATACAAACTCTTTCAATTAGGTTATTGTAGCATTTAATGGTTTAAAATATGTGTGTACCATCTAAATGTATGGTTTGGAGAACATAAGTTAGTTGCAAATTTGTAGGAGGAGCCATTGAAATAGGAGGAGATTTGAGAGAGAGGAGTTGTTGCAAGTCTAAAAGAAGATGAGTCGTTGAAGGAGGATGATATCAGAGAATGTGCGAGAAAGATAATAGAGAGAATGGAGGAGGAAGAAGAACAGTTGAATTGTTGCTGATGAAGATAACACATGCAGAAGGTCTTTATATGTAACTGAAAACTGAGTGAGTCCTAAATGAGAACCCACAACTAAAATTGGGTCTTGCTGGCTGAATTTCTTAAATGAAAAATATTATTTCAAATATCAACAAGTATCTAGTTATTGTACATCGTGTTAGTAGTGGTGTTTGTATGATTTTATAACTAAAAGATGTGGAGGCCCCAAAATCAAATTCCAATAATTGTTCAATGCAAAACCAACCAAAAAACCAAATATTTTTAACCATCGTAAAAAAAAAATTTCATATGCATTATTTTACCATGCACAACGTTTCGATTTCTTTACCAGTCAGGGGTGATGGATGTCTTGAAGTTAGTCTTGAGAAAATCAAGCTATTCATATTACTTTGCAATATCTCTTTCATAACGAAATAGGGCGGAGGAACAGTGAAGCAGGTGCCTTAGTATGTCATGTCGTATTTTTTTCCCGAATTGCCCATAACAAACTGAACAATTCTCACCATCCTCTTCACTCCATCTTCTTTCTCACCACAAAAGGGTCAAATTCATTCCTATTTTAATACACACAAAACAAAATTGCCTTGAAATCCCCCCACTTTCTCCCCCAAAAATTCTAGGGGTGGGCAACAATCCCGGTCCCGACCGTTCCGACAGGTATGGTCTCGAACCGGTTCAAACTGGGACAAATCGGTTCATATAATTTTTATTCTGGTCATGGTCCCGAACCGGTTGAAAACAGGACGGAATCGGTTTTCATAAATTTTGTGAGACCCTAAGTGGGCGGACCTGAGGTGAGGGTGAGGGTGAGGGTAGAAGGCCCAACAGGCCCAATAGGCCAAGAATGGTTGGACGAGCTACTAGGAGAATCATAGTCCCATATCGCCTGGGTGCGGGAGGGGGATGTGCTTTAAGTGTGTGAGGCCGCTCTACATGATATCACGCGTTTTAAAGCCGTGCGGGCCGATTGGTAGCCCAGAGCGGACAATATGGTGTCATGTGGACCGGGTCATTACAGTTGGTATCAGAGCCTGACCCAGCCGAAAGTATGCCACGTGTTGGTGGGCCCTCTGGCGACGTGGACGTTGTGGGTGCCTGTGTGGCCAACGAGGACGTTTGGCCTTAAGGGGGGTGGACTGTGAGACCTTAAGTGGGCGGACTTGAGGTGAGGGTGAGGGTAAAAGGCCCAATAGGCCAAGAAGGGTTGGACGAGCTACAAGGGGAATCATAGTCCCATATCGCCTGGGTGCGGGAGGGGGATGTGCTTTAAGTGTGCGAGGTCACTCTACATGATATCACGCGTTTTAAAGCCGCGCGGGCCGGTTGGTAGCCCAGAGCGGACAATATGGTGTCATGTGGACCGGGTCGTTACAAATTTTGTCCCGGACTGTTTGATCCGTCCCGGTTACTGTTTGAATCCCAAGCCCAACTCCAACTAATTTTAAAAATTCAAGCCCATGATCAATAAATTACTTTCCCAACCATGTTCATTGGATCGAGAAAAGCACGTCATTAGAGCATCTATTTGAAAAGAGAACACAAATAACAGTAAAATATATCATTTATAAATAAACCTCGTTATCTCAACCAAATGATGACATCTCAACCACTATACTATCATTATAGTCTCCACACTCACCAAGAAGTCTTATTTGCCAAGCTCATTAGTTTAATGATATTATTGATTTGAGTTGTCACAAGAGTAATTGGTTAAAACCAGTTTCTTTGACCTCTTTATTTGAAATCAGCATCTATGCTTCGTTTCTTCTCCCCTCTAATCTTTGTGAGCTTAGACAGAGTGAAAAAGAAGACAAGCAGCAGAGCTCTGAACCTGTTATTCAAGATTCCACTCATCAAAACTCAAATTCTTGGATGCTAAGTAGGAATAAGTTGGAAATAGAAATTGGAAAAGATGCTAAGTAGGAACGTCAATTCTTGGATGCTAAGACAATGATTACTGGTTGTTTGGTTGAATTGTAGATTTCTTCATTTTGAATTGACATTCGTTTTTGTGTTGTTAGCTCTGTGAGAAGACGAACAGTTAGGGTTTGGAGATAAAAAGATAAAGAGTTTTGTGTTATCGCAACAGATCGGAGAAAAGTGCAGCAAATTGGAGGAGATCGTCACCTCCAATACTTCCTCCTTTACTTGAACCCTATTGATTCACTTCAATCGGTAGACTTTATCTTTAGAGAAGCTTCGAGTTAAGAGTTTTCATGCCTTCAAGACCAGTTCCTAAGTTGCTAACTTTTTACTAAGCCCACAATTCACATATCTGTTTGTCGAGTGCGAATGAGATGGAAATGAAATTCAATTTCCATTAAAAAAAAGGATGTCATGGTCCCGATTTGGACCGTCTCGATTCAAACTGGTCCGGAACCAATCAGGTTTACCCAACAAAATGTGTTATCTCGGACTGTTCTGGTCCTGTTTCACTAGACCGGGATCGAAATCGGGATAAGCCCAATTACGAACCGACCCGGACTGTGCCCACCCCTAAAAATTTCCCCAAAACAATTTTGTTTCCAGTAAACTATCTTCTTGTGGTTAATTGATCTCCTTTCGTCACTCAACTTTGTTGCAAGTTTACTCAAAATTGCCATTCTTCTTCACAATCGCAGAAGGAATGTTTTTTTTTTTCTGTTCATGATGACC
The DNA here is from genome assembly GCA_963556465.1 of Berberis vulgaris. Lineage (NCBI taxonomy): Eukaryota > Viridiplantae > Streptophyta > Magnoliopsida > Ranunculales > Berberidaceae > Berberis > Berberis vulgaris. The sequence continues at coordinate 61,073,816 of OY747132.1, forward strand.
ACAAATTTTCTACAATCTTCGAGCAAATCGAATCGATGTTGATTTTCTCAGTTGAAGACCTCGACGGAGGCTTAACGTATTTTAAAAGAGATTGTTCGAGCAAATCGAATTGATGTTAATTCATCCCACATGGACTATATGCATCAAATGTTTGAGCCAACAACCTTTGTGTTCAACACCATGGTAAGGGGTTATGCCATGAATGGCGACTATAATGAGGCAATCCAATTTTACATGGAAAATGCAATGGCAAGGGATTCAATCTTATAATTTTACATATTCGCATTTCTTCTTAAAGCCTGCAAGGGTCTTAATCAAGGTGAGAAGAAGAAGAGATGGATACGAAATGTCTACCGTTAATAAAAGATTTATTTTCCTGCTAATTTCAAACAGTGTGACCCACACTATGGTGGACATTATTTATGAATTGTTAGAAGCCATTACGTTGAGATAATATGGAAACTTCATCCATAAGTTCTCGATAATTTGAATTTCCAATTTCTCATTCTCAACTTTTTTCCTAATTAAGTTATATTTTGTAATATTGCTAGATCTAAATCCCTGAATATTAGGGGAGAGAATATGATTTTTAATACTGTGGTAATGATTATAGAACAACCTTCCATATTATTTTTGTGAGGTTGGTGGTTTGGAATTATTAGACGTTCTCATAATATGAGGTTATTGTTGTATTAATTATTTTGTTTTATCACACTAATTCATAGAAAGTTACTTTCCACATCATAACAATGTTTATAATTAGAGTCCTTGCATTTAGCTTTCTTTGGTGATATTGGAAACAACCATAATGGAGAGTGCCAAAGACATGACCCAAGGACCTGAGTGTCATGCTGCAGTACCCATGCCAACGCACTATGTGGATTTTCTTAAACAAAAATCATTCTCCTTGCTTTCACCATTTTCAATGTATGCAGATGCTCCCTCTCATAGCCAAAGGTGTGATGACTCAGTGATTGGGATTAAAAACTCAGACCATCTAGATATACAAAAAATTTGATTGGTATATTTTGTATGGGGCGAACTTACATTATCCAATCATAATGGTGGTGTTATCCAGTCATAACAGGAAAAAACATTTATTGTTCGCATTGTGCAATGCGGGGTATCCCAGATATCCTGCAGTGCACTCTATGAACATAAATTTTTTTGGACAGATTGCGCGACTTTAGTAAAATGACTATAACTTGCTCATTTCAAAACATTTTCAAATGATTCAAGTTGTGTTTATTAGATAACTCAGAGTACTACAACTTCTGTGTTTTGATCAACTTGAGAATCAGTCTTGAACGAGTACATAAGTTGGCCGAAAGTCAGAAACACTATTTCATTTTCATTGCGAGATAGATTTGCACGATTTTAGTAAAATGACCATAACTTGCTCATTTCAAAACATTTTTAAGCGATTCAAGTTGTGTTTATTAGATAACTTAGAGTACTACAACTTTTTTGTTTTGATCAACTTGATAATCAGTATTGAGGGTTTAAATTGGTTGAAAGTTACCCTATTTTGCATTTTTTCGTTTTGAGTTTGAGTTTAAGGGTTTCAACTTTGAGGAGATTTTGAAAGTTTTTGAGAGAGAGAGAGAGGATATTTGCAAGAGATTTGAATGTGGTCTGAGATTTGCAAAAGATTTTGAATGGGGAAGGGAGGAACCATTGTCGATTTGAATGGTGAAGGGAAAAAAATGGATGATTTTTGTTTATATAGGTGGTGTGAAAAAGAAAGTAGGTGGTGTGAGAAAGCAGCGTGATGTGTGAGAGATAGAAAATAGTGGTCTGTGTAGTCGCCGCCTACTCTACAACCGCCACAAGATTATTTTGACAAACACGAAGCAGCAGGCGTGGAAACAAAAGTGAGGCAGAAAGCTGTGAGAGTGTGGATAGATAAGAAAGAAATTAGAAACATCGAAACAACATCTCCCCCAAAACCCTAAGAACCCCTCTCTCTCTCTGCTCGCTGGCCATGGCAACAATGTCGATGGACTTGGCGACAACCTTCGTGGGCTTACTAACACGCCAAGCAGGGACCGCCACACCAAAGGTTCAGACCATCCGTTTCCCTCTTCTATGGAGACGAACCATTTTTCGTCCTTCATCCACTCTACGCCATCCAAGATCTTCAATCCGTACCACAAGAATTACTTCACTATCGAATAGACGAGCTGTTCGCAACTTCACAGCTTCAGCATCGTCCACTACTACTGCAGATAGTGAGACATCTGACTCTCTCACCAAAATCCCCCCAGATGATCGAATTCCTGCTACCATTATTACTGGCTTCTTGGGCTCTGGAAAGGTTCATTTTTTTTTAGCTTAAAACTCGAATTTTTTACTGTGAAATTGGGGTTCGTTTCATAGAAATATTTTTTAACTGATGACTTGATTTGTTTTTTTAATCTTAACAGACAACTTTGCTTAATCACATTCTGACCGCTGACCATGGGAAGAAGATTGCTGTGATTGAGAATGAGGTATCGGTTTCGGTCTATCATTTTATCTTCTGAACTACTAGTCGATTACCATTTGGGCTTATTTGCTGAACATTTCTAAAATTTGGGGTTTGGTAATTGTTGTAACTGTTTGTTGAGATTGCAGTTTGGGGAAATAGATATCGATGGTTCTCTAGTTGCTGCTAAAACGACCGGGGCCGAGGACATTGTTATGCTTAACAATGGTTGTCTATGCTGCACTGTGAGGGGTGATCTTGTTCGGATGATTGCTGAATTGGTTGAAAAGAAGAAAGGGAAGTTCGATCATATTGTAATAGAGACCACAGGTTGGTAGTATTATTAGTTAGTTTCTCCATGGCTACTATACTTCACCTGAACATGCATTTTAAGTGCCAGTTTTATGTTATGTCTTATGAGAAATTTGCACGAACTCACAGAACATAATGCATGTAATAACAAATACGACCTTTGTCTTGTATTAAGTCAAGGACTAAAGGGATATATCATATATATAATGTATGCTGTGAGTATGGAAATTGTTTGTGTAAATCAAATACGAGATTCTTGCAAATATGTACTCTCCGTGTCTATCACTCTCTCTTAGGTAATGCAAAAAAAAAAGAAGACATTTTTGTAGTGCTGCTACTTTTTTGTTTTTTATTTTCCAGTAATGATTAACTAGATAAGTGTAAGTGTGACAAAAAAAAAAGGAAATTTTTGGAATTTAGAAGCGGTGTAGAATTTAGACTGATATATTACAATATTCTAGGCTGAAATTATAATGAAAAGATGTGTAGAGTTGTAATTTTCTATGGATGAAATAAGAATGAAAAGATGTAGAATTTAGACAGAGACACTACAATATTCTAGGATGAAGTGACCAGATTCATTAAAATAGCAGTCAAAGCTGTCCATGGGTATGTAAGAGAATAATTAACACATAGATCTAGGGAAGCAAAGAATTTAATTTAGGGACAGTGTAAGCATGTATAACTATTTACATGTCTATATGTAGTTGCATACATAGGTTGAGAGAATAATTTGCACAAACACTGACCACAAATATTAAAAAGGAAATAGATTCAAATGTTTCAGATTCAGTTAAAGCCAACTTACACTGAAGGTATGCAACATAATAATGACAAAGGGAGAGATATGGGAGGAGGGAATCAGACTACAGGTAGAGACAATGGGGTATGTGAAGGACACGTACAGAGAAGTGAAAGCTAGAAAGGGAGTGTGGTCAGGTTCCAAAAAGGTTATTTTTGCAAGAAACTAAGGAGATGTACAACATAGCTGTGTTGCGAAGGGTTTCGTTCGTTCGAGGAAAAGAAATATAAACCAATTGCTAGATTGGAGGATTTTGGTAGGGGAAGAGCAAGATGTGGTGGAAGACCATTCTGACTTGGGTGATTTTGGTCCTATCAAAAGGTCTAGGCTCTTTCCCTTTTGGAGTGAGTTGATTTCTAATCCCTTAGAGACTTGATTTGTCTGACGGTGAAGAGGATTCTTCTCATATTGCTGCAGAAGGAGGGTAGCAAGGAGGATTCATCGTAGTTAGTTAATATTTGTTTTTTCTTTGAGGCTGCAATCAAGTCTCAATTTCTCTTTGAGAGCAGATTGTAAGTAGGTAAACTTCTTTCATTTCTTTTTCTTTGCGCTTGTTTTGTCTTAAGGTTTCATTGTTTCTAACAATGAAATAATATTACTATTCAAAAGAATAAACTTTAAATTGTTTTTTAAGGGTCGGAGGTGGGGGGGGGGAGGGAAATGTGGATGCCTCTTCATTCTCAACAAAATAGCAATGGTTTTGCTAATAAGGTTTTGATCATTTTCAACTAAAATATGTTACTTCAATCTCAAGAAGAATACTCTCAAGAAGAATAAGAAGAAGATGTACTAGGTTTAGGGTTAGAAAGAATAAAAGGGTGTGGGGCAAACTTCCAAAGTTAGAGAGAGAGAAATAGCCTTGACGAATGTTGTATACATCAAGGATGAAGATGGACACAACAATTTTTTTTGTTTTTCTACTATAAAGATCAACAAATGGTTGAGAAATTAGTCTTTGGTATCTAGTATGTTTGAATACAACGTCACCTTTATAGGGGTGCAAAGTGGATGGGTTGGTGGTCAGTCACTATATTTTTCGAGGCGTGAGTTGGGGCGAAGCGTTGTCCTCCGCTTCAGGAGACGTGAGAGTTGCGCCAGAGTCACAACGAAGTTGAGGTGGAATCATAATCTTTTTATAAATACTATATATTGTGAGTCAATCACATACTAATCATCAATCAAAGCTATGATTCAATGAATAAAGTATGCAAGTATATTGATGAAACGAAGCGAACTTATCATTTTATCAATCATTCAGAAAGAGGGGAAAAAGGAGTTTAAGATTTAATCAGAAGTTTGAATTATGAGTTTAGGAATCAAGTATTCAAATGTATCAATGAATAGGAATTGAACGTATCAAATTATCATTTCTCAATAAACAATGAACCGAGTTTAAGAATTGATGAATATGAACACTTGAACTCAGCTAAATTATCATTTCTCAAATTATCAAATTATCATTTATTGTTAATTAAACAATGAATTGAAGAAGAAGAATTGATGAAGATGAACACTTGAACTCAGCTGAATAGTTGATCAGCTCCATTTATTGCTGGCGCCTGCTGGTGGAAGGAGGAGCAAAAGGGAGAAGGAGGAAGAGGAGCAGTCTGTTTCAGTCACTCACAGTGACACAACAGAAGAAGAGGAGCCCCATATCTGGTTGAAGGAGGAGGAAGGAGGAAGGAGGAAGGAGGAAGGAGGCAGCATCTGCAAGACTTGTCGATTTAGGGAAAACTCTGATTTGGTATTTAATAAAAACACTAATAAATAATATGGTAATAAAATAAGTATTAAACAAGTAGTTATAAAAACTGGCTATAGGTGCCCCCAAAATTGCCTTGCTACCGCCATGCTGCTCCTGAAGCGCAAATCAGTTTTGGGGTGGGAATTTTTTTGCTGCGAAGTGGCCCTTTAAAAAATAACGATTATGGCGCTGCGCAAACAACATAGATCAGTCGAAGCCAAAACCGAAGGGTTAAGCTCGTCAAGGCGTCCCAATCTTAACCCAAAGTGCAATTGTATATCTCAGAGTGCATTAACACAAATTTTAGTTGGCCTCGATTTTTCAACCCATGGTTACCCATTTAAAAATTATATTGAATTCTGAAATTTTGGATTGTGTACGGGTTAGCCTGCCCAAGATGCATCCTTAATCAGAGGGTTGTTGATGATGTCAGAGAATCAACTTGGATTTACGCAGGGTAGGTTTGCTACGGAGGTCATCTTCTTGCTTAGAAAAATTATAGAAAAATGTCAAAAGGAACGTAAAAGTTTGCATATGGTTTTATTGATATAGAGAAAGCCTACGACAGGGTCCCCAGGGAGTTATTTGGTGGGTGCTTGGAAGGAAGAAAGTGTCTCAATGTTATGTCGATGCCATTAAGGATATGTATAAAGGGGTTGGAACAAGTGTCCACTCAGTAGGTGGGATGTCCAATGAATTCTCAGTGTGAACTGCATCAAGAGTCGGCCTTAAGTTCATACCTTTTTGCTTTGGTCATGGATGAGTTATTGAGACATTTGCAGGAAGATGTACATGGTGCATGTTATTTGCAGATGATATTATCTTAATTGATAAGACTAGTGAAGGTTTAGGTTGAAAATTAGATAGGTGACACAAGGCCTCGGAGAGTAAGGGTTTTAGAATTAATCGTTCGAAGACAAAATATCTAGTGTGTAACTTTGGTTGTGAATCACGAGGGAGGAGTAATGCAATTGAGATCGAAGGCATGGAGGTCTCATAGTGTGAGGCTTTTTGATATCTAGGATTTATAATTCAAAAGAATGAGGCTATTGGAGAAGATGTAGACCATAGGATTAAAGTTGATTGGACGAAATGAAGAATGACGTTAGGAGTATATAGAAGAATACCTGCAAGGTTAAAAGGGAAATGTTAAAAGTCAATTGTTCGACTTGCCATGCTATACGGTTTAGAATATGGGGCCACTACGGGACAACATACGCATAGGATGGCGGTAGCAGAAATGGGTATGTTAAGATGAATGTGTTGTAAAACCCGTAAGGATAAAATTAAGAATGAAAGAATTAGGAGATACTTAGGTCTAGCGTCCATAGAATACAAAATTAGATAAAGGCGTTTAACGTGATTTGGTCACGTGCAGAGGAGATCAAACACGACGCCAATTAGAAAATGTCTAGATTGGCAAGTTAATGAAGGGTGTAGACGGAGGGGATGACCGTTGAAAACTTGGATGAAAACGGTGAAGGAAGACATCCTTGAGCTTGGATTAGGCGATGATATGTGGGAAGATCGCATTGCTTGGAGAACCAAAATCCGTGTAACCGACCCCAAAAGTATTGGGAATGGGCTTTGATGATGATGATGATTAACACTAATTCATGAGAGTAACTGAAGTCAGAAAACGATTCTTGTGATAACTAGGTTTAGTATATTGTGAGACAATTTTATGTAATGTTGTTGAAGACGGTTGCCTTTCTCTTTTTCTTTTCCTTAGTCTTTTTCTTTTCCTTAGTTGAAGGACATTGTAGAAATTCAATGAATCATAAAGCATGGAATTTCAATTCTTGTGTGATGTTGATGAACGAATGATGAATGATGAATGATGAATGATGAATTAACTTCTTGATTTTTGAGGGGAAAAAATAAACCCACGTGATGGAAGTAATAGGATGTGATTAACAAATTTATTACCTCAACCATGAATCAAATATCTGACAACAATGATTCTGTATTTCTATTTCTGAATTTCTATCATTTATCTAACAATTTCAAATTATCAACCATTTCTTAATTTGTTGTGGGCTTCTGTAGTCAATTTGATGATTTTCCTTTGCCTTAGTCTTGATTTATGAATTCTCTTTAATTATGGAACAGCAGGTTTTCCTGTTTGGTTGTTTGATCCTGTTTCCATTCTTGTTCCGTCTGTCCTAAATGATTAGATGGACAGATGTTTTTAAGGAAGACACTAAGAATTTGCTGAAGGAATCATGAAACTATTGGGGAATTTCTTTGATTTGATCGTTTGAGTCCAACTTTTTACTTGAGGTTCAGTACTACTAGTTATTAAAAGGAGAAAACTCGATAAAGAAAATCACAAAGGAAAATTTAGTACTCGCTTTGGATTTTGAAAGTATTTCAATAATTCTGTTACTATAAATTATCTGTTTGCATTCTCAGGCTTAGCAAATCCATCACCGATCATTCAAACATTTTATGCTGAGGATCGAGTTTTCAATGATGTCAAGCTGGATGGTGTTGTTACGTTGGTTGATGCAAAGCATGCTGGGTTTCATCTGGACGAAGTTAAGCCCAAAGGAATAGTGAATGAGGCAGTCGAGCAGATTGCTTATGCTGACCGTATTATAGTCAATAAGGTAAGAGTGTTTATATTGGGTTTAAATTTGCTAGTTTTGGCAGACAGCTTCTCAAAAGCCTGACCTGATAGTTCACTTCTTGGTTGACCCCTGCAAACACATAAGTTACTAATTGGGTTTTGGCTGTAGAAGTTATTTTTTTTTTAAATCAGAAAAGCAGAGTATTGTATATTTGTATTCATATGAGAAAAAGGTGGATATCACTGGAAAAAAGGACATTGAAATCTACCATCGAAGATAGAAGTTCTGTTATGATAAAACACCTTTAGGTTAACACGTGATTATAATTTAAGATATAATTGAATCAAATTGTTATAATGGGATCCTGACATTTTAATCTAGAGTATCATTGGATCACTGGTAATGTGGTTCTTCCTTTAAGTTTTTTTCACTAGGATTTTATCAACTTCAGTGAACAAAATTCTGTGGAGTTCTCTTTATGATGCTCTAGAGTGGGACTGATAGATGCTTTTCTGCATTGAACCCTAGACTGACCTTGTTGGCGAGCCTGAAGTTGCCTCATTGGTTCAGCGGATAAAGGTTAGAATGTTAACTTCTTTCTTAAATTAAACTTGCTTTTAGGCCATGTAGATCCCTCAATTTATTATGTTCTCATTTAATTCACTTCAACACAGAGCATCAATGGAATGGCTCAAATGAAGCGGACCAAGTTTGGCAAAGTTGATCTGGATTATGTTCTTGGGATTGGAGGCTTTGATTTGGAGAGGTTTTATTTCTTTCCTTTTTCATTGTTGCTGGGGATTCTGTGGTTATTTATCTGTGTAAATAATCTTCCTCTCTTTGTTTGATTAACTACTAGTGAGCTTTTGCATGCATTGTACTTTTTGTTTTGGAATTGAATGGTTCTCTATTTATCACACAAGAGCATTTCCTATGGATCCCTTAATATAGCTTGGCTATTTTAGGGGTCTTATAGGAGAAAATCCATGCTCTAATCAATCCCCTAAACCATTCCCTAAAATAACTTCACATCCAACTTCTCCCTAGATTTAGGGACAACCAAACCATCCCCTAAATCTAAAATAACAATAAAATATTCTAAATCTTTCTTCTCTCTCCTCCAATCAAATAAATTTATTAAAACTAGGGAAAGATATATTTAAATAATGATGAAAAAGTTAAAATAGGGGATATGGTTGGAGTGATGAAGAAATAGGGGAACCCCTAAATTAGCTTTTGGTTAAAATGGGGATGGTCTTTTACCATTGGAGATGCTGAAAATTTTATGTGTTTGGACAAGGAAAAAGAATTGTATTAAGAGAGGGAGGTTACAAAGTCAGTGAAATTTTTTATCAATCTGTCACTGAGAATGACAATGACAATGACAATCAGAGCGAAATCCAAACCCAGTCTCCGTCAACTAGGCAATGTAAATCTAAGAGAAAAGAAGAAAGAAAAACTTTCCAAATTTCTTTCTAGGACTTGCTCCACCTCCAAAGACTTTTTCAAATACACATGAAATAGCTGATCAATCCACAATACCACTAGGCAGATTTGACCAGACCAGTGCAAGCCGGACCAGCACCAGCCCCCAGGCTCCCCACCAAACACTTCCTCTCTGATGCATTCATGCTGAAAACAAGCAAACACCACTGCACAGTAGACACAAACCCACCACTCCAACCCTAAAGCAGTAAGAAGAAGAAAAAGAAAGAGCGACCCACACAACAGCCCACATACAACTGATAACCCCATCATCAGCAAAAAATCATCCTTACTGAGTCACTGGTGATTCCCATCGAAAGCATCGAGGCGCTCAAGATGTTCTCCACCTTCATGTCTGCAATCTCCATGTAGTTCATCATTCATCAATCGCCAAATGTCTGCAACATTGCTTTTACCGGATCCATTCGCCACTGAGAGATCACTTCGTCGTCCCTCCTTGTGCGAACACTCTAAATTGAACTAGTCCGGTCAGCTCAAGATCTCTTGCCAGATCTCGAACATAAATCCTCAAGTATCCCATAGTTTTCTTTGTTTAAAGCCTAGTCAATCATAAGCACCTTGCTAACAAAATTTAAACCTTCTAATCCTACCTATTCACCCTGACCATTTCCCACGCCTGTAACCACCTCCAAAAATCAATTTTCTCCTATGATGTAACGTTTCTCTCTTGTAGATATTATCTCCGCTTAGCCCACCGTTATCTTGAGGTTTAGCTCAAACCATTTATTTAAGAATCAAACCCATGTCACACTTTTCAGTGCTTGTCACCGCCACCTTAAGATGGAGCAGTCCTCGGCTATGATGCCAACAACCCCTTGCATTACTAATACTGTCCCCACTCACACCCACACTATGGGATACTTTCTGGTATTCATTTTGCATCCCTTAGTTCTGATATAATACCATTTGCAATGTAGTATGAGTGTGTGTATACATTTGTTTTTGGTGAATTATTTCGTTTATTTATTATTATTTTTACAATTTTAAACTACGACAATGTTCCAAGTCATAATGGGCATGCAAATTGCTTCCTTCTGTTGTTTGAACTATGATGTTTCCACTAGGTTTTTTCATATATCATCATTTCTTATTTTACATATACTGTTATTAAATTTCTGAGTAACTTAATTGGGGCATTGCCAGGATTGAGAGTGTTGTCAATGAGGAAGGATCAAAGGAGGAAAAAGGGAGTCATGATCACAATCACAAACACGAACACGGTCATGATCATGACCATGATCACCATCACCATGACAAACATGAACATGGTAAGTCTCTACTGTATAATGATTTATGCAAATTTGTTACATGATACGAATTTTGGAGGATAGTTGAAAATGTGAACAATGATACTCGTGAATGAACGACCACCATCGTCATCATGACAAACTTGACATGGTTGGTCTTTCTATGATCCTTGGCTTTCTTGCTAGTTGCTATAAATCATTTGACACTATACAAGTTTTGAAGCCTTTTTTTTGTGTGTTCAATTTGTACATGTTGAAGATAGTATTTAGAAGTATTGATAAGTATAATGATGCTTATGACATCATTGACTTCCCAACTCATCCTATTAGCATGAGATTCTCAATTCATCTCTATTCAACTACATCTCGTTTCTTGTGGAAGGGAAGCCTTTTAACTTTTTTATCAATCAGCCACACTCTAGGATCTTAATGAAGTTATGTGAACATGCTCCTGGTCTTTGCATTTGATTTATTTATGGGACTTCACACACATGTAAAAGCAAGTCTATGCAGTGTTGTTAAAATCAAATCGTACACGTCGACTAGCATTTTAGCCGAGTCGTACTCCATGCGAAGTTAGGCCAAATCGCAACTGCTCCATATCATGTGACTCGTTTCAGGTTGAATCGCAAATTGCGATAAAAGTCGAATCGCGTGACTCTAATTCATCAGAAGTCAGACCTAAATTTTTCACTAAGGATGGAAGAAAAGAGGGAGAAAGATAAGGGAAAAGGGGAAGGAACAAGAGAGGAGAAAGGAGGGAGAGAGAAAAGAAAAGAGGAGAAGTACCAAATCTCTATTTCCGTTGGCGGCGCGGTGCTCACACACAAAGTATGAAAGAGTTTAAAACCCTATACTATCATGAGCTTTAAGTTATTGGGCCTAAGTTTACTTAAAAAGGCTTTGGATAGTTAAACCAACTATAACTTGACATTAAGACCTTAGGACAACTTCAAATTAATAAAATCATGGACATTATCGATCAAATACAATACTATAATTGCTTAAAAATTGAAAAAAAGTTTACGATAGGTTTGTAATGAATGAAATTCACATATTAAAATTTGTTTTTTTGTTATATTTGAGTCTTTTGATTCTCGATTCGATTTTTCAAAAAACTCGAACGATTTTCGATTTGAATAACATTTTGATAACCTTGGGTCTATGCAGTTAAAATGGATAACAGACCCGGAGCATTATAGGTTATAACGGTATATAACATGATATTTCGTTAAATATATTTTTAATACCCCACAAAGTTTGATGTATTATAGAGACAAAAAAGTAAATTATGTTTATAACGTTAAATTAAAATGCATCAAAACATTCATAAAAAAAATATTCCCATCATAAGAGATCGAGATCGCAATAGAGTGCGATTGACTCTTTGTTTTCTTTTTTCATTCTCTGTCAATCGGCAATGTTCGGTTCTCTGTCGATCAGCGACGGCGAGCTCTGGTCCCTCTTATTTGATCGAGAATGACATGGGTGATTTTTTTTATATATTAAAACAAAAGGTTAAAAAAAGCGTTATTGGAAGAAAAAAATGTTATCTCAATAACGACTATATAATGGCGTTATATCAGAACCGTGATACAAAAATGTGATAATCTCATAACGTAACGGCTCACCCCCGTTAAGCGTTATATCGGCATTATAACGTTGTTTTAACTGCACAGCCTTGGGTCTATGCATTGTAATCCTTGGGAAACTATTTTATTGCATCAATTTCTTGTCCATTATTCTACATTGGCAAAATTTGACATTGGTCCTACTTTTTTAATTATTATTATTATTTTAATTATTATTATTATTATTATTGTTGTTGTTTTTATTATTATTATTATATTTGTAGTTTATTCAATTTCAGTCATCGATGTTATTAAATTGAATTATTGAATGCCTATCCAAGTATCCGACCAATTGAAGCTTTTGATTAAACTAGGAATAAGCTCCAAATTAGTGGATTTAGGCTCTGGTGAATGATAGTATTAAATTTCATAGGTAGAAATGGATTTGAGATTCAATTATAAACCAAATCTCAACATTTGAGTGCAAGGAAACAAAGAAATTGAAAGGGAAAAAAAGATAATAAAAGAAACAAGGCTGACCGCTACAAAAGGGCTTTAAGGTTAGGTTTGTGCCATTAACAGGGTTAGGAGCATTTTACGTAGTCCAGTTCACGCAGTTGCACTTTCACGAAACCTTGAGGCATACACTTTGACGAAAACAGAAGCCTGAAACTGTTGAAAAAGTTTAAGCCTTAATGCCCGAAACTTTCACCTCTCCTCAACACCTATATACCTTTTAAAACATTGGGAGCATATTCTTCAGTTCTTGTTTCTCGGTGCGGGGATATCAATTGTATATTATGATGACGTGAGATTTATTTGTTGTGGATAGATCGTCTTGACCAAGGTATGTAGTTCTTAAAGTGCTAATGAAGTTTGTTCATGCTGAAACAAGACAAAATATTCACTTATCTAGATCCTATTTCCTGTTTACGTTTCTTTAGTTTCTTCCTCTTGCCAATATTGTTCTTATTTTGGATATGTCCTTATTTGTACAAGCAAATGGGATTTAATAAGGAATAATAATACACTTGTAACTGGGTAACTGAATGTAAATCTTTTCTAATTTCAGAACATCATGCAATGCATAAAATCACGTAAGGATGTTTCATTTAACATAAAAATTGCATATTGATAATTGACTCTGAACTTCGATGCAAATCTGCCAGTGAATAATTTGTTTTGACTTTACGTTTTTCTGTTAGAATTGCTTCCTCAATCTCCTTTGGTCTGCTGTTGTAGTCCCTAGTATGGTTGAGAATTATAGGATAGGAGATTATTTGAGTTTCGTTCCCTTTCCACTACTTTCAGAGCTACGTTTAAATGTCATAGAAGTCATCTTGAAGAGTAGGAAGCACAGTCATTATGAAGAGTAGGAAGCACATTCTTTAACACGAACAGTTCTATTCTATCTGCCCCAAATTTTGAGAGAGTTGAAAAGTTCACTGATTGAGTCACACGTCTCCAAGTGATCATCTATCTTTGGGACTGGTGAATAGAAATGCTCATGTTGTGGAGGATTTTCTTTTGTTATCCTTGCCTTTTATGTTTTTTTCGGTTTTCTATTTAAGGCATCTCAATTTCTTATGCCTCTGGGATCTTTGCTTCGAAAAAGCAAAGCAAAATGAAAAAGCTCTGCGGTTAATGTGATTGTATGGTAGATGACAGTACTGGGGAGAGGGGATTTTGTTATCATGTCAAGGTTGCTCTTAAGTCAATACACAATTGACCATTAAAGTCGGTGAAACGCCAATGATCGTAGTGAGATCACTGAATTTTGAGTTTGCAGGGCTGCCAAAAAATGTTGTGTAGTTTATTCACCTTTGATTTTCATTCCATGTGTAAAGAGGGAGACAGAACTTAACTTCTTATGTGGTTTGGAGTTTCTAAGTTAGTTTTTTTGATATTTGCCTCTTTCACTTGTCTTTTCTGCATGAGATATTATGATGTTATTAATTTGTTTTCGACAATATTATGGTAATGCAGAACATCACCATGGTCATGATCATACTCATGATCCTGGGGTTTCCTCTGTCAGCATTGTTTGTGAAGGGAGCCTTGATCTTGAGAAGGTTGGTTTATAGTTGTTGCATATTGTATTCTTTAATTGTATTTTACAGTATAATGACAAAACCACCTTCAAACTCTGATTTCAGTTGTGATTTTCAAGCACTTTATTGATTGCTCCAAGTACTTCCATGTCTACTGCAGGCTAATATGTGGTTGGGTACATTGTTGATGGAACGTAGTGATGACATATACCGCATGAAAGGTCTCCTCTCTGTTGAGGGTATGAACGAGAGATTCGTCTTTCAGGTATGTCACAGCTATGATTTCTTGTGAGAACCTTTCCGTTACTGCTATGAATATCTACTTTACATGCACATAAAATTCTATAATATTACAACTTTTAGTCCCTTTTACAAACTCTTATTCCCTTTTACGATAATATTTCTTAGTTTGGTTCCTACTCTATTTTCCCTACAAGGGAATTTGTACAACAGTGACCATTAGTGCTGCAGCTCAAAATGTTTTGATTTTAAAATCATTTACACAACTGAATGGATGTTCTTTCTGTAACTGAAGTTTTAAATTGATAATTATTGATTTGTTGTGGTTTATTGATGGAACAGGGAGTCCACGATATTTTCCAGGGATCCCCAGATCGATTGTGGGGCCCAGATGAACGAAGAACAAACAAGATAGTATTCATCGGAAAGAATTTGGATGCACTGGAGTTGGAGAAGGGATTTAAATCTTGCTTACTGTGATTTGTGTTGCATCACTGAGGAGCTTGACTATACAAAAAAGGTAGTGAGAAGTCTCGAGTTTATCTTGAATGTGCAAGAGGCTATGAAGCACCCTTCAATCTGCTAGAAGTTTTGATCGAAATGTGTGACTATATAATACTCTGGTTCATAGGTGAAAAGGTCAGAACTTTTCCAGAAATGTGGATGCCAAAAACATTTACACTTATGATTGTTTCTCAGAAACTATCTGAATAATATATAGTAATTTATTTGGAGAAATTTGTGTACTTGGCAGATCTGTGAAAAATGAATTCAACATTTGAGATGGGGAAGTCTGTTGAATATGTTTGATGGATGCCAGTTTCACCAAACACCAGATAATGTTATTATGAATTTATGATTATGAAACAATCTTTTAAGTTTTTTTGAAATTTATGCTTGATAGTTGCAAGTGAAACTCAATTGATTTTGTAGCCACATCAAAATTTGGAGTAAAACGATGAGCTCAAGGCTACAAATCCTTGGTAATGTACTACAGGCAGATGGAATAATAACAATTCCGTACTAATGTTGTCACCATTCTGCCTCGGAGCAAATTGATTTGATTTACCTCAAAAGCTTCACCTCTACAATTCTACTGTAGAAACTTGAGTTGGGCATCAGCTGAGAACATTTTTCTTATAGAATTGAATGCATTGCAAAACTACCAAAATGGGCTAGTGATCATAGTCGTGAACTCAGATACATATGAGCTAGGTTTTTTTTTTTGTTAAAGCATATAACATAGATAAATCAAAAGTTACGATTAGGGTTGAACAAAAAACCGATCAAACCGATTTAAATTCGGTTCGGATCGGTTTTAAAAAATTCAAAATCGAAGTGGTTGGTTCAGTTTTTGGTCTCTATGTGATTTTAATCGACTAAACCGAATCGATCGAATATATATAATAAATAATATATTTTATATATAAATAATACAATATGTTTAAAATAGTCGGTCGGTTCGGTTTTATTTCGGTTTTGGTTCGATTTTAGTCGGTTCGGTTACGGTTTGCATAAATTAGAATCGGTTCGGTTTTGGATCGGTTTTGTTAATGGTCGTTTCGGTTTGAAATTTTTAAAATCGACCTAAGTCAGTTCGGTTCACGGTTTAGTTGAAAAATCGATCCGTCGGTTTAGTTGAAAAATCGATCCGTCGGT
Source organism: Berberis vulgaris (assembly GCA_963556465.1). Taxonomy (NCBI): domain Eukaryota; kingdom Viridiplantae; phylum Streptophyta; class Magnoliopsida; order Ranunculales; family Berberidaceae; genus Berberis; species Berberis vulgaris. The sequence goes on from OY747132.1 coordinate 61,089,988, forward strand.
TCGGTTTTCAGCCCTAGTTACGATTACAGTACAAGTGCGCAAGATAAGTTGCCAAATTGTATGCCTCATAATCGAGTTCATGAGGAATATAGTTACAAAATCATGCACTATGACTAGACAGAAGTTGCTTAATACTGTAGATTAGCGGGTGCCACATCCAGCACATATCAGACGCCATATCGTGATTTGCCTCTTGTAGGACAGTTTGCAGAATCCCAAAGTCCCTCAGAAGGATGCCGATCTTCCATTGTCTAGTTTGAATACGCGTGAGGGCTACCTCCGCAGCATAACGATCAACCATAGTGCTATCAGAAACTTTCCCCGAAATGAGATCAGCAATACGGGCTAGCACCGTACCATCCGCTTTTACTATCAAAATACCCATAGCTCCCTGTTTTGAAGAAGAAAAGAAACTACATCATAAGTGACCATAATCTTCTTTGGATCCAACACAATTGGGAGACGTCATTGTCTCATAGAAGGAGAGTTGAGTCTGTGGTTTCGAGTTGACTGAAATTGAGTTTGAATAATGTTTATTTTGGTCAATCTCGGCCTCTGAAAGAGGACCAAAGGAAACATTGGGAGTCAACGGGTCAGATTCAAGTCTAGAAGGTTTATCACTGACCGTTATTTCAAGAATTTGGTAGAGTGAAATCAAATTTTGTTACTGGGCATTGTCAAAGCTACCCAATTAGTGGTATTCAAATCATTGCTTGTGCCAGGACGACCAAGTTCGTTTAAAGGCACTGAGGAAGCTGTAAGTGTTGAATTGACTTTTATGGAAAATGATTTTGTTACAAGTTTGCCAGATGGTTTGGATAACAATCGTTAATTGAGACATCATTTAATCTCTGAGGTGAGGGTGAGCTTTGGCATTATCTCTCATGAAATTACATAAGCTCATACTAGTAAGGGGATCAAAGTCAGCACTGAGCCAATTGATAGGGATAGAAGAAAGATATCAGATATGGATGACAACTGGGTAGAGAAAGAAGAGGTGTGAGACCTCTTCTTTATGAGCTCGACAGAACACGCAACAATCATCGATATGCTTGTGTAATCTAGTCAAGTTAGTCATAGTGGGGAGAATGTTCTGAGTAACTTTCCAAAGAAGGAACATAGCACCGACATGAGCTTTGATGTTCCAGAGCTTTCAGTACTCTGCTTGGCCCTACCTTCCTAGTTGATTGGGTTAGAAGTAGAAGTCTCCAGTTGCTCGGCCACATAGGTTTTAGTTGTGTTTTTAATCGAGAAGCATTTTTTTTTATCAAAATGCCAGATAAGTTGGTCGGGGTTACGAGTTGGCTGAATAGTGATGTCCAAAATTTCCTTAGCCATAGAGCTAGGGAACAAGGACATAATAAGATCCAGATTCCACTGTGTCTCCTGTCCCAATGGTGAGAGGCAAAGATCCGAGATTTTACGGGGTAGATTTAAGACATTGGGGGTCAAGAGGCAATCAACCAGAAGAAGAGTTGGTTTGACCCAACAATCTTTTCAAAGATCAATAGTGGTGCCCGATAACACTTGCCAAATAAGATGTTGTTTCATCTTGGCTAGAGCAATGAGATTTCCTCGCCAAGCAAATAACACATTAACGAGAGTTTTAGATAGCTGAAAGATGTTTTTTATTGAAGTAAATAGCTTTGAGTTGAATAGTGCGAGGATTGTTGGTGAGGAAATCGCTTACCAAACATTCTTTGCCATTAAGGTGAGGTTTTTGTTCCTAGCAGTGGGAATGTTTAGGCCGCCTAATTCGCGGGGTAAAACAATATGATTCCAAGTGCACATATGTTTAGCCTTGATATCATTCGTTCCATTCCACAAAAAATTTCAGGCCAGAGTATCAAGTTTGGTGGTGATTAAGCAAGGGAGACGAAAATTATGCATGTTATGGATGAGAATTGAGTTGAAAACAACTTTAATCATGACCGTACGCCCAGCCTGAGACATAATTTTGGCTTTCCAGAAAGCCAATTTGGAGTTGACCTTATTTAGTAGAAACTGGAAGTCAGGGGCTTTTTTTTTTTAGAAAAGCAAAGGTGAGCCAAGGTACTTCTCTTTTGGGTTATATAGCTTAGATCCGAGGATCCTATTAATAATTTGTGTATGTCTAAGATGAACATTAGAGTTATAGAAAATTGACGATTTATCATAATTCACTGCCTGACCAGAAGCCAAAGAGTAATTTGCTATAAGCTCTTTAATCGAATGGGCTTTAGTCAAGGAGGCCCGACAAAAAATCATAAGATCGTCAACATAGAGCAAATGGTTGATAGACGTGGAGTGACATCTAATTTAAATGCCTATAATGATATCGTCATTTTCAACACGGGCTAGAAGTCTAGAAAGAGTTTCAGCAATAAGAATAAAGAGGTAGGGGGATCCCCTTGCCTAATGCCTCTAGTGGGTTTTATTCTAGGAAGAGGAGAGCCATTGAACATAACTTGGAGAGAGGACGTGGAAATACATTGTTCTATCATATAGATGTAGCCTCTCACAAACCCAAGTGCTTTTAAAATTTGGAGGAGAAAAGTCACTCAACCCTATCATAAGTTTTAGCCATGTCGATCTTAATGGCCATCCAACCCTTTTTTACGGCAATGTTTTATATGAAAAATGTCTCATGCGCAAGACTAACATTATCCGCTATGGACCGGCTTTAAGGAAGACACCTTGATTGGGAGAATTGATGTTGTCCAACAGAGGTTTCAACCGGTTTGCTAAAATCTTAGATATGATCTTATATATGACATCGCAAAGATCGATAGGCCAGAATTTATCGGGGGTGGTAGGGTTCGAGATTTTAGGAATCAAAGCCAAAAAGGTTTCATTAACTTTGGGATCCAAACGCCGTGAAGTGAAAAAATTCTCCACCACCTAAATCGTGTCGTCAATCACGTTCTGTTTAACAATATCCCAGTAATGTTGGAAGAAAAAGACATGAAAACCATCAGGTCCTTGAGCCTTATGACTGCCATACTGAAAAGGGTGGAACGAATTTCTTCTTCACAAGGGATAGCGAGAAGCATTTCATTATCCAAATCAGTTATGATAGGGGACAAACATGGCCTGAATATCAGGGCTAGGATCGGGATCAGAGGATTGAAAAATATTTTCAAACAAAGTGTTCAAAACCTGTCCTATTGAGTAATGGGAAGAATGCCAAGAGTTGGACTCGCCTTTGAGACACAGAATGAGATTTTTTTTCCTGCGCATAAGGGAAGCCAAATGGAAGAGTTTCGTGTTTTTATCGCTATCCTTAAGCCAGGAACAACTTGATTTGTTTCTCCAGAAAAGTTCATCTCTTATGTACAATTTAGAGAGACGATATTCAAGAATGGAAATGGACTCAACATTATCCAAGGAAGGGGAGCCATTTTGGAGTTTGTCCAAGACTGCAAGGGTTTCCGCTATATTAGATTTTATGTTTTGAAAATCCTTTTTATCTCATCTATTAAGACTATACTTGAGCTTTTAAGTTTTGAGATGGAAATTGAGACCAGGAATGAGATGGTGACGGGGAGACAAAAAAGAATAGATGAGACTACGACATCGGGGATCACTGGTCCACACGTGGAAGAATCTAAAGGGTTTGGGACCTTACAAATAGTCGAAACAAGTTGAAGTGAGATGACTCTATGGTCAGAGGTGGGGTATGAATATTACGAGCAATTGTTAATGGGAACCAATTCATCTAGTCAATAGTAACCAAGACACGCTCCAATTTGACTTTTACCCCATTGTGATCTTTCCTTTTGTTGTTCCAAGTAAACTTGGAGCCATTAAGAGAGACAAATCCATTCGGGTGAGAAAGAAAAGGCTATTGAAAATATCTAGTCTAGCTTTAGTTGTATATCTGGCTAAGAGAAAGAGAAGGCACAGAGACAGATGCTTAACATTGGAGAGAGTGATTTTCCTTCCCCCATGTTTATCTTTCGGAAGTAGAATTGCATTAAGATCTCCAATGATGAGGACTGATAAAGAGTGTAACTCAAAGGTATGAGACAAGGAAGTCCAGAAAGGGTTGTGAAGAGAAGGATTTGGTTCACCATAGGCAAAAATAATAGACCAAGTGCAAGGGACTAAATAGCTATCAATAATGCAGTTAAAGAAAAATTTACAGGATGAAATGATAGTAAGTTGAATACATTCTCTCCAGAATAAAACAAGACCGACTGAAAGCCCGGTAGCTGGCACTAAAGCTCCATGTTTGAATCCTAGCCTCCAACGTATGCGATCCATTTTGGCAGATGTTGCTTTGGTCTTAGAGAGGAAAAATAATATTAGGATTGGACTGTTGGAAGAGGGTCTTTAGATTTCGAAATGCCTTGACAGACCCTATGCCCCATACATTCCATGAGAGAATCATAGCAACTTGGGCAACACTTTCTCGGCAGCCGCCCTTACCTCAATGGCAATGGTCGGAACAGTAGATGAGCGACTGAAGGAGTCATCTGAAGCAGATTGGTGAGCTATGGTGGTGGTAGCGGTATGGTGAATCTCTGCGCCAATCAAAGTAGGCAGTCCTTTGGGAGCTGGGGTGAGAGAGGACATGGTCTCATCCTGAGTCAGTGTCTGAGCAGCCCTAAAAGATACTCCTGTCATTTTTCGCTTTCCTCCAGTTATGAACCCAAATTCTGTATTATTGTCAACTTTTGCTTCCCCTTATGCCTGGAATCTGAAGGCACTTGTTGAGCTTTACCTGTTAACCTTGAAGCACGACGAGTTTGTTTTTTGGAAATAATCAATTTTTCTATGGTGGAAGCCATCTTGTTACATACAACATTCAACTGATTAGTATGGCTCCCATATTAAGGCCCTGAGATACAATTTGGCAGTATTGCACTATCCGAAGGAAACATTTTCATTGAACCAAGAAGATCCTCTGTATGATTGAGAACCAAATGAGCATTCGATTGAGTGGCCATCGTTGTCTTGGACTGTTTAGTAATAGCTTTGTAATATATCATACTTTCATCCTCATTTGATCCTGGGTAAGTAAGAGAATTTTGAACTTTGACTCCCAAAACTTGATTAGGATACGGTAAAGAAGTTGGTTTGAAGCCTGGTGAGGCAAAGCAAACATGTTCTGTTGGGGGACGTGGTGGGATGATTGTGATAGCAACTCCATATTCATGAAAGTATCCCATTGAGTCTAAATCAAATGGGGCAGTAGTGGAAGTGGAAAATGAGGGAAAGAGTGACATTGGTGGCATGTGATTGAGTAGTAAGGTAGAAATTTAGGCTGTAACTGATTGATTTGGTTAGAAGCAAGATGAGATGTAACCGGGGCGGACCTACTAAGGGTCGAAGGGGGTAACTGGCTCCCTCAACTTTAAAAAAAAAAATTTATTTTATATTTAGCCTTTAAAAAAATCAATCATATAATTTATACATTATAAATATTATTTATTCAACTATTTCTAAATCTATATATTGGTGTAGTCAGTGATGGAGCCAGAATTTATGTCAAAGGGGGCCGAACTAATGAGTCATAATTAATTAATGATAATATAGTAATTAATTATTTTAACAAAAAAAAATAATTTGAACAATACATAAATAACTATACAAAACATCAATTGCTAAACAAAACTCTATCTAATCTACGGGAAAGAAAATGAATCCAACAAGCTACTTTATAGGTGCACAAAAGATAAATATATGAGAAACAAATCAAATTGGTATATAAAATTAATTAGTAAAAATTAATTTCAAATGTAAAATTAGATGTGGATAAAAAAATGGGTTATTACGATTTGCCACCTATCATAAATAGTTAATTAGAGGTTACTCTATCATTGAACACTATTACAATCTCCTCCTAGGACTAGTAATCAATGTGCATTGACTGTGAAAATGCTCACGTTGATTACCAAAATGTCCTTCAAACAATAATGCACAGATGAACTTCGAGATACAAACATGTATCTTGAGAAAAAAAATTAATAAATCAAAATTTTCATGTATCTCCAAAAAAATCCAATAAATAAAATACAAAACTAGATCTCGAGATACGAATTCATCGAGAAAATACAAAATTTTTTTAACTTCTTCCTCAAAGAAGGAACCAGGTTGATGTGGTTGCTGGTTGTTGATGGCGATGGTGGAAAAAACAACTAAGTCAAGTAAAAAGGGGTGATTGTCGGTGTCGTAGTAAATAGATAGAAGAAGCAAATGAGAACATATAGAGAGGAAGGGGTGGGGCAGGACGACTTCATCGACAAGGGTGGCCATATTAAAAAAAAAAAAAAATCAAGTCAGTGCCCCCACTTGCCTAATTTTTTATTTTCAATACAATGTATTAGTAATTGCAAACATTAAAAAAATTGTTTAGCTTAATAAAATTTTATTTTTGGTCATCTCGGAGCGTATAATTTCTTTATGGCTATTCACAATTACAATTTTGTCGATGTGACCTACCCTACTTTTTTGCTTTCAACGCAAATTTATATGTAATTAAATAAATGAATTGCTGGTTCACAAGTGGTGTAAAACCTCCAACAAAAAAAATATTTGAAATTAATATATAAAATAATAAATATAGAATTCAATAAAAATATATGCCATTAGTTAACTCATACAAAATTAGAGCCTCATATAAATTATTTTTTCTATGAAATTGTATTAGGATCTTATTATGTTCGTAAATTTCAGATTTTTTTTTTTTGCTTCAACTAGATACTTATCCTAATTATTTTGTGATTTTAATTATATATTTTAGTTATTACGCTTATTTGCCCCTTGCTAAGGTTATTGATATTGTGACCTAATTTTGGCTTAAAATTTGATTACATTGAATTCAATTTGGTATATGCAATGTATTTTTGTAGTTGTATTTTTTTATTTTACTAGCTCGGATAGAAAAAAAAAATTTGCTTGTCATTTCGCCCCCCCTTGACTAAAATCTTGGGTCCACCATTGAATGCAACTGTTGTGGAAGTGGGAGTATGATAGGTGATTGTTGGGGACGAAGGGTGTGGGTGTACTCAAAGTTATTGGGGTGACAATAGTGATCGTTTGTAATGGTGGGGTAGGTGTCGTTATAACTAGAAAGTGATTGATTTGTGGTGATGTCAAGCATTGCGTTGAAGTTGAGAAAGGAATGTTGGGAGCAAGTGGTGCACGTGCATCATTCAAATTATTTGGGTTTGGGTCTGTAGTCATTGGGGGGTGGGGACTTGAATGTACTTTAACTGTCTGTGCGCATCTCGAGGGAGATGGGTTGTTACACCCGTCCCTCGCTGGTTTCCACGATGTTTACAAAAACTGATAATTGAACGGTCACACCAGCCCCCCTCGCTGATTTCCTCGCCATTTAGAATTTCTATAACTTCAGTTGTTGACTTCGTGGTGATTAGTGGGAGGGGAATTGGTTGATGGTTGATGGTTGATGGTTGAAGGACGTGAATGATGGATGACATGTTGTATATCAGGGGCAATGTAGTGCTGTAAGAGATTAAAAATTAAAACTGGATTTTGAATTTCATCGATATGAGCCGTCGGATGAAATCCAACGGCTCACACACGTGCGCAGGTCCCTATCTCTCTGTTTGCAAATGGATTTTCCAAGCTATAAATCTCAGCCGTCGAATCAGATCCGACGGCTGTAATATATTCAAAACCTGCCAAACACTTTTTATTAAATCTTCATTTGAATTCCATCGCTACGAGCCGTCGAATGAAATCCAACGGCTCAAACACGTGCGCAGGTCCCTATCTCTCTGTTTGCAAATGAATTTTCCAAGCTATAAATCTCAGCCGTCGGATTTGATCCGACGGCTGTAATAGATTCAAAACATGCCTAACATTTTAATTAAGAGAGGGTTTTGAATTCCATTGCTACGAGCCGTCGGATGAAATCCAACGGCTCACACATGTGCGCAGGATGCCCTCCAGCACACCATGGGTAGGAGCCCCGGGTCCTTGCATGGGACCGGGGGACTCCTGCGCTCACGGGCTCCAGCGCACATATCACAATCGTAGGTTTTGATCCAACGGTCCAAATCGATGGATTTCAAAAGACATTTAATTAAAAGTTTTTGGCAGAAAATGAATCTATCTCAACCGTCGGATCTTGTGGACGGCTGAGATTTATGAATGAATCACTCCTTTCTCTCTCTTTCATTAAATCACATCTCACCTACCCCTCTCTCCCTCTCTCTCTCTCTCAAAGCACAAGACTTTGATTTCATCTCACAGGACTCGAAGCCCATCTTCTCTCACATGGTTTCATCTCACCTACCTCTCTCTCTAAAGGAATCGTGTAGCTAAAGATGAAAGAGGAAAGGCAATTAAGATGAATGCTTAGAGGTGGAGAGAGTTGGCTAAAGATGCAGTGGATGCAGGTGGAAGTTCAGATGTGAAATTTGTAGCTAGTCTAACATCCATTTGATTGTGTTTATGGTCATTCTGTTTTTCAAATCAATCAATACTTGAACATTTTTTTAATAATAATTAGAAACAATCAAGGCAAGAAAATGAGTTGAGAGTGCACAAAATGTTAATGGGTTGCTCAGCTGCTCTCTGCTTTGGAGCCATTCAACCAGTTCATTCTTTCTGCATGGGAGCCCTTCTTTCTGTCTATTATCTTGGTGAGACCAATGAGATAAAGTCACTGACAAAAAAATACTGTGTTGCTTTTGTATTTATTGGTGCCCTCACCTTCATCACCAGCGCAGTTCAACATTACAACTTTGGGGTTGTGAGAGAACACTTAACAAAAAGGGTTAGAGAAGCCATGCTTGCCAAGATCTTGACCTTTGAAATTCGATGGTTTGAACAAGCAGACAATTCTAGCGGGGCACTGTGCTCAAGACTGGCAAGAGAAGCAAATGTGGTCAGATCTCTTGTCTGTGATAGATTGTCTTTGTTGATTCATGACCGCGTCTGCTATTCTGGGCTCTGTTTATCAACTTAATTGCCCTTTAGCATTTAAAGAAGGTCTGTGAAAATATAGCATTTGATCTACACCTGACTATCTTCTTCTTCTTCACGTTCTGTTTCCCGCCCAGCTTCACGTTATGTTTCCCTCCTCTTTCATTCAAAACTCCCTCTGTCTGTTTGCAAAACGAATGTTTTCCAAGCCATAAATCTCAGCCGTCGGATCAGATCCGACGGCTGTAATAAATTAAAACCCTGCCAACAGGTTTAATTAAACGTGGGTTTTGAATTCCATCGATATAAGCCGTCGGATGAAATTCAACGGCTCACACACGTGCGCAGGTCCCTCTCTCTGTTTGCAAAACCAAATTTCCAATCTATAAATCTCACCCGTCGGATCTGATCCGACGACTGTAAGAGATTATAAATTAAAAGAGGGTTTTGAATTCCATCGCTACGAGCCGTCGGATGAAATCCAACGGCTCACACACGTGCGCAGGTCCCTCTCTCTGTTTGCAAAACCCAATTTTTCAATCTATAAATCTCAGCCATCGATCAGATCCGACGACTGTAAGAGATTAAAAATTAAAACTGGATTTTGAATTCCATCGATATGAGCCGTCGGATGAAATCCAACGGCTCACACACGTGCGCAGGTCCCTATCTCTCTGTTTGCAAATGGATTTTCCAAACTATAAATCTCAGCCGTCGAATCAGATCCGACGGCTGTAATAGATTCAAAACCTGCCAAACACTTTTTATTAAATCTTCATTTGAATTCCATATCTACAAGCCGTCGGATGAAATCCAACGGATCAAACACGTGCGCAGGTCCCTATCTCTCTGTTTGCAAATGAATTTTCCAAGCTATAAATCTCAGCCGTCGGATTTGATCCGACGGCTGTAATAGATTCAAAACATGCCTAACATTTTAATTAAGAGAGGGTTTTGAATTCCATTGCTACGAGCCGTCGGATGAAATCCAACGGCTCACACATGTGCGCAGGATGCCCTCCAGCACACCATGCGCAGGAGCCCCCCCGGGTCCTGTTTGCATTGGGTTGGGATGTAGGAGTTGGGAGCTGATCCAGTGCATCTGAGTGTGTATGCAGTTGCGAGAGATGAGTCAAGAGAGTACCCAGTTCTGTCTGATCGATGATACCCATTGAGTTAGAGTTGGGCTCAGCGATTTGATTCAGATGTAGGTCAGAGGATGCACTAGTGGTGAGCTGATGTGGAGAAGATCCAGTAGAGGCGTTGTTCAAAACCAGTGTTGAAGTTGTTGAAAAAGAGATGAATCTCTTGTGGATGGGTTCAAGGGGAATAAATGTACACCTGGTGGAGGAAGGTGGTCGACTGTGTTGTGTGACTGTTGACCCAGTCGGTGATCTTGACGACACTGTATGGGTGAACTGATGTTGAACGGTAGAGAAAAACCAGCATATATTTGAGCTTCATTAACTCCCTGAATAGATTTTGATGTATCATTGTATAAAGGGCATGTCACCCAAATGTGTGACCCCACCAACCTACAATAAGAGGCAAAAGTTTGGCATGTCCTCGTAGCAGAATTTGAGGATGAAGGTGTGACCATGCGCAATGCCAAAGTCTGTTGTCATAGAACTTGGGAGGGGCTTGGATGTATCAAGCCAAATCTTGAACTGTATGTACTGTAGGGTGAGATCTTCCAAAGCCCGTTGATCAACTTCCATTACCTCTCCAAAGCATGATGTCAGTGTTTGAATGTCCTTCAAGGGAATTTTATTTACTGGGAATTCATGAAACCTCAACCAGCATGGGACAATGGCAAAGTTGATCTTGTGGTATTGTTCGTTGAAACCAACCAGCCAAAGAGAGTCTTAAGGCCCCTTGAGGACTGCCTAATATTTATCTTTCAGTTGTGTAAACTGAATCAGATAATAGGTATGATCTTTATCTTGTTTTCTATCTAGCAAATCAACATGGAAGGGCGAGGAGGGTTTCCATTGGGTGGCCATTCGTCGAGCAAAAATCTCATTACGAAGGCTTTGCAAATGATGGTACTTGGCCACTGCCCTAAGATCTCTGCTATCACTGTCTGCTTTTTTTTTTGTCTAAAAAATAGGCGCTGGCAAGATTAAATTGCTTGCTAGTTTTTGCTCAAGATCTTGAATCATCGTAGTAGTGGAGTGCATGAAGGTTTGCATGGGGGAAGAGGGGTGTGAAGGACTTGTTGGTGTGTTGGGCTGTGAAGGAGTGTGTGGTATATCATGGAAAGTTTGGAGAGGATTAAATGAGATGGTTGGGTGGTTTGATTGATTTGGTGGAGGTTCTGAAATTTCAGGAGGTGAGTTAGGACGAGTGGGTTGAATACTGCTTGTAGTATCATGGTTAGAGATCTGAAGCAATGATGGGCTTGAAATTGAAAGGTGGTTGTTGTCTCAGTGAGAAAGGTAGGGTTTGAAAGATTATGATCAATGGATCAGTTGGCTGAATGTAAAATAAGATATGTGGGTACTTGATTCAAATCGTTGTGAGATCTGGGGGTTGAGAGGATTGACTGCTCATTTTAATTAACTGGGTTGATTTGATGTCTGTTGATGGGGTTATGGCGGCTAATAAAGATGATAAATGATGAACGGGGAGAAATAGATCACACTACGATCGAGACCTGCAAACAAAACAAAGAGACAATACAGTAAGCGAGCTAAAAGACCACAATGATTAATGGATCGGTTCTTGCGTGAGCAAAGAATTTGCGGAACAACTCACGAAAATGCTACAAAGAAATTTAGACATCTTTTCGTGAATCATGCGAAACATGGTGGAAATCGACCCATCAATAATCATCCATCGTCTAAAGGTGGACCCCACAAGGAAAACTGTACGGCAGAAAAAGAAAAAAAAAAGGTCTGTGGCTCCTGAGAGGAATGCGATCATAAATGGAGAGGTACAACGTTTACTCAATGCAGACATGATTAAGGAAGCACGATACCCAGATTGGTTGGCGAACACCGTTCTTGTAAAAAAGAAAAACGGGAAATAGAGAATGTGTATGGACTACACAGGCCTAAACAAAGCCTGCTCGAAGGACAATTTCCCACTCTCTGCATTGATCAGATTGTGGACGCCACATTCGGACACAACTTACTAAGCTTTATGGACGCCTATTCAGGCTACAATCAGATACTGATGCACCCCCATATCAAGAGAAGATCTCCTTCATAACTGAAAGAGAGATATATTGTTATAGGGTGATGCCATTCGGCTTAAAGAACGTCGGCTCTACATACCAACGACTAGTCAACCGGATGTTCAAATAGCAGATTGACAGGAACATGGAAGTCTACATAGACAATATGTTGGTCAAGAGCCTCCACAGCCTCGACCACATACAAGACCTCACTGAAGCGTTCAAACAACTCAAGAAATATCAAATGAAGCTCAACCCACGGAAATGTGTGTTTTGAGTTGAGTCTGGAAAATTCTTAGGCTATATCAAGGGGAATCGAAGCTGGCCCAAAACAGATTCAGACTCTTCTCGACATGAAAGCCCCCGCCAATATCACAGACGTTCAGAGCCTGATCGGGAGGGTAGCAGCACTCAACAGATTTATATCTAAGTCGTCCGACAAGTGTCTCACTTTCTTTAAAATACTAAGAGAAACCAAGGGATTATCTTGAAATGAATAGTGCGAACAAGCCTTTCAAAGCTTGAAAGCATACATGGGGAGTCCAGAGCTACTATCAAAACCTGTGACAGGGGAAACACTCTACCTATACTTGTCTGTTTCTAAGCACGTTATCAGCTCAACCCTAGTATGAGATGACCGAGGGACCCAAAGACCAGTGTATTACACCAGTAAAACCTTCGTGGAAGTAGAGACACACTATCCAGACCTGGAAAAGTTAGCTGGCATTGGTCGTATCCTCTAAGAAGTTGAGACCTTATTTTCAGGCCCACTCTATAACGGTCCTGACCAAGCATCCACTCTGCTCGGTATTGCATAAACCCGAGCTATCCGGCAGGATGGTGAAATGGTCAGTAGAACTCGGACAGTTCGACATAAGCTATGCTCCAAGAACCGCCATCAAAGACCAGGCGCTGGCGGACTTCATTGTCGAGTTCACTGGTGAAGAAGAGTTGAAGACAGACCGCCAGTCCTCGGATTCAAGCGTCCAGGTGTGGATTCTGCACTACGACGAGTTGTTGACGAAAAGGCAAGCAGAACTGGGATCACACTCCGCTCCCCCGACGGCTTCACCCTCGAAAAAATAGTAAGGTTCGACTTACTCGCTTCAAACAACGAGGCCGAATACGAAGCCATCATGTCAGGCCTAAAGTTAGCATTTGGGATCGGGATAGACCACCTAACGGCATACATCGACTCAAGACTGGTGGTCAACCAGGTCAAAAGATATTTCAACAACAAGGACCTCCGCATGATAGCCTACCAATAAGGTACTTGGCGTAATAGGCAAGTTCAAGAAGTGCGAACACATACAGTGCCTTCGAGACGACAACAAAAGAGCTGACGCGCTAGCCAGAAAAGATTCAGCCTCCGACGAAGTCTTAAGTGACCTCGTTGAATACCAAGAGCAATTGAGCCTCGACGAAGAAGAGCCTAGAGATATCTACGCGACCGACGCGCAACCAAATTGGATGATTCTGATACTCGAATACTAAAAAAAAAGTTGTGAGGTACACTCTCCTAACACAAGTTATACAGGAGGTCTGTGACAAGGCCCCTGCTTCGATGTTTGTCACCTTCAAAAGCAAACCAGGTCTTGGGAAGGATCCATAGCACTGTATGCAGAAATCATTTAGGTGAAAGAACTCTTGCCCACAAAGATTTAACTCTAGGATAGTATAGGTTGACCATGCAGCGAGATGCCAAAGAATTTGTCATCAAGTGCAACAAATGTCAGAGGTTCGCGCCATACACACATGTGCCTGCCCAACCACTAACACCGATGACTAGACTGTGACCATTCGCACAACGGGGAATGGACATTGTCGGTCCGCTCCCAGCATCAGCCGGTAAAAAGTTCCTTCTTGTGACCGTCGACTACTTCATCAAATGGGTCGAAGTCGAGCCCCAATCCAAAATAGGACAGCTCCAAATAGAAAATTTCATATGGGCCACCATCGTTTGTAGATTTGGCATCCCCAGAGTATTGCTCAGCGACAACAGAACTCAGTTCGAAGGTATCAAGGTCAAAAAACTGTGCAAAAGTTTGAATATTGATCATCACTTCTCCTCGTCAGGGCGCCCCAAGCCAAAGGCCAAGCAGAAGTTACCAACCAAACAATTCTGAAGGCTATCAAAAGGAAACTTGACGCGACCAAAGGAAAATAGGTTTCAGAGCTACCAGGAATACTTTGGGTATATCGCACGACCAAAAGAATCCATATTGGATAGACACATTTCGCCTTGTCATACGGGTCAGAAGCTATGGTTCCAGTAGAACTCGAGGTGCCAATTTTCCGAATGGAAGAGTTTAGACCAGACGGTAATGAAGAAGCCTCTCGCGTTGGGCTAGACCTCCTCGATGAAAAGCGAGATCTAGCCTCCACCAAAATAGCCGCCTACCAACAATGAATGGCGCAATATTACAACAAGAAGGTCAAGCCACGCGAACTCAAGGTGGGAGATTGGGTACTCAGGAAGACCCAACAAAATACCTAAGAAGCCAGCGCAGTGAAGCTAAATCCAAATTGGGAAGGACCATACAGAGTTGCCAATGTCAACAGGGCGGGAACATACTGGATGGAAGACTCAAACGGTGACAGGCTTAAACGACCATGGAATGTAGAACATCTCAAAAAATATTATCAATTAAATATTTGCTTTTACTAAAACTTCTATTGTTGTCCGTTGCGACCCTCGGTCATCCTGGTTATGACCAAATCCAATACCAGCCCGATGCCTAGTCTATTGTGCGTGAACCACGACGGCCGAGGAAGTGGGAGACTAGTCAGTGCTTGTTCGCTGATGATGATGACTCGCCAAGGTATCATTGCTCTCCAACAGACAATGATCGCTGAACTTATCGAGTAAGCTTAGTAAATTCGTGACTGATGGCGATGGCTTCTGGTGCCCGACGCTTAGTCTGCTGTGCGCGGACCACGACGGCCGAGGAAGTGGGAGTCTAGTCGGCGTTTGTCCGCTGATGACGACAATTTGCCAAGGGATCATTGCTCTCCATTAGACAATGATCGCCGAACTTAGCAGGCAAGCTTAGATTTGCGACTGATGACAATGACTTCTAGTGCTCGACGCCTACTCCACTATGTGCGGACTATGACGGCCGAGGAAGTGGGAGTCTAGTCGGCGCTTGTTCTTTGATGATGACGACTCGCCAAAGGACCATCGCTCTACAACAGACAATGATCGCCGAACTTACCAGGTAAGCTTAGTCGGTTTGCGACTGATGACGTTGGCTTCTGGTGCCCGACGCCTAGTTCGCAGTGCGTGGATTCGGACAGCTGAGAAAATAGGAGTCTAGTTAGTGTTTGTCCGCTGATTACGACGACTCGCCAAAGGATCGTTGCTCTCCAACAGACAATGATCATCAAACTTACCATGTAAGCTTTGTCAGTTTACGACTGATGACGATGGCTTCTAATGCTCGACGCCTAGCTCACACTACGCGGACAATGATGACCAAGAAACTGGATTATAGTCAGCGCTTGTCCGCTAATGACGACGACTCGCCTAGGGATCATTGTTCTCCAATAGACAATGATCACTGAACTTACCAGGTATAGGGATGGCAATGGGGCGGATTTGGGCAAATCCATCCCTGTTCCGCTAGGGATGACGGATCCCCGAATTCGCCCCGAATATCCGTTTATTATATTCTTTATAACCATCCCCGCACTGGACGGATTGACTGATATCCACCCCAACCCGTTTAACCACAAAAAAAAAAAAATCTTCTCGACTCTTTCAACCCCACCAAAAAAATTAATTTATTCTTAACAAAGATCAACAGAGAGAATCAGATAGAGAATAAGAGAGAATTAGATTATAATGGCCCATTACAATGGGATCTGTTGGATCCCCATCTGTGCTCTCACAAATCCACAGATTGCCTTGTATAACAACACCATTCAGTACTCACCACCATTGAATAACAACACCACCATTGAATAACAACACCACTGAATCATCTTTAGTACTCAACAAATCCAAATGCTTAGATTTGTTAATTATGGAAGGCTCAAATCCAAGTTTAGATGGCGATTCTTCTTCTTTTGCCTCTAGATCCAGATCTGGATTCAGATTTTCTTTCTCGTCTTCAACGGAGAATACTTTGACCTTTTGGGGGGATAGTTGGTATTCGAGATTGAGATCGAAATACGCAAGGCTTTGGTTTCAGTTTCTGGGGAGAGTTGAAGAGGAGGAGGAGAGGTTTGGATGCCCAGACCTTTTTCTTGATAAAGGGGAGGAGGATTGGAGGATGAGGGTTTTGGATTTCTCTTCTTAGCTGGAAGTGGAAAAGAGAGATGAGAGGCGTGAGAAACGAGAATTATGTTTAGATTTTTAAAAAAAAATCATTTTTGTATTAATGTAATAAGGGCATTATAGTAACATATAGGTATACGGATATCCGCGGGGCGGATATAGCCAAATCCGTATCCGCCCCGAAACAGTAACGGATCCAATTTTGATCCCCAAACCGCCCCAAAAACCATAATGGTAAACCCAATCCGCCCCAAACGGTTCAGGGCAGAGCAGATATCCGCGAAAAACCGCCCAACTGCCACCCCTAACCAGATAAGCTTAGCCGGTTCGCGACTGATGACGATGGCTTTTGGTGCTCGACGCCTAGTCCGCTGCGCGCGGACAACATCGGCCGAGGAAGTGGGAGTCTAGTCAGCACTTGCCCGCTGATAATGAGGACTCTCCAAGATCATTGCTCTCCAATAGACAATGATCGCCGAACTTACCGAGAAAGCTTAGTCAGTCCTCGACTGATGACGATGCCTTCTGTTGCTCAACACCTAATCTGTTACACGAGGGCAATGACAGGGCCAATGTATAACGGCGGTAACCCGCCAAACAATCGACGCTCCCCGAAAGATAACAATCTTTAGAGCTTCTCAACACACTCTGCGACGCACAGACGACTACGGCTCGTCGATAAACGAAAACAGTCGAAGGCTGTCAATACAATTCGACTGGCAAAAATAGGCGTTCTGCCCAGTAGTACAAATTCTACGATCTACAACGCATCTAAAAAAACTCGACAGTACAAGACAAAACAATTCTTTTATTAAAAAATGTTTTTCTGTTCTGGGAAGGACGTTACAACTATTTCAAGGAGAGAGCCTCCTCAGCAGCTAGTCCTGCGGAGCTAGAACATTCCCCTCGAGAAATAGGTCCGGAAGCATCCCTTCTATAACGGACAAAATCAAGGTCGACACCAGGATGCTATTATTTGATTAGTTCCAAAAGCTGCAATCTGCCCCGAATAACCTCTGACAAGATCAACAGTCTCCGTCAGACTGTCGAAGTCCACCGCACCTATCAAGGTAGCATAGTGTGAATGCTCTTTCGACAATAAGCATTTCGCCTCACGAATGCGGCGAAGCCCCTCATCAACTTCAGACTCTAGCTGTTGTCGCTCGACGATCCATTCCGTCTCTGCCCACCTTCTTTCAGTTTCTTAGGCCTCCAGATCGGAAGACCATCTGTCCACAGCCGCATCTAGACGCTCCAGTTCAGCCCTAGTCTGCCCCAGTTCAGCATGGGTTGACGCCAAATCTGACTTGGCCGCCATAATTGGGATCTTATGCCCGCAAACTCCGCTTCAGTAGCAAAAATTGTGGCCCTCACGGCCCCCAAGTTTGCGGCAGTACCAGAACTTCACAGCTGGTCAGTCAAGGAGTCCAACCGGTAGAGAGCATCTGAATATGACATCCGCAGGTTCGCGAAAGCCTTCTCCGAAAAAAGGACTCGCCCTCGAGCTCAGGATGCAGCGCGACAGGACTATACGACTCAAGGGCACGAACGACTGCCTCAGGACCATAGTGACCTGAAACGTCAACGCATGGTCCAATGTCCTCCCCTCTAAGTCAACAGGGGAAGTAGCAGCATCAAGAGGGAAGCAACGACCCCTCGAGGTTGTCGCCTGTGTGGACCACGACAGCCCAAGGGGAAAAGTCGTTCGATCAGAGGGTTGCCTCTTCTTCGGAACAACAACAGGGGACACGTTTGCCTCCAATTCTGCAAGCTTAGTTGTGCTGGGCAGGGCCAGACTTCTCTTTCTCGAACGACTACTGACAACCCCTTCAGCCAGTAAACTTGACACAGCGTGGACATCATGAGAACACCGCAACAACCCGCTGCGCACAACATTGCCTGGCATGATGACATCCTCAACATATATCAAAAGAAGCATGAGAAATTCCCTCTTTATCTGCCTCTCCTCCTCAGTAAGAGACATAACAACAAACTTCCCTAAAACATAGGAGTGACATCAAAACCAGTGTCGCATCAGGGATAAAAAACAATATAATAAGTCGGCAACAAAGAAACTTACAGAAATCAAACTAAAAGTATTGGGAAACACTACGACTCCCAAGCTTGAAGTACGAAGAATTCACCAAAGCCAAGAACCAGTACTTCTCCCAGGGCTCAGTGCCATCCGCCACCAAACGTAGACAAAAAGGGCAGTTCAATATGCTGAGACCCTTGGGGTCCAATCGAGTAGTGGTCATGTGATGGATCACCGCCGGAGTCAAACGAAGGCCAGCGTCATGTGCCCTTAGAAGAATCGCAAGCAGAATCTTAAACCCGCTCAGAACCATTTGAGCGGGAGGCATGCGAAAAGAAAGAAATAAGTGGCAGACGTCATCTGGCACTGGAAATCGGAGCCCTGACTCAAATATGTTCCCGTGCAAACTTATATACCCCTGAGGGGGTGTAGTTAGAGCCAAATCTCCAAACGCGGAAACGATTTCCAAATCCCCTGGAATACGGTATAAAATTTGAAACCTGATTAACTCGGTTTCATCAACCAGGTTATCCTCAAAGAGCTTGAGGCAAGTGAATGACAACAGATCCTTAGAAGAAAGTTCAACATTATCTACCATCTATAGAAAGAACAAATCAAACTTCACAACAACACTATCACTTGAAGGAACAACACAGATGAGAATGAGAAAATTTTCCTCGAAGCAGCAAATATTTATAGGGAAGACAAATCACACCTTCCCTCCTTGAGCAATCACGTACCCATTAATGTTATGCGTCTCTCAAGACAAATGCTTAGTGTTCAATCATCACCACGGTACAATTGTTTTTTCAAAGAGTCAGTGGACTGACTAAACGCCTCACTAACTCGGGGGGAGTAGCTGATGATACACCAAAACGATCACGACCCTGAGCCATACATGTGTCATGATGATCTCGAGGGATTACGGGCTCGAGCATCATCCCAACACTGATCCGGCCCAAGTGATTCTAAGCCAGTCCAATGCAGTTTGCAAAAATGGACCCGAACTCTTACAGCTTGCTAAAATCCACGCGTTCCACAGCTATCCTCAATACCCGTAAGCCCTGCTAAGAAAAGTATCTCGATGATCAGCTTCGGACAAGAAATTACAACAGTTCTCCGCTTCCAACCAGGAAGCATATACCAGAGTACATGTTGCACATTGAAACTTCCTCTTACAGATTACCCTCAGATTGGAAACTATCTTCCGCGTATTTAGGACCACAGGGCTAACAGGAAAATTCATTTGTACAGTACAACTCCTAATTAGATAAGGATTTTCATGAAGATCTCCTTCCCAAATTATGCCATCGATGGCCTAGTCAAACCAAAACTCCTGCATATAAATAAAAGATGAAGTTGGTAAGCTAAGGTACGCTACATATTTTCTGTTTACAATATTATACCTTCCTTAAATCCCTGTCCAACTTTAGCATTGGAGTGTCATCGACCACCACAACGGTGATTCATGGCTCACGTGCATTCCTTGTGCAGGTCTGCATGTCTAAGTCAAAGCAAAAAGCAAAAAACAACTGCATCACCTACCATATGTCAAAAAAGAGCAATTCTTGCTGTCGAGGGTTTGGGCGAGGAAATGAGCGAGGGGAGGGAGGTGGCGGGGTGGGAGCCGTTCACCTCCCTCAAGATGCGCGCGCGAAAAGTCAACGCACGCATCTCGAGGAAATTGAACGGCTTCCACCCCTCCACCTCATTTCCCTCGCTGGTTTCCTCGCCCAAACCCTCGACATTTAGAATTTCTCGTCAAAAAAACTTTTTTTCTCCATCTCTTTCTTCCCGAAAATTCTAGGGAGCGAGGGAAGGAGCGAGGGATGGGTGCTCGCTCCCTAGAAGGGCTCCTTTCTTCCACATTTTCTCAGCAACACACCACCTTTCCCAATCCATCAACTCCCTCTTTTCTCCCACCACTGGCCTCAAACCATTGTCTTCAAATGTGTCTCTGTTTACAATAAAACTATGATTTTTTTGTCAGTTGAGTTCGGGTTCTAGTGCAAAATTAGGTGGAGATCGAACAACTTCACCACCACTACGAACGCCAACGAGTGATTTTGCTTTGGTGGAGAAAAGATTGAAAGTTAGAAGTGAAGGAGTTGGATAGGAAAGAGAGATATTGGTGTTAAAAGTCTAATATAGGGAAACTTCACAATAGGTTTGAGAATGGTTGGCAAACATTTGAGGAAAAACAAATGTGTTTCATCAACAATTGCTGCAATTCCTTCTTCATTGGTCATGTTCAATTAAAGAGACAACCAAACTATAACTAACCCAATACAAACCCACATCTTCTCGTTGTCCTATCATATTCAAGGAAACCACATCTTATCCATGATTTCTCTTCTCTACCCCAACTACACCACCAAAATTTCATGTTCCCCTTGTTGTCTCTTCCAATTCTAACAACTTTTTATTCCAAACCCATCATGCAGAACAAGGACATGGAACTGACTGCATTCTTTGCATAATTGGTGGTAAAAATGAATTATCACATCTTCTCACATGTTTTCAACTTGAGACAATAATAGAGGATTTACAGAAACAAAGAGATGGTCAATTTTTGTTGTTTGTGGGTTGGGTTGGGTTCACTCGACTCCAAGGCATGGTGATCGTATAGGTGTTTTTGATGTTGGGGAGAAGAAAATTTATTTTGTGAGTGGGAAGAGATTGGGAGAATGAGAATTGTTGCATTTGTTTCACGGAAAGTTCTTTTTCAGAAATGTTTGTTTTCCTGAATTTAAAATTTTGTTTTTATTTAGCAAAAAATTTATAACTTCTATTCCAAAATAACCTCAAGGGAGAAAATTCGACATTCCAATTTTTAATGGGACGTTGATGTTCCCTAGTTTTTATTTTCACAGTTTCAATTTTCCATTATCCACCACCACTGATCACCTTACCCTTACAACCACCACTTCATCACTACCACTCTACATCCACGTCACCACTATCACCATGTCACAAACACCAGCCATAGCAATCCACTGCATCACACGCCACCAATATAGCACAACCATTGCCACCACCACCAACATAGGACAACCATCGCCGCCACTACTACCACCAATAGCACAAACATTACCCCACCTCCACCACTACTACAACCACCATCATCATAAGGTTGGTTTGCTGGGCTGATCCGCTAAAAATTTTATTGAAATTTATGAATCTATAATAGCTATTAAATAAAATATTTTATGATGTGATATTTTATTTGCAACAATTAGAAATAAAATTAATTGGTTATATCATTTATTTAAAAAAAAAATTGTTCAACATAAACGAGTCATGCTCAGCTTATAAGACAATAGGGGTTGGGTTTTGCAAAAAGGAAACTAGCTGGGATCGGGCCTAACATACCTAATATGCCAATCTGCATAACCCGAAACCATCCCGAGTAGGGGTCGGCACGGGATGGGATAGACCTCATCCTGACGTCGTTCCCTCTCAAACGGGTTCGCGACGGGATGAACATGTACTAAAAAATTTCCTACAACAAAAAAAAAAAAAAGACAAATCATTAAATAAAAAATGTAGAATCTAAGAAATAAATAATTGATGCATTGCACAAAAGATATAACTTAGGAAGTTCGAATTTTATAGTAACCTGACAAACAAAGACAACAAAACAAAGCAATTTTCAAACTCAATGAGACAAATATACATAAAGAATCATAACCGGTCCTTTTGCAAATATAATACAAGTTCATGATGACCATTGGAACTCTGTGTATTAGATGTTATCACGTTTGCTTTTTAAGAACTTCAAAAACATGTATTATTAATGAAGACAAATCATTACACACAAATCACAACTGTACATTACGCAATTGATGCACTGCGACATACAATCTGTATCTGCATTCTCTTTTTTGTGTGGCTGAAATTCATACATACTGTTACATAACAAATGTTGACTCTAAAAAGTAAACTTAGTAAACACGCTCACTGACACTTTGAACTCAATAAAATTAAAATAATAAATATTAAAAAATCAGTTCGGGACGGAACAAGATGGGCGAGATTGAAATTTTTCATCCTGATTTCATCACACTCTAGATCGGAACGGAATCGGGGATGAGATTGATCAATCTTAAAAGAACCTAAAAAAGTTGGGGCCGGGTAGGACCGTGACAAGATCGAGATCATGGAATGGATGCCCACCCTTAAATTCCTGAACATAAAAATAAAAAAATATACATACATAATACATACATATTTATAGAGCAAAAATTTTGATATCAAACATACACCCAATCCAAAAACTTAGAGGGTGTTTGTTTTTGCTTTAAAATGGAGTCAGAAGTTATTAATAAGAAGTGGACCGCCTTGTTTAGAATAATTTTTTTTTGTTCTGATCATAAGTTCTACTTCTGATTGGAGTAAGCAACAGGGAGGTGCTGAGTAAAAAAATTATTTCAATAATAACCTTAACATAATTTTGTAATGACAATTACTGCCCCCATCTTCTGAAAAATAAGTAGGGCTAAATTTGACGACACACCTTCATTCTTTTCACCAAGCATCGTGGTTCTACCTACCTTTACAATGACTCAGTAAGAAACTTATCTTATTTCTCTCATGCATCTTTGTTTTATTTTTCTGCATTTTTAAGTTTTTCTTCATCCCTCTAACTCTTTCGAGCAAACTGATAGTGAACAACCACAACTGTCTCAAGTATTTGGATCACGTAAACAAACTGATATGGTTAATTTACGAGATCGTATTGCAAACAAAATATTAGTAAGAAATTTGGTTTGATAATTTTTTAAAATGTACTTGGTCTTATTTCGATATTCTTATAATGAAAAATATTGTAACATTCTCTAGGATTTGAATAATTATTAGGTATGATTTTTTAAGTATAATATTTATGTCATAAATTTTTCAGCTCAGTGGGGCGAAATTGTCAAACAATTTCCATTCAACACCTAAAAATAAATATTTTTTTAATTTTACAACTTTTAATCAGCACATTCAGAAGCAAAACAAACAATTCATTCAGAAGCTCGTTATAACTTTTAACTCCAATTAGAAGTTAGCTTCTAAGCACTTACAAAAAAATTAACGCATTCTTAGCTTCCTGGCAATAACCATTCTAGGCGGGCTCGGCTGTTAGCCACTTTTGGGTTAAGGTAGGGTTTTTTTTTACGCTTTTACATTTTTTATAGGTTATGTTTGTGGCTGTATTTTAAAGATAAAAAATAAAAAAAAATAAAAAAAAAACCCTGCCTTGACCAAAAAATATCAGAAATTCTAAATGGCGAGGAAATGAGCGAGGGGAGGGAGGTGGCGGGGTGGGACCGTTCACCTCTCTCGGGATGCGTTCACCCCTCGCTCGTTTCCTCGCCATGTAGAATGACTCAAAAAATATAACAAAAAACGGGCTAGAAAATCTGACTGAGAAGAGTTGTTTAGCTGGCAATGCACGACACTCAACTCGAGAAACCCCCCCCCCCCCCCCCCCCACCCCCCCCATTTCCCATACTCATAGACGAGAAATACTAGCTGGCCCGTCCTCACAGCCCGTCCTATGGGACGGACCCTCCCAGGCACGTGCCTTTGGGAGGGTGTCTCGCACGTGGATCAAAACCCCCAATACTCAGTCTGCTTCAGAATGGAATTGCAAAGGCTAACCCTAGGTAAAACCCTTGCATCCTCTCCTCCTCCTCGCGCGGCCTGCTCCTCCTCGTTGACTGCCGCTCCTCATCGACTGCTCCTCCTCGACTCCACGACTGCTCCTCCTCATCTCATCGACTGCTCCTCCTCGTCGAGTCGACGAGTCCTCATCGACTGCTCCTCCTCGTCGACTGCCGCTCCTCATCGACTGCTCCTCCTCTTCGCGCCTGCTCATCGGACTCATGATACTTGAAGCGAGAAGTGCGCAAGATTCGCCAAGTGTCCTCGTATCACTTCGAGGTTTTAAGTATATCAAACACTTTGACTTCACTTCACTGGTGAGTACTCACTGTCTACCAAAGCTTCAAAAGTGTTCTTGATCTTCTTGATTAGATTATAAGTCTCTGTAAGTCTTTGATTCCAGATTGTTTTTTGTAAGGTTTTGTTTGTTTGATTGATTGATTTCATTGTAGTTTGATACAAGTGAATCTTGGAAGTAGTTTAAAATCTTAACTTGTTCTTGATTTAATGTAGCTAGATTGGTTTGAGAGTGATTTTCACCAATAATTAAGATTGACAAGAAACAAAGAAAATGAAATTAGCTCCAAGAGAGTCTGAGAAACTAGCTCTTCATAATGCTGGATACCTCGCGCAAAAGCGTCTTGCTCGGGGTTTGAAACTTAATTACACTGAAGCTGTTGCACTCATAGCTAGTCAGGTATTTGATAGATTGCAAACAAGCATATGTTCATTGAATTCTTTTGATTTATTTGTAAAAACTTGCTAATAATTGCATAGTAAATAATAATGCACTAAGCTATCTTTCGGATTAGATTTTGGAGTTTGTTCGGGATGGTGATAAGAGTGTAGCAGACTTGGCGAACATTGGAAAATTGCTTCTAAGAAGGTTTGATGCCTTTCTGTTCCATATATAATTTTGCAATTGATTTTTGGATATACTGATCAACAATCTTGTATTCTTGGTTCCAGACGGCAAGTTCTTCCTTCAGTTGTGCACCTTTTGGACATGGTCCAGATAAATTTTTTTGAGAATTAAATGTATCATACTCATAACCACATGTTTATAGACATGCCAAAAATGACAATATTGATTCATTATAGAAATCTCATAGACTAACATTTATGGAGGCATTCTTTGTGAAGTAAATATCGATTTTAAAGGGAAAGTTCAATTGTTCTAATCGTTCTTAGCAATCATTGGCAACCCATTGTTTAATTATTTTGAAGATCATTGGTCTATATCTCTTCCACCCTGTATGTATGTCTAAATTTACTTCATCAGTATTTTGGTTATTGTTTGTACTTTTAGGTTGAGGGTACTTTTCCTGATGGGACAAAGTTAGTAACTATTTATGATCCCATTGCTTGTGAGAATGGACGCCTAGAACTAGCGTTACATGGTTCTTTTCTTCCAGGTATTTCTTTTATACTGGTTCTTTTAACAAATGTTATGGTTATCAATTATATAGAAGTCACAGTGCTTTTGTTTTGTAACAAGTATTTTGTCAATATTGATGTTTATACATGATTTGAAAGACCTTGATCGATGATGTTTATGGGTTCCAGAGTGCAATAGTAGCAGAGTAATGCTTAAAGGACTTGAAAAAATTATATGTCCTGTAGGAAATATCTGGGTTTGAATCACAGCCAATATGATTGATAGTTGATAATTGGTAAAGTTAAAATGGGGATTGACGAGAGAATTACTTTTACAGCTCCTTCAGTAGAAAATTTTCGGGGCATGGACGATGATGTAAAACCTGGTGAAATTATTCTCGGAGATGGGCCTATTCTCATAAACACTGGAAGAAAGGCTGTTGAGATTTTAGTTGTCAACAAGGCAGACAGGCCGGTTCAGGTGTGTGTCACTGCTTTATGATTCCTTTTATTTTTCTCACTGTGCTGAGTTTGATTCTCCAATGTGGGGTGAATCCAATTCAACAAATTAAATGCTTCAAGCAAGTTCCATATACTGCAGTTACTGATCACTTCTGTTTTTAAGAAATGCTTCAAGCAAGTTCAACAGTAGCAAGCTAAAACTTGCAAAATTGCTAAAGTTAGAAATTTAGATGAACTTATGTTTTTAAGAAATGCTCTCACAGGTACCTCCAGAAGTCTGCAGGTGCTGCTCCTCCTCCTCGACTCTGCTCCGTTCCTCTCCTGCGCCGCTCCTCCTCCTCCTCCTCTCCTGTTGTAAGTATATAGCAGGAGGAACTATCTCCCAATGGTTTGTATGTTTGTTGTCGTCAAGGATGATACTCCGGGGTCATACTATTCACAAGGTCTTGATTATTTCTATTCGCTGCTGCTGCTGCTGGAATTTCTATTCACATGGACTTGCTGCTGCTGCTGGAATTTAGTTCATTAGTTCAGGTTATGGTTGATTGAAATGATGTAATTAGTTCATTAGTTCAGGTTGAAATGCTCAGGTTATGTTCATGTATTGAAATGTTGTAATTTAGTGTTGTAAATGAATTTTGTTCAGTAAGTGAATCAGTAAATCAGTTTTGTTCAATGAATTAGTAACAGCAGGTTGAGTTTTGAAATGTTGAAGATGAGTTCATAGTTTAGTGCTGTAAATGAATGCTAAACAAACTTGAAATGTTGTTGCTGCTGGAATTTAGTTCAGGTTTTGTTCATAGTTTAGTGCTGTAATTTGGTGCTGCAAAATTGTTAACAAACCAAATCGAGTCGATTGTCAACAAACCAAATGAAGGCGATTGTATCAAAGCCACAATTTTAGTGATCTCAGAATTGGTTTTTCTTGGTAGTCAATATAACCAAAATCATGGAACAACACTGCTGGAAGATGAGAAACCATTCAAGTGAAAAACCAAATATACTCGAAGAAGACTTGAACATTTAAACACATCAGAGTATACAAAAGAACCATTGAATCATATATTGATATTGACGAGTTCCTGAATGAAAAACAAGTATACATCACAAGAGCCTCTTAGAAACTTAGAGCCATCTCACTGATTCCACAATTAAGTAGGATCATTTTACAACCAATTCGTTCCTCTTTCTAACAAAATCTAGGAGAGAATAAGAGAACAAATTACTACTTCCTCTGAACTTCACCTACCAGCTTTTGCTGGATGAACATCCTTCACCAGAGATTGAACCCAAGACACATCTGGTTTTTCAGCATTAGAACCCATTGAGGCGAGCGCCATATTGCCGTTGTTGTTATTGCAAAATTATATATGGAACAGAAAGGCATCAAACCTTCTTAGAAGCAATTTTCCAATGTTCGCCAAGTCTGCTACACTCTTATCACCATCCCGAACAAACTCCAAAATCTAATCCGAAAGATAGCATAGTGCATTATTATTTACTATGGAATTATTAGCAAGTTTTTACAAATAAATCAAAAGAATTCAATGAACATATGCTTGTTTGCAATCTATCAAATACCTGACTAGCTATGAGTGCAACAGCTTCAGTGTAATTAAGTTTCAAACCCCGAGCAAGACGCTTTTGCGCGAGGTATCCAGCATTATGAAGAGCTAGTTTCTCAGACTCACTTGTATCAAACTACAATGAAATCAATCAATCAAACAAACAAAACCTTACAAAAAACAATCTGGAATCAAAGACTTACAGAGACTTATAATCTAATCAAGAAGATCAAGAACACTTTTGAAGCTTTGGTAGACAGTGAGTACTCACCAGTGAAGTGAAGTCAAAGTGTTTGATATACTTAAAACCTCGAAGTGATACGAGGACACTTGGCGAATCTTGCGCACTTCTCGCTTCAAGTATCATGAGTCCGATGAGCAGGCGCGAGGAGGAGGAGCAGTCGATGAGGAGCGGCAGTCGACGAGGAGGAGCAGTCGATGAGGACTCGTCGACTCGACGAGGAGGAGCAGTCAATGAGATGAGGAGGAGCCGTCGAGGAGGAGCAGTCGTGGAGTCGAAGAGGAGCAGTCGATGAGGAGCGGCAGTCAACGAGGAGGAGCAGGCCGCGCGAGGAGGAGGAGAGGATGCAAGGGTTTTACCTAGGGTTAGCCCTTGCAATTCCATTCTGAAG
This sequence comes from Berberis vulgaris, assembly GCA_963556465.1. NCBI lineage: Eukaryota > Viridiplantae > Streptophyta > Magnoliopsida > Ranunculales > Berberidaceae > Berberis > Berberis vulgaris. The sequence continues at coordinate 61,118,048 of OY747132.1, forward strand.
CAGACTGAGTATTGGGGGTTTTGATCCACGTGCGAGACACCCTCCCAAAGGCACGTGCCTGGGAGGGTCCGTCCTATAGTACGGGCTGTGAGGACGGGCCAGCTAGAATTTCTCTCGTGGAGTCGAGGAGGAGCAGTCGATGAGGAGCGGCAGTCAACGAGGAGGAGCAGGCCGCGCGAGGAGATGACCAAAAACCAAAAATGGAGTCAGCGGCTTCAACGAAGGAGATGCTGATCAAGCAGTCTGTTTAAGACCCATTTCCCGTACTTAAAAACCCAATCTCTCATTATTACAAACATTGAAACTCTGCTTCTCCCCTTTCTATTTCTCTCTCAAAGCAACAAGAGAGACCAAAAACAAAAAATGGAGTCAGGCTGCTTCAATGAAGGAGATGAAGTTGAGGTGACAAGCAAACAAGTTGGTTTGGACAAGTCATGGTACGCTGCAACCATTGTCCGTCCTGCAAGGAATCGCAAATCGTTCCAGGTTGAGTATGAAACACTGATCACACAAGATGAAGAAGCAGGATCGAGTTCATTGAAAGAGTTTGTGAGTGTTTCCAACATTCGACCTCGACCTAAACCATCCCTTTTACATGTCAATGATGTTTTCAAATTGAATGAAGAGATTGACGCCTTTTATAACGATGGATGGTGGGAAGGAGTGATTATAAAAGTTGTGGTGGGGATTGAGGGGTTGTTAACATACACCGTCTACTTCCCAAACACTAAAGAAGTGATGGAATTTGGACAATCAGAGATGAGGAAGCACGTCGATTGGATCAATGGTGTTTGGTTGAGATCTCGAGATGTGGTAAGGTTGTTGTTTTTTGGGTTTTTGATTATTTAGTGTTCTGCTCTGCAAATGCAAATGGGGTTTTGTATTGTTTATCTTTTGATTATTTTAAGTGGGATTTGTTTATTTTGATTTTCTTCAAATCGGTTTTGCTTATTTTTTGATTTTCTTCAAATGGGGTTTGTTTATTTTTTATTTTCTTTGAATGGGAGGGTTTTGATCTTCCTCGAGTGGGTTTTGATCATTAGAATTTTTTGTGTTTTGTCGGTTGATGTTATTTGGTGTGTGCAAAAGCTGTTTAAAATTGGTTTTGCTTCTTTCTGCATGCACTTTCTGGAAACGGGGTATACTTCTATTAGATAGCATTTTCAAGTGGGTCTTTGCAATGGACACTTGTTGCATGCATGAGTCCAAAAAATACCTTGATAGTTCAGATGAACTGCCAATTTGTGCACTAGATAAGAATCAAACATTCTAAATTTGAGGTTGTTGACCTTTACCTTTAATCTTTAATCTTTAATCAGAAGCTTACCAATTTGACCAGCTTAGTTCATGCTTCCATGTTAACTATCCATGTAAGGTCAATGAAGACACATTTAGCTGCCCAAAGCATGCTAACTAGGCTTTGATGACTTGGAGTCTTGAACCGTGACCAGGTTTACAATCACTTAAATTGGCGAGTTCTTGGTTTAGAAAATATTATTCTCTTGCCCTTACTTTGAATAGTAACTGCATCTTTAGATGATGCTCTGTCGTATTATAGAACTCTACACTCCCTTGGTCTTGTGTTCATAGGTACTGGGGGTTTCAGGTTTTACCACCCAAGTTGACTTTTTTTCCATTTCTTTTGGATTAACTATATACTTTTCTTTCATTTCTCTATGCAGGGAAACTCGCAGCCGGTAGAAGTGAAGTTTGATGATGAAAATTGTCTTGATGCTTGGTTCCCTGCTATTCTAGTCTCACAGGCTAGGAACAATTCATTCTCAGTTGAGTATACGAATTTGAAGTACAGGGACAAGCAGTTAGAAACGATTGTACCCTCACATCATCTCCGGCCTTCCCCTCCCCAGTCTTCAGTGCACAAAGAATTTCAGTTGCTGGAAAAAGTAGAAGCCTATTATGACTTTGCATGGTGGAGTGGAGTGATCAGCGGAGTTCTTGTTGCGAACAGATACATGGTGCTTTTTGAGCCTCAAAACAAAGAAAAAATGTTCAAGCAATTTGAATTACGGCTTCGTATGGAGTGGACTGCGGGAAAGTGGCTTCAACTCTTTGGGGTACCGTTCTTGTCAACGCTCTTGTTTGCTAATTATTACATACCTGTAAGTTACGTTATTTGACACGTTATTTTCTTTTTTACTTCATTTCCATTTTAAAGTTTCTATGCTCTGTAGAAATTGGTTGTGTGGAGCAACCGGGGTTAACATGTAGATTTCCATGTTGACATATATAGTTTTAATATCTCAAGAGAGCCAGGTCCATTTCCCCATGTATGTTAACCAGTAATTGATCTCCTTGACCAAATTGATCAAGTGGATTATGAGACTAACCATCGTACCAACTTGCATTCTGAAGTAAAGTGAAAGATAATAACTATAATAATAATAATATAAGGTAAACTATGAAAGAGAAGAAAATAAAAAGGTTATAGTTACATTGTTGGGGCTTGGGAGAAACACAACATAACTTCAGGCAGGTTATCCTAGTGGTGATGTCCATTGTGGTTCATTGACTCGCCAAACTTCTGATTAAAAGAATATGGTTCACTTGCTTCCAATACAAAGATATGCTTGACAACCCCACAATAAGCTAGCATAGAAATTTGAAATGCTCACAGTTTTTTAATATGTTTGTTGGATGACTACGTTTGTGCGTACTTGTTTCAGGAAACCTCAGCTACACCACACATTCAAAGTGGGACAGGTTCATCCCCGCCAACTGGCAGCACTGCTTTAAGCATTGAAATGGCTACCCCATTGATACTCTCTAACAAAGCTACATCTCCAAAAAAGAGAACGATTGAGGTGGTGAATCCTAAGAGCTGTTCCAACATTTATAAGAGGGCAAAGAAAGGGCAGGCAACTAAAGCTTCAAATCTTATTCAAGCGTGTGATACTACACACTCTACCAGTGAAAAGGCACAAAAAGAAAAACATTCTGCAGTGGAAAGTGAAGTGCAAAGGAAGAAAATGCCATCTGTAGTTCATGATTTCCCAGAGAAAATGGGTGGCATTGTAAGTTTATATGTCAGTTCATTATTTCTTCATGATATAATAGAGATATGATATTGCAAATTTCATCTTGCATAGGAAAATAAAAAACAGAGAGAAGGAAGGATGGACAAGCATGCAATGGACCTTATCAAGAGGAAGCGAGGGCGACCGAGAAAAGGGTGTTTACGAACTAAAGCGGCATTAACAGGTTTATGAATTCTAAAACCCTCGTTTAATCTATTAGGAACTCTTCTTCAACAACCAATCTTCTTCATTGTAATTTGTAGATAAAGGGAATGAAAAATCAGGACAAGAAAACCTGAAGACTCTGGATTCAAGCATTAAACTTTTAACAGATGGTATGCAACACTAGTAAAGATTCTGATTACAGAGATGTTGTGCCCCTTCTCCATATAAGATTTGGTTTTTCTTTGGCTGAAAACATTTTTTACATGTTCTAGGCCGAGAGCACGAAGATGCTTCTACTAGAGAAATCATTGTTCGAACGGAATGTGCTGAATTGCCAAGTGATACTGAAGGAGATCTTGTGCCTCTTGCTGGATTACTTGTGAATATGAACTCTTCTTCAACTGTATACACTAGTGGTAAGCTAGAATGACTTCCTCATGTCTTTCCTTGTTGATTTTACTTGACTGATGTTATGTGCCTTCCATGTAGGTCTTTCTTGGCTTATGCTTGACAACGCAATCACTAAGTCACGCGCGAGGGAGAGCTTTGAATACCAAAAGCAGCTAGCTGTTGGTGAGACCTCATCCACTATGGATAAACAAATAATCCTGTATGAGCATAACAATGCTACAGGTGATGAGCTAAATGAATCAGGAGCTTACCAAGGTATGTATTCTCAAATAAAAGTAGACTCTGGAATATGGATCTATTGTACACTCTAGTTCATTAGAGGATGGGGGTCTTTCTTTGTACTCCAACTCTATAATGTACACGGTGCACACCATAACCTGTTTAAGATGCATATTTTATACATCATCTGACTTCAGCCCTTTCTCTTAATGAGAATCACATTACTCACTGATGAACACTTTCTTTTATACATTGCAGGTCCTGAACACGAACAACCCACTTGTAAGAGAGGAATGACAGATATTGTTGTTCCAGTAGATTGTGCAGAACAGTTGAGCCATACTGCAGAAGAGTATGTAACCCCTTCGGTCTCGCTTGAGAAGTCCAGTTTTCTTCCAGTGCGAGACAACAGAGGTAATCTAGAATCACCTTCTCATCTCTTCCTTGTTAAGTCTATTTGATTAATCCCGTGTCGTTCTTTTAGGAGGTTCACCTGGCAATGGACTCATGTTCAATGAGGCAATAACTAAGGAAGATAGGACAGAATGCCTTGGACACCAAAGACCATTAGCTGTTGCTGCGTCCTCATATAGTTTTGATGCACAGCGAATTTCCAATGATGCAAGTGGAGATACGCAAAGTGAAACAACTGTTCAGCCCATGTTAGTTTATTCCACAGAAACCACATGTTCAACGCCACAGCAAGGAAATGAGGTTAGCGAACAGCAAATTTCTGAGGATGCAAGTTTTCCATTCATCAAGAGCTCACCTTTGTGGGGAGACTTCAATGCCATGGACGCCTTCCAGATACCCCAACAACCACATTTCTGTCTCCTCGGGCAATGCAATGAAGAGCTTCGAGAAGGAATAGCAATAGGTCACATGCTAGGTTTTGCCACTTTGGTAGATAGAATGCGTGCGACACAACTTGATGGAGCTCAGAAGGCCCTCGAAAACAAATTAATAGCTCTCATTGAACTAGAGAAACATGGGTTCAATGTTCAACCATTGAGAAACAGACTAGAAAGAATGCTTATAGTCAAAGATAAACATAGGCAGCTAGTGGATGATTCAGAGGCAATTTACAAGCAACTAGTTGAGGGAAGAAATAAGAAAGATGGATTAGAAGCAGAAATTCGTGAGTTGCAAGAGACCATCAGCGGCCTCAACAAGAAGCTACAGTTGGTCGCATCAGAGAAGGAGAAGAAAGGAAGTATTGTAGCTGATCTGGAAAGGGAAGCAGATGAAATCAGAGAGAGGATTCAGGGTGTCAGGCTTGAGTTTGATATCCTACGTGCAGCCCTCTGGTAAATGCCTCATCTGAAGGCCTCTGATTTTACATCTCAATACTGAAGTCTCAAAGCTCATGAAAGTTATTTCTTGCTATGCCAAGTAGAGTTTCTAGTATTTACTGATTATCAGGAATTAGTGCCAACAACCCTGACACCAAGCTTAGTAGAATACTAGGAAATTTATCGATTATGTTAAGATTTTGTCAGTCAACAGAAACAATCTGATTTTCTGATATCAACAAACCCACACCCAACCAAATCTTCTACTCCCTTTACCATCAATCTATGACTGTGTTGGTCCTTTTCACCCCCTAATTAGTGGATTTGTCTCAACACCTGCAAGGCTATGTTGTCTAATTTGGTTTTGGACGACTGCTTAGAAACATCAGTAGAACTTGTGGTTGGTTCAATTGTTAAAAGTTGACAGACCACCAATATTGTGATACAAAATATATTTTCCATTGTTTCAAACATGCTTCTCAATTTAACTGTTTTCTTCTTTTGTTGTAATGTGACCTGCAGGAGGCCACATGCAGTTTCAGTTCCCGCAACTCAGGATGAACTCAACGACTTGGGTGATCATATAATTCACCAAGATCCTTTTGCAGAAATTTTTGAAGGCCCAAGGATTGAAGATCTATTGCAAATGGAAACAGGTACTGGATAACTCTGCCAAAAGGCCACTGAAAATCTGGCTGAAAGTCTTTTTGTTTCTCCCTAACTGAAGAGTTTGCCTTGCTTTTGTTTGATGATGCAAGAGGCAAATCTATACTATGGGTATATGGGTTGACTAAGATAATGTAAATACAATGATGCTTTTAAATAGTCTTGTTTGGTAAATATTAATATGGTGATTTTACTATAATGATGACTGCTATAGCCTGTAAAAATGTTGGTACAATAGCATATATAATTTGAACAAACTAAACATGAATGAGATGGATTCAATGTCAACCGTTGACTTTTGGCTGATCAAAATCTTGGTGAATATCCATTAACTGCATCTCCAAAAAATTTCCTTCAATCTCCATTTTCATCAACATGCTGCACCCATTTCAAGTTAGTAAACATGCAAGCTCTTTGTATTGCTAGTCTCTACTTGTTAAACTTCAGCAATCAAGCCGTGAAGTTGCATTTTCAGATAGGTAATACCGTAATACAGTGGTAAACCTGTGTAGTGAATCACATACATACTTACTAAAAAGACAGCTACCAATGTAACAATGTTAAGTATGCTAAAGCCAGTGTGCTAGCATATCCTACCCTCAAGCCCCCATATATATAATGCATTTCCTTAAACATCAGACTAGCTCTCGTTCAGTCACTTGTGGTTCCATCTCCTATTTCCTCATTTGCTCAATAGTGCAAATACCATACTTATCCACACATCGCGAGTAACATCCATGGCAATGGGCATAACCTTCAGATCAAGGGGACTGAGGGGGTAAACGGGCTGTGTTAGGAAAATCAGCAATAGTAGACATCATATTGTTGGATCAAGAACATTTAAAGATATCACATTAATGTGAAAAGAAATTGAGAAAATTAACTGCTCCTTCCATTAACACGATGGAATATCTATATATATACCATAATGGAACTGTAACAAAGCATCCACAAAAAACAAAAAGAAAGGGGGTTCATTCAAGATAATGGCATATTTTACCTACACTATAAGGAGAAAGACAACCTGAACCCTTCACAAGCAACACATTGTCACAGTGCTAATCCTAAACCCATCACTGCTAATCCCGGTAACAAAAGCCCTAAAGGTTAAAGAATTAGTTACTTCCTCTTCTTAGTAGGTGGTTCTTGAACCTCATCATCATCATCCTCTTCGTCGTCTTCATCATCCTCTTCGTCGTCTTCATCACCGTCATCATCATCATCATCATCATCGTCGCTTCCTCCATCACCGTTTGCTTCAACAGCATCATCTTCATCAGGGTCTCCCTCTTCATCATCTTCGTTACCGGAAAAATCTTCATCATTCTCATCATCGTCCAGTTCCCCTGCATCTTCTTGCTCATCATCTTCATCGTCCTCTGTATCACTAGAATCCTTGTTTTCAGGTTCAGGCTGTTTCACTTTGTGAAGCTCCCCAAAAGAAAACCTACAATGCAATCATATCTGTTTGTTGATACAATTTCTATTTATACATAACTATTCTGGACACAAAAAGGAAGAATATTTGACTGACCTTTTATCTGTGTCAATTTCTGTTGGAGGTAAACATATATCATTTGACATGGACCCGATCTGAAAGAAAGCCAACCGGCATCGACACAAGAATAGGTAAGGGTGACTATGATATAGGTAATAAGCAGAGCCCAAAACATAGCATTTTTATACATCAATGATAAAATGACCAAATGTGACGGACGAAGTAGCAAAACAAATTAGCCTTGAATCAGTAGCTACAAGGTAAGAGTGGTCCTTTCAGGAATAACAAGTCTAGGAGGAAATTTAATGCAACCTCAAACAGAAGCAAAAAGGTAGGGTTATGAAAAAATGTAACAGATGAGATAAAATCATAGGAAGAAACCCAATTATGATGAAATAGTGATCACTATTAGCAGAAACAACTTTATAGTCATCTATGGTGTCTCTAAGTATTAGAGTTGGCAACAGCAATTTATTCAATCTTCTTATAAAGAGGAGATAAACAATCACATATTATTACACATGTATTTTTTTTTTTACTTTAAAACAAATTCTAACTCTTGAATCATAAATCCAAGACCCTATAATCTACCTTAACAAAGAAGTTACAACAGAAACAAAGTAATTCCATTACCACATATAGATCTTCAGATCGAAACAAAGTAACTTTAGTCAATAATTATAAGAACCCTAGATTCCTACGAAACAATTACATTATTTCATGTACAGAGTAAAACCCTGAGCAGAGACTAACGCGAAACCCTAACTTTTAATTAAGCAGTGAAACAAAACATACCCTTTTAATCAAAGAGCCCTAGAATCAAGAATCAAGCCCAAAAAAACCAACCAAAACCCCTAAAATTAACCGCATGAAGTAAGAAAAGTAAAACGAAAAACAGAGGGGGGGTTGGGATTGGAAGCTGTACCACCAAAAGAAGTAAAACCAGAGATTTCCCAGCAAGCGCAGCTGTTTCCAAGACAACCCTTTGCATCAAAGCCATCTTCTCCATAGCTGCAACGCCTCTGCAGAAGCCCTGAACTTCCGTTGAAGTAGCAGTCATGTTTAATGTATAGTACAGGGGAGGAACAGAGAGAGAGAACAAAGGAGGGGTTGAAAAAGAAAAGAGGGGAAAGGGAACACGAGAGAAACCCTAGAGAGTGAAAGGAAATAGTTTCAGAGAGGAGTTTCCATGAGAGAGAGAGAGCTGTAGTAGTAAAAACGAACACTGAAAAGGGGGGAAAACGAGTGGACTATGCCCGAGAGAGAGAGAGAGAGAGAGAGCTCTTTTAGGGTTTTTGAGTAAAAAATAAGAGAAAGAGCAGGGTTTTTGGACCTTTGGGTTGGGAAGTGTCTATTACACGGTTTTAGGTAGGGGTGGGCATCCCATCCCGTGATCTCGTTACCGTCTCGATCCTGTTCCGTCTTGTCCCTATTTTTCTGGGTTTTAATGGGATTGAATAATTTCATCCCGATCCCGTCCCGTCCCGTCCCGATCTAGAATGGGATGGGATGGGATGAAGATTTTCAATCCCGCCAATCCCGTCCCGTCCCGAACTAATTTTTCAATATTTATTATTTATTTATTTATTTTATGATTGCAATATTTGGATGCCCATACAAATTTCCTGATGCATATAACATTTTAGCATCTAAAATTCTCAATGTCGTTAGGCTATCAACTCATATTTGAAGACCAATTTGTTTAATTGTATTTAACTAGGGTACATTCGATTTCATTGAAAACTTTGGATGTTCAACTTATAATACAATTTAATGGGTTCCTAGTATCATCTCATTTGCAAGGATAGATATGCATGAAAATTAAACTCTGTGAGAGATTCCAATGACAGCTTCATGTGCTTATTATGGCACAGGTTACATTATGTTTAGTTGATTGCGTTTTGGTTTATTATTTCATTTTCAATATGGTTATGTGTGAACATGCAATTTGCTGAAGATCTATTTTAGTTATTGAAATTGCATGGTCAATTTGAAACACGCTGATCTCGTCCCGTCCCGATCCTGTATGAACGGGATGGGATAAGGATGGGTCCATCTCGTCCCATCCCGTCCCGTGCCCACCCCTAGTTTTAGGTTCTTTTGCATTGATGCATAAATTGTTGTGTTGATGACATAGATTCTTCTTTAATGAGGTGGCAATACCAATTCTTACTCGAGTATGGATGTCCACCTCCTTGACACGTGTTACAACATATTTAATAACATCTACTTTTCATTACTTTGAAAGTCTTTATCATGCTAATTTACTCTTATATTTATTATTTATAAGTTATGGACGAGTAGAGATGGCAGTGGGGCGGATTTTCACGGATATTCACTCCACTCGTCCCGTTTGGGGCGGATACGGATTTCAAATCTGTATCCGTTTATTAATCGGGGCGGAGACGGATTTGGCCATATCCGCCCCACGGATATTCGTTTATCTGATAAAATTACAAAAATACCCTTCCCCTTATATAAAGGAATTAAATCACTCCATCTCACATTCTCCCCCTCCCCTTACCCCGCTCTCGTCTCCAGTCTCTCTCAAAGCAGCGAAGGACGTCGTCCCCCCTTCGTCCCTTCATCCCTTCTTTTCTCTCAAAACAGCGAAGGCCGCGAAGGGTGGCGGAGGTTGACCCTCCTTTATCTCTCACAGCGAAGGGACCCTTCTCTCTCACAGACTCACAGTGAAGGCCGCGAAGGGACCCTTCTCTCTCACAGTGAAGGCCGCGAAGGCGAAGGGTGTCGGTGATCTCAGATGAGTCAGATCTGAAATCTAGATCAAGATCTCAAATCTGAAATCACGATATCAGATCTAAGATCGACTTTTTTTTTTTGTTAATTTTTAGATCAAGATAAGATCTATCAGAGATCGAGTTTTTATTTTTATTTTTGTTAATTTTCGTATGGATTCTTTGTAATTTCTGTAATTTTGTTTGTAATTTCTTTGTAATTTTTGTATGGATTTTTGTATCTTTGTAATTTTTGTTATAATTTCTGTAGTTAAATGGATAACAATAAACGGATTGGCGGGGCGGGGCAGATATCCGCCAATCCGCACGGGGCGGTTACAGTTTTTAATAAAAATTGCAAACGGATTGGCGGGGCGGATCGGGGGATCCGTCATTCCTGACGGATCGGGGATGGATTTGCTCAAATCTGCCCCGTTACCATCCCTATGGACGAGTTTTGTATATATCTTCAATATAAAATTAACTTCAAGGAATTATGAGAAAATCAACAAATTGCCTATGAAAAAAATATCGGATGAAGATCTCATAGCAATTGTATTATCACAAGATCATCATGAGCATGAAGTCAAATAAGATATGGATTATGACTTCCCTTTGTCTAATAAAGATAAATTAGGTGTCATTCACTCGTGTATTTCTCTTCTTGATCTTTCAAATCACACCCTTGTTATAGCTCATAAGGTACTCCGAGGTATATAGTTCAAGACCAAGAAAATCGAGAAGAAACATATTACTCTAGATAGATGGTTATCTAAGGATTATGGATGTCCACCTCCTTGACACAACTGTCACAACATGTTTAACAACATCTACTAAAAAAAACAGCTGCTAAATAATACCCACTAATTTTTTTTTTTGATTTACTGAAGGACACCACCACAAAAAAAAACCCTAACCCTAACCTTCATATTCTCATCTCACCATTTCTTTTCCACAACCACCGCCTCATCCTCCTCCCATTCACCCCACCACCTCATCCTCATCCTCATCCTCATCCTCCCCTTCACCACCACCACCTCGCCACCGCCATCTCATCCTCCTCTTCATCCCCTTCATCCCACCACCTCGCCACCGCCATCTCTCTCCTCCTCCCCCCTTTCACCCACCACCTCATCCTTCTATTCCCCTTCACCACCACCACCTCGCCACTACCACTTCATCCTCCTCCTCCCCTTCACCTTACCACCTCGCCACCGCCACCTCATCCTCCTCCTCCACTCATTCACCCCACTACCTCCTCCCACCTTCTTATTCCTCTATGGGTTTTTTTGCCCTCTTTTTTTCTCTTTCGCCGTCACGGCAGTTCCTACGAATGGGGAACATCCGCGAAGGCAAAAAAAAATTGTCGATGGTGCAACAAGAACAGAGTTACCGCCTCAGTTTGTAAAAAGTATGCGAGGTACACTTGAATTTTTCATATTGATGGTGCCACAAGAACACAGTTAACGCCTCAGTTGTAAATAAAATGCAAAAAAAAACATTAGGCACTATTTTCGAGTGTAAATGTTGACGAGGACAAGATGCACATATGTTGATGTTGTTAGCCAATTGTAAATGTTGATCTTGTTGATCCGAGATGCTCATATGTTTAGTTTGTATATGTAAGAATTTTGAGATGTTGGTTATATAATGCAGTTAGAAATTTTATGATTATTTCAAAATTGTATTTTGATTGATTATAATATTTGCATGCATAGTATATAAAAACACAACAAAACACAAACAAAAACACTTCCATTTGGAGATTCGCTTCGCAAACTATTTTAATTTTTTTTCCATCAAATTCAAAAAATAAAATTCAACATTTTAATTCTTGCTCAAGACTTCAGCTGTCAGAATGAATAAAAAGGGGAGAGGAGGTCTCCCTGTCTAAGACCTCTCGAGGATTTGAAAAAAACTTATTGTAAGTGCCCTAAAACATAACTGAGTAGTAAAAGTTTTAACCCAAATACAACGGCACGTGTGAACCATAAACACAAATTCGCAGCAGCTAATGCGAACAAAATGAAAAAAAAAAACAACAGTGACACATGTGAAATTCTCCAAAATGCCTATAAAGAACCAAACCCAGCGGAAAGTGCGAGCTCAAGAAAAAAAATCACACGACCCGCTGCGTTTTTGGCAAAAGACAGAGTCTGGTTTCTGTCTAAACGCAGTGGCTGCAGCAAATAATATACATATCCTCGCCGTTACTGCTGCGTTTGGACAAAAATAGACTATCCAATTTTTTGCATTTTTGTATTTGAATTTTTGTTTTTCATTTTTTCGATTCCTATGGGTTTGCTACACTATTTACATATTTGATTTATTGCTAAACTCCACTTTTGACCATCTCAAGCTGGAGTGTTTAAAAGTGGGGTTTAGCAATAAATCAAATATGTTAATATTGTATCAAACCCATAGGAATTTAAAAAAAAAACCCAAAAAATATTCAAATACAAAAAAACAAAAAAATGGACAAAGTCTGTTTTCTGTCTAAACATGCGGTTGCTGCGAGGATATGAATTTCAGTCGCAGCAACCGCTGGGTTTGGATATAAAACATACTTTTTTCCCTAAACTCAGAGGATCGTGCGAGTTATGTTCATAGCCTTGCAACTACCGCTGCGTTTGGACAGAAAACAGACTTTGTCTATTTTTCTGAATTTTTTTTTTTCATTTTTTTCGATTCCTTTGGGTTTGCTATAGTATTTATTTATTTGATTTATTGTTATACCCCATTTTTTACCACCCCAACTTGAGATGGTAAAAAATGAGGTTTAGCAATAAATCAAATATGTAAATACTATAGCAAACTCATAATAATTAAAAAAAATGAAAAAAAAAAAATTCAAATACAAAAATTCAAAAAAATGGACAGAGTATGTTTCTGTCCAAACGCAGCGGTAGCTACGGGATATGAACATTGCTTGCACGATCCTTTGCGTTTAAGTAAAAAAAACAGTGTAGTTAAAGCCAACCAAAGTCACCACTTAAAGCCAAAAGCCAAAAGCCAAGCCATGAAATCTCGCTTCGCCTTGTCAAAACTAGGCTACTACCCTGAATCTACAAAAAGCCTCCGCTTTTAGCGCTTTTTTTGTTGGAGCGTGAAGCCACCAAAGCCATGGCTTCATTAAACAAAAGTTTTTTTTTTTTTTTTGTCTTTCTTCTTCTTCTTCTCATACTGTTTTCTCTTTCTCTTTATCTCTTTAGAGCTTCATGGTTGAATCAGAGAGCTTCAACAAAGCGAGAGTTGGAGATCTTGTTCGAGATACGAATCTTCTTACCTTTAACAGAGCTTTACCGAAATTTCCATCATCATGACCCCGATGAAGGAACTCGCATCTATACATTGATTATCTATGCATTAATAATCTATAACATTAATATTGTTGTAATTTTTTGTTTACTTAAGGTGATTGATTATGAAATAAAATCGTGGGGCAAGGGAAAGTAATTCTCGGAAAGACATTGGTTGTGAGTATAGCGTTGCAATGAATGATAACAAACATCATAACATAGGAATCAATATGAACAATTACATTGACTTGAGTAATACCTCTAAATCTAGTAGAGAAGAAAAATTCATATATTTAGAGGTATAGATACAAGCAAAATGCATATATTTATATTTTTTTATATAATATTATAATTATTTTTTTAGGGTCGTTTTACTTGCGTAAAGACATCGCTTCGCGCTTTGCTTTTTTATTAAAGCCAAGCCATGGCAAATCGCTTCGCCTTCGCTTCACTCTTTGACTACCTTGAAAAATAGAATATGGTTTTTGTCCGAATGCAACGGCTCCGACGAGCTTTTATCTTATCCTCGCCTGAGCCACTGCGTTTTCGACAAAAACCTGACTCTGTTTCATACAATTGTTGAATTTTTGCGATTTGTACGACTGCATTCGCGTCCGTTTGCTGTGATTGTTATTATTGGACTCGATTTTGCCGCTGCGTTTTGAATATCTCAGAGATTTTTTCACCTTTTCCTTTGTCGATGACATTCAATCATACTTGGGAAAATCACCATGGTTGCATAATCACAAGAAAATTACTTGAGAAGACAAATAGAATTCATTGGGAAGAAAAATAGAATTGCTTGAGAAGGCAAATAGAATTAGTTGGGAAGACAAATTCATAACCAATTCATTTAAATTGAACATTATAAAAGGGGAGTAGTCTATTAGTATTCATAACCAATTCAAGAGAAAAAAAAAAAGAGAAAAGGCCAATGTTGAAAGAAGAATCCCCCGACGAAAAATATGATGAAATTGGAGATCCTGAATATGACTCTGTTTGGTATGAGGACACCCACTCATCATCATCTTAAGATGATGAGGAGTACGATAATGACAAAAAATTGTCAGATGAGGAAGAGAACAATGAATCATCATTGTCCTCTAATGATGATGATGATGATGGTGATGGTGCGGTAGAGGACTACTACTTCGACGAAGGGGGCCGCAAACCTCATCCCCTTCAAGACTTTGTTGACCGTTCCAAGACAAATAATGTATTTTTTTTATTTGTTTTGTAATATTTTTAAATATTAATAAAAATTTAATGTTTAATGTTTGTTTTTGTGTGTTTTATATTGTAAATTTTGGTTTGTATTTCTAAAACTTCAATTTGTGTTTATTAATTCCAATTTGTGTTTGTATTGTGAAGAAAATAAGAGAATAAAAAGAAGAAGAAAATAAGTGAGGAAAATAAGAATAAACACATAAGAAAGATAGGGAGAGATGAGGAGGTGGTGTAGGAGGCCGACGGGGTGGTGATGATTCTTGACGGAAAAGAGATGGAAAGGAGAAAAGAAGGAGAGAGGGAGAGAGGAGAAGAGATGGAGAGATGAGAAGAAAGGGAGAGAAGGAGATAGGAGAAGAAAAGGAGAGAAGAGGTTGAGGAGGAGGTCGACCGATGGTGTGGTGGTTCGGTTGATGGTGACAAGGTGGTGGTGCGGTAGTGATGGTTATTGATGACACAAGAAGAGAGGAAGAAGAGACGAGTTAGGTTTTTTTTTCTTCTCATTTTATAGGTGGTGTCCTTCAGAAAGTAGCCTGATGGTGGTGTCCATCAGGAGAAGTGATGGTGTTATTTAGCAACTGGCTAAAAAATTAGTCACTACTAGGTTTTGAAAGTCTTCATCATGCTAATTTAGTCTTATATTTGTTATTTATAAGTTACAAATGAGTTTGGTATACATCTTCAATAGAAAATTAACGTCAAGGAATATGAGAAAATCAAAAAATTGCCTATGAGGAAATACCGGATGAAGATCTCATAGAAATTGCATTGTCACACAACCATCATGAAGAGGAAGTCAAATAAGATATGGATGATGACCCCCTTTGTCTAATAAAGATAAATTACGTGCCCTTCACTCACGTATTTCTCTTCTTGACCCATGTTGTAGCTCATAAGGTACTCTGAGGTATATAGTTCGTGACCAGGACAACCGAGAAGAAACATACTATTCTAGATATGAGAATATTAAATTATGCCTATTTATTATATGTTAGAGGTAATAATTACTGGGGTATTAATTTAAAAATGATAGACTCTATATCGAGAGGTGACATCACTACCTTGTAGATGGTAGTTGGATGCGCACCTCATGCTAGTCTATGTGTCTATATAAAAGCTTTGTATGTAAAGTAAGATAATAAGATAAATGGGAAATTCTAAATGTCGAGGGAAACAACGAGGGAGGGGGGTGAAGCCGTTCATCCCCCTCGAGATGTGTGCAAGCCCGTGTCTCAAGGCGCTTTCACGCATCTCGAGGGGGTGAACGACTTCACCCCCTCCCTCGGTGGTTTCCTCGCTCATTCCCTCGACATTTAGACAAACCCAAGATAAATACAACAAATTAAAGACTATTGATTATTCCATACTGTTAGCTATTCTATACTGTTATCACAGTGTTAGGCGGTAGGAAGGCGGCGAGTAGGGGACTAGCGCCCAGAGGCTTAGGCGATTTTTTTATTCACTTATAATTTATAAAAGTTAACATAATATCATATTAATTACTTCCAATTCAATGTCAAGATACATATAAAATATATACAAAAAATAGTTTTTATTTTTATTTTCTTCAAACTGGAAATAAAAATAATAAAATATTTTTTTATTTTTTATTTTACACTTAATCATAATTAGTAATGCGAGTTTATAACTAGTGATTGGGTTTGGTCATTCTTTTACAATTTATTTTTAAGCATGATCAATCCCACTTAAGTACATCCCTAACCACCTTATTCAAGGGTTTTTTTATTGGGAAATTTTTTGGTTTGGGGTTTTTTTGTACAGTTTTTGGAGAACGAGGAAATACCAATGTAGGAAGATGAGATGGTAGACAAAAAGATGAGAGATCTTACACTAGTGTGAAAGGAGGAAGAAGACGTTGTGCGCGAAGGAGTTGTAAAATGTGAAAGGGGGTTTTATACTTTTCTTTTGTTTGGTTAAAAACTTAAATAAAGGGTATTTTTCAGAAAGAGTTTTCGGGTTTTTTTTTTTTTTTTTTAATGAATTCCCTTAAATTAGTGGTATATAATTTATCTAGTTTTTACTTTTCATATTAGTGTGAGGGAAAATTCTAGGGGTCGAGGGAAAGGGAGCGAGGGATGAGTGTAACCACCCATCCTCCTCGTGATGAATGCCCACGCACATCTCCAACGTGATGCACTCATCCCAAGGAGGAGGGATGAGTACTCGCTCCTTTCCCTCGCTCCCTAGCAAAGCTCTAGTGTGAGAGGTTGTTCATCCTAGGCCATACAATGCCCTTTTAGCTTGTTTCAGTACCTCAAATCTGATAGTAGTCGCATCCATAAGTCCATCATGTGCAAATTTAGGATTTCCAAATATGCCCTGCACCAAAGCTTAATTTCAATGTGTACCATGTGAAGGGCATGTAGTTAAGTTCATATATACATTAAATAACAAATTTTACTTTTTTTTTTTTTTTTTTTTTTTTGTGTGGTTTCCTTTTGGTTCCAACCTGCGCCAAACGTGGATCAAATGTCCCACCACAAACAATAGTGAATTAGGGTAGGTTACATGACATGATCAGAGGAAGTTTTTATAAGCTTAAGATATACATAAACATCTAGAGGGTTCCATCATTATTTCTGGATCATGCCATGTCACTCTGATTGCAAAATTCAAATTACCAAATATTTTTTAACTTCTTTTAATAATTTTGACTACACTCAAGCACAACTAACAAATTTTCGCAATAGCCCTTTGTTAAAAGTTCTTATTTCAATCTATACTACTTGAAGGGCGTGTAATTAAGTTCTTCTATACATAAAATAACCATTTTACCCTTCTTTTTTTTTTTTTTTTTTTTTTCCTTTTGGTTTCAACTAGGGGTGGGCATCCCATCCCGTCCCAATTTTTCGATTTTATTGGGGTTGATCAATCCCATCCCAATCTTGTCCCGTCTCAATTTAGAGTGAGAAGGGATCGGGATGGAGATTTTCAATTTCGCCCATCCCGTCCCGAACTGATTTTTTTAAATATTTATTATTAATAATTTTAATATTATTTCTGAAAATAATAATACATAAATTCTATTCTAGTAGGAATTGTTTTCTATTTTATCTTATTCATAAAAATAATAACACATAAATTATATTCTAAATAATGTCTACTTTAGTTTATGCAAGAAAAAAATTATAATAGATACTATAATGGGTGGCTATTTGATTGGTAATATAAAGAAGACCGGAGAATGTATTGAAAGCTAAAACAAAAGAACTAGTTTGAGACTTGTAATTGGTTTGGGAGTATTGCACTTAACAAGAGAGGTGTCATTGTATATAGGAAGGACTTGGTGCATGGAGAGCCCAGTCAGCATGGTTTGACAGGTGGGTGATAGCACTGGACAACTTGGACCAACTAACCAACTTATATCATTTGCTTGCTGGTTTTCTGTGGTTTTAGTATGGCTGGAGAACTACGCATACATGTTAACCTTCTTGGCCTAATATTGAAGAAATATTAAAAACAATTCTTCTCTTTGAAACTAAGCAACAAATTGGACCAACCGTGTTTATTTCAATATGTTTCTTCCCCTACTGGGACATGTTTTATTTCTACAGCTACCTACATTTCCTTAGCCCCGATGTTTTATTGCCTATTGATCCCATTTCGAACCTGTTTGGAATGAGACGAGGTCGAGATGAGGTTTCTCCCGTCTCAATTTCAAACGGGATGCGATAGGTCTATTCCGTCCCGATCACTAATTTAGTAATTTCAACCAGCGCCAAATGTGGACCAAGGTTAAAAGGTGAAATTACGAAATGACTCTCCAAATTTCAAATAATTTATAATAAAAACTAAAGCCTCTTAAACAATAAAAAAAATTGTGTCCAAGGCCTAAATGTAGTTTATTACAAGAGCCTCAATTTAAAAGTTATGAAAAGACCCTTACATATTTAACTTTCAATTTCGACAAAAAAATGGTCTCATGTGTCCGGCATGTGAAAATATAATTTTGCCCTTCATGTAAAACACTGTTGTGTTATGCTTTTTGGCAAAATTCATAAATCATTTTTATTATTTTATAAAAATCTTAAACAATTTAATTTCACTTATTGAATTACTAAACTAAAAAATATATACTGAATATATTTGCACATAGAGCACATCGACAATTTTTATTTTTAAAAAGGGAGGTATGTGTTTAACTAAGATTTCAATAAAATATCACAAAACTAAAATTATTTTCTTTTCTTTTTTAAACGGTAAGATCAAAGTCAAGTATGTGTTAAGAATATTCCAATAAAAGGCACACATGTAGAGATAAATTTTTATGGTTATTTTGCTTATAAATCTTTAGTAAAATCTCCCAAAAATTTAACTTTCACATATTAAATTTTAAAATATAAAAAAAAATACTGAATTTATGCGCAAGTAGAGTGTGTCAACACTAGTGTTTTTAAAGGATAATTGAGAGACCATATTCTTTGTTCAAGGGCTGGTTAAGTTAGTTCCATCCCACCAACTCACGCACAGCGCAATATTCAGTTTAGTATTTAGTATCTGCAAGGATCATGCTGGCCATGATTAGTATTTCATATGTCCGAACAATTTTGGGTTGGTCAAGGAAAATGAGTTGGACAACCTAGATCGATCTAAACTCCAATTCTACATATAACTTGTACACTTTATCAGAGAGCTCCCACTGCCAACTCAAGGTCTTTATGTAGAGAGCACAAATACCTGAAGAGTATTTTGCAGAATGTGAAGCAATTCAAATTAGGGATGGCAGTGGGCGGATTTTTATAGATATTTGCCCCGTCTGTCTTGTTTGGGGAGGTTTTGGATATGCCTAAACGAATTTTGGGGCGGATACGGATATCCAAACAGTATCCATCAAATATTCGGGGCGGATATGGATTTGGCCATATCCGCCCCACGAATATCCGTATATATATAATTTATTACTAAAATGTCATTTATTATAAAAGCCCCAAACTCGATTCCTAACCTTAATTCCTTTATATATATATATATATATATATATATATATATATATATTATCTTCATTGCATCATAGAGAAATAATCTCCATCAGCAGGACAAATAAGAGCCTTTCCTCTCCGGCTCTGCTCTTTTTCCACCCTTCCCTTCTTCACTTTGCCAGCACTTTCAACCCCTTTACTTGCTTTTCCATCACGTCGTCACAAACCTTCCCTCCCTCTTCTTCTTCACTTAGAAGGAGTGGATAAGCGGTGGTGGTTGTTTGATCAGAAAGAAGACATGAGGGGCTGTCATGTTGTCTAATCCACAGACGGTGGTGGTCGAGTGTTTGTGTTTGATTTTCAGTTTCAACGGAGATCTGTGTTCAATTTTTCCTTTTATTAATTTTTATGTTTTTATCACTTAGAAATTTCTTTGATTCATCCATCATTTTTGTTAACATGCATTGATTTGCTCTCTGAAATTCAATCAACTTTTCTTAAGTTGCCTTTAATTGGATCAAAGTCCTCTTTTCTATCCCTTGGTTTAGATGGGCCCTTGTATTTGAGGATGTTCAGTGCTTATAGTTATACCTCCCTCAATCTCCTTCTCTTACAACATCACTTCAGATCTGTGTTCCAACACGAATTCAGATCTGTGTTCCAACACGAATTAGGCAGGCAATAGTTGCTTACTTTTTTTTTTTTTTAACTTACTATATATACGGTTTATCGGAGCTAGGCGGATATCTGCCAATCCATGTGGAGCGAAGATGATTTTGAAAAATATAATAAACGGTTATTCGGGACGAATTCAGGGATCCGTATTCCCTAGTAGGGCAGGGATCTGTTGCCATCCCTAATTCAAATTTCTCGACCCACGTATAAAAGATCTTTCAAAATCACCCCTACCATGAACAGGGTTTACCTTTTTGACACGAAAATTCTAGGGGTCGAGGGAGGGGTTGAGGGAAAGGGACCCATCCTCCTCGAGATGAGTGCCAGCACACATCTCCATAGCGATGCACTCATCTCGAGGAGGATGGGTGGTTACACCCATCCCTCGCTCCTTTCCCTCGACCCCTAGCAAAGCTCTTTTTGAAATGATCAAGGAATTGCTTATCAACAGAAATGCCCAATATATATGCTTCATTCATATAACTTCAAGCATAGTTGTACATGGAATTTCTCAGGTAGATATCCCAATGATTTTCTAATTGCTTGTCAAAATTGAACTCAGAGATTTCATTAAACCCATGATTTGAATGTTGTATACAAATTTCTCTATGCTTCGAGACGTATGTTCAGCATTAATAGTAGTCCAAAATGGTCACCTTCATATTGATGGATAGCTTTGTGTCAATCATTGGCTAAGCAGTCAAAATCAGTCTTCCTATGCATCATTTGGTACAGTGTTCCCAACCAGGGGTCTTGTGGTAGCTGCAGAAAAAATAACCCATGGACAACCAAGAAGATGGTCTTTAAAAGCCAATTTCTAACTTACTGAAGGTACAAAATATGAAGAACAAGGAGAAACGACCAAAAATTGAACAAGCTAACCTAGAAAAAAGAGCAGTTTTGCACATCCAGCCAGCACAATTGAATTAAATTATAGAGAAATGTCAACTAGCTACAAATCCTCATCTTTGACTACATATATCAAGATTTTGGTAGCATCAACACCTATAATATCCATGTCTATTTGGACTTGCATGATCGTGTAACCAAACTCTTTCATACTTTTACATTAAAAATTCATATTGCTATCCCTATTTACAACCAGCTTTTTGAAGTGTAATTCCCTAAAACTTGGGATCATTGGACTCTAATACTGATTTGCAAGAACATCAAGCATAATTTTATTACTCGTCTCATTCTTCAATATCCTTTTGTTCACTGCACATAATACCTTCGTACCTCACACAAAAGCCGACTTGGATAAATCCAAAATAGATTGAGAAAGACCCAAGTCACACCAACGAGATTGAGAAAGCACTTTCCAACATCTTAGGCGCAGATTCACAAATCACAATAAAAAGACATGGTCTCCACGTTCACTTTCCCCATTACGAAACACTATATTATTTACTCTCACTCATTTGAAGTCCCCCCTCCCCCCTCCCACCTAGAAAGAACAGAATGCTATTCACTCCTTGTCTTTCCTGAATTATTGAAAAGAACTAGTGCCTATATGAAGATATCATGGGAGGCATTTCCTTTCTCCGTACTGATCTATGAAGATTGAAATACTGCATCGCTTTGAAGTAAAAACACTACAATCCTTATCCTCATAGAAGGACGAGAATGAATTCCAAAATCCCCAATCTCCCATTCCCATCTCTACCCATCCTCTTCCCAAGGATTTGCATAGGAAATGGATTCCAAAATCCCCCATCTCAAATTCATTTAGGTACTTCCAAGTGCAGTTCCATGAGATGCCTGCTTCTTCGTTGTACCTAACTCTCCAACCTTTCCAAATTCATTCCATCAAGCTCTAGACAAACCACTGAATCTCTGTAAGCCATTTGACCCGCACCCCCCACCCAATATACTTATCTTAAAAACTTTCTAGTACACGAAAAAAAATTACAAAACAAATCCACAATCTGATAATCGAGTTATTATTATCATATTAAATCATTTTGGAGAAAAACCAAAGTATATCATCATTAGGAAGAGCAAGCAAAAGAGAGTAACAACTCACATTTGAGAGTAGACCCAGCAAGACATGTCAGCCTTGATTTTGTGTTTGCTTCAATCAAAGGATTTGGTTTTTTATCACTGGTCATGCGCAAATCCCAGATCCGTATGATCCCATCCGATGAAGCAGACGCTAGTACATGATCACTACTGTCATCACCCCCACCAGTGAGAACAACAATACCTTTTATACGGGTTGAATGTGCCTTGTTGATGCAATGAGCAACCTTCCCACTTTGTGTGTCCCAACCAGTGACATTGCAATCTTCTCCACCAGTAAAGAGTAGTCCATTCTGTGCAAATTCAATGAGAAAGGTTAATATACTATAACAGGAGAGGAAAAAAGGGTAACATATTGGCATATTGCATAGAAGCATAAATTTGAAGATACGGTTTTCTGTCTCAATTTCATCTGTTTTACTCAGCTTAACCACTAAAACTCTATTTCCTTTCAGATTTACTGTTTAATGTCCACCAAATAATTCACGCATTGATTTCCAAAATACTGTTAACTGTGATCCATCTTTTACCAGTACATGATCTAGACATAACTCACTAATGAAATGATGAATCAATTTATGCCACAACGTAAGGCTTTTGGCAAATATGTTACAAAAGCTACCAATCAGAATTTGCAATCCAACAGCAGCTCAGAATGTGAGATCTTCGGCTAAAACCTCTCAGGCAGCACGAAGATCCAAGAACACAAACTGACTCTTAAACAAAAGAACTCAATACCACTAAGAATAACAGAAAACTACGAACAAAAGAAGAACAACCAACCGACTCCAACAGCTACTGTGGGTACCAAATATGGAAACCTCTGAGTACCACCACATGAGGAGAAGATGGATTGTAGGCTCAACCAAAGAAGAAAGACCGAGCATAAGTTTCAGCAGTAAATTTGGCCCATGGGCCTGGGAATAGAACTCGGCCCATGGGCTCCGTTCCGATAAACAAGTGATCTGAAATATCTTGGCTAATTAATGGTGTCTAACAAAAGTCTATGTTAGGATATTTATGTGTAAGACATTGATCCCTCTTAGATATTTATGTAAATGTCTTGTAAATAACTTAGTGACTGACGAAGTCTTCTTAGCTATATAAGGGAAGCAGCACACTGAATGCGCCAGGAGAGGGTGGAAGAATTGTGTTGTTAAGAGATTAGTAATTGTGAGCCTTGAATATACTTTACAATTGGCGCTGTTGGTGGGAAATATCAAACACCCACTAGAGACTCGCAGTAACTTCTCTTCTTCTTGATCGTCAACCCCTTGGAGAACATATGAGCATCTTGCACAACGTTCTCAAGCAACTGAAGATAGCCAAAGTCATAATTGATGAAAGGTGTTGCACAACTCTGGCAATAAGGTTGGAGTGAAAGCTTCAACTCTTCCGCTGAATCCGAGATGGTTATCGCGAGCCATGTTCAACAACTTCAGTATGGTGGACCTTCATAGGATCCCACCCCAACTTTCAAATACTTAAGCAGTAAAGAAGATGTTGTAAACTTGATTATTCAGTGTGGACACAAAACCTTTTCATAAAGAGAAGGAAAGCTCAGATCGTTGCACGATTGTTGGTAACAGGGCAGATCGACAAGGTTGGCTCGGTGTGATAAACCTATTTTCAGATTGGGGAGTTCAGAACGAGGTCGAGCAAAGAATTAGAACGGCTAAACTGACCAATCGCTGCGACAAGTTGGAGGGATCTCGATCTTGTATGTACTCAGCCTAGAGAGATCTTTCTTGGCTGCTAGAGATTACCTCGACAAGAGTATTTATGGCGGCTTTGGCGCAATCAGAGTAGCCTCGACATGATAAGGCGTGACAAGGTAAAGCTTCTTGTTTTTGTTATTAGTTGAAAGGCTTGGGGGCACTTCCATGCACCCAGTAGTTAGTATTTTAATGAAATTGCCCTATTTAATGAGGAAGTATGCATGGTAGGTGATTGGGCTTGATCCAATGGATTGGCCCAGAACTTGGGTCAAAGATACCCCCATAGAATTGCAAAATATTGTTCAAATTAGTTAGGCCGTGGTCACGCGCATTTGTCAAAATCAATTTTTGACTATAATAGATTAAATTTTTACAGTAACCATTCAATTTTTCCATATTTTAAGTATAATGGTAGAGGAATTAAGTTACAGGTTTTATAAACTTGGATGTTACACCATGGGATTGGATAAGGATCCAAAATAAAGATGATTTCTGATATCTTCGCATGTGTTTATTAATATGGAGTTCTCCATTTCTCATTTTATTTTGCATATCTAGAAGTTTAATGCAGTTATTATGTGAATTAAAACATATTAGCATAAGTATTTTGAAACCAAAAAACTAGAGAGCCAGGCCCCTAGCGTCAGGACAGCGCTAGGGTGGTGCCTTGTACGTGTAATTGTGTTCGAACTGGGGGTATTGGGCATCTCTAGGATGATGGAGGGTATTGGGCCTCCCTGGCGCGGGTCTGGCTGGCTCTCTAGAAAAATTCATTTTGAAATAGGTAATCACATATCGAAAGGCATGGGTGCGCCCTCTCCCTAGTAGCCGTCGAACAAGTACTTGAGATAGTTGGATGAAAGAAATAATCAAAATCAAATGTACTACTCATGGCATAACTCTAAAATTTAAATATTTGGTGTATTTGTTAATTGTTTTGATATGATACAATCTCGATCATTAGAATGTATGATATAGTAATTAAGTTTTCTTATATATGTTTTGGATTATTTGCAATTGATCGTTCCTGTAGCTTCTCACAATCACTTTCTCATTTTTTAGTCTAGTTTATAATCATAGCACCATAAGGCTTGTTTATTTATTTTGAACCAACATCTAATTGACACAAGGCGAGAAGGTGGCCCGTATTTGGCACCTCATCATCTCACGGACAATAGCTCAACTTTCCCCTCAAGATGAGAGCTCAAATTCGTTTCATCAACTCGAGGACAATAGGCTCAGCCCTCCCCTCAAGACGCGAGCTCAACTTCGTCTCATCAACTCGGGGACATCAACTCGAGGACATGGCTCAACCCTCCCCTCAAGACGAGAACTCGTTTTTGTCTCTTCAACTTGGGGCAGTAGGCTCAGCCCTCCCCTCAAAACGTGAGCTCAGCTCCGTTTCATCATCTCGAGAACAATGGGCTCAACCCTCCCCTCAGGACAAGAACTCAGTTCCATCTCATCAACTCGGGGATATTGGGTTCAACTCTTTCCCCAGGACGAGTTCCGTCTCATCGTCTCGAGGACAGTGGGCTCAGCGCTGTCTCAGAATCTTGGGGACAGTGGTCTCCTCTCCCCTTAGGAAGAGTACTCAGTTTTGTCTCATCATCTCGGGGACCGATGGCTTATACGAGAACTCAATTTTGTCTCATCAACTTGGGGACATTGGGCTTAGCCCTCCCCTCAAGATGTGAGCTCAACTCCGTCTTATCAACTTGGGCAGCTGAGACATACTGGTAAAAATTTGGGGAGTTGAAATTTATTTTTTATCTTTTGTTTCAAGAAAGACAGTTGTTGATTGCACGAAAGCTCACTCAAATTAGTGAACTTCCTAATAATAGCTAAGTGTCTGTCTCATCATATCTCGGCTGAGATAACACTTACCTTCCCTACTGTGGCCGAGATCATCATTGTCGTGGGTGTAGATGTAATTCATTAGGTTATGTCCGATATCATTTTCCTAACGGCATAAAAGGCGTAAACCGAGTTCTTTACTTAGATTAATGGGAAATAGTGGCTGATAAGGAACGATTCTTTTATTCAATATTTTCTTTTAAAGTGTTATGTGGTTTCTTGTATTTTAATATCCAAAACTCTTCAATTTGAGTATTTTAGCATTCACATGCGTTTAGTAAGTCATGTTTTTAACTTTCATAGTTTCAAACTAATTTTTAAATTGTCATTGATAGATTTGACAACCAGAGGTAGCGAGCTCGGCTCCTTCTATGTCTACAGGAGGTGGTACTCGGCAAACTAATTGAGGTAATATCATGGTGTTGCCATACTTGGGGATTGTTTGCGCCCTAGATAAAAGTTGTTATAAACAACCACGATACGAGTATGTCAAAATCTGTGCAGTTAAAACAACGTTATAATGTCGATATAACATTTAACGGGGGTGAGCCGTTACATTATGATATTATCACGTTATGGTATCACAACTCCGATATAACGGCATTATATGGCCGTTATTGAAACAACATTTTTTCAATAAAGCCATTTTAGGATTTTGTTCTAATACATTAAAAAAAAATCACCCATTTCATTCTTGATCGACAGAGAACCAGACCTCGCCGTTTGACAAAGAACCAGAGAAGAAGGGAAGGAGACGAAGAGTTGATCGCACTCTCTGTTGCGATCTCACTCTCATACGAAGGGAAAAAAATTTTATTAATGTTTTTTTTGTTTTTGAATTTAATATTATGAACATGATTTACTTTTTTAACTCTATAATACATTAATACTTTGTGGGGGTATTAAAAATATTTTTAAAATCATTCCATTATATAGCGTTATATCCTGATATATCCAGCTATAACCTATAACGCTCTTGGACCGTTATGGGTCTGTTATCCATTTTAACTGCATATGTTACAATTTTCAGCTAGGATAGTAACTTTTATACATCTGAGGGCTATTGGGGGCGTAGGAGGCATGGGCACAACCCTCTCCTCAGGTTAAAAAGACAGCGGCTCAACCCTATTCGGATACTAGAACTCAGCTCGGTCTTATCATCTCAGAGACAGTGGGCTCCCAAAGACAAGAGGGATATACTTAAAAGTGAAGCTCTCATCTTATCATCTCAGTTGAGATGTACTTACAAATATTTGGGGAGAATTGATTTCATTGTCATTTTTTTGTTTAAAGAAAAACACTTGTTGACTGCATAGAATCTCACTCAAATTTGTTCAACTTTCCTACTTGGGTCAAGAGTCGTATCAACATATTTTAAGACACTTTGTGTGGGCGGGTTCTGAGGCTGGCAGGTTACCTAGGTGTTATAATCCCACATCGCTTTGATGAGGGAAGATGATGTGTTATATATGTGCGGGGTTAAATCCCCTTAGTATGATGTATTTTAAAGCCATTGGGGTGATTAAGCCCAAAGCGGGTAATATCGTACCATGTAGATCGGGTCGTTATAGAATGATATCAGAGTCAGACCCAGCTAAAAGTGTGCCAACGAGGACGTTGGGCCCTAAGGGGGTGGATTGTAACAACTTTGATGTGGGCAGGTTCTGAGGCTGACGGGCTATCGTATGTGGACGGGCTCAGAGGCTAGTAGCTTCATGTGTGGGCGGGCTCAGAGGCTGGCAGACTACCTAAGTGTTATAGTCTCATGTCGCCTAAGCGAAGGAAGGGGATGTGTTATATATGTGCGAGGTTGGATCGTATTGGTACGATGCGTTTTAAAGCCCTGAGGGTGATTAAGCCCAAAACAGACTATTGTACCATGTAGATCGGGTCGTTAAACTCGATTTATCATTGGTTCGCTTTATAGATTCACTTTACAAGAAATAAAGACAAACAAGATTTCTCAACTTATGATTGATTCAGTTTTCAATAAACAAATTTCAAGAAAACACTACTAGTCTACCACTCTACCTTAAGCTCGACTGAAGTACAATTACAAAAATTTTGTTGGGAATTAAGAATATCGTAATTGTTTTACTGTGTGATTATTATTTAACATGTTTCATAATTTGACATAATATTTCTAGGCCACCGGACTTTAACAAATCGACTAAGCCAAGATGGGGCATAGGTTAATATCAATTTACTTATTTCAATTGATGTTTATCAAGGAGATAATAAGCTCAGCTCACTTTTTGTCAACAAGAGGCAGTGAACTTGATTTAGTTAAAATTTACGTTCCAAGAGGCTTAGTGAGATTTTCATATTTGTTTGGACCCGTGATTATGGATTAGAAAAGTTGTTAAGTAATTATGAAGCATGGATTGTCGAAAGTTTGAAGTGAATATTGGTGGCACAAGAACCAAACTATTCTCGACTGTCAGCTCAATAGTCTTCACCATCCACTTGGTCGAAATTTAGTGCTTGATACTTAGTCTTCAGTCCACTTGCTCTCAACGATAACATAATCACCAATGTTATCATCAGTTCACCTACCTGCGACAGCGCACTAGTCATTGGCAGTCAACCTTCAACAATATTTTAGTTCTCAACACTCTAGTTGAACTCAGATACATTGTTTGACATGATCTCGGCAAGAGAGTCAATAAGTTCTTGGTAACCAAGAGGGGGCTATTGTAGGTACCAAATATGGTAACCTTTGAGTACCACCACTTGAGGAGAAAAAGGATTGTAGGTTCAACCAAAGAAGAAAGACTGAACATAAGTTTCAGCGATAAATCTGGGCCATGGAACTGGGAATAGAACTTGGCCCATGGGACTGGGAATAGAACTTGGCCCACGGGCTCGGATAAATAAGTGATAGGAAATATCTTGGCTAATTAATAGTGTGTAAGAAAAGTCTACATTAGGATGTTCATGTGTAAGACATTGATCCCTCAGATACTTTATGTAAACATCTTGCAAAAATAACTTGGTGATGAAGTCTTCTTCGGTATATAAGGCAAGGGGCACAATGAATGCCCTAGGAGGGGTGGAACTGTTTTGCTATAAGAGAGAGTGAATCTTTGTAGAAGAGGGAGGCTACGACCTCACCTTCCATATTAGGAAAGTGACCAAAGCCTCAAACACCATCTCTGCCCTCATAGGCATCTAACCCAAGCATATTCACCATCTCATCCATTTCCTCAAACTCCGATGAATAAGAAAACTAAGGAAATTAACACATGCAAAATAGGCTTAGGCATCACAGGGCCTTAGTGCTTAAGCCTTCGTACGTAAGCCTCAAAGCTTAAGTTAAGCCTTCGAAGTAAACCTCAAATAACTGAGGCTTAATGCTTAGTTTGGTCATGGAGTGTGAGGTATTGAGGCTAGCTCAACGCGTTTTTTTTCAAAACCATGATCTGATCTTCATTTAATGGGCTACTTTAAAACGACGATCTGATCTTCGTGTATCCCTCGAGGCTAAATACAATACCGTAGTTCAGATGTCTTAGGTATCCGCACAATCAACCTTAACAGCTGTTAGAGCCAGCAACCAAGCTGACTTTGCTAATCTTACTACAAATCTACGCAGCTCTAACTTGACTAATTGCCTATTTGATGCAATTTCTAATTACCATGTATTCCAAATTAAAGGTGAATTATTTCGTGACAATCTGTTGAATCCACTCCAAAGCTACATAATTTTTTTTTCTACGCAATCTCTGTTGCTCTTCTTATTACTGCTTTACGCCTTTCTTTCCTACTTCGACACTGACTACAACATCTGAGATCCTTCAGCAAGCATTTGGTGGTCTTAAGATCTGTATAAATACATCATGCCTTGCTAATCGACTAACTAAAAGGCTCGATCACCTAAATCAGGGATATATATAAAATTGACATGTAAACTTCATGGGTTTAGACTTGTAACCCATCAATCATTAGGCTCCTATGTTATAATTTAAACCAATCTGCAACTCGAACACCCCTTGAAGGTTAGTTTCGCTTGTCATCCATCTGCCAGTAGTGCTATAACATTGTCGCTAGAATAAACACAAGTAGCCTCTCAAGATCAAATCTATAATATATCAAGCTGATACCCTCTAAAGTAGGTCTTCCCAATCTTTTCAAAATCTACATGTAAACCAATACACCTTGGTTTTGTCTATAGAAAACTGAGTATATGAATTTCATTGTATCCATTCAGTTTCTTCAACTACTATACAAAGTTCAATCTTTTGATAACAATGGTCAGTTTGAGTAGCTACTATAAGCTCAAAATTCAATCTTTCTATATGAAACACATTAAAATTATTGTAATTGATAAGAAAATCACTTCAATTTGAGCTAAAAGAGGAGTAAAACATACCTTCCTGGATGCCGCCAAACAAAGAACCCTCTTTTGATTCTCCATCTCCAACACCAACTTAGCATCCTCAGCCTCATGCATCGAAACCTTCTCATCCGAAACCATAAAAAACTTCTCCCCATCAGAATCAAACCTCACCATGGTGGCTTCTTTATCCAACCTACAACAAAAGCTCCTCCTCCCTCTCACCAAATTCAACATAGCCAAACACGAATCCCTCCCAACACTCAAAGCCAACTTCCCTGAACAATGGATGCTCAAATCATTCACCCCTTTTTTATGCACCTTGACAGTCTTCAAATGCACAAAAGGGTCTGCGTCGTAGATGCAAATAGTCCCATTGTCAGACCCACTTAAGAGGTTCCGTGGGAAAGACAGCGAAGTGGGGTTGTAGAAGGAGAGAGCGGTGACTGACCCAGAGTGGTCCATTAGTGTCCCGACCTCTGAACAGGTCGAGATATCGTAGATTTTAATGGCGTCGTCTGAACCCCCAGAGACTGCTACAGGGCCCGAAACTGCGATGCATTTGATTGTGGAGAGATGGGCTGGGTAGGAAAAGAGAGGTTTGAGGATTGGGGAAGAGGAGTCTGGATTCTTGAGCTTGAAGCCCCAGATGAACTTCTCGTATGAACCAGCCACTAAAGTCATCGCGGTGCTCTGTAGTTTTCTGTCTCTGTTTGTGGTGAAGTTCTGTGTTTCGTGTGTTTGGGGAAGAGAGGTAGAAGGGCTTATGAGGTTGTGACTTAGAAAGTAGGTTTCAGAATGCTTCCACGCCTTTTCCTCTACAAAAAGGGGGAATTTTAATTGGCGAGGAAACGGGCGAGGGAGGGGGGTTAGGTGGGTGGAACCCTCCATCCCCCTCGAGATGCGCGAGTGCACACATTTTGAGGGGGATGGAAGGTTTCACCCCCCTCCCTCGCCCTACAAAAACCTAACGAAGGGTTTGTCTAAATGTCGAGGGAACCAGCGAGGGATGTGTGTGTGTGTGTGTGTGTGTGTGGGGGGGGGGGGAGGGGGGGGGGGGGGGTGAAGCCCTCTCGAGATGCGTGAAAGCGCCTTGAAACACTGGCTTGCACACATCTCGAGGGGGATGAACGGCTTCACCCCCCTCCCTCGCTGATTTCCTCGACATTTAAAATTTCCCCCTAACGAAATGTCGATGCTTAGGATAAATAGAAGGTTGCTGCTAAATAATATCACTACTCCTTTCTTCGGATGGACACCACTATCATGTTATTTCCTAAAGGACACCACTACTACTGAAAGACACCACCTATAAAAAGAAAAAAAAAAAATTCTAACTCCTCTCTTCTTCATCTCTCCTTATTTTTCTTATTCTTTCTCCCTTTCTTCTCCATCAACCACTGTCGCCACCTCCTCCTCCTCCTCCTTTCACAACCTCGTCACCGCCATCTCTCATCCTCTTCCCTTCCTCCTCCCCCTCTTCCCTTCCTCTTTTTCTTCTTCTTCTTCTTCACCACCACTGCCACCTCTCATTCCACCTCTTCCCATTTTTTTCCTCCTTGGCGATGGCGAGGTAGCGGTGATGAGGTGGTGGTGGTGAAAGAGAGGAGGATGAGGAGGAGAAGTGGCGATGTCCCACCTCCTCCCTTTTTTTTCTCCCTGGCTTGTGGTGAAGGGGAGGAGGAGGAGAGGTAGCAGTGTCCCACCTCCTCCCATTTTTTTTATTCTTCTCTTTTTTTTCTCCCTAGTGGTGGCGAGATGGTGGTGGTGGTGAAAGAGAGGAGGAGAAGAGGTGGCGGTGTCCCACCTCCTCCTCTTTTTTATCTTTCTGGCGGTGGCGAGGTGGTGGTGGTGGTGATGGCAAGGTGGCAGTGATGAGGTGGTGGTGGTGGTGAAGGGGAGGAGGGATGGTCTTCTCTTCCCTTTTTTTTTTATATATTTTATCTTCGCCCTCACAGGAACAGCCCCGAGGGCAAAAACATTTGTCTCTCACACTGGTTCCTGCGAATGGGAAACCAACACTCGCTGAGATTTGGGCGAGTTTGGGTTTCCCTTTCCCAGGAACTGTCACGAGGGACACATTTTCTTCTTTTTCTTCACATCAAAATGTCATAAATTAACAAACACAAATGAGAATTTAAGAAATACTCATTTGAAATCAATCACCAACAAACACATTAGAAATAAAATCAATAGAAAAAATGAGAAATGGAGGATTACTAACAATCTGAAAGCGTACAATCGTGGCAAAAAAAATGAGGAATGATATAAAATGGGACAATAGCAGTGGCCCATGCAAGTAGGAGAACCCTGTCGCAGTGGCACATGCGAATGCAGTTACCATATTCGCATGAGCCGCCGTGACTGCGGTTATGCCACGCGCGTGCGCCGCTGCGATAGGCCCATTTCAGTTTCAAACTTTGTCATTGACTTTCGATAAACTTTGATGCTTGATTGAGACTGATTCTCAAGCTCATCAAAAAACACGAAAAACGTAGTACTCTGAGTTATCTAATGAACAAAACTTGAATTACCTAAAAATGTTTTGAAATGAGAAAGTTATGGTCATTTTACATTCGCATGATCTGCTGCGACTTGGTCATTGCTAGACAGTTTTGCGCGACTGTAGTAAAATGACCATAACTTGCTCATTTCAAAACATTTTCTGGTGATTCAAAATGCCTTCATTAGATAACTCATAGTACTACATTTTTCTTATTTGATATATTTGAGAATAGGTCTTAATCTAATGTCAAAGTTGGTCGAAAGTCAGGGACAAAACCATGTTTTGTTTAATGAACAGATTTGAGTGACTTTAGTAAAATGACCATAACTTGCTCATTTCAAAGCATTTTCAAGTGATTCAAATTTTGTTCATTAGATAACTCGGAGTACTAGATTTTTTGTGTTTTGATGAGCTTGAGAACGGTATCAATCGAGTATCAAAGTTGGTCTAAAGTCAATGACAGAGTCTGAAACTGAAATGAGACAATACCTTGTTTTTATGTTTTGAATAAGTGAGTGCTAGGCGATTTTGGTAAGAGAAGAGAAAAGGGGGGATCGGCGGTGGCGGGGGAGGGGTAGTATTGCTCCGTTATTTGTTGATGTACAAATAAGTGAAGAGAAAATAAAGAGAACGGTGGATAATAAGATGAACAGTGGTGGTGTCCTTCAGAGCATCAAAGCAAAAAAAATGAATAGTGGTGGTGGTGAACGGGAGGAGAAGAAGGAGAGGTGGTGGTGGCAGTGGTAGCGGTGGTGTGATTGAAGAAAAATAAGAAAAATAAGAAGAAGAAGAAGGAGGAGGAGTAGTGGCGATAGTGAGGAGGTGGTGTTGAAGGGGAGAAGGTGGAGGAGGAGGAAAATGAGGATGAGAAGTGGCGGTGGCGTGGTGGTGGTGTGATTGAAGAAGAAGAAAAAAAAAGGAGGAGGAAAATGATGAGTAGTGGCGATGGCGATGAGGTGGTGCTGAAGAAGATAAGGAGGAGGAGAGGTGGTGTGATTGAAGAAAGAAGAAGAAGAAAAAAAAAAAAGTGGCAGTGGCGAGGTGGTGTGGTGAAGGGGAGGATGAGGATGAGAAGTGGCAGTGGCGAGGTGGTGAAGGGGAGGAGAATGAGGATGATGATGATGGAGAAGAAAGGGAGAGAGGTTAGGGTTAAGTTTTATTTTTTTGTTTAAATATTGGTTGTGTCCTTCAGTAGATTTAGAAAAAAAAAAGTAGATGGTGGTGTCCATCAGGATAAGTGGTGTTGTTATTTAGCAGTTGCCTAACTGGAATACCACATGACAGTGATTTACAAAAGGGTTTGGGTTATTTACACTTTCTCCCCTATAACATATGCCTTATTCAGCTTTGCACCCAATTATCATTCATATTGCACTTTCCCTCTAAGACTAGCAGTCAACATGCATTGACCATCTGTTTTCAAAGCAAATTACCAAAATACCCCTGAGAAATCAAAGATTGAGATTTAATCTTTTCATATCTCGAACATCTCATCTCGAGGAAAATCCTAAGGCCCAACTGAAATCTTAATCGTATCTCGAGGAAATCCAACAATTGCTTTAAAAAAATCTTGCATCTTAAACAACTCATCTCGAAGAAAATCTAACAATCCAAATTTAATCGTACACACACCCTTAGGTAAATCTAACAGTCCAAATTTAAATGTGTGCACATCTCGAGGAAATCTAACGATCCAGCATGCATATCGAGGAAATTTGACAATCAGATTTATTCGTGCACACATCTCGAGGAAATCAAACATCTGAATAAATTTTAATTTAATTTTGCTCATTGAAATAAATTTGAATTTAATTTTGCCCCCTGAAATCGAACAGACCTGAGAGATGAAGAGGGAGGAAGAAGGAGAAAGTGAAGGAATGAGGAATGAAGCCCTAACTTTATTATAGGGTTATGAAATAGAGGAGGAAGGATGAAGGAAGAGGAAGAATGAGAAAGTGGAGGAATGAGGAAGAGGCAAGAGGATGAAGGGGGAGGTGGTGGTGAGGCTGGGAGAGAGAGAAGGAAGATAATCAAAATTTTCTTGATCATCTCTCAGGTGTATTCTATTTCGGGGGGCAAAATTAAATTCAAATTTATTTTATGATTAAGTTATTGCTAGTAATTTATTATATGGTAGCAATTTAGTTAGACGCAAATTTTCTCGAGATGCGTGCAAAATAAATATGAACAGTCATATTTTCCTTGAGACGTGTGCTAAATCGTTAAATTTTCCTCGAGATGCATGCTGGAACATTAGGTTTCCTCGAGATGTATGCTGGATCATTAGATTTTCCTCGAGATGCGCACACATTTTTTTTGGACCGTTAGATTTACTTAGAAATGGGTGTACGATTAAATTTGAACCGTTAGATTTTCCTCGAGATGAGTTGTTTAAGATGCAAGATTTTTTTTTTAAACTTTGATTTTAAACTTTGTACTGTAGGATACAAGCTTTTAGGAACATCCATTAGAACTTTATCTAATCGTACAATAATAGATAATAGCCTGCCGGTTTTAATCAATCTTGTCTCTCACAGATTAACAAGATAAAATCTCTTTAACACGTTGTTTGCTTAGATTAGGCATTTGTGTGGTTAAGCTATCACGCCCCGATTTTTGAAGAAAACGAAAATCCTAAAATCCACGTAGGATCATCCGTTTCCCCAAAACTCGGGACGTGAAAATTCAATAACAACAAAAACAATTAGCAGCAACAACTAACACATAATTTAGAAAATTAAAACAAACTAAACCATGAAACTCTAACATTGCTAGCCCCACTAATGAAACTCCAATAACGCTGCTAATAAATCTTTAAACATGTGAAAGGCTAAATGGCTACGTTTCAATAAGAACGTACCAAGAAGCATAAACTTACTTGGGTCAGCGAGGTAGCTGGTATGAGTAATCTCCATCCTTATAAATAAAATAGTTACATGCTTTAACATGAAAATTTCATAAACAAGAAAATAACACTCAAAGTCTTGTAGTTCCCCAACGAGGCAAACATGTCATACTACAAAGTTCTATCATGCTTAAAATATATATTTATTTTACCAACATGTACAAAGTGAAAGTTGGACGTGGTAATTCTGACAAAAAAAAATGTTAATAGACTTACCATCCTGCACATAACGTTGTAGAAATAAATGAATAAAATTTCTAATTTATCGTTCCTCATAAGTACGATTATTTTCAAATAAATAAAGATCATACTCATAATCACCATTATTTAAATGTCAACCATATACATTTTACCTTTAAGGAAGACATGTAGTTCTCATTCTAAGATCGAATGAGCATTTAGTTTCTTCCATTAAGGCAATCATGCACATAAATGAAAATCTCGCTTCTTTTCCACAATCGCACTACCCTCCTTGTGTCGAACACACCTCACCCAAGTGTGCATCCATTGCCTTTGAAACTACTTGGAGCATACATGTTCCAAGTGGGGTGCCACATCGAGGAACATATCATCTCACCCGAAGTTCGATCCATGACAAACATTTCCTAAATACTACACGTACTACCGAACTCACATGGAACGGCGTACCGATATGCAAGCAAGTCTGCATACCAAAAATTATATCACACGTATACAAGCAAGTATGTATACAAAAAAAATTCTTTTTTTCATATTTTTTTTGGAGTTGTGGAAAAGAGCATAAAAACAATCAATTAATCATCAAAACTCTTTTACGGTGACACTTTGTCAACCATAAACACATCGACCACAAATATTCACCCTTTTTTTTGGGAAGCAAATAACATTTTTATAAATAATTTTTTTTTACATAATAGAAAACAGGGATCAGACCCATTCCATATAATGATACCCCTTAGCAAGACAATTTGCATATCAATCAAATGCAAGTTTATCATATGATCACTTACTAACCATGTATTTCAAGTCATAACGTAAAATTACAAATACTAACTTACATAACACTACTAATACCCAAGTTTATTTACATGGTGAAACTCTAGCAGACCCAAAGTGAACCTAGTAGCTAAAACCACCTAGCATGTTAATTAGCCCCATTAGATCAAAACATAATCCCTAGTTATGACTGACCCTGTCACCATGAGCATAACAATGTACATGAAAGCATTATCAAAATGATAAGTACTTGGTTAACTTCTATATAAGATACGCTCATATTATATAAGATATGCTCGTACTATATGAAAAAATCACTACCCATATAAGGTCATATAAGAACAATGTACATGAAAACATTATCAAAATGATAAGTACTTGATCAACTTCTATATAAGATGCGCTCAGACCCAAAAGGTAATATAGTGATGCCTTATTGATAATACATCGTTGCCTTATTAGAATACACTACACCTTCCAACCACCTTCATATTGCTAACAAGCTCATGTATGAATTGTTGTAAGGTGAGAAGTGTGCAATCAATGCTGCTAGTATATGAACTAGATGGAGAGATACCCTGGGCTAAGTTTAAGCCTTTTTTTTTTATTTTTTATAGCAAGTTCCCTTCAAGTCAAAAACAGGTAATGCAATGAGTAGTTATAACCAGGACCCTAACGCTGGCATGATGAACTATATAATCCCTAAATGCAATTTTTTGTTCAAAGCAATGTTTATTTAGGCAAAGATATTGTAATGCTTCCATCAAGTACCAATTACATCAGTAAAAAATAAACCATAAACACAAACAAAAGACTGTATGATTGTTCTAAATATATTCATTGGAAAGGTAGTTGTTACAGCTCCATAGACATGGTCTGCTAAGAAAATCTAATGTCACACCTACCATGGGAATTTATCATGCAAGGCATTGTAGAGTAGAACTCACAAATTATAGATGTAACCCATAAACCAAACATTATTAAATTCACATAATTAATATAAGAGATGGGAGAATCACTCACTAACTTCTACTACTAAAATTTTGTTATACAAGGGTTTCTAAAATTGGATCAGTGACATTTTTCTCTACCTCGAGTGAGATCTAACCGTTGGATGAACTCAAAACCAACGTTATGATTTTCATACGTGTGTTATGAATCTACGGATTAAATCTGAAAGTATTCTGACGTCTAAAAGGTCTCGATCCACTAAACATACTAAGACTGCGCAATGCTGTCTTTATTACGGGATTTAAGTAAAAACCTAGTTTTAGGTTCTCTTTCAACTCATCTAATTCTTACGAAAATACAATAAAAAATTTATATTTAGGATTTATATTTGTATTAAACCCTAACCTTAATCAATTGATTAATCAAAAAACTAAAAGAAAACAAAGAAGACCCATCTTTATATATCCAAAATACTAACAACATACATACAAAAAAATCAAATAATAATCAATATCAAAGATTGAATAATTCGATAGAGTTTAACTCACTATTTTGTCGAAAATCAAAAAGTTGAAACAAACATTTTCTCTTCACCTCCTTTTCTTCTACGTAGGTTTTTCTTTTCTTTTGTGTGTGTATCCTCCAAAGAGAAGAGGGGCTAGGGTTTTCTTTTAAAAGGTTTTCAATTAGGAATTTACTAGCTTTAGCTAAACACACCCACCACTCATCTTTTACTCACCACCAATCTAAACTTAGGTCCCAAATTTCATATCATAAAGTACTTACATATTTGTTAATACTAACAATTAATAAATATTACCAATAAATAAATATTTTTAATGATTAAAATAGTAATATTATATTGGCAAGTGATTTGGCAGGTATTACAATATACACACCTTAAAAAAATCTCATCCCGATATTCGGAAGGTAAGAGAGTCATGCGAATATTATAAATGACACGACAAACGAAATGAGATTTTAAAATATATTTTCAGATGAAAAATTTCTCGGATTTTATATTCATATAAAAATTTCACATCAAACAACGCAAATCACCAGACATGCATACACACGAGGCTACTACATGCATATACCTATATTATTTTCAATTTAATTTTAACAAGAAATTGAAAATAATAAATTGGAACAATATATACAAACTTTTTATTAAGGTCAATGAAAAGTACGGGTGTTACATAAGCAGTGATTGTTGTTTGTGTATGTTTTCCTACTAGTCATCTAGGGGACACTCCATCTTTGTGTTCTATCACTATCATCCTTCCATCTCATTTTTCTCCTTTTATGAAAGATTGAGAACAATCCAACAAATGCTTGGTTCGTTCTCAAATTATTTTTTTACCACCCTAGAATTCGCTTGATTTGTTCCCTAAGTATTTCTAGCCACCCTGATCTACTCATTACTTCTTCATCACACTTTTCTCCATCTTCTTCACCACACTTCTCTCCACTTGTCTCCCCATACTGTAAAATCAACATTTACATGGCAGAATGTCTAATTTGGGACAAAGTTCCCCTTGTTGCTAATGTGCACAAATGCATTGACTTGCCCCCTATAAGGACAATCAATTTGAGATCCAACCAGTTATTATCAATATGTTACCGAAGTTCCATGGGCTTGATCTAGAAAGCTATACGTCCATCTTTGAAAGTTTCTTGAATTTTATATTACTTTCAAGAACCAAAACATAAATGAGAAAAATGTTAGGCTTCGCTTGTTTCCTATTTTCGTCAAGCATTAGCCCACTTCATGGCTAAACTCTCTCTCTGCCGATTCCATCAAATCATGGGAAGATTTAGTCAGAAAGTCTTTAGAGAAATACTTCCCCATGAGAAGAAGGATCCTAGAAATTACAAGAGAAATTGAGGAGTTTTCTCGAACATGTGTTGAACTTTTCATGAAGCATGTGACCACTTTCACGATTTCCTCATCAAGTGTCCCCATCATGGCTTTGAATAAAGAGTCTCAAACTATGATCGAGTCCATGCACCAAGGAAAGTTTATGCGTAAGACTGGTAATGTTGCTTATACCTTTTTGAGTGAACTTGCTGATGATTTTAGACAATTGACTGCCCACAAAGACTTGAAACCTAGTACTTCTAGAAAGTCTCGTCTATTTGAAACAAAGGAATATTCAGAACCAGACATCAAAACCTTCCTCAAGGATTTTGCTAAGGAAATTAAATCTATTATTACTGATGGTACACCAAAATGGCCCCAACTCCGTACCGTACACGTGTCATAACGGTCTTGAGGAATAACAGGCCTAGCGTCAGCCCAACACTAATCTGGCCCAAGCGGTTTTAAGCCCGCCCAATGCAATCCGTAAAATGGACTCAGATTCTTATAGCCTACTAAGCCCACGTGTCTCACAACTATCCCCAATACCCGTAAGCCATATTAAGGCAAGTATTTCGAGGATC
Organism: Berberis vulgaris; assembly: GCA_963556465.1. Taxonomy (NCBI): domain Eukaryota; kingdom Viridiplantae; phylum Streptophyta; class Magnoliopsida; order Ranunculales; family Berberidaceae; genus Berberis; species Berberis vulgaris. The sequence goes on from OY747132.1 coordinate 61,157,925, forward strand.
AGCTTTGGAAGGGCAGGTACAACAACTCTTTGCTTCCAACTAGGAAGCAAATTCCAAAGTATATGTCACACACGGAAACTTCTACCTATAGGCTACTCTTGGAACGGGAACTATCTCCCGCATATCTAGGAACACAAGGCTAACTAGGAAACTTCTTTTCACAACACGACTCTTAATTAGAGAAGGATTTCCACAAAGATCTTCTTCCCTAAACTACGCCATCGATGACCTGGTTGAACCAGGACTCCAACACTATAAATAAGACACGAGGTTGGTAAGCTAAGGTATGCTAAAATTCCTTGTTTACAACATTACACCTTCCTCAAATCCCTGACTGACTTTAGCATCGTAGGGCTATCGGCCACCGCAACGGTGGTCCGTGGCTCACGTGCGTTCCTTTTGCAGGTCAAGGTCAAAGCATAGAGCGAAAAAAATGATTGCATCAGTTTGGCGTCGTCCGTGGGGGTACAAAGTTCCTAACCTTTCACTGGCATCATCTCTCTTCAAAATACAAAGAGATGATGACCACTAGATCACGCAACAATGGAGAACAAGGGGACACATCAAATACTCAGACTGGCGTTATACCGCCGCTCTCAGCGGTAGCGGTGATGCACGGGCAACATACTCACACCCTCGCACCACCAACAACAACAATGGACCCCGTGATTGATTTGTTGTCGTCTCAAATACAACAAATGGCCAAAGCGGTAGAGGCTCTCACTAACAGAACCCTCCACCCTCTAATGGAGATCATGAGCAACACATGCCTCCATATTCGAAAGATGATAGAGAGCAAGCACAGGAGAGTCAAACCTCTGCTAGTTCTCATTGGACTAGAGGAGGCTGCATGGCCAATGCATTACCAACTCTCAAGGCAGCAAGGCTCAGCCCTCAGAACCCCCTCCGCAGAGGGGCACACAACCTAGACGTGCAGTATCGTATCTCTGTTCCACCATTCATGACTGTATCATGAAGGAAGCCCTTCCAAATAAGTTCACGCCTCCAAAGTTTTACTTCTACGATGGGACCACCGACCCGTTCGACCACCTATGCCATTACCAGCATGTAATGACACTAAAAAAAGGATCCAAGTTGGTGATGTGCAAAACTTTCCTTACCAGCCTAAAGAAGTTAGCACTGACATGGTTCCACAACCTCCCGCCAAAGTCGATTGAATCATTTAAGACGCTGAAGAAAGTTTTGTCGGAAGTCAACGCCTCCGGAAGGGCCCACACTACATACTCTCTCTGAAGCAGAAATCCAATGAGACACTCAGAGAATATGTCACAGGCTTCAACGACGAGCTAACCCTCATTGATGGTTGCAGAGACGACAAAGTTGTGACAACTTTCACCGTGGGCCTAAAAGAGGGAAAGCTTTATGAATGCTTCACATTGGACCCCCTTTTGGATATGACATAGCTCCTCAAGAGCATCCAGAGGTACATCACCTTAGAAGATTTGAGAACTGTGAAGAGGGAAACATAAGGTGAAAAGAAGGCCCCGATCCTAAGGACAAGAAGGAGAAAAGGAGGCGTAAGGATGAAGAAATGAGCAAGCGAAAGCGTAATGACAATAGATCGAACCCTGGCCGAGCCAGAGAAAGCTTCCAACTACGTTGGATCCATATCCGTGACAACCCTCAATTCAAGCCTATCGGATGTCTTGAATTCCATGAAAAACTGGGAAGATCTTAAATGACCCCTGAAGCAGTGCAGAGATCCCTCCAAATGTGACAACAACAAGTATTGCTCGTACCACAAGGAGGACAACCATGATACCAACGACTACAAGAGTCTAAGGTACGAGATCGAATACTGGACCTGTAGGGGCAAGCTAAAGGAATTCCTGGGTTCTAAGAAGCAACCAGAACGACCTAGGAACCGAGGGGAATCAGTCAAGGAGATTGAGAAGGAGACTCCGGGCATAGTCTATGTCCTTCACGGAGTCAGACCGGATGAAGACCAATCAAACAAGTCCCGCAAACGGACTCTACTGGAGATGCAGACACAACCCGTAGATGAGGACGTGTTCGTTTACTATTCGAGGGTGCAAAGCCCAATTCCCACATTAACCTTTACGGACAATGACCTCGAAGGAGCCCAAGCGCTGCATAATGACGCTCTTGTCATATTGGTCTCCATTGCAAGGTGGGAGGTAAAAAGAGCCTTGGTAGATATGGAAAGCTCGTTCAACGTCCTGTTCTACACCGCGTTCCGTGGTATGGACCTCAAGGAAGAGAACCTGACGTCCTCAGACTACCAACTGATTGGATTCAGCGAAGAGAAATGCTTTCCGATCTGAAAGATAAGGTTAGCAGTAGTAGCAGGAGAGCCACAACTCAGAAAGGGCATGTTTCTGGACTTCATGGTAGTAGATGCGCCGTTTACCTACAACCTTATCTTGGGAAGACCATGGGTCCACCAGATGGAAGCAGTAGTCTCCACCTTTCACCAGTGAGTTAAATACACTACTAACCACTCTGAAGGAACGATATATGGAGACCAACCTATAGCACGAGGCTGCTATTGTGCCGCATTGACCCAAATAGAATGTTCCCAGATTCAACTGGATCCCACAGTGCAATCTGAACTAGAGCTAGACCTAGTCACTGCAGACGCATCACTCCACTTGCAAGAGATCCCAACGGCGGTGGCTCATTTTGGAAAAAATGGGACAATCAAACAGTGCAGAAGCAATATTCTCTTCAACTCGACAGGGCGTAGAGGTCAATGCAAACGAGAGTACAACCCCCCGACATTCCGTCGATGCGAAAATTAACTCCCACGCAAGGTTTACTCTTTAGTAACATTAGAGACATCAACGACTCTTGGCAGTTCACTGAAAGTACCCACGATCCAGCAAGGGCCAGGTGAATTTACTTCAGGGCCGAATCGACTTCTCTCCGCCAACAATTAGTCTATTTCAATTGTTTATTTTCCTTTCCATAGTCAATATAGAGTTTTAGTTCATAAAAGCTTATGTGATTTGCAATCATTCAAGAAATAAAAAAGAATTATGCAAACACACTCCATTGATTACTGGAAAGATGTAACAACGGGCGCTCTGAGGCGGATACAAGAGACTACATACTACAAACATCTGAATCCGATGCGATATAAAGTAAAGACTCGCTTAAACAGTCCAACTACATATGAAGACTCGGAAGCGACAACAATGGTTCCCCGAGTAACCTTCGCTCAACGACTTCTTCAAGAAACGTGTCCCAAAATCAAGGACAAATGTGCGAAGAGGGGTTGAAAGCACTGAACAACTAGTTATTCCGCTAAATCACCCCAAGAAAGTGACTGGACAACAACAATACAGACCCTGAAGCAAGTTGTAGACTTTATCAAACGACGTCCGACCTTTCGAAGGAGGTAGAAGAGGACAGACAAAGATGGCCGCAACCGACAAAACTGTTAAGGTCTCACAGTGTTGTCAAACGAGGACACTTCTCCCATGAGCGATACTCGGGGTGACTCAGAGATACCACCCCTAGAACTAGGAAGCAAATTCTAGAGTATATGTCACACACAGAGACTTCTACCTACAAACTACTCTCGAAATGGGAACTATCTCTCGCGTATCTAGGAGTACAAGGCTAACAGGGAAACTTACCTCCACAACACGACTCCTAATTAGAAAAGGATCTCCACGGAGATCTTCTTCCCTAAACTATGCCATCGATGGCCTGGTCGAAACAAGACTCCAGTACTATAAATAAGACATGAGGGTTGTAAGCTAAGGTACGCTACAAATTCCTTGTTTACAACATTACACCTTCCTCAGATCCATGTCTGACTTTAGTATTGGAGTGCTATCGGCCACCACAACGTTGGTCTGTGGCTCACATGCGTTCCTTGTGCAGGTTTGCAGGTCAAGGTCAAAGCAGGGAACAAAAAATGACTGTATCAATTACGAAGTCTGTCACCCAAGCCAAAGAGAAAATTTCCAAGCCTTGTACCTTTTGCCTCAAGGTAAATCATATAGATTATGATTGTCCTTTATATCCTGTTGGTAATAAACCTCAAGAGGAGGTGTTGTGTTTAATAGTAAATGCAAATCCAACACATTCAGTCAAACCTACACATCTACAAATCGAGATCGCACTAACCTTTCCTATGGTTTTGAATTTTATGAGCAACCACCTAAGAGTTTAGGAGGATTGTCACGCCCCGATTTTCGAGAAAAACGAAAATCCCAAAATCCACGTAGTATTATCCGTTTCCCCAAAACTCGGGATGTGAAATTCAATAACAATAGAGACATTAGCAGCAAAGACAAAAAAATAAATTTTTAGAAAATAGGAACAAACTAAAATTTTTAACAAAACTCTAACCAGGAAATTTCGATGTCGCTAGCCCCACTAGCGGAACTCCCGTAACGCTGCTCAAAAGTCTCTAAACCTGAAAAGCTAATCGGCTACATTCCCAAAGGAATGTACCCAAGAAGCAAAAGCTCACTTGGGTCAGCAATAAAGCTGGTGTGAGAAATCTTCATCCCAAAAATCAATAAAATCGCACGTGATAAACATCAAGCGAAACACAAACAACAAACCATCACACCAATAGGTAGTTCCTCAACGAGGCAAATGTGTGATGCAAGAAAACACAGTCCAAAGAATTTAGTTCCTCAACGAGGCAATCATATCATCATCCTAATATGTAAATATGCATTTACCTGTACTTACCCTATAGGAGTTGACTATGGCAAGTCGGACCTGCAGAAATATTAGTGGACTTGCCATCCTGCATAAAAAGAAATAGAAACAATGCAACGTCATTTATTCTTTTTATTTGAATTAGGTTCATCTTTTTAACGGATTGATCACTTAGACGATACCACATTCGCACCACCTCCGTGCCGAACATACATGCCCGTATGCCTCTCTCATATAAAGGAGGACTACTCCGTCATCCATGCCCAAGTGGAGACATCACATACAGACATGCATCGCGGATACCCCTAACTATATGAGTACCAAAAGCCACCCTTGGGCTATCAATGCGCATAAACTCACGTCACATTTTTTTACGAATAAATATCAAAGCCTATTTTAGGCATACAAATTCACCACATTTCCGCAAGACTAACCCGAAGGTTATTTTAGTTTCTCTAGTAAGAAATGGGTGCCCCAACTCCGTAAGACGACCCACTGGTCATTTAATTTCTCTAGTAAGAGAGAGGAAATAACAAACAAAAGAGATGTGGTAGTTCTAAGTGATACAAGCCCAAGTGGTTTATATTTTCAAAAATCCAGGTTTACCAATATCATTTATTTTTCATAATTCAGAATTCTTCCACAATGACATTTTGTCATACATGAATTGATTCACAATCTATTCACCCACATTTTTGGGGAAAACATAGCATATTCATTAATCATGCTATGTAACAATATGGCAATCAAGCCACTCCTTTATTCAAATATCCAAATTCTTCATAATGCATAAACAAGTCAATATGCATACAAATCTCCAAATTTATCATAATGCATTAATATTCATCAACCATTCAAACACCAACCAAACAAAGTCACACCCAATCAATAAAATGGTAAACATGGGTGACCCCAAACATGAACCCAGCAAGCTAGAAAAATCTCACACATCAAACAGATCACAAATATTGGAGAGCAATCGTTTGCAACACAAAACACCACAAATAAGGCAACCACATTCTCAACATGTCTAAAATCTCACAATTGGATTTCCTGAAATGAAACTCGTCATTTCCATACAAGCAATATGCATACAGTATACTGAATTGCTCATCCAAAGAGATAAAGGGCTAAGAGTTTCACTTACACCTTACACCCAAAACCTTTGAAATGGAATTTAAATCAAGCAATATAACAAGCCTGAGAATCCAATCCAAAATCATCAAGGACACACAAATACCGGTCAGCACACCGCCAAACCAAAATCTAAATCATAACCACACATCCTCGCAACAAAACTCACAAACTCCATCATCAAATCCTCACAAATACAATCACTAATTTAGTCAAGAAACAATGATTTGCAAAATACAGAGAATAAGAAAACTCACAGTAAAAGAGAAAGAATGAAGAAAACTCACCGATTTTAAATCTTATAGCGTCCACCCCATTCAACACCTCCTCCATATGTTGCAAGCTTCCCAGTTTTTGCACAGAGAGAATCGGTAAAAGCCTATTAAATGCCAGACAATGTGAAACCCGCTCCCACTAGAACTTTCACTGAAGTTCAACTCACGTAGCTTTGTTATTGAAAATCCTATTGCTCGGCTTTCCACACACCCAACAAATAGAATATAATACCACCTTCCAAAGAAAATACTGAAGCACAATTGTGTTCCAACTGCTTAAGAACTGCACTAAGGCATTACTCACTCCATCCTGAAATGTGAATATTAAACTTACCCAATTACAATGAAGAAAAATGTTAGGAACTTTCTGACTCCAAAGCACACACATGGCCCATTAAGCATCAATATTCATCCCTTTGTTGAACATAACCTCTTTACAGGAAATCAGATCACAAACCATCAGCTCATTCGACATCCAGTATCAATACTCGCATAAAAAAAATAAGAATATTCAATCGAATTCGGGGACAAAGAAGTCGCCTTCTCTTCTCTCCTGAAGATTTCTTATGCTTAGCTTTCCTATTTAATTCATGATTGTCGGCATCAGAAGAGTCATCCACAGACTTCAGTTTACTGGCTATCTTTTTATCTTCGAGAAGTTCACCACAATCAACAACTTTCACAGTGCAAGTAGGTTTCCCCTTGTCCGAACCTGCTTTTTCAATCTTCTTCTTGCGCCCGATATCAATCCCATAATGAGTAAGATACCACTGCTTGAAAGAGCAGCATCAACCTTCCTCAACAGCGGCTTCAACTTCCTCACCGTCTTTCTTAGACGCAGCGATGGCACCAGCACTCTTCTTCCACTCCCTTCACCACCGTCACTACTTCCTTCTCCATCACACACACACCAACAGGATCACCACCACCATTTTCAGCGCCGCCATCGTGAAGAAAACACAAGGAAAAGATGAAGGAAGAAGGAGAAAAGAAGAAGGAAGGAGAAAGAAAAGAGGGTTTTCTCTTTATAGGGTGGGTGGCTATTCGCCCCCACTAAAATTCTGAGAGCACCCAACCCCTAGCCAATCTTGTGGACAAGCCCACAACTCATGCACCTTATCCTAGGCACAATCAACATGGATTTCAACTAACCAGTGACAACAACATTAGTATCCACCTCACGGAGGACAACTTCCATACCAGCAGAATCAACCTATGAACCTCTATATGGATCCTATCCCTCATAATTCCTATAGTCAACCTCAGCTTAACAACTCACATGACTTAGTGCTAAACTCAATATGCTGCTTCTTTACTACCTCTAAAACCATCATTTGAGGATATGATGCACCAATTAATGGCAACCAATGATGCTAATTCCCAAGCCACCCAACAGCTTCAGCAATAGTTGATCGTGGGAAGGAAAATAGAAACATTATCAATCCAACCCATCCCTAATCCAAAGGGTGCTCCCCAAGCCCATGTAAGTGAAATTGGAAGTAGTTCTAACTCACACACGAAGAAGTTAAAACAGTCACCAACCTTCTTTTTGGGCGAGTAATTGATAATGATGTAGAACAACATAAGAAAACTTATGGGATTTCCAAAGAGAATATATTCCTAAACCTATCGAGATAGCTAAAGGTTCTTCTCAAAATTTAGACACACCCTTTCAGCTTCCCTTCGAGCAAAAAAAGTATATACTTAACATACCTTTTTTTCAAAGCCATTTCAAGTAATAAAAAAAGAAGCAATTTCAAGAAATACTAGAGGTTTTTAAAAGAGTACACATCAATACCCATCTTTTGTCAGCTATCCAGTAATACAGTCTATGCAAAATTTTTCAAGGACACGTGCACAAAAGAAAAAAAACTTGTATTATTTATATTAATTCTAGATTCAACCAATGAATCAAAGTTGTCAAATCGAAAGATGGACAACTAAGGATTATGTGAAATGAAGATAAGGTTTTGGAAACAAGAATTATATTTGTTTTTCATAGTTCTTCAATTCATCGTAAATTATAACCATTCATTGAAAAACTGCTATTGAAAGAGGTGTGGACTAATGATGGTAAACAAGTTTCTTTTATCATCGAAAGAGGTAAGTCAATTCTATCATAGACTTTTTTTTTGAGCAATGGTCTTGAATTTAAAATTAAAGGAATTTATGCAAGTGTTAAAAAAATATTAAAATATGTCAAAAGTTAATATCTACAAAGCTAAGAGGTGGATTCTCCAATCCTTGAGACATTCTTTCAGTTGGTTACATTAGTTGGATAATATTCATCATTTTCCAATCAAAATATTTGTTTTAAAAAATAATTAAAACAAAAATAGCATCTCCCTTTCTCCAAATCTTAGTTTTACCATTTCCCTTCTTTCCACCATGCTTTATTTTATTTGGTTTTCTAAAGTGTTTTTGAAAATTTGAACTTAATATCTTTTTAACTTGGTGAGTAGGACGATAACTCCTATGAACCACTTTACATGTATTTTCTTTAGAATCTTGCAGATAAATTGATAAGAAGGGAACAAAAACAAACTCAAAAAAATTGTTGATTTACTTGAAGTTTTAGGTGACAAGAATTTTGAGATAAATAAAAAAATGTTTCCTAAAATAAGTGATACAAGTTCAACTTGTCAAATGGAGCAAAATCATGACAATATTCTAGGATAGGCCATGAGTTAAGCAAAATTTGGTCATTGGCCTCTTTAAGTTCATCTTTATAATTTGTCTCACACTTCCCAAAATTTTGAAATGTGCAAGTCAAGTCCAAAGTTGGGAAACTTCCTAAAATTGGGGAAAATGTTGACACCTTTCTCAGAGTTTTCCTCTGTATTGGAGACAAATGCTTCAACAATGTTTAACAAATTACTAGAGTTACATGGTAGTTCAATTGGATCACTTATGTCAACATTTTGTCTGTACATAAAATCTACATCAATGAGCACGAGGTTAACTATAGAATCACCATGACTAATTTTCTCTTGAGCTACTGAGGAACAACATGAAATTAGATTTCGTAGAGTTCAATTCCCGTTCTCAACCCATGATCACTTTCAGCCCGAAGCTTCCTTCGTAACTCCAGGAACTTCTTCATAGTAACTCCGTTCCATGCCTCATTTCATAGGGAACCTCAAAGTGAATCTATTTCATTATATTTCATCCATATCCCAATTTCATTAATTTAATATCCCTTTGGTGTCATTGACATAAGAAATGTTGTTTATAGCCTATCTCTTTCTATTTATATTTCTATATATGGAAAGCAAAGATATCGAAGGTTAAGATATTATTTTATTATAATCATATTATAAAGTAATAAAGAAGATATTCATATATTAATATGGATAAAAAAATCTTGAAATTTTTAAAAACACACCAAAGAATGTTTTTCTTATGTCTTTAACGTATAATTATTAGTCTTGAAAAAGATCATATCGTGGATGAAATATCCTATTATAAATGGATGAATCTTTAAAAATACAATATTATATAATTGATTTATCGAAGAATAAATAGAAAAATCACCGCATGATGCTTCACACCACTCTGCAATTAATGAAAACAAACTTGTATGTTATAACTGAGCAGCAATGGCAATGAAAACAATGATGACAAACGAAAAACTTACCTTGGCCAATGAAACCAAGTATGAGAATGGCTAGAAGACATTGCAGAGTGGCTGCATTGAAACTTATGCTATGTTTTTTACTCAATGAGAACCATATTTTCTTTGGTGTCATTGATATAAGAAATGTTGTTTCTAGCCTATCTCTTTCTATTTCTATTTTTATATATGGAAAGCGAAGATATGGAAGGTTAAGATAGTATTTTACTATAATCATATTATAAAGTTATAAAGAAGATGTTCATATATTGATATGGATAAAAAAATCTTGAAATTTTTAAAAACACACCAAAGAATGTTTTTCTTATGTCTTGAACGTATAATTATTGGTCTTGAAAAAGATCATATCGTGGATGAAATATCCTATATATTATAAATGGATGAATCTTTAAAAATACAATATTATATAATTGATATATCGAAGAATAAATTAGAAAAATCACCGCATGATGCTTCACACCACTCTGCAATTAATGAAAACAAACTTGTATGTTATAACTGTGCAGCAATGGCAATGATGACAAACGAAAAACTTACCTTGGCCAATGAAACCAAGTATGAGAATGGCTAGAAGACATTGCAGAGTGGCCGCATTGAAACTTATGCTATGTTTTTAACTCAGTGAGAACCATATTTTCTTTGGTGTCATTGATATAAGAAATGTTGTTTCTAGCCTATCTCTTTCTATTTCTATTTTTATATATGGAAAACGAAGATATGGAAGGTTAAGATAGTATTTTACTATAATCATATTATAAAGTTATAAAGAAGATGTTCATATATTGATATGGATAAAAAAAAATTGAAATTTTTAAAAACACACCAAAGAATGTTTTTCTTATGTCTTGAACGTATAATTATTAGTCTTGAAATCATATCGTGGATGAAATATCCTATTATAAATGGATGAATCTTTAAAAATACAATATTATATAATTGATTTATCGAAGAATAAACTAGAAAAATCACCGCATGATGCTTCACACCACTCTGCAATTAATGAAAACAAACTTGTATGTTATAACTATGTAGCAATGGCAATGATAACAATGATGACAATCGAAAAACTTACCTTGTCCAATGAAACCAAGTATGAGAATGGCTAGATGACACTGCAGAGTGGCTGCATTGAAACTTATGCTATGTTTTTTTACTCAATGAGAACCATATTTTCTTTTCTTCTCTAATATGCAGACACAAATATAATCTTTCCAAACTGCAAGATTGTTTTCATCAAATCTTGTTTCAAAGCTAGTTAGAAAATTTTCTCACATCTACTAATCTTACCATGAAGAAAACTAAGAATCCATAGGCAAATAAATCATGGAATCAATTCAAGATTTTAAGAGTCTCAACCTTAGTTTCCGATATTTAAGACCTCATAATCCTCTTCCTCAACCATATACGCAGGGGTAGACAGGTCACTTGGTTTCTATATCTGACCCCGTCGGATCTTGGTGTTTATTGTTGCACATGATCAGCTCTCATTTTATCCCTCAAATATTTTTCAACTCAATCTCTCCTTGAATCTAGGAACCAATATGTCCACTTTTTACTTCAAAGGCCGAAATCTTTTTTTGGTCTTTGGTTCATTTTTCAATGAGAGAATGACATGTGGCTTCGAATGCTTACACAAGTGGTGTTGGTTGTATATATATTTTCAAAACACTTGGTTTGAAAAAATAAAAATCATAATTATATAAATTTTCTTGAAATACCATACATTTTAATCCATCAAATTTAAACTATTTTGGTGATTTTAAAATGGTGATAGTTATTATATAGCATGAATTCAACAATTTGAGTATTGTTAGAAAATTTTAAACCATTTTTTTAAAGATAAATAGGAAGTAGGCAGTCTTCATAAAAATTATGATATTTGAAAAGGGAACAAAAATTGAAAGAGCCGACTTCATTAGTATTGAGTTCCCCCCACATAAGAGATTTGTGAAGAAATTTGTACTTATATGCCTACATATATAGGGATGTGTATATGTACGTGAATTCTTGGGTCCCCCGCCCCTACATATACACAAATCAATGCACCACCATTTTAAAGTGTGACCAGTCATTTTAAATTGTGAGTGGCGTGGTCAAGCACATAAATTCTTAGTATCTAAATGATTTGATTACACCAGTGAGACTTATGTGTTTGACTTGGCAGATGTGGCTTAAATAACAAAATTTGAATTTATATATCGTGAGGTGATTGTAATGCCCAAAGTAATACCTACAAGTAATTGGGGATGAATAATTCTAGGGAGCTTTGTTCGGGGGGTCTCTTTGGGGTTTTTTTTTAACACTTCTACCTTTCTGTGATAGTGTTTGTAGTTGTGTTTTAAAGAAAATGGATAAAACGTGTAAAAAAAACCAAAAGAGGCCCAAAATAAGGCTCCCTAGACTTACTCAATTGGGATTGTTATTCTTTACAAGTAAATTAAAAAAACAAATCCTACATTGATGGACGCCTCAACAAAGATATAACACACAATGCTCTCCCAACTTCACTTTGAGTTGGGGAATATATATTGGGTTTGTAAAAAAATTTGGGAAATGAGGATGAAGTTCAATTTTCTTAAGACTTGGAAGAAAAGAAAAAGAAGAACTCCAGGAGGGCAAATCACTGTGGAAAATTGGTGCCAAAGATGCAAGTACTAAAATACACTGCTTAATAAAAAAATGCCATGACCGCGTATTAAACAATAAAATGGTGGTTTGTGGGGACTTCTTTGTTACGAAGTAAACTAAACCTTTACATGCATAGAATTCGGCCTTTCTGATTTAATGGGGTAGTTTCATGAAGTTTATTCCATTAGCAAATGAAAGTACAAGTTGATTTGCTAAGTTACAAGAAAAACTCTGGTTATCTATCTAAAAAATTCATGTTGGAATTGCATTTGTGCAATCAAGTCTCAAGATATATGTATGAAATACAATCCACGATGAACCAGATGAATAACAACTCCACCTCTTTATCAGATTTTCATAGTTTTGGGCTTTAAATTTCTTTCAACCAAATTGGCTATTCAATTACGTGGCTTACTGCAGAATAGTAGGTTGTGCGCGATTCCTTGATGAAATATTGGTCTAAAACAGTAAGACCAGAGGATGCTACTATACTTGGTCTAAAGATAATGTTTTGCACAAAACATGAAAAAGTTATTCAAATCACAAGACTAATGGATCTGTTTCATAAATTATAATTTGTAGCGATAGTTTGCTCACTAAACTTAATTGGCAAAGATTTATGCAGAGGGGGTTAACAATTTATGCCTTTCTAGCTAATCAGAGCAAACAACATTGGAGGCCTTAAGAGTGATAGCGAAAGGAGTATCCCATGCATATTTGAAAGTGGCAGGTGTGTCACTGTAGACATAATCCTGGAGATTACACACATCTGCTTCCACAGTCAAGATGGAAGGGTCGATTGGCTCCACAGTTTGGAAATTGGGACATTTAAGTTTCACATCAACGCGTGTGCAAGTGGCACAGTTGGTACTCACAGTCACCAAGTATTCGGGTTTGCCTTTAACAATTTTTCCAGTTTTGTTTTGGGAGATTTGGATGTTGCTGAGATCAGTACGATCACGACATGATGCTTCACACACCTCTGCAATCAAAAACAACAAACTTGTGTTTTAATAACTGTGCAACATGCAACAATGACAAGACAATGACCGCGATGATGACAAACAAAATACTTACCGTGGCAAATGAAACCAAGTATGATAATTGCTAGAAGACACTGCAGAGTGGCTGCCATTGAAATTGATGGAACTTTTTTTTTCCCTTCTCTAATATATAGACACAGAGATATAATCTTCCCAAATTGCAAGATTGTCATCATATCTCGTTCTATAGTTGGTTAGAAAATTTTCTCGTATGTACTAATCTTACCATGGAGAAAACTGAGAATCCGTTGCCAAATATATCATGGAATCAATGCAAGATTCTGAAAATTCCGTCCTTAGTTTTCACATACACAAATGCATCACCATTTTAAACTGTGATCAGACTTTTTAAACTATGACGGGCACTGTCAATTACATATATTCTTATTATCTAAATGACTCAAATACACCAGAGTGAGATGCATGTGTGCTTGACTTAGCCAGGCAGGATCGCAAACCCAAAACATGTGGTGGCTCAAGTAACATAATTTGCAAATGAATTTTTTTATTGGGTGGTCAGTGGTGATTGTATTGGTCGAATAGTATACCTTCTAGCAAATTAGGATTGTTCTTCTTATATAAGTAAATTAGCTAAAAAGAAAAATCCTACAGTCATATGGAAATTTCTATAATTTGGTTTTGAAAGGCAAGCAAGGTTTTTATAGGATCCCAGAACCCATAAGATGCCGCAAGCTGGGTTTGAACCCATGACCTAGTGGTACCATCCGCCAAGCTCTAACCGTTGAGCTGTCATGCCATTGACAAAATGTTGTAATTCAAATTAAAAGATAGGAACGAAGTTACCAATTGTTCTTGGGTTGAGTCGCGGACTAGGTCGCTCTCTTTAAGATGTTTTGCGGCTCTGCCCAAAATTGTGCAAGCAGTCTTTTAGCCCCGTCTTCCCCAGGATAAAACAACCCAGAATCTTATCCGTCTCGTTCAAACAAATGCACAGTTTATGAACATAATACTATCCACCCTTAATCTCTTGTTTGCTCGGAAACACCAATACAATGTACATAAATCAATAACAAGAGAAATCTCTTTTCTGATTGAAAAATACTAAAGCTCTTGTTTGCCAAAAACTCTTCTCTTATTTGCAAACTGTTTTGGTTTTTCTTATTTTTCTAAACTCTGAATTGTGTTTGTATTTATAGGGAGAAAACACATTCGTTGAAATACGAAATCACAACTAGATACATCGCGTGGAGAATGCAATTAAGAAAAACGTGGAAAACGTGTGGGTTTTAAGAAAACGTCTAGATACATGGACAAAATCCCGTCTAGATACAATGACATAACAATTGCGTGGAAAACGTGAGAGAATACTGTGACGCAACAGTCTCCCTTATCTGATTCAAAAATATTTTCGTTTAAATAAATTTTCAGTAAAAAGAATGGGTTGATCACTAAATGACCCGACCCGACCAGACGGACGGCGGCGGGCGCGAGAGTCTATCTCTCCCCTCCTCACAAAAGTGTGGTACCCCCAAGGGATCCAAGCCCAAGTCCAAACAATCTCCTTATAAACTTTTCCACAATGAGTTGTATAGAAAATGTAGGACTAAAATTAGAGAGAGATCCAGAGATCAAAACCAGGTACCCACCCATTTTCTTTTATTTTAAAAAGCCATATTTCCAACAATCCCCCACTTGGATTTTTAAAAACAATTTTCATCGAGCAATCTAAAAAAATATAAGATTGTGCATAAACAAAAGTGTCTTTCGACTCGAACTCTTGCGTAGTGTTCATGTTTTAGATTATACTAGAGTAACTCGTAGTTTTGAACTCTATCTCTAACAGACATTACACGCACAACCTTACCAGGGTGAGGTCTAAAAAGCCCGTGCCTTATGTTCATGCACGTATATCCCAGTATAGTGAAGGCTCTAGGAATTTTGCCCACAAATTCCATAGGAAGCGGCCAAACTTCCACAATCACTTAGGTGAGTCTATCAAGAGTACTCCTGTAGCTAGGTACTCTATTCCACATAGAGTATAGATTTCATTAAGAGTTTTTAACTCATCCTACTATCGCTTCAGGAACTCATGCTTTAATCTAGGAATGAGATTGTTATTCTGTCAGCATGATTCACTTCATATCATTCACGATTTGTTATTACCCATTGAACCTATTTATTGGGATCTCCAGTCTATAGGTTGGGTTACCATCATGAATAACTCATCAATCTAAGGGCATTAGTCCCATTCCTTTCGAGGTTTTGAAAACCTTCTCTCTAGCTAATCCTTTCGTCAAAGGATCAGCCAAGTTCGCATCAGTTCGTACATGATCCACTCTCATAGCACCAGTAGACAGAAACTCTCTAACTGTACTGTGCTTACGACGTATTTGTCGTCTCTTGCCGTTATAATAACGGTTCTGAATTTTTGCAATAGCCGCAGTACTATCGCAATGGATCAAGACAGCTGGAATCGGTCTTTCCCATAAAGGGATCTCTGCTAGCAGGTTTCTTAACCAACCTGCTTCTTCACTAGCTGTGGCTAGTGACTCCATCGTGGACTGTGCCAGAATGGTCTGTTTCTTTGATTTCCAAGAAGCAGCTCCACTAGCTATACTGAAAATATAGCCACTGGTGGCTTTGGAGTCATCTGAGAGGGTGTTCCAATCAGCATCGCTATATCCTTCAAGGACAGCGGGAAACTTCTGATAATGTAATCCGAGGTTCTTAGTCCTCTTCAGGTACCTCATGACCCTTTCAATTGCATGCCAATGTTGTATACTAGGTCTACTGGTAAATCTGCATAGTAATCCCACGACATAAGCTATGTCGGGTCTAGTGCAATCGGTAGCATATCTAAGACTACCAATGATGCTCGCATACTCAGATTGTCTAACACCATTACCGGTGTTCTTGAACAACTTTACACTAGGATCATAAGGAGTACATGCAGGTTTACAGTCAGAGTAATTATATTTATTTAGGATCTTCTCTATATAGTGTGATTGATCCAAAGAAATTCCATTTTCAGACCTAGTAATCTTGATACCAAGGATTACACTTGCTTCTCCAAGGTCTTTCATATCAAAGTTCGCACACAATAAAGCTTTCACTTTATTCACGGCATGGATATTAGAACCAAAGATAAGAAAGTCATCCACATATAGACATATAACAGTGCAAATGCCATTTTCTGCTTTATAGTAAATGCATTTGTCACTTTCGTTCACTTTAAAGTCATGTGTGATAACAAGATTATCAAATTTTTCATGCCATTGTTTTGGAGCTTGTTTCAAACCGTAAAGTGATTTATCAAGTTTGCAAACTTTATGTTCTTGCCCTAGAATAACAAAACCTTCAGGTTGGTCCATGTAAATTTCTTCTTCCAAATCGCCATTAAGAAACGCAGTCTTAACGTCCATTTGGTGCAATACTAGATTATGTATTGCAGCAAGAGAAATTAACACTCGAATAGATGTAATCCTGGTAACAGGAAAATATGTGTCAAAGAAGTCAACATTTTCTCTCTGTCTATACCCTTTGGCTACAAGACGAGCCTTAAACTTTTCAACATTACCATCGGGTTTCAATTTCTTTTTAAATACCCATTTACATCCTATTGTCTTACAACCTGGTGGCAAATCAACTAAATGCCAGGTTCTATTAGACTCAAGAGAGTACATTTCATCATCAATAGCCTTTTCCCAAAATTGGCATCTATAAAGGATAAGGCTTCTTGAAAACTAAGGGGATCCTCCTCGACTGAAAAGACATAGTAATCGGGGCCAAAGTTTTTAGAAGTTCGTTTCCGTTTACTTCTCCTAGGTTCAGATTCTGTGGCTTTATCGGTTTCATTCATCCTGGTCAAAGGCACGTTATTTGAGGATGTACCCCACTATTCTTCGGAATAAAAGGAAATTTATCTTCATAGAAGTCAACGTCGTTTGATTCTATAATAACTTGATCTTTAAGATTATAGAATCTATAAGCTTTGTTGTTCATGGCATATCCTATGAATACACATTCATATGCCCTACTGGCAAGCTTATTCCTTTTAGAATAAGGAATTCTAACATAAGCTAAACAACCCCAAGTTTTCAAATATGACAAGTTTGGTTGTCTATTTTTCAAAATCTCATAGGGAGAGGTTTTACTTTTCGATTTGGGGACTCTATTTAGCACGTAACAGACCGTCAAAATAATTTCTCCCCACCAGTGCGATGCAGCACCGGAGTTAAGTAGAATGACAACTACTAACTCAGTAAGAGTTCTATTTTTCCTTTCAGCTTTGTCATTCATCTCAAGAGAATACGGTGCAGTTTTTTCATGAATAATTCCTTAGAATTATTGAATTCTATGAAAGTACTGCTGTCATACTCAGTGCCTCTATCACTCCTAAGTCTCTTAATCTTTTTATTATATTGATTTTCAACATCAGTCAAAAATAATTTAAACATGTCAAAGGCTTCACTCTTATTTTTCATTAAGTAGACGAAGGTATAATCCGAACAATCATCAATAAACGTAATAAAATAACGTTTTCCATTTCTAGTCAAAACACCATCAAGTTCACATATATCTGAGTGTATCAAATCTAAGGGTTCAGATTCTCTAACAACAGATTTATGTGGTGTTTTGGTTATCTTAGCTTGGCTACAATAATTGCACTTTTCAAAATCATTTAAGGACAATTTTATAATTAGTCCTAAGTTACTCATGTTTTTAATAATACGCTTATTAAAATGACAGAGTCTAGCATGCCAAGTATTAAAAGTACACAACATGTAAAGCTCTAAATCATGTGGATCTTATTCAATAAATCCAAACAAATATAACCCTCTTTCCAACCTTTCCAAATGTTACCATTGGGTTGTGGCCTTGCATAGATTCTACCATAACCAATTTATAGAATGAATGATAAATAAATTGAGAAAATTGCTCCCAACCCAATTTCTCAACAAGAACTACCACACAAGGTAACAAAGATACATTAGCAAACAAGACTAAACTCCAATCCTTGGAACAAAGTTTGTTTAGGCTAGTGGGTTCCAAAAACATTAAATTGACAGACACATAAAAACAACAACCTAGCTAAAAGGGTTATCCTCACAAACCCAACAGTATTAAATAATCACACACTTACAGGTAATCAAACCAAAACCTCCCTAGAGACAAAGGGTATCATTTCAACTTAATCTGTGGAAAAATTGAAAGCTTGCACAAATCAAACTTCGAATAAGAACGGATCAAAACACTGTCAAGTTCTGCAATTGACAAAGGCTGTATCATTTCTACCATCATTTTCATTACTTGTTCCATCTCCTTTCTTAATTTCAGTAAGTTGTATTATGGAGAATACTGAATATCATTGAAGGTATCATTTTTTCAATCTTATAAAAAGGTTGTAGTCATGGCGGAAATAAAACGTATTAAATTTGTTGTAAATGCTGTAATTCAAATTAAAAGATAGGAACGAAGTTACCAATTGTTCTTGGGTTGAGTCACGGATTAGGTCGCTCTCTTTAAGACGTTTCGCGGCTCTGCCCAAAATTGTGCAAACAGTCTTTTAGCCCCGTCGTCCCCAGGATAACACAGCCCAGAATCTTATCTGTCTCGTTCAAACAAATGCACAGTTGACGAACGGAATACTATCCACCCTTTATCTCTTGTTTGCTCGGAAACACCAATACAATGTATATAAATCAATAACAAGAGAAATCTCTTTTCTGATTGAAAAATACTAAAGCTCTTGTTTGCAAAAAACTCTTCTCTTATTTGCAAACTGTTTTGGTTTTTCTTATTTTTCTAAACTCTGAATTGTGTTTGTATTTATAGGGAGAAAACACATTCGTTGAAATACGAAATCACAACTAGATACATCGCGTGGAGAATGCAATTGAGAAAAACGGGGAAAACGTGTGGGTTTTAAGATAACGTCTAGATACATGGACAAAATCCCGTCACATAACAATTGCGTGGAAAACGTGAGAGAATACTGTGGCGCAACAGTCTCCCTTCTTTGATTCAAAAATATTTTCGTTTAAATAAATTTTCAGTAAAAAGAATGGGTTGATCTCTAAATGACCCGACCCGACCCGGATGGACGGACGGCGGCGGGCGCGAGAGTCTATCTCTCCCCCCCTCACAAAATTGTGGTACCCCCAAGGGGTCCAAGCCCAAGTCCAAACAATCTCCTTATAAACTCTTCCACAATGAGTTGTATAGAAGATGTGAGACTAAAATTAGAGAGAGATCCATAGATTAAAACCAGGTACCCACCCATTTTCTTTTATTTTAAAAGCCATATTTCCAACACAAAACCCTATAAAACTTACACATTTGGTCTCTCCAATGCCGTTATAGTGGGTTAGAAATTCTAGCAAAAACCATAGTACAATGAGTTCAAAATAGATAAGATGTATGTCCTCAAGTAATTCAAGTGATCTGAAAAGAGCCCTTGTGGCAGAAACTACCAGTGTGCCATCTTAGTGTTATAAACTGTAAGCAAAACCTTGAATGAAATGAAAACACCTGTAAATGTCGTTCATTAAATTCTATCCAAACATTATTAACAAATGAATACTTAAAATAGAGGTTGAGGAAGTTTATCCAGAACATACCATATCAGTTAACTAATTCATGCTCAAATGGTAATGGTTCACAAACCGTTGGAGTATTTCAAGTATCTCCTTAAAGGAAGGAGCCATGATGCTAATGTTAATCAAGAGTGTAGGTGGAACCCTTTGTGAGTCCTTTCAAATACTCATATGGTCACTTCTTTTATTTTAGATAAAAACTTCAAACAAACACTCATATGGTCACTTCTTTTATTTTAGATAAAAACTTCAAACAAACACTCATATGGTAGCTTTTTGGGGATGCTAAACCTAATGTGTATGTGTTTACATTGTGCGTAAGTATGAAACTCCATTCCCTTATTATTTTTTTATTTGTTTTTTTGAAAGGCAAGTAGGGTTTTTATAGGATCCCAAAACCCATAATGACGCCGCAAGCTGGGTTTGAACCCATGACCTAGTGGTACCATCCGCCAAGCTCTAACCGTTGAGCTGTCATGCCATTGACAAGGGTGAGGGGTGCAAAAATAATAAACCTCCAACCACTACAACCTAACTTCTAAGATCTACAACATAATGTTAGTCTCGCCCATGAAACCTTCTACCAAATGAAACATTTTTAGAAAAAAAAAACAAAGGTGGATGTCTATAAAAGTTTATATGGCCAAGGCCTATGATAAGGTTGAATGATTTTTCCTGTCTCTAATTCTCAAACAACTAGGTTTTGCTGAAGGTTGAATTGGAATGATTACCCAATGCATATCTACTACCTCTCTCAAAGTCTTTCTCAGTGACTCCCCTCTCTCTCCCATTAAACCTTCTAGGGGCATTCGCCAAGGAGACCCTCTCTCTCCCTATCTTTTCATCCTGGTTGCGGAAGCCCTTTATCGACTTCTCACTTGGGCAGAAGCTAAAGGTCGTATTACATGTATCAAAATAAAAAGATGTTCCCCTTCCATCAGCCACCTGCATTATGCAGACGGACTGATGTTGTTCTGCAGGGCTTCTTTAGCTGAATCCCACACAGTTAAAGATATCCTCAAGCAATATTGTCTCGTCTCAGGCCAAGGAGTTAACTATGAAAAATTCTCGATTTTCTACAGATCTATGTGCACCCTAAGCACTCCAAGATGATTAATAGGATTCTGGGATCAAGAAGCTACAACCCGAAGGATAAATACCTTGGATCACCACAACTGTTTTAAAAAAAAGCCCATGATTTTCAATTCTTATCGATAAAGTCAATGCTAAACTTTTCGACTAGAAGTCCAAAGTCCTCTCACAAGCGGGTAGAACTGTTATGATCAAATTGGTCCTTAACTCATATCCCACTTACAATATGCAAACCTTCCTCCTTCCCTGTGCCATCTCCACTAAACTTGATCACATTGCTAGAGATTTCTGGTGGAATGGGGCGGCGGACAGCAAAGCTAAGCATATGTACACTTGGGACCGAGTTTCCTTTCCCTTACATCTTGGAGGGCTCAACATTCCTTCAAACAAGAACAAAAGTCTTGCCTTAATGGCAAAAAACATTTGGAATGATATCTCCTTTCTTGAGAACCCCTGAACTCGCCAACTCAAGATGTTGTACTTCAATTCTAAAAATATCTTCCAATTGGGCAAATCCCCTTTCCTGACCTCCTTCGCTTTGAGGGGCAACCTCACTGCCCTTAACAAAATGAAACATTTTCTTCTTTGACAAATTCTGTCTGGTTACCAGATTGACCTCTGAAAGGATTGCTGGGTCAAGCCAAACATCCTACTTGCTGATTGCATCTCCAATCCAGCAAACCCCTTCTTCCTAATTTTATTCTTGATCTTTGGACATCGATTCTTAGTGATACCATCACTTGGGACGTGGATCTCATCAACTCCCTTTTCTCGGAACCAGTGGTTAGAGATATTCATGACATTTTACTGCAATCTACGAACAATCCTGACAAGCTCCTTTGGATCTTTGACAAAAAATGTCTTTTCCGGGTAAAAGTGACACTCGTGCGTTCACTATGGATCAGTTGGGGAGTTTCAATCCAATTTAGCCACTCCTGCATTTGGGTCTAAACAAGTGAGAGCTATTTGGAGAATCAAGGCCTCGCTTGGCACTCTCTTTCTTCTCTAGAAGATTAGTCAAAATATTTTGCCCAGGATGACCAATCTAGTGCAACTTCATTCACCCATTGAAGACACGTGCACTTTTTTCCATAATCACGAGGATGATGTCCACCTCTTTTTTTTTGCTCTATCATCATCAAATTTTGGCGTTTCTCTCCCCTTCCTATTAATTGGGGTGTCACAAGCCTCAATCCCCACTCAATTTCAGAGTTCTTCGAATTCATGTGGGGTTATGCCAAAGCCCACTCTGAGAGGACCGAAAAGATGCTTTCCTAGTTGACAACTTCGCAACCAGACTATTTTTAACAAAACCAAAGTCTCCACAAACACCTTCCTATCCCATTGTCGTAAACTTTGGTTATCCTAGCACAAGCACTGGTTCCTTACTGGGTCTGGGATTCCACCTATTAATTTCCCATTGATCCACCATATTCTTGACACAGCTATAACAAACAACCAGTTTGCCTCTCGCTCCTCAATAGCTCAAACTCATGCCTCTTTAACTCTTTTCCCCGCAACTTTATCATCCCCTTTAGAATTGATTTATGCCCAACTACGATCAACCTAGTTTTAGATGCTTAACCTTAGATCTAATAATTTACAACCAATACCCCTTAGGTTGGAACCAATCATTGTATCTTTTTGACGCTTGTTTTTTTAATCTTCCAAACAAGGAGCCATCGGTGTTACAACGATCAACATTTCTGAGTATGTATTGGCATCTGTTGCTTGCCCGATAACAGGGAAAGTACTGAATAACATGATGGCGGAGAGATAAGCAGCTAAGACGACTCTTCTTTTCATCTAGGCACAACGGTGGAAGATTTGTTTACTTTTTGGTGATTCAGTAAATATGATTGATCTCACCCATCTTCTGTTACGAATTGGGTCTGGCATCCACTCATCTATAATATTCAACGCCTACTTCTTTTGCTCCCTTTTTGAAAATGTAAGTATATCTGTAGAGACCTCAATATTGAGGCTTACAACTTGGCAGATGTTGCAGGACAACATGTTTGTAATAGCTCTTAATTTATTAATATATACTTATGGCTTTTAACAAAAAAAAATGCTTTGAACTCCAGATTTATAAATTTTGTTTGGAGAGAATGAAAATAAAAAAAGATACAAGATATCGACATATCAATCCAATCAGTTTTCACTCTCTAGATAGAGAATAACATGTAGAGACTGAGTTTTTATGTCCGTTTCTAGAGAGATCGAAAGACCTAGATTGTTTATTCATTTGTGATTGTTAGATGGTCTTTTTTTTTCTTGAGTGCGTTGATGTGAGCTTTGGCTGGATTTTTCTCAAAGATGGGAAAGGAATATATGAAATCTAGACTTCGGATTGGGAGGCCCTAGTGTTATTTTTATCTTTATTGTTTATATAAGATCTTAAATTCAAAACAACCCCCAACTTTCTTGTTGATATCCAAATACATGAAAATTGGAATACACAACACCCAAACTCGGATTTACTGAATCAGATATATTAGAATCCAAATCCGGTCCAATAAGGGATTTGGATTATGACTATAAATCCGAATCTGATCCAAATTTGAACAATTCAAATCCAAAAATGAATTTTCAGATTAGATCAATCAGTTTTTTATGAAGCCTTGTTCATAAAAAACCTTAAGATCCTCCAAAAATCACATCACAAAAATGAAAGGAAATAGAGATAAGTTTACTTCAAACTCTATATGGTTTAGCCTACCGCGACAAGGTACTTGGCATAATGGACAGTTTCAAGAGCTGTGAACTCACGCAGTGCCCCAGAGATGACAATGAAAGAGCCAACGCGCTGGCTAGAGAAGCCTCGGCCTCCGTTGAAGTCTCAAGCGGCCTCATCGAATATCAAGAACAATCAAGCATTGATGAAGAGGAACATTAAAGATATCTGCACTACAGAATCACAACCAAATTGGATGACTCCGATACTGTAATACATAGCAATCGAAACCCTACCAACCGGGAAGGTAGAAGCAAGAAGACTTAAAAACATAGCAGCAAGGTACACTCTCATCAATGACAAGTTATACAGGAGATCGGTGACAGGGCCCCTGCTCCGATGTCTGTCGCCTTCAGTGGCAGACCAAGTCTTGGGAACAATCCACAACGGTTTATGTGGGAATCACCCAGGTGGGAGAACCCTCACCCAAAAGGCCCTGACTCTAGGGAACTATTGGCCGACCATGCAGCGAGATGCCAAAGATAACGTCTGCAAGTACGGCAAATGCTAGAGGTTCGCGCCGTATACCCATATGTTGGCCCAACCACCGACTCCAATGACTAGTCCATAACCATTCATGCAATGGGGAATGGACATCGTCGGGTCGTTCCCCGCTTGGACTGGTAAAAAATTCCTTTTTGTAGTCCTTGAATACTTCACCAAGTGGGTCGAGGCCGAGTCCTAGATCGAAAAATTCATATGGGCCACAATCGTTTGCAGATTTGCCATCCCCATAATATTAGTTAGTGACAACGGAAATCAGTTTGAAGGTAGCAAAGTCAAGGAACTGTGCAAGAGTCTGGGTATCAATCACCAGTTCTCCTCGCCAGGATATCCTCAGGCCAACGACCAAGCAAAAGTTACCAACCAGACGATACTATAAGCCATCAAAAGAAAGCTCGACGCAGCAAAAGGAAAATGGGTTCCAGAGCTACCAGGAATACTCTGGGCATATCGAACAACTAAAAGAGTCCCTACCGAAGAGACACCTTTCGCCCTAGCATACGGGTCGGAAGCTACGGTTCCGGTAGAACTCGAGGTGCCAACCTTCCGGACGGAAGAGTTCAGACTAGATGACAACGACAAAGCCTTGCACGTGGGACTAGACCTCCTCGACAAAAAATGAGATCTAGCCTCTACCAAGATAGCCGCCTACCAACAACGGATGTCGCAATACTACAACAAGAAGGTCAAGCCACGCGAATTTAAGTTTTCGAGATTGGGTGCTCAAGAAGATCTAGTAGAACACCAAAGAAGTCGGAGCAAGAAAACTAAATCCAAACTGGGAAAGACCTTACAAAGTTGCCAAGGTCAATGGGCTAAGAACGTACTTGCTGGAAGATGCAGACGGTGGAGGGCTTAAACGACCATGGAATGTAGAGCACCTCAAAAAATATTATCAATAAAATATTTTGCTTTTACCAAAACTTCCACTGCTATCGGTTACAACCCTCGTCCAGCTCGGCTATGACACTACAACATATATAGGTTTCTAAGACATGTCAGTACGACTTGCATTTAATTAACGTCCTTATTATTCTTTTTAAGTTCGTCCATATATTGCACGTCATCGTCCAAGTCGTGGTTGACATTTTTGTATAAATAATGATACGTACAGGAGCCATGGCGTCGTACATTGGTAGAATGGTGATGCACCAACGGGAGCGGGAGAAACATGTTTTGTGAGACGGTGTGTTATTAGATCTACTTCTAGTGCTCCCTGAGGAAACACTGCAGAGATAGTACGGATACTACGGCGGTGATTGAAATCCTCTTGAACAGATCAGATACACATTTATTTAATCTATTTGTTGTGTATTATAGGATGGCTTTTTTGGATCTAATCGTAGGTGGCAAGAATGGGAAGAGGTAGCGTTCAGTTTAAGCGGATCGAAAACAAGATCAATCGGCAAGTCACTTTATCAAAACGAAGGTCTGGATTGTTCAAAAAAGCTCATGAGATTTTTGTGCTTTGATATGCGGAGGTTGCTTTGATTGGTTTCACCACCAAAGGAAAACTCTTTGAAATACTCTACTGATTCCAAGTACTACTCTACTCTCTACTATTTCCTTCTTTCTTTCTTGCTCCTTCCTTTATTATTACCTCTGGTTCAATACTCCATTTTCATTTTTTAGGACTGATTGGTAAATTTCTGCTATCTAACTACACATTTTTTTTTCTGCTTTGTTATCTTTGTATTCTGGTCCTTTATCTCCTCAATTTGGATTTTTTTTCAATATTTAATCAGTCTGATTTTTTTTAATAATATTAGTTTGAGATATTTTCATCGTTTTTGCCTTGAGACTGAACAAGCAAGAAATTGGAAATAGTGTTATGGTGAGTAATACAGTTTGTGTATCTGATTTTTAATCTTGTTATAGGTGTGACTTGTGAGGCTTTGGTTTCAATGAGCTAGGTATCCTAATTAGTTTGTGTATCCTAATTAGTTTGCAGTTAACCTATTGAAGCCCAATTCACATAGTTTTTGTTTTTCATTACTCCTTATTCAGTCCTCTTTCTAATAAATCAGTAATGCTTCCATTGAACTTTGTTTGATGCCTTGTTCTACTTAAGCTCCCAGGCTATTCAGCTAAGAATTGGACCTCTGCAGGGCCAACTTATGTGATTAAATCATATTTGGTTGTTGATTCCATGGTGTGAATAGAAATGGGTTTTTGTTATTACCTTATTTGTTGGCTTTTTTGAAGGTTGTTTGATCTTGTGTTGATTTTGGAGATTATATGAAATTTGCAAGGTTACAATGTTAATTGGTTTTGCTAGATTTTAACTCTTGAATCAGATTTTTGAGTTCAAATGGACTTGGCTACTGTGATTTTAATTTAAATTTTGTCGTCTTTCAAATTATATCTTCATATATGTTGTTTATCTTTAGAAGAGCCATTGAGATACTTTGATTTTATTCCTGATTACAGTGAATTCAAGAGTTGTCATGGAACAAAAATTGGTTTTGAAAATATTTGTAATAAAAAAAATCCAAGACGTCGTCTTTTTACTTGTCTGATGTTTCATTGGACTAATTTTATTTCCTTCTTCATCAGTGCAACATGAGTGCATTTCTGAAGCTATATTGGGGATGGACGTTATCTACCAAGCAAACTCTAGAATGGGAAACCGCTGTATTTATTTTGTCAATTTTGCAACAAATTTAGCCTGTTGCTGGACAAGTTGTTGCACTTATTTTGTGCCACACAAGGGAATTGGCTTACTAGGTATGTTTTTGGAATATTTATTTTGAACCTGTAATTGTCGCTGTGAGTACATGGACGCTAATTAATAATAAAAATTTCTTATTGATTGATGGATGCCTCTAATGAGAAAAAAGAAATAAGTTTCACGCATCTCTGTCCATTGTCGTCTTTCATTGAAGTTGGGTTGGGGGGAGTATGTTGCTCTAGTTGTTTTTTTGTAAGAAAATAATGATTGTCAATCTCAAATATCTACTCGTGGATATTTCCCTATGCTACCAACTTCGTTTGAAGAGTTGAAATTTATTTGGTGGGTTCCAAGGGCGTAATCGCTTGGTTGTACTTCCTAACTTTTTTTTTTTCTACTTTTACTTGAACTTTTGTACATATGATGCATGCAATCATGTTAGATCCCGCTAATAAGTGATATAAACTCATTCCTTATGATTTTCTTTACAAATGCTATTTGGTATATATCAAGAAATGTCATATTTGGAAGTTATTTCTATGCCCATTTTTACAGTTGAAAGGAATAACGTTGGAGATTTTGGTGTGTCTACTCTTTACTGGACATGTTTGATGCAGTGAGAGGAGAGGCATAATTTTGTTGGCAATTCAATTATTCGAAATCAATAAGAGTCCACGTTATATTCACTATTTGGGAAGAAAATTATCAAGGAAGAGTGTACTAAACTTCAGAGTTTTGGTTTCTAATGTATATATATGATTTTTATTTATTTATTTTTAAAGTTTTTTTACCCTTTGCAGGAACTTGGGTTTGGCTTGTGCAAGGTACCTTGTTCTATCTTTGCAACTATCTTAATCAAAGAGAAAACGTTTTATGTTTTGCTGCTAGTTTTGATTTTTTTTTTCCTTGAATACTATTTTTAGCATAGTACATTTACTACATCAATGATAATTTGGAGAAACTTGGTCAATGATTTTATCAAGTGTAAAGTTTGCAAGTGTAGAATATTGACTTTTTGTCTAATTATAATGGTGAAACTCCTTGACAGTATTGACTCTTTGTTTAGTTATTTTTTAGAAATTTCACAGCCTTAATTATTATTTTTTTTTTTTTATAGTCTCAAAGCATAGGCATATAACTTTTACGGGGCTACAAAAATTGTGGTTGGTGTAGGTGCTAGTGCGTATAGGTTCAAATAGTGTGTATGGGTGTTGTAGAGCAAGAGCGAGGTGAAGATGGGTATATTGTGTACGGCTGCTGGGGCAGAAGATTAGGGGTTTGCTAATGGGGTACATAGATAGGATATGATTTTTTTAATTTTAAACAAACTAGACTATGACGCGAAAAACACGTCCTCAATGATTAGTTAAGTCGCGACCAGCGAGTCGTTATTCATCAATTACATCTTGCACAACAACATTCAAGGCATGTCATTGCTTCACATTTTTAACGACTTGTTAAGGACGTCATTAAAAACACTTACGATGTGCAACTTAAGTCGTTGTAAACCTATAAGAACATGATTTGATGACTCAAAATGCACGTCGTAGAATGTGTCACATCTATAACAATCATTGATTCCTCGACGTGTCGATGGACGTCATCATAAGCATCGTCATATCCTATATATGTTGCAGTGTGGCCAGACTCAAATATCTGCCCAAAACCTAATACGCTCCCCACGATGGCTAAAGAAGTGGGAGTCTAGTCAACGCTTGTCCGCTGATGATGACGACTCGCCAAGGGATCATTGCTCCCAACACAAACAATGATTGCCAAACTTTTCAGGTAAACTTAGTCAGTTTGCGATTGATAACGACGACTTCTGGTGCCCAAAGTCTAATCCGCTCTACGTGGATCACAACGACTGAGAAAGTGGGAGTCTAGTTAGCATTTGTCCGTTGATGACGACGACTCGCCAAGGGATCATTGTTCTCAACACAAACAATGATCGCCAAACTTACCAAGTAAGCTTAGTCAGTTTGTGGCTGATGACAACGACTTCTGGTTTCCAAAGACTAATCCGCCCCGCCCGAATCATGACGACTGGGGAAGTGGGAGTCTAGTCAGCGCTTGTCCGCTGATAACGATGACTAGCCAAGGGATCATTGCTCTCAACACAGACAATGATCGCTACACTTACCAAGTAAGCTTAGACAGATCGCGACTGATGACGACGACTTCTGGTGCCCAAAGCCTAATCCGCTCCACACGGATCACGACAGGTGAGGAAGTGGGAGTCTAGTCAGCGCTTGTCTGCTGATGACGACAACTCGCCAAGGGATCATTGTTCTCAACACAGACAATGATCGTCAAACTTACCGGGTAAGCTTAGTCAGTTCGCGACTGATGGCGAAGGCTTCTGGTGTCCAAAGCCTAATCCGCTCCGCGCGGATCATGACGGCTGAGGAAGTGGGAGTCTAGTCAGCGCTTGTCTGCTGATGACGATAACTCGCCAAGGGATCATTGTTCTCAACACAGACAATGATCGTCAAACTTACCGGGTAAGCTTAGTCAGTTCGCGACTGATGGCTAAGGCTTCTGGTGCCCAAAGCCTAATCCGCTCCGCGCGGATCATGACGGCTGAGGAAGTGGGAGTCTAGTTGGCGCTTGTTCGCTGATGACGACGACTCGCCAAGGGATCATTGCTTTCAGCACAGACATGATCACCGAACTTACCAGGTAAGCTTAGTCAGTTCACGACTGATGACGAGGGCTTCTGGTGCCCAACACCTAGACAATGATCCTTGAACTTACCAAGTAAGCTTAGTCAGTTATGGTGCCCAAAGCTTAATCTGCTCCTCACTGATCACAACGGCCGAAGGAATAGGAGCAGTAGTTAGTGCTAGTCCACCAACGCTGAGGGAGTCGTTACAAACAATGATTGAGGGAGCCTGCCAACCCCTGATCAATAATGATTTTTGCTGGTTAAACCCTAATATGTTGTAGGAGCGACCCAAAGCAAAAATATATTTTGACTGACAAAGATTAGCATTCCGCCTAACAGTGCAAACTCCACTGTCTACAAAGCAACTAAAGTAAACGCGATAATATGGAACAAAACAACACTTTCATTCAAAAAACATGTCTATATATTATCCATCCAGGACATTACAATCACTCTAAGGAGAAGCATCATCCTCATCAGTGAGCCTCGCGGTGCCAGAGCCCTCTCCTCGATTGATCAGCCCGAAAGCAGCCATCTTGTAGCGAGCAAAATCAAGGTCAATACCGGGATGCTCTCCCCTAATCAACTACAGGAGCTCTAGTCTACCCTGAATGACCTTGGACGAGATTAACGACCTCCTGCCTGACATGTTGAAGTTCACACGCCAACAAGGCCTCATAGTGCAATCGCTCATCCGCCAGCAATCGCACCGCCTCCAGAACACGATGAAGCCCCTCATCAACAACAACTTCCAGCTGTGTTGCCTTTCAACGACCCAGTCTGCCTCCGCCTGCTTCCTTTCGACTTCTTGAGCCTCCCGTTTAGAAGACCACCTGTTCACAATCACCTCCAGGCGCTCTAGTTCGGCCCTGGTCCACCTCTGTTCAGCACGAGTTGAAGCCAAATCGGACTCGACAACCCTCAGCTGAGTTCTAATACCAGCATCTTCTACTTCGATACAAAGGCCGCGGCCTCCACGCCCTTGCGATTCACGACAGTGCCAAAATCCTGCAATCAACAATACATGGAGTCCGCCCGAAAGAGAGCGTCCGAATATGACATCCGCAAATCCGCAAAGGCCTTCTCTAAAGCAAAAACCCTCCCACAGGCTTCGGGGTACTGCGAAACAGGATTGTATGACTCTAGGGCACGAGTAGCTGTCCCGAGACTGTGACGACGCGAAACCTCATCACGCGGGCCAACTTCCTTCCTCGCTAAGTCAACAAGCGAAGCCGGAGCATCTGGAGAAAGGCCGTGACCCCCCAAGGGTGTTGCCTGTACAAACTGTGGCATACTTGGGGGATAAACCACTATGACAAAAAATTTCCTCTTCATCGGGAGAACAACGGGAGGTACATTCGCCTCCAATTCAGCAAGCCTGGAAGGATTGGGCAGAGCCACATTTTTCTTTCTCGTGCGACGGGCAACCACCCCTCAGCTGGTGAACCTGAGACGGGGTGAGCACCATAAGAACACCGCAGCAGACCGCAGCGTGAGACGTTGCCTGACATTATGACCTCCTCAACGAAAGTCAAAGGGAGCTTGAGAAACTTCCTCTCTATCCACTTTTCTTCCTCGATGAGAGACGAGATAACAAACCTCCCCGAAACCATTGCTTCTCCCAAGATTCAGCGTTGTCTGCCGCCAGTCGCAGACAAGAAGGGCATTTCAACACACAAATACCCCTGAAATCCAATCTAGCCTCGGTCAGATGGTGGATCACCAATGAGGTCAAACGGAGGCCAACGTCATGAGCCCTCAAGAGAATTTCGAGCAGTATCTTGAACCTGCTCGGCTCCATTTGAGCAGGAGGTATTCAAAAATGGGTAAAGAAGCGCCAGACATCATCTGGCATTGGAAGTCGGAGCTCGGACTCGAACGTGCCTCAATGTAAGCCTATGAACCCATGAGGAGGTACAGTCAGACCTAAAACTCTAAACGCTGGAACAATTTGCAAATCTTCTGGAATGCGGTACAAACTATGGAGCCTGATCAACTCAGTTTCATCAACCAAACTACATTCGAAGAAATTGATACAAGCAAGGGATAACGGATCATTGGAATAAAGTTTAATGTTGTCAGCCATTAGAAGATAGAACAAATACTATGGCTCAAGAAGATAACAATGGGGAAATCCTCTTCAAGACAATGAATATTTATAGGGAAGGCACACCGCACTTTCCCTCCTTGAGCAGTCGCATGGCCATTGATGTCATGCGCCGCTCGAGACGAACGCTTCGAGTCCAGTCATCACGACGGTACAGTTTTCTTTTCAAAGAGTCAGTGGACCGACTTAACGTCCCACTAACTCGGGGGGAGTAGCTGATGATACATAAAAATGGTTGCACCTCTAAGCCACACATGTGTCATGGTGATCTTGAGGAAATACGAGCCCAACATTAACCCAACTCTGATTCGGCCCAAACGATTCTAAGCCCGCTCAATTCAGTCCGTCAGGCGGACCCGAACTCTCACAGCATGCTAGGCCCACACGTCTCACATCTATCCTCAATACCTATAAGTCCTATTAAGGCAAGTATCTAGAAGATCATCTTCGGATGGGCAACTATAATTGCTCTCTGCTTCCAACTAGGAAGCAAATACTAGAGTACATTCCACATAGGGAACTCCCTTCTACGGATTGCTCTCGCATTGGGAATTATCTCCCGCGTATCTAGGAGCATGGGGCTAATATGGAACTTTCCCCTACAACACGACTCTTAATTAGAAAAGGATCTCCACGAAGATCTCCTTCCTAAACTACGCCTACGATGGCCTGGTAGAATCAGGACTTCTTGCACTATAAATAAGACATGAGGTTGGTAAGCTAAGGTACGCTACAAATTTTCTGTTACAACATTACACCTTCCTCAGATCTCTGTCTGACTTTAGCATCGGAGTGCCATCGGCCACCACAATGGTGGTCTGTGGCTCATGTGCGTTACTTGTGCATGTCAACATGTTAGCAGGAACTGGGTCAAAGCAGGGAGCGGAGAACGATAACATCAAAAAATATCATAAATATTAACGTAGTTGTCGAATTTTGGTAATCTCGGTACCATTGAAATACAATTTTAAAGATCTTTCCAACAAAACTAATGATCAATACAAAAGCTTAAAATTTCAAATTATGTATTTTAATATTAAAATATGCAAGTATTTTTAATATTTTTCATGTCCCAAGTGTTTTAAAACATTTTTCAAAGAAACTGACAGACATTTTAATGAACATACAATCAATTCTAATTTTAACCGTGTATGACTCAAAATAAGTATCATTTTTTTGCCATAAAATAGTTTGCACCTCAAAAAATTTAGTTTATATTCTAAAATATGATTTTTTTTTCATGGAACTGATTGAGGGCAATGGGATGGTGGTGAGGGTGTCGAGTGCAAGATAATTAGCAGCAAAAAAAGTGTATGGAAGTGCCAACGGCACGGGTAATATGCTAGTCAATGACATACTGACTCACTTAATCAACTGTCACGCCCCGATTTTCGAAGAAAACGAAAATCCTAAAATCCACGTAGGATTATTCGTTTCCCCCAAAACTCGGGACGTGAAAAATCAATAACAACAGAAACAAATAACAACAACAACTAAACATGATTTAGATTACTGAAACAAATAAAACTCTAACCCGAAAAGACTCTGACGTTGCTAGCCCCACTACGAAACTCCAGTAACGCTGCCCAAAAATCTCTAAACCTGAAAGGAATGTACCCAAGAAGCAAAAACTCACTTGGGTCAGCAATAAAGTTGGTGTGAGAAATCTTCATCCCAAAATCAATAAATCCGCACATGACAACATCAAAATAAACAAAACAATAAACAACCACACCTTTATGTAGTTCCTCAATGAGGCAAAGGTGTTATCATCCTAACTATAGAAATTGACTCTGGCAAGTCCGACCTGCAGAAATATGAGTAGACTTGCCATCCTGCATGAAAATGTTAGAAGCAATCGGATAATATTTCTAAGTTATCAGTCCTCACAAATGTGATTTATTTTCAAACAATGATACAATTCATAGTCATATTAGACTATTATTGAAATATTAACAAAACACATTTTCTACCTTTAGGAAGACATGTAGTTCTCATTCAATGGTTGAATGAGCATTTAGTTTCTTCCTTTAAGGTAATCATGCACATACACAAAAAAGAAATCTCGCTTCTTTTTCACAATCGCACTATCCTCCTTGTGTCGAACACACCTCACCCAAGTGTGCCTCCCTTGCCTTCGAAACCACTCGGAGCGTACATGTTCCAAGTGGGGTGCCACCTCAAGGAACATGTCATCTCACCCGAAGTTCGATCCATGGCAAGCATTTCCTAAATCTACACGTACAACCGAACTCACATGGAACGGTGCACCGATATGCAGGCAAGTCTGCATACCCATAATAATATCACACGTATACAAGCAAGTCTGTATACAAAACAAATTTATTTTCTTTTCACTTTTTTTTTTCGGAGTTGTGGAAAAGAGCATAAAAAAAAAATCCTCAAAACTCTTTTATGGTGACGCTTTGTCAACCATAAATAAATCAACCACAGTATCCACCATTCTCTTGGGGAACAAACAATACTTTCATAAATACATTTCTATAACACAACAGGGATCAAACTCATTCAATATAAGGATACTCCTTAGCAAGACAATTTGCATATCAGTCAAATACAAGTTTATCATTTGATCAGATACTAACCACGTATTTCAAGTCATAACGTAAAATGCAAATAATAATTTTACATAACAACACTAATACCTAAGT
Source organism: Berberis vulgaris (assembly GCA_963556465.1). Classification (NCBI taxonomy): domain Eukaryota; kingdom Viridiplantae; phylum Streptophyta; class Magnoliopsida; order Ranunculales; family Berberidaceae; genus Berberis; species Berberis vulgaris. Next base: position 61,192,312 of record OY747132.1, read on the forward strand.
TTATTTACTGTGGTGAAATCTAGCACACTCAGAATAACCAAGTAACTAAAACCATCTAACACACAGCAAATGGAACTAGTTCCCACATCTTCCCTTTGGTATAACCTATAAGTAAAATGAGATTTCAAAATTTCTCAACTTCACTATCTGAGGGAGATTTTAGGGATGCCCTAGTCCAACTATGATGGCAATAAGAATAATGCACAATACCATTAGCCAAAAAAACTAAGTTAAGAAAACTTTGAATTTCCGACATTCAACAGTCTATAGTATAATCAAGAACTCGAGAGAAACTCGAGGCGATAACAAAACTTAACAAGGTTTAGAGATTGCACTTATATTCCCTCAACCCACACTCAAGCAAAACCATACTCAAGATGACACGTACTGGTAAGCGATAAGGATACCTTAATCACTATACAAAAACACTAAAGCAGTATAGCTTTTAACTCCATTTTTTTTTATTTTTTTTTTCAATCAAACCTTTTCAAAATTCAGTAATCAAAAGCAGGTAAACTACCCCACAAATCAAATCAAGAATTAGAACTAAACAACCGAAAATTTCATGGAAGAAATCAAACCACCCCAGGTATTAAAATCCACATAACATAGACTAAATCGATCAAGCAATAATGAAAAATAGAAGGTGTAGAAAAAGAAAAACTCACTGATTCAGTCTCTCCAACAACCAATCCGCCACTTCTTCTCAACCTCGCGCACCAAAACGTCGCAAAGGCTAAGTTTTTTGCCTCCTCTACTCGAGAAAACAAGACCCCCATCACAGACCTCTCTCCACCCGGATCTGCTGGAGCACCCAAGTGATGACAATGTCACCCAGGACCCGTCTCTCTCTCTCTCTCACCCGGTCCTGGGCCCTGGCTCAAGCTCAACTCAATTTCTGTGATTTTCTCAGGGTACTCCTCCTGCTGCTTCTCTACTGCCACCTCGCTCCTCTGTGAACCAGCCACTGGAACAAACACCACCTAGTTCTATGCTTCAAATCCAGAACCTATCAGACCCACATTCGCACGTCCAACTGATGCAGCATACAGATCTTAATCAATTGCTAACTCAAGAGAAACTCTCGGCTCAGATTGGGATGTACGAAGATAATCTTAGCACTGATTTCAGTCGGAAGGTAGATCCACAATCACCTACGCTCCCTGATTTGCTTGAAACCTTCACCAGTGTGGCCCCTTCTTTACACTCCAGTAAGTATTTAGAAGAGATGGACAAAGGGAATCTGCATTCTAGTCCCTTCCCATCTGCACACGGCTTCATGAGCTCTCCAGTATCTAAAGCAATATCAAACTCAGCTCCACAACATAACAAGCAAGACCAAACGTCATGGGCCAGATGGATCCACGACGTGCCCAGTTCATCAAATCATCAACCTTGGAGATCACGAACTCCGCCGCCTTTGATAGCCCCGTCGTCGCCAAAGAGAATAAGAGGAAGAGCTTTTGTTGCACAAGAGAAGATGGAAAAGAAGGGTTTTTCCTTATATAGTGTGGGTGGCTATTCGCCCCCACTAAAATTTTGAAAGCACCCGCCCTCTTTCACAAAATAAAACCCTAATCATTAGTTAATTAAATAAAAGCCCAAAATCAAGGCCAAATACAATTGAGTAACAATCCATAAACATTAGGGTTTACAAATTTTTGGCTAAATACACACACACTTTATCCTATTTAGCCATGGCAAACAAAAATCTTTTTTCCAAATAATTGAGATTACAATATATGCCATAATTAATAAATAAGAAATTTTTATATTTATTTAATTAGGCGGGTAATACAATATATACAATTCAAAAGAATCTCGTCCCGAGATTCGGTAGAGGAAGGTAAGTAGGAAATTAATTCTTAAATAAACAAACTACACATCACATGGACAAACAAAAAATTTTAGTTGCATAAATTTTAATTGTCATTGAAAAAGTAGGGGTGTTACAATATATACAACTCAAAAGAATCTTGTCCAGAGATTCGCGAAAAGGGTTAACCAAAGATTCAGGATAACAAACCGCTACAAAGAAACTACACGGAATAATGTCATCCACTACTGACATTAAAATCAGTTAGTCACAGAAATCTCATCTCGAGATTCACGAAGAAAAAGAAACAATAATAAAAGTTTCACCCTTGTCACTTTATCTCTAGACATTCACACTACTACTCTCCCATATCCACAATCCGAGGATCACCTAGACTCTACCCCAACCTAGGCTAACCAAATGCTCTGATACCAAACTGTCACGCCCCAATTTTCGAATAAAACGAAAATCCTAAAATCCACGTAGGATTATCCGTTTCCCCCAAAACTCGGGACGTGAAAATTCAATAACAACATAAACAAATAGCAGCAACAACTAAACATTATTAAATTACTGAGACAAATAAAACTCTAACCCGGAATGGACTGGCGTGGCTAGCTCACTAGCGGAACTCTATTAACGCAGCTCATAATCTCTAAACCTGAAAGGCTAATCGGCTACATTTCAAAAGGAATGTACCCAAGAAGCAAAAGCTCACTTGGGTCAGCAATGAGGTAGTTCCTCAATGAGGCAAAGATGTCATTATCCTAATAAATAATATGCATTTACTAATACTTACGCTATAGAAGTTGACTATGGCAAATCTGACCTACAGAAATCGTTAGTAGACTTACCATCCTGCTCAAAACGGTTAGAAACAAACAAATAAAATTTATGAGTTATTAATCCTCATAAATGCAACAATAATACAAATCATAATCATATTAGACTATTAATGAAATATTATCAAAACACATTTTCTACCTTTAGGAAGACATGTAGTTCTCATTCAATGATTGAATGAGCATTTAGTTTCTTCCTTTAAGGTAATCATGCACATATACAAAAAAGAAATCTCTCTTCTTTTCCACAATCGCACTATCCTCCTTGTGCCGAACACACCTCACCCAAGTGTGCATCCCTTGCCTTCGAAACCACTCGGAGCGTACATGTTCCAAGTGGGGTGCCACATCGAGGAACATGTCATCTCACCCAAAGTTCGATCCAGGCAAGCATTTCCTAAATCTACACGTACAACCGAATGCACATGGAACGGTGCACCGATATGCAAGCAAGTCTGCATACCCATAATAATATCACACGTATACAAGCAAGTCTGTATACAAAACAATTTCTTTTCTTTTCACATTTTTGTTTCTTCAGAGTTGTGGAAAAGAGCATAAAAAAATATCAACTAAAACTCAAAACTCTTTTATGGAGACACTTTGTCAACTATAAGTAAATCAACCACAGTATCCACCATTCTTTCGGGGAAACATAGCATATTCAAAAATCATGCTTTATAATAACACGGTGATCAAGTGACATTTTGTCATTCATAATGAAATCCACCCCTTCCTTTGGGAGAACATAACCATTTTAAGATGCATACATACAGAGGAACACCATTAATCTTAATTGGTCCTACATCAATAGAATCAACGAGACATCAAAACAAAACCAACCATAGTGCAAAATCAAACACTACTACACATAGTACTCTCCATATGAATGTGATTTTTAGGGATAAACACATACATCCTAGTTTGGCAGGAAGTATCTCAAAACTTAAATCAAATAACTTGCATCAGCAATCACCACCTTGAGTTTGCACTAACCATTGAACTAATAGATTGCATATATGTCAAAATTAAAAGAAAATAACAGTCTTAGCCTAACAAAATGATCAGTTCATCAAATAGATATCTTCATCTGGACAATTCATCAAACAGATAAAATAACAGAGTACAGAGATAAATAACACTCAAAATATGGTGTTTCATATTTGAGCTACTAACAGAAAATTATGTAAAAGAATATAAATTAAAGAAGTTTCACTTGGACCACTTGAATACGCATCTACAAGCATAAGCATGGGTTTAACGACTAACTGGTCCAGGCGGCAAGACCTTAACCACATTGCAACGGACTTAATTAATGAAGTTGTGATTATGGGAGTACAACTTGATATATTAGGACAATACAAGCATGTCAATTGACCAATGTGTAACTAAGCAAAGTTAACCATCCATTTCAGACTAAATCCAGAAGCACCCATACCAAAATGCGATGGAAAGAACAACACAACAACCACATCAATGAATAAAAGTGAGGGAACTTGCTTGATTCCAACTGGTGATGGACTCCATGACTGTGTGAACAATGTATCACCTCTAAAAGTAACAGACAGAAGGTAATCCCTAACACACCTCTCATCTTCATCCTCCACGACTCTCTTAATAGCAATTTTTCTCCTTACATATAAACATCAACAAACCCAATTTACTAAGCAATCCCAAGCCCTTCAATTTGACAATTCTAAGATATTACCTAACTAAAATATTAACAAGATAACCCAATGTCAGAATCAACAAACCCCTAATGTTTCAACTATAGGAACTCACTGTACTAAATCATATATAGCTCATATCCTGATTACCAAACCCAAAATCATCCAACCCATGATGACAAATCTACTAAAGAACATATGACCATCCTTCCAAGGACCTCATTGTACTACTTCACAGCTCAGCCGATGAAAATTTACCGCAATGAAATAAAACCCAACACTGATTAGTCCCAATTCCAACAATACTTATCAAAAGATGAGACTAACTCTAACAAAATTTTGTACTTCAGTGATTGGGATTTTTTTTTCATATGACTTGTTTTCTAATGACTCTAACAAATTTCATATGACTTGTTTTCTAATGATTAACCGTTTGAATCTGTGCCATGTGATGATCCTATAATCCATGAAACAAAAAAAAAACTATCCTGTTAGGCAACCAGAAACCAACAGAGGATGCAATCTATATGAAGGAAAAAAAAACACTTTCAGTAAAAGGAATTAAACAAACAGAAACAAAATAGAGCATGCTCGTGTAACGATCATCTTAGAAACATGCACGATGAAAAATATTAGAGCACTGAATTAGAGACAAAACACCTAAACAAGTTTAAGCTGCAATTTCATGACCCAAAACTAATGGTGATACTAAACAGTAGAGACAAAACATATATAATTAAACCAATGAATCAAAACATGGAGAAATTCAATACATTAATAACTGTTTGAATCAAAACAATCAAGAGAATACATACGATCTATCACACACATGAAATTCGCAGCAGCTCAGCTTCCACAGAAAATCATGTATTTGATCAAGATAAGAGAGTAGGTATAGAAGAAGAAGACTCACTGTAAAAATGAAGGGGATGGAGAAACTCACCAGCAGAATCTACGCCAATCGCAGCACCATTCGTCCTTCGCAGCCCCGACCACTTCTTCTCCACCATCTCGATCTCCAACCACAATCGCTGACTCGATCGTTCTCGGGTGGTCGATTTGCTCCTTCTCCGCTCCGATTGCATCAGATTCCGCTAGGTTTTATCGACCAAATCGATTGATTGATTAGAAGAGAAGAAGAAACCACAATACGAACTCTCTCTCTCTCTTGTGTGGTCTGTTCTTTCGGTGAAGAAACAAAACAAGAAGGAGATGGGAGATAGGGGAAGAAGAAAGGAAAATAGAGGAGGAAAGAAAAACTCAGGGCTGTGGGATCGAGCTCGCCGCCAAGGAGAAGAATTCGTGAAGAAGGGGAAAAAGGAGAAGGAAGGAGAAAAGGAAAAAAAAAGAAATAGGGTTATTCTCTTTATAAGGTGGGTGGCTATTTGCCCCCACCGAACTTCCGAATGCACCCACCCTCTTTCACAAAATAAAACCCTACTTATTAGTTTAATAAAAGCCCAAAACCAAGCCCAAATACAATTGAGTAACAACCCATCAACATTAGGGTTTACAATTTTTTGGCTAAATACACACACACACTTTATCCTATTTAGCCATGACAAACAAAACAAATATTTTTCCCAATAAATGAGATTACAATATATGCCCCAATTAATAAATAAGAATTTTTTTTATATTTATTTAATTAGGCGGGTATTACAATATATGCAACTCAAAAGAATCTCGTCCCGAGATTCGGTAGAGGAAGGTAAGTAGGAAATTAATTCTTAAATAAATAAACTACACATCACATGGGCAAACAAATAGTTCATACGTATGCCCATAACTTAATGAAGACAATCACACAAAAATATAAAAAAATTCACTAAGTACAAAAATTACGGGGTGCTACAATATATACAACTCAAAAGAATCTCGTCCCGAGATTCGGTAGAGGAAAGAAAGTTAAGCGAATTTCGAAAAATACAACTTATCAAACGAAAGAAGATTTTAAAATAAAAATTTCAATTGAATTTTAGTTGCATAGATTTTTCTTGCCATTGGAAAAGTAGGGGTGTTACATCAACAAAACTTGATCACGACAAAATGAAAATATGTGAAATTTGCTCTCAATCATCTGAGTCCCTTTTTGGTAATTCCAATACAAACAGTGGGTGCTAGTAACAATATCCTTTATGATGTTATTGTTTAGCTGCGATTGACAAAAAACAACTGATAAAATCAATATTATGGTATTAGACATAAAATTTTACATTTTCTGGGTACAACTTTGTTATTAGAGGCACCGCATGCTAAAAATTAATAGGGTTATTTTGAGTTTGACACTCATTAGTTTATACCTATTAGAGTTTGACCCTTATTTTGAAAAATAATTGAGTCTAACACCCGTTTTCTAACGGAACAGTTAGGTTCATGTCATTGATTGGTCATGACTAAATTTTGGACCATTTTGCCCTTACCTTGGTTTAATTGAGTCTAATTTTTTGAACCGTAAAATCCAAAATTGCCCCTACCTTCTCCTTTCTCATCTCTTCTTTCTCCCTGCACCTCTTCTTCTCTCTGCCAACAGGAACCCCACTCCAAATCCCAACCCCCATTGCACCACTGCCTCCATATCGATAGTTCTTACTTATGAGATTAGAGGTAATACAATGGATTTAACGATAGTTCTTACACCCATAGCACAAAGCAAAATCAATTACACTATGAAGATTTGATAGCGGTGTAAGGTCTGGTACTACAAATACAGAAAACATACCAACAATTGTCAAAACCCACTCACAACATATGGCAAGCCAGCTAATTTGACAACCAATTTCGTCTAGTTCCGTAATCTCATATCATATAGGATAAAGTTCTCATCCAACCTTTCTCATAGGTGTACTGATGATCTAGATTTCTCGTGGTGCGCCATGCTGCAAGTCATTTATGAACTCTATTAGATATTAATGACCAACCTCCTCCATTTATCAGTTAAAACCAATCTTAGCAGAATTTTGAATTTGGAATTTTGAGTTGTAACACTTATACAATCTGACCCATAGACAACGAGCTCTAATTACCATTTATTGGAGATGCATAACATCTAAAATCCATGAACTTCATTCTTAAATCTCTTCAACTTTTAAGGTTTTTCTTAGGATGTTAAGTGGGAATATACGAAAGCTATTGAGCTTCATCTCATTGATGTGATCTTCTCATATATAGCTGAGATTTCTTCTCATTTGTTTTAAACACTTCAAGTTTTAAAAAATGTTGATACTAAGAAGTCTTTTTTGCTTAGAAAAGACAGTGTTGTTGGTAGGGTGGGGGTGGGTTGCGATATCTCAAATCTCTTCCAGTTTGCCTACGAGAGCCTTAACTAATATCATTTTCTCGTGTATATCTTTGTGCTATGGGTGTAAGAACTATCATTAAATTCATTGTAATACCTCTAATCTCATAGGTAAGAACTAACATTGTGGAGGTGGTGGTGGCAATGGGGTTGGGATTTGAGGGGTGGGGTTTGTGCTGGCGGAGAGAAAAAGAATTGCATGGAGATAAAGAATATAGAAGAAAGGAGAGGGTGGGGGCAATTTTGGATTTTAGGGTTAAAAATTAGACTCAATTATAAAAAAATTAGACTCAATTAACCCAAGGTAAGGGTAAAATGGTCCAAAATTTAGTCTTGGCCAGTCAATGATGTTGACTTAACAGTTCCGTCGAAAAATGAGTGTTAGACTTAATTAGTTTTCAAAATAATGGTCAAATTCTAATAGGTATAAATTAATGAGCGTCAAACTAAAAAAAACTCAAGTAAATAAATTGTTTAAAAAAAAAATGTTGTTATCTCATATTCTTAATCTACGACTCTCTTTACATCTATTTCTGTCCAGGTCGCCTTCCAAAAAAAAAAAAAAAAATCAGAAAAAGAGGAGAGAGGTTGTCGAGCCTACATGACACAAAAAGATTTGGGCAATTCACTCTTCAACCGAGTGTGTGCACGAATGCTCCAATCTAAATAGCGGGTGCTATTTACAAATATTATCCCTTAAAACTAATTTTCAATTAAAATTGACAACCCGTGATTCTTTAAAAAAGTGAATAATGAAGTGTAACCTTAATCTTCACGTCACTCAAAACAATCAAACAAAAGACAGTCGTTTTTTTCTGATTCGTCATTCCCCCTCTCGATTATGACAAGAACAGAGCAGCCTTCACCACTTTCGTTATAAACTCTCTTTCTATATCTATCCACTCTTATCTCCTCGCTACAACCTCTTCTGTCACTCTCTTTCTTTTCTCTCTCCATAACGTTTATTCTTTTTGGCTTTCTAGACCAATTGAAGCAATGGGTAATACGTCTTCAATGCTAACTCAATACGACATCGAAGAAGTTCAAGAGTATTGCAATAATCTATGTGAGTTCTTTGATTTTGTTTTTTCCAACTGGAGTATTTAATTATTGTCTATTTTTGCTGAAACTTAGTTGAATTTTGTTTGAATTTTAGTTTCCCAGCAAGAAATTGTGTCTTTGTATAAGAGATTTTGCCAGCTTGATCGAAACGCGAAAGGCTTCATTTCTGCTGATGAGTTCTTGTCAGTTCCGGAGTTTGCAGTGAACCCACTTTCTCAGGTGATTGATTGGGATTAGTGTATTGGGTTTTGATGGGTGGAATTGTTGATCGAAGTTAACTCTCCTGTTTTCTTGGAGTTGTATGTTAAATGTTTGATTGATTGTCTGTGTGGTGGTTTTTTTGCAGAGATTGCTTAAGATGGTAGATGGTTTGAATTTCAAGGACTTTGTGGCTTTCTTATCGACTTTTAGTGCTAACGCAACCCTTCAACAGAAAATTGAACGTAAAGTATTTCTCAAATCTATTTTTAGAAGTTGTTATTGTTGTTGGTGTCATTGAACAAGCTATGTTTTTTTTACCCCAAATGTTAATTTTATAGATGAAAACATTGTTGAAGTTGCTTCAAGGGGTCGGTGCTATTTCTTGATTATAATGAGGTCATCACTTGTCTAGTCATTTTTTAAACTTCAGTTGTAATTAGGAATTGACTAATCCTTTTGTAACTGTTTACACAATCACTTTTCATGCATATGTTTGTTATTGATGTCAGTGCTCATCACAATCCTTCTTGATATAACTGATATCTGTTGTCTGATCAACAAAGAAGGATTATGATGAGTGCTGATATCAACAACATTTATGAAGGAGATTGAGTGGGTGATGAGTATTGGGTCCAAAATTTTCATTTCCTGATGCATATTGTGTGAAGGAGATTGAGTAGTTTCAACTTCTATTTGTTATGAAATATCTGGACTTATTACATGCCATGCTGACCACTGTTTTTGTTCCCATTTCAGTCATGTTCAAAGTATATGATGTAAATGGTAATGGGAAGGTGACTTTCAATGATATATTAGTAGTATTGCGGGATTTGACGGGTTCGTTTATGTCTGAGAAACAGAGAGAGGTATTCTCTAACCATGCCCAGTTGAGCTACTCTGGTGCCAAATTTTTTTAGTTTCCAATAAACACATTTCTCTCCCTATCAATATGTTCTACTAGATAATTAAACGATGTACATACACAATGAAAGCAGACACACAAATGTAAAAGTCAGTAAATCGTTAACAGCTTTGAAAGTGTAATTGGTCTCTTACAGCCTTGTTCTTTTCTTAAATTATTTTAGGAAGTCTTGAGTCATGTGTTGGAGGAAGCTGGTTACACAAGGGAATCTCCACTATTGCTAGATGACTTTATTCAGGTATTTCAACAACATTCCATAGTTATCAAAAAACCTTGTCGAACTTGTTTGCTTTAGAAAAATATTGTGACAATGATTATAGGTTGGTGGCCCAATATAAATAAAAATAAGTAAAGATTGAGTGTTCTCTGTTTGGTTTGCCTTTTAGGGAAAATTCTCACCATGGACAATCTGAAGAAATGCAATGTTTTCATCTTTATTTGTTGATTCACTTTCAATTGTAGTAGGATATACGTAGTAACCTTTCAACTAAGACTTTATTGAAGGGTTTTCACATCTTCAAATATTATTTAGAACTAGCTAGGGGTTCTATATTGGATGTTCAAGTTGGGAAACTTTGGACTTTGCTTATCTGCCAATAAGCTAAGAGTTCTGTGTAAAAGGCTGAGGCAGGAAGTGAGTTTGCTTCCAGAAGGTGAAGCAGCAGAGAGGCATAAGCCCTGATTTAAACAATCTCAGGAGGAAGTACTTAACTGCGATCTTCTTTTTCTTCATTGTCCTGTTTTTTCTATTAAAAGTAAATCTGGCTGATTTGGAAAAATAATTCAGGCAATATATTGATTGAAGAAAAGAAAGTAATTGAGAAGGTCAGTGATGATATATCGAAACGTCATTTCTTCTACACCGTACACGTATCATGATAATCTCAAGGAATAACAGGCTCAAGCATCAGTCTAGTACTAATCCGGCCCAAGTGGCATTAAGCCCGCGAAGTGTAGTCCGCCAGCCAAACCCGAAATACTGTGGCCTGCTAAGCCCACACGTCTTACAACTATCCTCAATACCCGTAAGACCTATTGAGGCAAGTATCTCGGAGATCGGCTTCGGACGGGCAAGTCAGCAGAACTTTGTCTTCAACTAGGAACTAAATACCAGATTTGACGTCGTACGTGGAAATTTTCGCGTATGGACAACACTCCAATGGAAAACTATTTCCCGCATATCTAGGAGCACAGGTCTAACAGGGAAAATTCCCTCCACAAGACAACTCCTAATTAAAGAAGGATATCCAGAAAATCTCTTTCCCTAAACTACACTACCGATGGCCTGCCCGAATCAGGACTCCAACACTATAAATAAGACAGGAGGTTGGTGAATAAAGGTACACTACAAATTCCCTGTTTACAGCTTTAAGCCTTCCTCAGAGCCCTGTCTGACTTAAGCATCGGAGTGCCATCGGCCACCAACAACAGTGGTCTGTGGCTCACGTGCGTTTCTTGTGCAGGTCAGCATGTCAAGGTCAAGCAGAGAGAGGAAATCAACTGCATCAGTCACGATTCAAAGGAGAAAGATAATTAAAGACCAAACACCACTACATCTTAAAAATGCTTTCCTAGTCAAAGATGAAAACACGAAAAGGTTGATCTTTGATTTTCTCCCAGATGTTTCCCCACTGCCAAACAAGGGCTGTCATTTCTTTCCTGTTACCATCTTCTGATTTTTAGTACCCTTGGAAATCCTTGCATCTCTTTCTTTCCAATATCAACCAAATACCAGCTAAGAGTACCCTTATCCATAACCACCTCCCCTTGATGGAACACTCTTGCTTCTTCCAAACAATGACCCATTGAAAGACAGTTGCATGATAAGGAAAAACATCTTAAGCCTCCACTACAATCAGTTTCCAAACCTGTCTAGAGAAATTCCAAGTGAAGAGAAGATGGCTGATGGACTCTTCTGCTTCTTCAAAGAGAACATCTATGATGATACTTATTCCCCTTCTTTGAAGACCATCAATGGATGCATTTTTCCCTTCTGTGAAGACAGATGAAAAAAGTTGACTCTTGAGAGGACCTCCTTAATCCAGAAATTTCATGCAGAAATAAAGAAAGCAAAACTTGTGTTTTGCCTTGAGAACAGAAGCATGAGATTGTGAAGTTTCTCATGAACGCGGAACGCCGAGAACACCCATGATTTGTCATTACATTTCCATCATGAAAAAGAAATATGGAAAATTAAAGGCGAAACTATTGAACATCTCAAATTGATATTCGTCCTGCCGAGTCTATTTGTCATCTTGATTCCTGATAATTTAAGATGTGGAACACAGAGTCTGGTAGGTTTTTCCCCAATGTTCTCTGATGTTGATGACAGCATGGTAAATTTTCTGTATATAATATCATCTTCTATAGATAGGAAAATGTTCTTCAAAGACTAAATATATGTCCACATGATTCTGATCTACGACTTGGGAGGAAAAAAAAAAAAAAACCAATTATGTTCGAGTCTCCGATGCTGAGAACCTCCCTTTTCAGAGTTCTTTTCTTTGCATGTTTTTTTGGGAGTTCTGTTATATGCTTTCTTCTTTATAAAAAATATGGCGTTCACTATAAAGCACATCTTGCTAACTCATAGACTTGATGTTGTGAGATATGAAAAAGGAATCATGAGTGAAAAGATAACAAAGCTGCTCTGGAGATTCTTAAGCACCCTATTAGGATTCTAAGGTTCAACATTCGACAATTTTGTGGGGACTTTCAAAGATCCCATGGGCAACTTGAATGTGTGATCTTATTATAGGAAATATGATGTTTGAGCCTTTTATACATAGGTGATGTTTCCACTGTTCTCATAGATCAGCCTCGATCTCCATGTTGACTAGTAGCATAAATGAAGACCATCCCATTACACGATCCAGGATATTTGCTACTATGGCGAGCACTTGATGGAAAGTGTTCCAAACTCTGGAGTGCATATTTGTTTTAATTGTTGGAAGACTATGTCCTTTGAGAAGATTCAGCTTTTCAACTCTAGAGTTGCTACTGTCAAGGGAGAGGGAATCTATGCTGGACGGTAGTTTTGAAAAGTGCTTAGGTGTTATTAAGAATTACAACTTGGAATTTTCAGGTTTTTAGAGCAGATCTCGAGTTTAGTTAGAGACAAATATTTGAAGGTATACACATTGTAATAACGTAGTAGACTTGCTAATAAATTTGTGTAGTTTACTCGGCCATTAGATCGAGTTTGAAAAAGTGGGATTCGGTCACCATCGCTTGGGCAACAAAACTTGGCCGAGTAATCCGCTTTAACACGCTGCGTTCATTTTATAATTATTATTATTATTGTTATTATTATGTTTTTGTCCCTTACCCACCCAAACCCTAGATAAAGAGAGGTTGAAATCGAGCAAGCGACTGAGTGAAAGATTCTACGCTATGCACCTGGTTTCCCGACTTGCCTCCGTATGCTGGCTGCTGATGTTGCCTATAGTTGTTGTTGCTGCTGTAAGCTCCCTCGTCCTCTTTCTTTCTCTCCAATTTCAATCAATCAGTTATAGTAAATTCACATACTGTTGTTAGAAATCATGTTTTTTTTTTCTTCCAATTAAACTATAATTTTGTTGTTTTTGAGTTCGCTTGGGTTTTCCTCGTGTTATGTAATTAACTATTTACATTTCCATTTGACAATTTGAGATGCTAGTGATATTTTCTAGCTATCATAAGTTTATTTTGACAATGCGTGATGCTCATTTATGTTGTGATAGGTATTTTCTTGATTTTTTTTGCTAATTTTGTGTTCCCAGGAGTAGATATATAACAATTCTGTGTTGGGATGAATCGCATGAGTTGTGCCAATTACTCCTAGTCGTAAACTCGCTACTCGAGAGTCATTACCGAGTAGTGTGTAAACTACCTAGTAATAAATCCAGTTCAGATCAAACACCTAGGTCTTCATTGGATACAATTCATAAATACCTAATCTTTGCCGATGAGTGGTTGATTAGCTAGTAAGACTTGTCACAGATGGTATCTCAAGTCTAAGGTTCGAACCTTGCTAAAGGTATTTAGTTGTGTCAGAGATCCATCAACCCACCCCTTTGTCCTTCAAAAATATAAAAAGAACTGCTTCATATTAATAATTTTCCATTACGTCTTATTCAATTTTATTCTACCTCATATTTTCCTTGGTTCACCTCTTTCAGATTCTTGGGAATTCAGGCTTGAAGATGGAGGTTGAAGTCCCTGTTGACTAGTGTCCTCTAGCTATCCTAAATTCCGATGATATTTAGTATCTTCTTTGTAGCAGGATTCGCTGGTCAAATCTAAAGCACCCTTCGTCAAAAGTTTTTTCTTGTTTTCCTCCTCTGAACAATAAAGATACGTGTGATCTGTAAAGCAAAAATAGAAGCCAATGTCTTATATAGTTTTCCTCCTCATGTATCAAGCTGTTGTAACTAATTATATCACATCTTCTGATAAACTTGGTTTTTACACATCAGAAAATCTGTGTCCATTCCCATTCTGTGATATCATTATTTGGAAATGTTTCCATCAGTTTCTCTCGCAATGAAGTTGTAATTGCATCCCCTATACCAGCTGCCTTGTTTTTTTCCTCACAACTTGTATTTGTTAAAAAAATAATGCTATAGAACTGTACATTCCCCTCATTTAGAGGCTTGCATGATACATGGTTACAAAACTAGAAAAAAAATTCATATCATGGCGATACTATACATGGTATAAATGGCACTTTGATACCATTGTTGAGGACGAGTTAAACCTAAGACCCATTGCTAGCACGTGTAGTATGAATAACAAAACTTTTTATGCTCATGCTATTAGGTCTTAAAACGAAATAGAAAATACCTTTCAGATCTCTTTAATTTGATCTCGACTAAGCATGAACGTCATCGAAGTCCGCTTTGAAGCAAAGAAACTTCCTGATCTTTTATCGTATTCCTCAAATGTCGAGCCACTAACACAGAGTGGACTGTGATCGTTCAAGGTTTCTCCTTCCTCTTTTGCACTGTACTTCTTTGAAACTTCTCTAGGATTTCAAAATCAATGATAGCTAGAAAAAGTTTGTCGCATTATATTAAGGCTACGGTAGGGATCACTAGGAGAAAATAGGGTTCAGGCTTCTCATGGGTTGGAACAACCTAATTCGGCCAATTACATGATTCCTGAGCTCATGAGCTATAATTCATACCACTAAAGAATTATAGCTGCACTCCTAACCATATCTCAAAGTTTAATTTCGAGCTTACATTATTAGGTGATTAATATTTTTCCCATGTGTTAAGATTCCAAATGTTCATCAACTAAATTAAATTTACTAACAATTACAATGTTCCATTCACCCATATGTGTTGGTTCTGGTTTCACAAATTTAGGTTTGTCTTTGGTTGACAATGCCTGCATGTTTTGCACCACTTTCTATTAGGTTTTGTAAGACAAACCAGGTACACCCAAACCGGTCCTTTGGTTGTAGTTTTTGCCATTTCAGACCTATTCATTATGGTCCTTTTTCACTTGGTTTCACTTTAATTAGGCTTGAGATTGTCAAGGCCTGCCAAAAAGCTTATCATAACCTTTTAGAAATGGGAATTTTTTTACGCCGCTGCTAAATACCCATCATTTTTTAAAAGACACCACCACTATATATATATATATTAAAAAAAAAAAAAACCCTTAACCCTAATCTTCCTCTTCTCCTCTCTCCCCTTCTTCTTCACAACCTCCTCTTCTTCCTTTCCTCCCCTTCACCTTACCACCTTGCCACTGTCACCTCATCCTCCTCATCCCCTCACCCTTACCCCACCACCTCTCCTCCCCCCCCCCCCCCCCCCCCCCACCACCTCGTCACATCTCCTCCTCCTCTTCACCACCACAACCTCGCAACCTCTCTTCTTTCTCCTCCTCTTCACCCCACCACCTCGCCATCACCACCTCTCATTCTCCCCTTCACCACCACCATCTCTCCTCCCCCTCCCCTTTACTACCACAAACTCGCCACCTCTCCTCTTCCTCCTCTCCTTCACCACCTCGCAACCGTCTCCTCTCATCCCACCTCCTCACATCTTCTTCTTCTTTTTTCTTTTTTTATTTTTATTTTTATCTTCTTCTCTTCCTCTTTTTTCTCCTTTGCCCTCGCGGTGGTTCCCCTATGAGTGGGGAACCCACACTCACTGAAACCTCCGCGAGGGAAAAAAATTGTCGATGGTACAACAAGAACACAGTTATCGCCTCAGTTTGTAAAAAATATGCAAGGTGCACTCGGATCTCTCATATCGATGGTGCAACAAGAACACAATTACCACCTCATGCAAAAAACACTATTTGCGACTGTAAATGTTGATCTTGTTGATAGCCAATTGTAAATGCTGGTGTCTGATCCAAGATGCCCATATGTTTAGTTTGTTTATATAAGGATTGTAAATGTTGATCTTGTTGATAGCCAATTGTAAATGCTGGTGTCTGATCCGAGATGCCCATATGTTTAGTTTATAAATATATGAATTTTGGCAGTTATGAATTTTGTGAGTATTTGCAATTGCATTTTCATTGCTTATAATATTTGCATGCATAAAAACACAACAAAAACACTTCAATGTGCAAATTCGCTTCGCAAAATATTATTTTTCCTTCAAATTCAAAAGATAAAATTCTGCATTTTAATTCCTGCTCAAGACTTCAGCTGCAAGAATGAATAAAAAATGGGAGAGGGGGTTTCCTTGTCTAAGACTTCTTAGTGATTTCAAAATAAACCTGAAACGTAACTGAGTAGTAAGAATTTGTACCCAAATGCATCGGCTCATGTGAGCAAGACACAAAATCGCAGCGGCACTTGCGAGGATAAGATACATCCTCGTAGGAGCCACTGCATTTGGACAGAAAACAAATTCTGTCCATTTTTTTATTTTTTGTATTTGAATTTTTTTTTTAATTCTTATGGGTTTGCTACAGTACTGAAATATTTGATTTATTGCTAAACCCCACTTTTGATCTTCTTAAGTTAGAGTGTTTAAAAGGCGGGTTTAACAATAAATCAAATATGCCAATAGTGTATCAAACCCATATGAATTGAAAAAAAAAGGTTCAAATACAAAAAATTGAAAATTTTGGACAGAGTCTGGTTTCTATCCAAATGCAGGGACCACTGCGAATGAAATTAATATACTCACAGCGACCGCTGCGTTTGGACAGAAAAATTCCATTCGTGTCGTTTGGTTTTTTAATACCTATGAGTTTGATACACTATTGACATATTTGATTTATTGCTAAACTCCACAACTTGAGAATATCAAAAGTGAGGTTTAGTAATAAATCAAATATGTCAATACTATAGAAAACCCATATGAATTGAAAAAAGATTCAAATACAAAAAATAAAAAAATGGACAGAGTCTGTTATCTGTCCAAAAGCAGCGACTCTCAAGAGAATAAGATTTATCCTCGTGAGAGCCACTGCGTTTTGGGCAAAAACCTGACTCTGTTTCAAACAATTGCATAATTTTTGCAATTTGTAAGATCACATTCGCGTCGAATTGCTATTGCTACGATTGTTATTATTGGGTTCGCTTTTGCTGCTGCGTTTGAGTATCTTGGGAAATTATTTTCACTTTTGCCTTTGTCTATGAGATTCAAGCAACCTTTTAGGAAGTGCTAATGCATACTTGGAAAAACCACAATGGTTGCATAATCACAAGAAAATTACTTGGGAAGACAAATAAAATTGTTTGAGAAGACAAATAAAATTGCTTGGGAAGACAAATAAAATTGATGAAAAGACAAATAGATTTGGTTGGGAAGACAAATATCATTTAAGTTGAACATTATAAAAGAGAGTATTCTATTAGTATGCATCACCAATTCAAGAAAGAAGAGAAGATGAAGAGAAAATGGTCAATGCTTAAAGAAGAAAACTTAGACAAAAAATGAGATAAAATGGGCAATCTGAAAGACGACTCTTTCTGGTCTGAGGACACTCACTCGTCATCATCTTCAGATGATGACGAGGATGATGATGAGGAAGAAGGATAGTCAAAGAAGGAAGATGACAGTGAATCGTCATCGTCCTCATCATAGGACGATGATGATATTGATGAGGACGACGATGATGGTGATGGTGGGAATTCGTTAGTGGACTACTACTCCTCCGACGAAGGGGGCCACAAACGTCATCCCCTGAAAGACTTTGTTGATCGTCACCAAGACAATTAATGTATTTTTAGTATTTGTTTTATAATATCTTCAAATATTAATGGAAGATCTAATGTTTAATGTTTGTTTATTTTTGTATTGTAATTTTTATTTTATTTTTTTAATTTTTTGTATTTCTAAAATTTTAATTTGTGTATGTTAATTCATGACATGTTGTTGTGAAGAAAATAAGATAAGAAGAAGAAGAAAATAAAAGAAGAGAAGAAGAAATAACATATAAGAGGAAAGAGAGGGGAAAATGAGGAGGATGAGGGTGGCGATGTGGTGATGCAGTTGAGGGTGGCGGAGTGGTGATTGTTCTTGATGGAGAAGAGAGGGAGAAAAGAGAAGAGGAGGTTGATGAGGAGGCCGGCGGTGTGATGGTTCGGTTGATGGTGGCAGGGTGGTGGTGCGGTGGTAATGGTCTTGATGGAGAAGAGAGTGAAAAAAGAGAATAGATGGAGAGAAAGAGAGAGGAAGAATAGAGGATAATGAGTTTGGGTTTTTTTTTTCTTTAAATGTAGTGTCCTTCAATAATGGTGGTGTCGTTCGGAAATGTGATGACCTTTCTGTCTTTCAAAAAAGTGGTGGCGTCCATAAGAAAGTAAATGATTGATAGTGTCCGTCAGTAAAAGTGATGGTGCTACTTAGGAGCCATCTTTTTTTAACCCAGGTACTCCATTCATAACCAGTTTTTCTTCCTCCCCTCACCCTCACCCTCTTGTGGCTTCCCTCACCAGAGAATTCACATCCACATGAGATGTACTGGTGTAGAACTCAGATATTGGTCGTATTTAAAACCCACATGGTCATATTGATGTCATTTACAATTACTTTTTCCATCTAGGCCTTTTTTATTTAGTAATTTGACTCATTTTGCCCCATTCTCCAATCATATGTAGAACGAGATGATACCCTTCTGGGAATATTTGGTCACCCAACACCACTAAACTTCAAAGCACCATGCATAAATATGAATCTCTATCCCAATATGCATCAAGGAAACTTCTTACAACCATTTGTGTATTAGACATAGTTTGTGATGAATGCATTTTGTTTGGTTCAGATGGTTAAGGTATCGGTTTTCTTTGTTTTCTATCTTAATGCGGGTAATGTCGTAATGTACCCCCGCTTTGATTGTAAGGTTTTTTTGGCTTATTAATAAAGGTCTGGCATTCCATAGTTGCCCCTCCCCACTGGAGGTTAATTTAAAAAAATAAAAATAAAAAATAAAAAATAAAAAATTTTCAACATTACAGACTCCATGTGCATTTAATCTTTTCTTGAATTTCTTTGAAACTCTACGAAACAACAACAAAAAATGAGATATGAATGTAAGTGCTCAAGGGGGTAATGTAAGAGTGCTTGACGGAGTGCTTGAGTGGAGAGGAGGGAGACCAAAGGATGCTTGATAAATTGCTTAAGTACAGGAAAAAGTTGAAAAGGACAAATATCTACTACCTATGATGAAAATGAGGCAGAGGTATAGTAAAAGTGAAGTCGTATCATTTTTTACATTATTATAACTTGGCCCTGATAAATAATATAAAATTATACAAAAGCTCTTTAAGAATTACTATATGCCTAGAGTTTGCTTAGGCCTGTCATTTTTTAAGTCAATTTTTGGTCAAATTTGGGTGTTTTTATAATTTTACTCATTATTTTTAAATATAATTATAAAAATTATTTATAGAATGATTTAAAATGTAAAAAAAATTTAATTAAAAAATGATTATGAAGTCTGACTGCCTAAACTTGAGAATATGCATATCATCTTTTGGTAGAAAAAACTTTTTATTTTTTATTCTTTTATCTTTTTCACGTCTCATCTTTCATCAAATCTTATTCCCTATCGTCTACATCTTTTCCTCATCTCTCTCTTTTGATTTTTCTAGCTCTTTGTCTATCTCTTGGTACAATCTGTCAAGTAGGTTACCCCTGCTTTCAAATTTTCTTCTATTCTTATTTTTTCAAAATTTTGAGCAATAATTGTAAATTTTTATTGTTACTATAATAAATCTGCTGCAAGCCAAACCATTTGAATTGTAATGAAATTGGTTCTTAATATCCAGATTGCCATTGTTAACTTATTCAAAATAGTGTACAAAAAGAAAATTATACTTTATAATCATCATATTACCCATCTTACAAAGACAATATTTAATTAGAGCAAGAGATCAACTTTTTCTAATTATAAGTAGAGGTGATAACAAATATGAACTTTACTATATGATATGATAGTTGTGGGCCATAGAAAACATTTAAAACTTTACAAAGAATGTGGGCCATGATTCTCATAAGCAAGGTGGGACATTACCTATTGGGCACATCTAACTCTCAATAAAACATTTCAGACATTTATTTAATATTATGGTAGCGGCCACAAGTTGTTTCATTTTAAAGTATTGATTAGATTTTCATTTAACTTGGGCATGTAATATTTAGTGATTTTTGTGAACTTGACGATCAAATGATAATTCTAGATGCGTGTTATTTAATGTTTCTTGTAATGTGTATTGCAGTGACTTTTATATTTTCTAAATTGTCTTCCATTTTTACACACAAACTTAGTTGTATATATTGTTGTTTTTAATAAATATACTGAAACAAAAATAGATTTAAAGAATATTGTTACAATTATTGTCAAGTTGACCAAGCTTGATGATGTTGACATTCTGGTCTTTAATTTCCGAGTTGAGTTTTTTTTTTAAATCTTTTTTCTTTATTAAAAGTAAATGTCACTAGTCAAGTTAAGTATTTTGATGTATGAAATCATTATATACAAACTATGGGAATATTAAAAAAAAATCTCATATAATTTAAATAAAAATGACTAAAAAAGTCAATGTATTTTATGAAAGATACGACACGACATATTCGATATTTTCCAATATATCTTTTTTTCACAAAGATATTTCGAAATTGAAGATACAAAACAAAAGTATCTAATTTATCTAATATATCCTTGAAATTTCCTATATTTGAACTAATATATGATTTTGGACCAAATTTTGTTTCCTTTATTTCTTCAATTTATCCATATACGAACTGAGATAACCATGATCTTTATCCATTTTCCTAGCAAGCACCAATATATCTTTCCGATAAAGATATTTCGAACCAAGTCTGAAAAAAATCTTGAACTTGCTGCAAATAAATGTCCCAATCATCCCCCTTTAAAGAGTAAACGACTTCCCTAAGTGACAACTTTTTACCCTTCATATAGACTAAACGAAAGCATGGATTTGAAAGAGTAAGCTACATGATCATCCAAGTCCATCACATGTTCATCAAAAGCATCACCTGCATGTCAAACCATGCATTAGCATCATCTTTCGCATACATAGTGAAAAACCTTACCCAAATAATTGAATATATTCTTTGTCTTGGATCACACATAGTGCCTTCCATTTCTACACCAATCTCAATCAAAAGAGGTTATCACTGAGGCAACTTGATGATTTTTTGTTGAGGTTGAACATGCAATCGTAAAAAAGGAACTTGCATTTTCCAAAAACTGAACCCCTCAACTACATAATGTCAAAATTGAAAATTTCCCTTCTCCAAATTCATAATCAAAGTGAAAAACAAGGTTTTTTTGGGAGCTTTATTTGTATCGAGCTCTAACTACACATGTTTTTTTGTATATTCCATCAAAGCTTTAGCTCATTAGTAGAGTTGCAAGCTTCTTAAAATACAAAAAATGATGTGCTTTAAGTATAAGCAACAATGGTCAAAGGTGTACCAATTGAGTTGGTAGAAGTGTGGCTAATGGTATCACACGTTGCGAGTTCGAACCTATGATTTAAAAGATAGATGGTTTTTCATAGCTTTTGTTAGATGTACAATCCACAGATTTCTACAGAAATGCAATTAGTTTACAAAAATGTTGACACAATTAAAAAAAAAAAGATAAATTTTTTGCCAAATATTTTAGCACTCATTTTCTAAATACAAAATCATAAAATATGCACTCAATGATCCTCAAAATTAAACACAATTAACAAAAAAGATCAAATTTGCCAAATATTTTAGCACTAATTTTCTATAAAAAAGATCATAGAATTTGCACTCAATTATCCTCAAATTCATTGATAGAAAGAAAATAAAATCTGCTAAAAATTGAATAAGCAATAATGACTTATGAAACTAGACGTATTTATGTTTATAAATTAGGGTAAAAAAAGGGTTCCATCAGAGTTCCAACCCTACCAAAATGGCAGCTGCTCTACAATCCCTTGTAGCATTGCTCATACTTAATTTTGTTTGCCAAGGTATACTCTTTCATTTCTTTGCAATTTCTCATGCATGAGATTTGCCCAGCAATACTAATAACTGTTTCATTTTATTGCAGGGTTATGTAAACAATGTTTCCCGAGTGATATCAAAGTTTCACAAGCTCCAACTGGAAAACAGGTTCAAAGCAAAACTGAATACTTGGTGACATTGATAAACGACTGCAGATGCACACAAGATCGGGTGCAACTTGAGTGACCTCATTTTGACAGTGTAGAGCCAGTCGACACTAACATCTTAACCAACAGTCTAGACTGGTGTATTGTCAATGTGCCTCTCCGTCCTCATGAGCCAGTGAGCATCAAGTATGCCTGGGATATTTCTGTTGCCTTCCGTCCTTTAGATTCCCGAATTTCTTGTTGATGAGACTCTCTAATAGAGCATCTGTGTAATAAAACTAAGCCGAAGTAATATATATGAAATGAATTCCTCTTCTTTTTTTTTTAAATTCTCTAATGGAATGGTCTCAATGTAACACCTGCTAAAACTGATTTAGCAACAACTTTGGTTAATTTCAACTTTTTTATTTTTTTTTATTTCTTCTAAATGTAGGAGGACACTGACCATGTTTACCAAGCAACATAACCGTTCAAGGAAAAATGGAATACTTGGTGACAATTCCATTTTTCTGAATTTCATTTCGGTCAAGTGCTGTTTTTTTTTTTTTTAAATAAACCTCCAGTGGGGAGGGGCAGCTATGGGATGTCAGACCTTTATTACTTATCAAAAAAATGATTTACAAGCAAAACGGGGGTACATTACGACTTTACCCGTATTAAAAAACCAAAACAATCAAGACTAGACAAAAATCTAGGAAACACTTTGTAACACCAAACAAAACAAAACTGTACTCTGTTTTGCAATTCAAAAACAGAGCAAATGCACCCTGTTTTCATCCAAGTTCAAAAGCACTACAAGAATATCACTGCTAGTATGTTAAGCAATTAATCACACTTGCAAATTCACTACTAGAGTGCTCAATCAGACGAAGAAAGCTCAATCAAACCAAGCCTTGCCAGAAATCAACCCAACAACATCCTGCAATTTGCAAAATGCAAACTTGCAGTATTTGCAATCACATCTGCAAGTTGTAATCAAATACCAACTACAAGACCAAATTGCAATGTAATAAAAAACCACACCATACACGGCTAATTCTCGCACAACCCATTGCCAAATTCCAGCACTAGCAGCAACAAAACACAGGCAGCCAACGCCAAGACCAAGCCCTCTATCAGGAACAACGTACCCTGTCCAGCACAACAGTTGCACCGTCCTGGCCAGCAAGCAGCACGACTTTAGCTCCGTTGTTATGTCGCCCCAAATCAGTTCCGAGTTCAACACTGATTTGGCCAGCAAGGTTCTCCAAATGCTAATGAATTTTAAAGGTCTCTCTAAACCAACCACTTTGCTAAAGCCCAAAGCGAAACACAGACGCAAACCTTCCACTAGAGCCGAAGTTTCCGCTTTGTTATTTTATCCTTCCCCAAAAAAAAATTGCTTTCCCACCACACAAATACCCTTAGGGTCTCTAATAATCACACCTCCCGCTGCCTTGTTTTTTCGAGAGGAGCCATCAACGTTAAGCGCCAAAAAATCTGCAGGAGGGGGTATCCAATAAACAATTCTAACAACCTCCCTTCTAACTGGGGTCACATGTAACCCCAATGCCCTTAAAGGGGCCAAATTCCAGCTTATTTGTTTCGGAATGATAAAAGTATTTGCCAACCTCAAGTTGCGTCTAATGTTTAAAATAACAAAAGTAGCATTTGGAAACACCTCTTCATAAACACACTTACATCTTTGTTTCCAAATTTCCCATAAGATAAACATAGGAGTCAGGAAATATAACACACCTGTTTGCGAATTCAACTTGGCTCTTCTGAACCAAATCAAAAGCACTGTAGAGATCTCCGCTGGTTTCCTTATATGCACATAAAAAATCCCATCAAAGTGATTCCAAACCTTGCACGCCAAATCACCCTCCAGAAATAAATGATTCAAAGATTCCATCCTCGGATCAACACAACATCTACATCTCGAGGCAAGGCTAAAACCGCATCTGTACAACTCCCCGTCCACTGGCACACCTCTACGTAGTACTTTCCAAACAAAAACTGAAATTCTGGACGGAAGAATGCTTTGCCATATCTTCTTACTTAACTCCTTCTTCACCCCATGATGTCGTAACAATTCATATGCCGAATGAATGGAGAAAAGTCCATCCGAATTCGGGGCCCATACACACCCATCATCGCCATCCTGCTGACCACGCAACCTATATGCAAAAAAACTATGTGCAAGTTGTCTGAGACCTGGGTTGACCAAATTAAAATCACCCACAATCACTTCCCTAACCGTGGGCCATACCCCCTACTGCTCAACTCCTCTAACCTCCTGAATGAAGCCACAAGACTCCAATTTTCATAAAAAAAACTAATATTTCCCCTGCCAATCCTCCAAAACGAGTTGCTCAAAGTGAAAGATTTACCAAACATGATCTCCTTAAAGAACGGGGAAGCCCTACATTTCACAACTTGGCCACTCAACGGAAGCCTAGGCAACCAATATTTATTTCACATAAAATTAGCCCATAAAGAATCCGAAAAAATAAGTTTCCATAGAGCCTTAACTCGAAAAGCCTTCATTACTACTGATAAATTTCTAACACCCAACCCTTCTTCCTCCTGTGGCAAACAAATCTTGTTCCATGACACCCATTTTTCTTCAACATGCCTTAACAATCCCCCCAAAAGAAATCCGTTAACAAAACATTGATTCTCGTTAAAACTTTCTTGGGCACACACATGGCACTTAGAATGTAAACTGGGATCGAGCTAAGGACATACTTAATCAATATCAGTCTTCCCCCTGGCGATAACAGTTTTGCTTTCCATTCTTGGATACGTCGATGAATTTTGTCAATCATTTCTTCAAAGTAAGAAATCTTTGCTTTGCTTTGAAAAACTGGTCCTCCCAAATAAGTCAAAGGCAAACCCTTATATTGAAATCATGTAAATCTCTTCAAAGCCACAATTCTTTCCACTGCCACATTGTTCTCCAGCATGAAAGAACTTGTTCCCTCATTCATTTTCTGACCTGAAGCGTTACAATAATTTTTCAGAAAATCCATGCACCCCAGAACAGAAGAATTTCTTCAATTTAAAAAGATTAGTGTATCATCTGCATAGAGTAAATGTGAAACATGACTGCATGCCCTAGGCGTATAATAATACCATATTTTTCCTGTACTGAATGCCAAATTCAAACCCCTACTCAGAACCTTCGAGGCAATGATAAATAATAGCGGTGAAAGAGGATCCCCCAGATCTTTGGTTTCTATATGATCTGAAGCTCTACTGTTCCAATTTCCAAGCTATTGAACAAATTGATTCATCCATCTTATATTCCAAATAATCAGACATCAATTCTTATTGAAGATTTTTTTTTTGGAATTTTATAATGGCATAGCCAACATATTTTTTTTGGGACAACATTGCCCTTTTGATAAAATCAAAAGCTCAGATTGAAAAGTTATAAAAATCAATCTCGATGAGATTATAGTAAACCAAGAGAACCTCGAAATGAATACATGTTTAGAGGCAAAACAAATGGAACAAATGGTGCTCACTAAAAAAAAAACCCAAAACACCGTCTTCTTCTCCAATCCTAGCAACCGAACCCATACCATCTTCATTTTCTCAAATCATCATCACCTCCTCGTCCTTTCCACTACATTTCCCCAAACCCACAAAAGTCACTTCATTCGGGCACACCCCATTCTCCATTTCCATAACTGAGAACAGTCTCAATGCCTCGTACTCATTGACTGAAAGCAAATGTAACATAGCATTCCAAGAGAAAACATTCTCTCTTCATCAACCTAAACAACGCAAGCCCCTCATCAACGCTTCCACATGCACTTACAATTCAAGTCAATCAATGTCGTCCCTATAAAATCCGTGAGTTCTAGCTTCAAACTTTTGATGTAAACATGCACCCACTTGCCCAAATTCAATGCACCAAGACGGGCACAAGCCGTTAAGACAGTAACAATGGCAACTCAGGCTTGGACTCAGCCCTTTGCATTTCCTGGAACACAAAAAAGCCATCTCTGGTTTTTCAAACCTCAAACAGAAATCCATCAAAGTGGTCAATGAAACAACAATTTTTCCAATGCATTTTGTCAAGCAACTTCAAAGTGTTTCCAATTTCCCATGAGATAAACATGTTGCTACAAGCAATGTCTGCACAAAGCTATCCGAACAGAGCCCAAATTATCTACTGAGCATGAATTTGCTTTACGGGATTGACAGTGATGCGTCCAAATCCATCATTGCTGATCTCAAACCTGCAAAATGAACATCAACGAGTTAGGGACAACCGTTGTGGTGCTTGAAGGCACTCCAATGCTTAAGGTAAGCAATGGTGCAAGGAAGAATGAATACTAGATGAAATTAGCAATGTGTATGCGTACATTTCTTCTTTAATTTTTTCATCTTATGTAGCGAGTGTTTCCCCTCAACTGTTCTTGCTATGATGGTATGATGGAGGGAGGAGATCTTGCCCAGAATCATACCTGTGCATAACTGAGTCTCTTCGGCACTGGGTTCTATTCTGGACCCAATGCTTGATTGGGTTAAGAGCTGATTTATGTGAGTAGATCTCGGGCCTGTAACAGCTCAGAGATTTGTGTCCAAGTCTTATTGTCCTGAGGCAAACTAGGTCACT
Organism: Berberis vulgaris; assembly: GCA_963556465.1. Taxonomy (NCBI): domain Eukaryota; kingdom Viridiplantae; phylum Streptophyta; class Magnoliopsida; order Ranunculales; family Berberidaceae; genus Berberis; species Berberis vulgaris. The sequence goes on from OY747132.1 coordinate 61,219,306, forward strand.
TAAGCGACATGATATCGACATCCTGAATAGTACTAGGCTCATCCGTTGTGCACCATTATGGTCCCTGTAATTGGACCAGGTTAATTTGGAGCGGTGAGTTGTCCATGGATTGGATTCGCTTGCTTGTGGTCAACTGTCCATGGACTGGGTTTGGTCCGCATGTGTGTCATCGTGGTCCTTTGTCGAATTATGCATGTTCATGTGCATAAAGTCATGTGAAATGAGATTCTTTAAAGAGAGTACCTTTATTAATAATACTTCTTTAAGTGTTCTATATTCCATGGTCTTTTCCAGACGCTATCCACTCAGGTTCTCTAGCCAGTAGGTTCCGGGCCTTTTGATTGTTGTCATCTTGTAGGGACATTCCAAGTTTGGGCTTAATTTGCCTTCTCTTGGGTCTTTGGTGTTCAGCTGGGTTTTTCTGAGTACCTAATCGCCAACTTTGAATTCTCCAGGCTTGACCTTTTTGTTGTAATATTGGGCAATGTTTTGCTGATAGGCTGCCATTTTGACCGAAACCCGTCTCTTTGTTCTTCGAGCGTATCTAATCCGACTCTCAATGATTCATCGTTGTCCTCCATCCCGAACTCCTCCGTTCTAAACATAGGAATTCCTAGTTTTACTGGAACCATCGCCTCAGACCCATAGGCTGGGGACGAATGATGTTTCTCCAGTCGAAGTCCCTTTTGTGGATTGGTATGCCCAATCGATGCTTGGAAGCTTAGAGACCCAGAGCCCTTTGGCTACCTCAAGTTTTCTCTTGATTGCTTCCAGGATAGTTCAGTTGGTGACTTCTGCTTGTCCATTGGGTTGGGGGTGCCCTGGCACTGAGAAGTGGCGACTGATGTTCAGGGTGGCGCAAAACTACTTAACTTTCTTGCCCTCGAACTGAGTCCCATTATCGCTAACCTAGGATTTCAGTATTCCGAAGTTGCAAATGATAGATTTTTAGATGAAGTTCTTGATTTGATTCTCTCCTATCTTGGAGAGGTCTACTTCCACCCGTTTGGTGAAGTAGTCGACAGCCACGATGAGGAACTTCTTCTTCTCAGAGATGGGGAACGAGCCTACAATATCCATCCCCGATTGCGCGAAGTGCCACGGGTTGGTCATTGGGACCATGTTCTATGCAAGCATGTGTGTGTACGGGGCGTACCTCTGATACTTATCGCACTTATGGACTAGGTCTTTGGCTTCTTGCTGCATTTTTGGCTAAGTACCCTAGTGTGAGGGCTTTGTAAGCTAATGTCCTTCCTCTGGGGTGGTTCCCGCAGATTCCTTCATGGATTTCTCGGAGTGCATAGTCTGCCTCTTCGGGGGCCAGACACCTAAGAAGAGAGTCAGTTGCTGATCTTCTGTACAACTTTTTGTTGAGGAACGTGTACCATACAATTCTATTTTTCAGCTTGCGAGCCTCCAACTTCTCTGCTGGGAAGACTCCATCTTTATTTAGCTGATTAGGGGGCTCATCCAGCTGGTTTCCTCACTTGTGGAGAAGGTTTCGTGAAGCCCTTCTTCCTCTAGGGCTGGCTTCTCTTGGAATTCTATGAGTGTGTCGGAGTTGTCCTTTGCGGATGAGGTAGTTCTGGCTAGATCATCGGCTTCTTGGTTGTCTATTCTGGAACAACAATGGAATATCATTCTATTGAACCCTCTTTTGGTTTCAATTGCTTTCCTGCAATAGGCCATCGTTAGAGGGTTTTCAACATTTAATTCACCATTCACCTGATTGACCACCAAGTGGGAGTCGCTGAATACCATGATTTATTCTACTCCGATTCATTTGGCTAGTTTTAGCCCGGCTAAGAGGGCCTCATATTTCGCTTCGTTGTTTGAAGTGCGGAAGCCAAATTTGATAGCCTTCTTGACGGTGACCTCTTTTGGGATATAAATAACAATCTCGGCTCCGCAACCCTTCACATTGGATGATCCGTCACATCGCATGATCCATCATTGTGATGGTGACTCGGGGTTCTTGTTTCCTTGCTGGTCTTTCAACTCTTGTTTTTCTATCCTAGTGAACTTGGCAATGAAGTCTGCAAGTGCTTGCACCTTGATGATCGTTCTCGGAGCGTAATGGCTTGTGCAATATCGACAGTAGTGGGTACTCGATCAGAACTGTTATTGAGTGAGCTTAGAAGTAGGGCCTCAATTTTCTGGAGGAAGTTACCAGCTCTAAGGATCATTTTTACAGGTAAGGGTAGTTGGCTTCCACCCCATCAAACATTTTGTTGATGTAGTAGACAAACTTTTATTTTCCTTTCTCCTCCTGAATCAGAATTGAGCTGACAACGTGCTCCAAGATTGAAAGGTATAGGTAAAACATCTCACCTGGAGTAGGTTTCGAGAGCAACTCAATGCTTCCCATGTACCCCTTCAAATCTTGGAAATCCTGTTCACACTGCTCTCCCCATTTGAATTCCTTGTTCCCCTTCAGGATCTTGATGAAAGAGAGGCATCTATCTGAGGATTTGGAGACGAACCTATTCATGGTTGAGGATGCCACCCTCCCAGTTAGGCTCCAAACCTTCTTGATGTTTGTGGGTAGTTTCATGTCGAGAAGAACCTAAATCTTCTTCGGATCAGCCTCTATTCTCTTTCGGTTGACTACGTAGCCCATGAATTTCTTTATTATATCCCAAAGGTGCATTTCTGTAGGTTGAGCTTCATTTGGTACTTTCAAAGTTGGAACTTTTGATTTTTCTTTTGAACATCTGGTCATCAGACGTTGGTATGTTGTCCCCACAATTTTCAGTCCGAACGACATTATCCGGTAGCAGTATGTACCCATGTTTGTTATGAGAAGGGTTTCTCCTGATTCGGTGGGTGCATACTGATCTGATTGTAGCCAGAATACGAGTCCATGAAGCTGAGTAGGCTGTGCATGGATGTTGCGTCTACGATCAGGTTTATTCGGGGTAGTGGAAAGTTGTCTTTGGGCAGGCTTTGTTAAGGTCCATGTAGTCTACTTCCTTTTTTTTTTCTTCTTCTTTTGCTAGCCAATCTGGGTAGTGAGACTCCCTTATCTTGCCGACGTTCAGAAGCCTTTGCACTTCTTCATTAATGGCCTGGTTGCACTCGGCGCCACCAACCTCTTTTTCTGGCTGATGGGCTTGAAGTTAGGATTGACTGCCAGTCGATGCATGATTATCGAGGGGTTAATTCCCACCATGTCTTTCATTGTCTAGGAAAATACATCATTGTCCTCCTTTAAGAGTGCAGCTAGTTGATCTTCCAGCGCTCTGTTAAGGTTAGAGCCGATCTGAACTACTTTCGTGTTAGTTAGGCTATCTAAGTATACAACCTATTCTCCCGGCTGCCCAACATTTGGCCTCCCTCTCGGGCTGAATAGAGTTTTGATGTTTGAAGGTGGAGGTGGGTCCTCTCTATCTGGATTTGGGGTTTCCTCATCCAAATCATTTTGCACGGGTTGTTGTGCTATGTTTTTGGTTGCCTGGTCATGGCGTAGTGAAATTCTAGAGCGACGGTCACCTCTAATCATCCCTACTTTGCTGCCAGAAAGGTATTTGAGGCACTGGTGCTGGGTGGAAATTACCGCCTCCATGTGATCTAACCAAGGTCGGGCCAAGATCACATTGTATTTGGAGTGAGCGTCTACGCCTGAGAACGTTGTCATCAGGATCCTCTGTAGGTATGGATGCCTTGCGACTACCGGCAGTATAATTGTTCCAACTGGGTAGCAATTTTCTCCTTTGAAGTCAAACATGGCTTGGTTTGCAGGCGTTAATTCCTCTACCGTCAGTTGCATTTTGAGGAATGTGCTAGAAATAGAACATTGACGGAATGGCTTGTGTCCACCACCGATTTTCTTACTTCCTAGTTTGCTAACCCTATTGAGATGTCTAGGGCGTCGTTGTGGGGGAAGCTGACTCCCCTCATGTTCCGCTCTATGAATGTCAAGCTCAGGACTTTTCTTTCCTTTCGTACGTGTTCGACAAGATGATCCTGACAGTGCACTCTAACTCGCAGTTCCCATACCGATATCTTTAGTGAGGGTTTCAAGGTCTTCGTCTCATCATTTTCCCCATGAATGACACGGACGACATTAGGAATCACATCTCTGGTTTCTTGTTCTGTTTCTTCACCTTGGGGTTGCACATCCCCAAAGTCGATGAATTCTTTAATTGTCTTCTCTGGATCCAGTATTGGATCTCATCTTTGAGGCTCCTGCAGTCTTTGGTATCGTGGCCTATCTCCCTGTGATAATACCATTGCTTGTCTTTACCATGTTTTGAAGGATCCCCTTTGAGTTTCTTTGGCCACTTAATGTCGTCCCATTTTTCCATGGCCGATAGGATACCAGACAGACTGGAGTTGAGTTGAGTGGAGTTAATAGGGGTACCTAGAGCCGCTGGCCTTGTATGGCTTTACTTGGCCGAACCCAACCTTGTTCTTGCTCCAATTCAGCTTGGAACTACCTCCTCTTTCGTCTTTGTCCATGGCTTTGGAGGAGTGTTTTGCCTCACTTTTCCTCTTCCCGGCTGCCAACATTTCCTCCAGGGTGATGTATTTTCGGGCTCTTTTCAACAGACTCGTCATATCCACTGGGAGTTCCAACGCGAGGAAGTCATAAACTGACCTCATCAGAGGCTAGAAGTGAAGTGGTGACCGACATGTCATTGCTGCAACTGTCGATCAAAAACTCAACTCGTCATTAAAATGAGTGACATACTTCTTGAGGGTTTCACCTTTTTCTGCTTGAAGCTCAGGATATAGTGGGGCTCTTTCTTGATCCGTTGGTTTTCGACGAACTTGGTAATGTATATCTCGGCTGAAGGTTGTGGAACCAGGTCAGCCCGACATTCTTCAGGCTGGTGGGAAAAGTTATGCACCGGATGACTTCTGAACAATCTTTCATTGTCATCATATGGTGATAATGAGGCAGATGATCTGACGGTTTTGATGTTCCATCGTAGAACTCGAGCTTTGGAATGACACATTTCTTTGGTAGGGGTGCTCATGATCTCTTTCAAGAATGAAGGGACAGTGAGAACATACATGACATCTGGATTGGCTACCCCCAGTCGAAGCGGGTTCTTGATCATGGTCATGTTTGTCTTTAGGTCATGGTCCCCATGATCTCCTAAGCTCCCCTCCCAGCCATCTTTTTGCTCCTCTACGAGGAGGTTCTCACCTTCCTAGACGTGCTCTCAAGTGTCATCTAGGGTCTGGGACCTCCCGAATTTGAGCCGATCTCAGATTGTTACCGTTGATTCTAGGTGAGCCTTTCTACAACCCGTGCTAATCTGATCTATGCGGTGGTTAGCCATGACCACCTTAGTGGCTGGGTTGTGTGGATGTTCAATTTCCTCGATCAGATCGTTTTGACCTGTGGTTGGGCTTCCCAACCGGAGCATTGTCTAGCTCGACATTGTCTTTGTGGGCTGAGATCTAGAGCTGGTAACCATGTCTCGATGCTATGTTGATAAGAAAGAACTTGTATGTTTGTTTCGAGGAAAAATTATTGTTTTTAACACGGATGATGCCAAAATGATGCGTCCAAATCCGTTCTTGCTGATCTTGAACCTGCAAAACGAACAATGGTGAGCTAGGGACCACTGTTGTGTCGGTCGAAGGCACTCCGATGCTTAGGTAAGGTGACAATTCAAACAAGAATAAAAACTAGACGAAATTAACAATGTGTACACGTACCTTTCTTCTTCCCTTTTCTCACCTTATGTAGCGAGTGTTCACTCCCCAACTGTTCTTGTTATTGAGGGCATGATGAAGGGAGGTGATCTCACCCAAAATCTTACTTGTGCATGACTGAGTCTCTTTGGCACTTTGCTCTGTTTAAGACCCAATGCTTGATTGGGTTAAGAGCTGATTTGGGCGAGTGGCTCTCGGGCCTTGAACAACACATATATTTGTGTTTGAGCCTTATTGTCCTAGGCCAAGCTCCAAGACCCATGCCACTTGGGCTGGCATGACCTGAGCTTGGACACCTGACTTACGGGCTTAACAATGTTTCAAGAATGGGTCCGCTTGGGGCAATGTTGAAGCTTTTCTTGTGTTAGGGTTGACTCATGCCATGTATGGGATTGTGATTGGGTGACTGTTAGATGTCTCATAAGATAACAAAGGCCTTATGCTTTGAGGACGGAAGCGAAAGCAAGCTCCACTATGAAGTATCACCATTTATTTGTATTTTTCAATGGCCCCAATGAGAAAAAAAATTCAACAAAGAGAGAGAGAAATGTACCATTGCCGTCCTTGTCAGAGACTTAAAGCTTCTTTGGACTCAGTCATTTTCAGTAGTTGTTCTTCCATTTTCTCTGTTTTCAGTTCCGCTCTTCAAGCAAACAACAACAAACACAAAACACAACTAAGAAAACACAACAAACCTCACAAGGAAAAAAGAAGTTTTGGTTTGAAAATAAATGTGTGTTTGGGGGTCAAATGCAGAGAAAGTATGGTCACTTGATTCACTATGATCTCGTCAAGATTGAGTTTTATAATTTTTCAATCTGAACCTTTGATTTTATCAAGGATAATGTTGTTCTCTTAAAAAAAAAACTTTGATAGTCAACTGGATGACTATGACATTTTGGACCCAAATTCAAATAGTTTTCAAAACGGATCCCAAACTCACAAGAAATCAGTAGACCCCAAAATTAAATTAACATTCTATTTTCTTACTCTTTTTTGGGACTTTGTATTTTTGTTGATCAATGTGACAAGTTCTAACATTATTGTATCATCCTTATCAAATAGTAGAAATAAGGTATTGTTTCACCACTTAGAGTCTTAGACACAATACTTTTGGTAGAGAAATTGTTAATGGAGTGTGACACTTTCATCTCCTTCAAAATTAAATTGTCTAGGAACAAAAATGAGCTTAAAAGAAGTGGCTAAAATGCCTCAAATGTAGTGAGATCGAATAATCTTATTGTTTATAGAACTTGATGCAGTCGTTTTTCGCTCCCTATTTTGACCTAGTCCCGCTGATCTGCTGACCTGCACAAATAATAAACATGAGCCACGGATCACCATTAGGTGGCCGATGGCACTCCGATGCTTAAATCAGACAGGGATCCGAGGAAGGTGTAATGTTTTATACAAAGAATTTGTAGCGTACCTTAGCTTACCAACCTCATGTCTTATTTATATGCAGGAGTCTTGGTTTGACCAGGCCATCGATGGCGTAGTTTAGGGAGGAGATCGTCGTGGAGATCCTTTTCTAATTAGGAGTCGTGCTGTAGAAGGAAAGTTTCCTGATAGCCCTGTGCTCCTAGATATGCAGGAGATAGTTCCCTACCAGTGGATAATCCATAAGAGGAAGTTTCCCTGCGTGATATGTATTCTAGTACATTACCGTCTGGTCCAAACTCTTCCATTCGGAAAATTGGCACCTCGAGTTCTACTGGAACCATAGCTTCTGACCCGTATGACAAGGCGAAATGTGTCTATCCAATATGGATTCTTTTGGTCGTTCGATATACCCAAAGTATTCCTGGTAGCTCTGAAACCTATTTTTCTTTGGCCGCGTCAAGTTTCCTTTTGATAGCCTCCAGAATTGTTTGGTTGGTAACTTCTGCTTGGCCGTTGGCTTGGGGCGCCCTGACGAGGAGAAGTGATGATCAATATTCAAACTTTTGCACAGTTTTTTGACCTTGATACCTTCGAACTGAGTTCTGTTGTCGCTGAGCAATACTCTGGGGATGCCAAATCTACAAACGATGGTGGCCCATATGAAATTTTCTATTTGGAGCTGTCCTATTTTGGATAAGGGCTCGACTTCGACCCATTTGATGAAGTAGTCGACGGTCACAAGAAGGAACTTTTTACCGGCTGATGCTGGGAGCGGATCGACAATGTCCATTCCCCGTTGTGCGAATGGTCACAGTCTAGTCATCGGTGTTAGTGGCTGGGCAGGCACATGTGTGTATGGCGCGAACCTCTGACATTTGTTGCACTTGATGACAAATTCTTTGGCATCTCGCTGCATGGTCAACCTATACTATCCTAGAGTTAAATCTTTGTGGGCAAGAGTTCTTTCACCTAGATGATTTCTGCATACAGTGCTATGGATCCTTCCCAAGACCTGGTTTGCTTTTGAAGGTGACAAACATCGAAGCAGGGGCCTTGTCACAGACCTCCTGTATAACTTGTGTTAGGAGAGTGTACCTCACAACTTTTTTTTTAGTATTCGAGTATCAGAATCATCCAATTTGGTTGCGCGTCGGTCGCGTAGATATCTCTAGGCTCTTCTTCGTCGAGGCTCGATTGCTCTTGGTATTCAACGAGGTCGCTTAAGACTTCGTCGGAGGCTGAATCTTTTCTGGCTAGCGCGTCAGCTCTTTTGTTGTCGTCTCGAAGGCACTGTATGTGTTCGCACTTCTTGAACTTGCCTATTACGCCAAGTACCTTATTGGTAGGCTATCATGCGGAGGTCCTTGTTGTTGAAATATCTTTTGACCTGGTTGACCACCAGTCTTGAGTCGATGTATGCCGTTAGGTGGTCTATCCCGATCCCAAATGCTAACTTTAGGCCGGACATGATGGCTTCGTATTCGGCCTCGTTGTTTGAAGCGAGTAAGTCGAACCTTACTGTTTTTTCGAGGGTGAAGCCGCCGGGGGAGCGGAGTGTGATCCCAGTTCTGCTTGCCTTTTCGTCAACAACTCGTCGTAGTGTAGAATCCACACCTGGACGCTTGAATCCGAGGACTGGCGGTCTGTCTTCAACTCTTCTTCACCAGTGAACTCGACAATGAAGTCCGCCAGCGCCTGGTCTTTGATGGCGGTTCTTGGAGCATAACTTATGTCGAACTGTCCGAGTTCTACTGACCATTTCACCATCCTGCCGGATAGCTCGGGTTTATGCAATACCGAGCAGAGTGGATGCTTGGTCAGGACCGTTATAGAGTGGGCCTGAAAATAAGGTCTCAACTTCTTAGAGGATACGACCAATGCCAGCTAACTTTTCAAGGTCTGGATAGTGTGTCTCTACTTCCACGAAGGTTTTACTGGTGTAATACACTGGTCTTTGGGTCCCTCGGTCATCTCGTACTAGGGTTGAGCTGACAACGTGCTTAGAAACAGACAAGTATATGTAGAGTGTTTCCCCTGTCACAGGTTTTGATAGTAGCTCTGGACTCCTCATGTATGCTTTCAAGCTTTGAAAGGCTTGTTCGCACTATTCATTTCAAGAGAATCCCTTGGTTTCTCTTAGTATTTTAAAGAAAGTGAGACACTTGTCGGACGACTTAGATATAAATCTGTTAAGTGCTGCTACCCTCCCGATCAGGCTCTGAACGTCTGTGATATTGGCAGGGGCTTTCATGTCGAGAAAAGTCTGAATGTGTTTTGGGCCAGCTTTGATTCCCTTGATATAGCCTAAGAATTTTCCAGACTCAACTCAAAACATACATTTCCGTGGGTTGAGCTTCATTTGATATTTCTTGAGTTGTTTGAACGCTTCAGTGAGGTCTTGTATGTGGTCGAGGCTGTGGAGGCTCTTGACCAACATATTGTCTATGTAGACTTCCATGTTCCTGTCAATCTGCTATTTGAACATCTGGTTGACCAGTCGTTGGTATGTAGAGCCGACGTTCTTTAAGCCGAATGGCATCACCCTATAACAATATATCTCTCTTTCAGTTATGAAGGAGATCTTCTCTTGATCTGGGGGTGCATCAGTATCTGATTGTAGCCTGAATAGGCGTCCATAAAGCTTAGTAAGTTGTGTCCGAATGTGGCGTCCACAATCTGATCAATGCAGAGAGTGGGAAATTGTCCTTCGAGCAGGCTTTGTTTAGGCCTGTGTAGTCCATACACACTCTCCATTTCCCATTTTTCTTTTTTTACAAGAACGGTGTTCGCCAACCAATCTGGGTATCGTGCTTCCTTAATCATGTCTGCATTGAGTATACGTTGTACCTCCCCATTTATGATCGCATTCCTCTCAGGCGCCACATACCTTTTTTTTTCTTTTTCAGCCGTACAGTTTTCCTTGTGGGGTCCACCTTTAGACGATGGATGATTATTGATGGGTCGATTCCCACCATATTTCGCATGCTTCACAAAAAGATGTCTAAATTCCTTTGTAGCAGCTTCGTGAGTTGTTCCGCAAATTCTTTGCTCACGCAAGAACCGATCCATTAATCATTGTGGTCTTTTAGCTCGCTTACTGTATTGTCTCTTTGTTTTGTTTGCAGGTCTCGGACGTAGTGTGATCTATTTCTCCCAGTTCATCATTTATCATCTTTAAAATGAGCAGTAACCCCATCAACAGACATCAAATCAACCCAGTTAATTAAAATGAGCAGTCAATCCTCTCAACCACCCTCACAACGATTTGAATCAAGTACCCACATATCTTATTTTACATTCAGCCAACTGATCCATTGATCATAATCTTTCAAACCCTACCTTTCTCACTGAGACAACAACCACCTTTCAATTTCAAGCCCATCATTGCTTCAGATCTCTAACCATGATACTACAAGCAGTATTCAACCCACTCGTCCCAACTCACCTCCTGAAATTTCAGAACCTCTACCAAATCAATCAAACCACCCAACCATCTCATTTAATCCTCTCCAAACTTTCCATGATATACCACATTCCTTCACAGCCCAACACACCAACAAGTCCTTCACACCCCTCTTCCCCCATGCAAACCTTCATGCACTCCACTACTACGATGATTCAAGATCTTGAGCAAAAACTAGCAAGCAATTTAATCTTGCCAGCGCCTATTTTTTAGACAAAAAAAGAAGCAGACAGTGATAGCAGAGATCTTAGGGCAGTGGCCAAGTACCATCATTTGCAAAGCCTTCGTAATGAGATTTTTGCTCGACGAATGGCCACCCAATGGAAACCCTCCTCGCCCTTCCATGTTGATTTGCTAGATAGAAAACAAGATAAAGATCATACCTATTATCTGATTCAGTTTACACAACTGAAAGATAAATATTAGGCAGTCCTCAAGGGGCCTTAAGACTCTATTTGGCTGGTTGGTTTCAACGAACAATACCAAAAGATCAACTTTGCAATTGTCCCATGCTGGTTGAGGTTTCATGAATTCCCAGTAAATAAAATTCCCTTGAAGGACATTCAAACACTGACATCATGCTTTGGAGAGGTAATGGAAGTTGATCAACGGGCTTTGGAAGATCTCACCCTACAGTACATACAGTTCAAGATTTGGCTTGATACATCCAAGCCCCTCCCAAGTTCTATGACAACAGACTTTGGCATTGCGCATGGTCACACCTTCATCCTCAAATTCTGCTACGAGGACATTTGCCTCTTATTGTAGGTTGGTGGGGTCACAAATTTGGGTGACATGCCCTTTATACAATGATACATCAAAATCTATTCAGGGAGTTAATGAAGCTCAAAGATATGCTGGTTTTTCTCTACCGTTCAACATCAGTTCACCCATACAGTGTCGTCAAGATCACCGACTGGGTCAACAGTCACACAACACAGTCGACCACCTTCCTCCACCAGGTGTCCATTTATTCCCCTTGAACCCATCCACAAGAGATTCATCTCTTTTTCAACAACTTCGACACTGGTTTTGAACAACACCTCTACTGGATCTTCTCCACATCAGCTCACCACTAGTGCATCCTCTGACCTCCATCTGAATCAAATCGCTGAGCCCAACTCTAACTCAATGGGTATCATCGATCAGACAGAACTGGGTACTCTCTTGACTCATCTCTCGCAACTGCATACACACTCAGATGCACTGGATCAGCTCCCAACTCCTACATACCAACCCAATGCAAACAGGACCCGGGGGGGCTCCTGCGGGGGCATCCTGCGCACGTGTGTGAGCCGTTGGATTTCATCCGACGGCTCGTAGCAATGGAATTCAAAACCCTCTCTTAATTAAAATGTTAGGCAGGTTTTGAATTTATTACAGCCGTCGGATCTGATCCGACGGCTGAGATTTATAGCTTGGAAAATTCATTTGCAAACAGAGAGATGGGACCTGCGCACGTGTTTGAAGCCGTTGGATTTCATCCGACGGCTCGTAGCGATAGAATTCAAATGAAGATTTAATAAAAAGTGTTGGCAGGTTTTGAATCTATTACAGCCGTCGGATCTGAGATTTATAGCTTGGAAAATCCATTTGCAAACAGAGAGATAGGGACCTGCGCACGTGTGTGAGCCGTTGGATTTCATCCGATGGCTCATATCGATGGAATTCAAAATCCAGTTTTAATTTTTAATCTCTTACAGCCGTCGGATCTGATCGACGACTGAGATTTATAGATTGGAAAATTGGGTTTTGCAAACAGAGAGAGGGACCTGCGCACGTGTGTGAGCCGTTGGAATTCAAAACCCTCTTTTAATTTATAATCTCTTACAGCCGTCGGATCAGATCCGACGACTGAGATTTATAGATTGGAAATTTGGTTTTGCAAACAGAGAGAGGGACATGCGCACGTGTGTGAGCCGTTGAATTTCATCCGACGCCTTATATCGATGGAATTCAAAACCCACGTTTAATTAAACCTTTTGGCATGTTTTTAATTTATTACAGCCGTCGGATCAGATCCGACGGCTGAGATTTATGGCTTGGAAAACATTCGTTTTGCAAACAGACAGAGAGGGAGTTTTGAATGAAAGAAGAGGGAAACATAACGTGAAGCTGGGCGGGAAACAGAACGTGAAGAAGAAGAAGATAGTCAGGTGTAGATCAAATGCTATATTTTCACAGAACTTCTTTAAATGCTAAAGGGCAATTAAGTTGATAAACAGAGCCCAGAATAGCAGACGCGGTCATGAATCAACAAAGACAATCTATCATAGACAAGAGATCTGACCACATTTGCTTCTCTTGCCAGTCTTGAGCACAGTGCCCCGCTAGAATTGTCCGCTAGAATTGTCTTGCCAGTCTTGGTAATGTATATCTCGGCTGAAGGTTGTGGAACCAGGTCAGCCCGACATTCTTCAGGCTGGTGGGAAAAGTTATGCACCGGATGACTTCTGAACAATCTTTCATTGTCATCATATGGTGATAATGAGGCAGATGATCTGACGGTTTTGATGTTCCATCGTAGAACTCGAGCTTTGGAATGACACATTTCTTTGGTAGGGGTGCTCATGATCTCTTTCAAGAATGAAGGGACAGTGAGAACATACATGACATCTGGATTGGCTACCCCCAGTCGAAGCGGGTTCTTGATCATGGTCATGTTTGTCTTTAGGTCATGGTCCCCATGATCTCCTAAGCTCCCCTCCCAGCCATCTTTTTGCTCCTCTACGAGGAGGTTCTCACCTTCCTAGACGTGCTCTCAAGTGTCATCTAGGGTCTGGGACCTCCCGAATTTGAGCCGATCTCAGATTGTTACCGTTGATTCTAGGTGAGCCTTTCTACAACCCGTGCTAATCTGATCTATGCGGTGGTTAGCCATGACCACCTTAGTGGCTGGGTTGTGTGGATGTTCAATTTCCTCGATCAGATCGTTTTGACCTGTGGTTGGGCTTCCCAACCGGAGCATTGTCTAGCTCGACATTGTCTTTGTGGGCTGAGATCTAGAGCTGGTAACCATGTCTCGATGCTATGTTGATAAGAAAGAACTTGTATGTTTGTTTCGAGGAAAAATTATTGTTTTTAACACGGATGATGCCAAAATGATGCGTCCAAATCCGTTCTTGCTGATCTTGAACCTGCAAAACGAACAATGGTGAGCTAGGGACCACTGTTGTGTCGGTCGAAGGCACTCCGATGCTTAGGTAAGGTGACAATTCAAACAAGAATAAAAACTAGACGAAATTAACAATGTGTACACGTACCTTTCTTCTTCCCTTTTCTCACCTTATGTAGCGAGTGTTCACTCCCCAACTGTTCTTGTTATTGAGGGCATGATGAAGGGAGGTGATCTCACCCAAAATCTTACTTGTGCATGACTGAGTCTCTTTGGCACTTTGCTCTGTTTAAGACCCAATGCTTGATTGGGTTAAGAGCTGATTTGGGCGAGTGGCTCTCGGGCCTTGAACAACACATATATTTGTGTTTGAGCCTTATTGTCCTAGGTCAAGCTCCAAGACCCATGCCACTTGGGCTGGCATGACCTGAGCTTGGACACCTGACTTACGGGCTTAACAATGTTTCAAGAATGGGTCCGCTTGGGGCAATGTTGAAGCTTTTCTTGTGTTAGGGTTGACTCATGCCATGTATGGGATTGTGATTGGGTGACTGTTAGATGTCTCATAAGATAACAAAGGCCTTATGCTTTGAGGACGGAAGCGAAAGCAAGCTCCACTATGAAGTATCACCATTTATTTGTATTTTTCAATGGCCCCAATGAGAAAAAAAATTCAACAAAGAGAGAGAGAAATGTACCATTGCCGTCCTTGTCAGAGACTTAAAGCTTCTTTGGACTCAGTCATTTTCAGTAGTTGTTCTTCCATTTTCTCTGTTTTCAGTTCCGCTCTTCAAGCAAACAACAACAAACACAAAACACAACTAAGAAAACACAACAAACCTCACAAGGAAAAAAGAAGTTTTGGTTTGAAAATAAATGTGTGTTTGGGGGTCAAATGCAGAGAAAGTATGGTCACTTGATTCACTATGATCTCGTCAAGATTGAGTTTTATAATTTTTCAATCTGAACCTTTGATTTTATCAAGGATAATGTTGTTCTCTTAAAAAAAAAACTTTGATAGTCAACTGGATGACTATGACATTTTGGACCCAAATTCAAATAGTTTTCAAAACGGATCCCAAACTCACAAGAAATCAGTAGACCCCAAAATTAAATTAACATTCTATTTTCTTACTCTTTTTTGGGACTTTGTATTTTTGTTGATCAATGTGACAAGTTCTAACATTATTGTATCATCCTTATCAAATAGTAGAAATAAGGTATTGTTTCACCACTTAGAGTCTTAGACACAATACTTTTGGTAGAGAAATTGTTAATGGAGTGTGACACTTTCATCTCCTTCAAAATTAAATTGTCTAGGAACAAAAATGAGCTTAAAAGAAGTGGCTAAAATGCCTCAAATGTAGTGAGATCGAATAATCTTATTGTTTATAGAACTTGATGCAGTCATTTTTCGCTCCCTATTTTGACCTAGTCCCGCTGATCTGCTGACCTGCACAAATAATAAACATGATCCACGGATCACCATTAGGTGGCCGATGGCACTCCGATGCTTAAATCAGACAGGGATCCGAGGAAGGTGTAATGTTTTATACAAAGAATTTGTAGCGTACCTTAGCTTACCAACCTCATGTCTTATTTATATGCAGGAGTCTTGGTTTGACCAGGCCATCGATGGCGTAGTTTAGGGAGGAGATCTTCGTGGAGATCCTTTTCTAATTAGGAGTCGTGCTGTAGAAGGAAAGTTTCCTGATAGCCCTGTGCTCCTAGATATGCAGGAGATAGTTCCCTACCAGTGGATAATCCATAAGAGGAAGTTTCCCTGCGTGATATGTATTCTAGTATTTACTTCCTAGTTGGAAGCGGAGAGCTATTGTAGTTTCTTGTCTGAAGTTGATCCTCGAGATACTTGCCTTAGTAGGGCTTACGGGTATTGAGTATAGCTGTGAGACATGTGGGCGTAAAAAACTGTAAGAGTTCGGGTCCATTAAAAGGACTGCATTGGCAAACTTTAAACTGCTTGGGCTGGATCAGTGTTGGGCTGATGTTGGGGCTCGTAGTTCCTCGAGATCATCATGAAACGTGTATGGCTCGAGGATGTAACTATTTGGTGTATCATCAGCAACTCCCCCTGAGTTAGTGGGCCATCACATCGGTTCACTAAGTAATCTCTTGAAAAGATACGCCGCTCATGATGATTGAGTCTGAATCTCTGCTTAAGCCACATGCTGAATTTATTGAATTGCGTCGGTTCAGTGGAAAATAGGCAAGAACCTAATCCCTATTAAGGTCATCCGCTGTGCGCTGACCCTTCTATTTCCTTTGCTTTTGAAAATATTGCTTTGTTCATCTTCTGATTAGAAAGTTTGTTTGTCTTCTCATGGCACAACAAAACGTTCTTGATGACGCAATCTTGGCCAGGGGCTTTGAGTTTTTCAAAGACAGGTTTCTTTTTGAACCCGGTCTTGCTAAAAAATTCGTACGAAGTTTGGGGTCCCTAAGGCATGTCATTGTCTGTTCTGAAGGGCGACTATAGCCAATGTCGCCACTGATGGGGTTCATCTGCTTGCACCGAGGATGCTTCAAACTGGAGTACGCTTTCTAGTTCTAGATGTGATTTGGGAATTCTTGGACTTCCTAGGGATTCCTCCGGCCCAGTTAGGGCCTAATGGATACATGATCATTCTTCTCATTCTGATTACAGATAAGGAAGCTGGAGTTCGCGTGACTCCACGAGTGATCCAGTTGCTGACTTCTCTTCGGTTTAAGAGTAATGTTGTCTGTAAGATGACGACACCGACTTGCTTCGTGAATCTGCCAGATGATTTCAAGTTTTGGCTGAAGTATTGCTTATTGGCCCCCGCAGATTCAAAGTACTTCCAATTCAGGGGTTGTCCGCTCGAGTGGGAGTTCAGACCACTCCGTAAGTAGGACTTTTTCTTCTGGTTTCACAGCTCTTGATTGTGTGCTAATCGTCGCTCGTGTTTTTTTGCAGGACGGTTTCCTACTACTCCTCTTACCCTAGAGAAGCAAAACACTATGGAGACATTTCGTGGTTTATCAATAAGAAACGTGGTGGATGTTATATGTGTTGCTAACTTCGTTCGCAGTGGACTGTGGGACAACTAGCACGTGGCCCCCATTCTTTACCAAACATCGCGAGTTAAGCTTGAAGATGGGGCCCCTTTTAGGAAGAGGAAGGCCGCTGGGGCCAAAGCTCCTGTGTTGTCTGATGAGGAGGAGCCGTTTGAGACGCTTGCTTCCATTGTGAGTTCGAAGAGGTCTTGCATCAGAACTGGGTCGTCTTCAACAAGAGCTGCTCCAATGAGTGAATAACGTGAGTCTGATCAGCCCGTCAGGGCGGAGGTCGATGTATCTGGCTGGGAAAAAGACTACTTGCGATTTGCAAGGGTCGACGACATGTCGAATCTCAGTGCTGCAAGGGAAAAAACTTTGAGTGAGCGGTTGATGAGGGTTGCAATGGCGGCCTCTACCAGTGCTGATTCACGCGGTACTTATCTGGTAGAAAGTTCTTGTGAAGATCCGCCCGAGGTTCTGGAGCCTGAACGTCCTGTTGGTGCACTATCTGATAATAGTCATGGTGGCACAAACCAAGTTTCTTGTAGTTCGCTTTCTTCACCGTCTTGTTCCAAGCTACAACTCGAGGTGTTGGAGGGTCCCTTGGATAACTCGCTTCCTCATCTTCCTCTGAATCCTGTTAAGTCGTCTCATACTAAAGGGTCGGCTATTTGTGATAAGGGAAAAGTTGTAGAGGAGAGCCTGGGAACATTGGTGACTATGAAGGGTGGTGCTAGTGTAATTCCTGATTCGGGGGAGCTTCATCCAGATGCGAGGATCAGTCTCTTTTTGCCAGACTTAATAAAGATGAGCACCCATGTCTGATATTGGGAGGTTGACGTGGAGTGTACTTCAAGGAAGCATATAAGTAGGCATCATAGCTGGCTGATGGATTACGCTCCAAAACCCAAGGATGATACACTAGAGGGGCATATGGATAAGGGTTTTAAGTACCTTATGTTGGGCTAGGTGGCCGTTGCTGGAACTGAAGTCGAGGCGGCTCATTAGAGGGTGTACACCATGGAGTGTGTCTTCTCGCACATGCAAATGCTGTATTTCGACGTGCTCTATGAAATTGAGCAGCTGAGGAAGCGGGCTGAAGAGAAGAGGTCAGAGAAGTCAGTTGTGGTTACTGAGACTTAGAGGGTTCGTCTGGAAGCCCTTGAGAGTGATCTAGCAGAGGGGGTGTCTGCGAGTGACTGATTCAAACAGGAGTTGGACCGGGCCCGCCAAGAAACGGAGGTCGCGCAGGAAGCAGCGACTGAGGCGTGTTTTGTACTGCGGTCTCTCGCTAAAGATAATGCTTTGAAGGAGGCTGAATGGGTTGCTCTGAAGCAACAATTAGAGTCTGATGTGGAGTTCAATGCTCGGGAGGCAAGGAAGGCCAAGGACCAACTCAAATTGGAGATGTACGAACTCAGCGCTGTAAAGAACAGTCTCAGGTTGATGCGTTGAATGGCAAGTTGGAGCTGTTGGAGCGTGAACTTGCTGACGCAAAGGCGTGAGAGGAAGAGTCTCTGTAGGAACATGGCAAGTGTGAGTTTCGCTGAGTCGCAAACGGTAGGTTGGAACTGCTAGCGCTGATGAAGAAGGAGCATCCGGAATGGGATCTTGGCCGATATAAGATGTCTTATGTAGACTCATCCGTTGCCTTTACGTAGTCGGACGAAGAAGGCGGTTCAGACCCTGATGCACAGGCTGTAACGCGTATGCTCGTGACCCTTGCCCCTTCCTCTGTTAAGCTTAGCTCTTCTGTTTTTGTACCTTCACCTGATCGGGAATAAACTTCATGTACTCGTACCCATTTTGCTTTATCTGTTAATGAAAACAATTTTATCTTGACTGTGTTTTGTACTTGTTTTGTATTCGTTGAACCTATCGTGCATTTTCCGTTTCGCCTTGTCGTCTTACTTTGGCATAGGCTGGTTGGATTGATAGGAAGTCGAATGGTCTGTTTGCTGCTGAGAGCTTGACCGTTTGCACTGTGTACGACTCTGAGTAACTGTTGCATAGTCACATCCAAGAGTGGGCATGTTGCGGACAGTTTAGCCGAGGGCTACATTACCTGAGTTGTGTTCTATCCTTAAGGTAAGCTACTGGAGGCTTATCTTGCTTGTCTGATTTATTGGCTGTGACTGTTGCCGTAGGCGAGTTGCAGTAGTCGAGCGTACGTGTTGGAGTGTTTGTACCAAGTCAGGCATCGTAAGCTCAGGCCGACATTCTATGTAGCCTCTATCCAGGCACTGGCTGGACAACCTGTGTTCGGCGTGAGTGGCCTTTGCTGATAATAGAATGTCAGTCCGTTTGAGCGTGAAGACACTGACTAAGCTGGGATTTATCTTTGTGGCCATTGTTTTGAAGGAGAGCGATGGTCGCATGGCAAGCTGCTTGGGGCTCCATCTTTCGAACCATCTATGTCCGAACAGAGTGGACTACAGGTTAGGGTAATAAGGATTTGGCGACCTTGCTGAAGAGCAGTGGTCCCATGGCGAGTCGTCGACATTAGTCAAAGACTGACTAGTCTCCCACATTTTGAACCATCTATACCCGCGCGGTGGGGGCTACAAGTTCGAGATGAAGGGGTTCGACGATCAGGCTAAAGAGCAGTGGCAAGCCGTCGGAATCAGTTTGGGACTGACTAGGCTCCCACCTTCCAAATCATCTACATCTGTGCACATCAAGCTACAAATTTGGGGGTTTTCGACGGCTATACTAAAAAGCATTGGTCCCGTGGCAAGTCATCGAAATCAGTTCGGAACTGACTAGGCTCCCACCTTCTAAACCATCTACACCCGCACAGTGGGGGCTACAAATCCAGGGTTGGTAATTCAGCGGCTAGGCTGAAGATCAGTGGTCCAGTGGTGAGCCAACGAAATCAGTTTGGGACTGACTAGGCTCCCGCCTTCCAAACAATCTATGCCCGCGCAATGGGGACTACAGGTCTGCGATTTGTAATTTAGCGGCCAGGCTGAAGAGCAGTGGTTCTGCGGCGAGCTGTCAGAATCAAATCGGGACTGACTAGGCTCTTGCCTTCCAAACCATTTACGCCTGTGCAGTGGGGGCTACAAGTCTGGGCTTTGATCAGAATCTTTCGTTGTCAGTCGTCACCAACTAGGCTTACCTGACCGAGTTTGGCGATCATTGACCGCGAACGGGGTGATGATCCTTGGCGAGTCGTCGTAACCAAGCGTGATAGCGCTGATTAAACTCCCACTTCCTAAGCCATCGAAATCCGCGCTGGGCGGACTAGGTGTCTTGATGAACCAGAAGCCATCGTCATCAGCCTCGGCTAACTAAGCTTGCCTGGTTGGAGAGAGGTTTCGCCTGCTAGAGGGCGTGTGAATCTATGTCCGCTAGCGTCATGTACTGTAAGGACAAAATTACCTTAAATTGTATAGTGATATGCAGGTTTGATCCTTGTGTCAGAATTGACAAGGATTTCTAGTGCTCGTGACATGCATGTGTTAAAATACTATTTGAATAGCGGGTCGAGCCCATGGGCCCGTAAAGGGAGAGCTAGGTTGTACGCACAAATTGTGCTATGTGTACGACGTAGATCGCGCGGTAGCATGTGTATGCGGTAGGCTGTGAGACGGTTGAGTATCGGTTACTCCCCTCAATTGATGGGGTTGCATGCAGTATTCAATGCTGACCTTTAATGCCGAAGCGATCGTTTGGTGAACCATCAAGTCTATATAATGGTGTTTCCAATCGTTGTAGGAAATATCTTCTGCAGAGCGTATCTTCTGTAATGTTTTTGCTTGAAGGAAATGCTTTTGGTTTTCCAAAAGCTAAAGGGAGATCTTTATCACAGGAGTCTTCCAATGTTCTGACATTTGCACTGCTCGGCATGGTGATAATCGTTGTTATGCGTGGTCACCTGTTTTGGTTGGGCACGTAGTCGATCTTGTGAGATCTTGTAATTTCTTATCATATTGCGGAAAAGTAGTACGATTTTTTTCCCAAGGGAGATGCCTTAGTTTTACTTCGTGCCATTGTGCCCGCGTATGTGCGGTTCCAGCTGCTAACTTATGGCTGATTGAAGTGTTAGCGGATGCACAATGCTTCCAAGGGTGGTATATCTCAGTCACCTTGGGTACTGCGCATGGGAAAAGTGTCCTCACTTGGCACCATTCTGAGACCTTGACTGCTTCGTCGCTTGCGGCCATCCTCATCTACCTTATTCTATCTTTTCCAGGGGGCCTGAAGCCGTTTGAGGAAGTCATCAAGAATATAGGATGCCTTTTGAGGAAGTTAGTCGTCCGTTGTCAGGTCTGAATTGTTGTTGATGGGTTGCTTTTCTGGGGTGATTCAATAGAGCAATCGGCTGCTTTGTGCTTTCAGCCCCCTCCGTCACTTTGTCCTTTGTCTTGGGAAGGGGTCGAGCGACGTTCATTTGGATATCTTTGCTGTTGTTTGCGTATAGCTTGCATCAGAGTGCTCACTTGGTCTACTTCAGATACCTTTGCTTTCTTCTGATTTTCTCACGTAGTTGGGTTGTCTATCTTTATTCCACGTCGTACTGGATTCAGATGCTTGTAGTATGTAGTCTTTTGTATCCGCCTCTGGGCGCTTGTTGTTAAATCTTTCCAGTAATCAATAGAGTTTGTCTTCGTAATTTTTTCTTTATTTTTTAAATAATTGCAAATCACAAATGTCTTTAAGAACTAAAACTCTACATTGACTATGGAAATGAAAATAAACAACTGACATATACCGACTTTTGATAGAGAGAAATTGATCTTGGCCCTAAAGTGAATTCAGACGACCCTTGTGGATTGTTGGTATTCCCAGAGGACTGCTGAGTTTTGCTGATGTTTATAAAGGTTACTGGAGGGTAAACCTTGTAAGGGTGTTAATCTCCTCGCCAACAGAATGTCGGGGGGTTGTATCCCTACTTGCCTTAGTCTTTCCTTTCCGTCGTGTTGAGGAACAAATTGCTCCTGTGTCGCTTGACAGTGATGTTTCTGTAGTCACTCGGCCTTGCTCTAGTTCAAATTGTTCCACATGACCCTGTTGGATTTGGGAACATTCTATATGTTTCAGTGCAGCGTAATGGCAATTTTGTGCCGTAGGTTGGTCTCCATGTATCGTCCCTTCAGAGTTGTTAGCGATGTACTTAATGCACTGGTGAAGGGTGAAGACCACTACTTCCATCTGGAGGAGCCACGGTCTTCCCAAGATAAGGTTGTAGGTAGACGGTGCGTCTACTACCATGAAGTCTAGAAACAAGACCTTTCTCAGTTGTGGTTCTCCTGCCACTATTGCTAACCTTATTTTCCCGATCGGGAAGCATTTCTCTCCGCTGAATCCAATTAGCGGGTAGTCTAAAGACATCAGGGTCTCCTCTTTGAGGTCCATACTGTAGAACACGTTGTAGAACAGGATGTTGAGTGAGCTCTCTGTGTCTACCAGGGCTCTCTTTACTTCCCATTTTGCGATGGAGACCGAGATGACTAGGGCATCATTGTGCGGCGCTTGGACTTCTTCGAGGTCCTTGTTCGTAAAGGTCAAGGTGGGAATGGGGCTTTGAAACCTTAAATAGAAAATGTGTTTGTCCTCGTCCACAGGTTGTGTCCGCATATCTAGTAGCGTCCACTTGCGGACTTGTGCGACTAGTCTTCACTCCATAAAGGACAAAGATTATGCCCGGAGTATCCTTCTCAATTTCTTTGACTGACTCCCCTCATTCCCTGGATCGTTCTAGTCGTTTCTCAGAGTTCAGGAATTCTTTTAGCTTGCCTATGTGGATCCAATACTCAATCTCATACCTCAGACTCTTGCAGTCGTTGGTATCATGGCCGCCCTCCTTGTGGTACGGGCAATATTTGCTATTGTCACCCTTGGAGGGGTCTCCGCGCTGTTTCCGGAGGGGCACTTAAGATCTTCCCAGTTTTTCATGGAGTTTACTACGTCCGACAGGCTAGAGTTGAGGGGTGTCACAACTCTGGATCCAACGTAGTTGGAGGCTTTCTCTGGCCTGGACCGGCCAGGGTCTGATCTGTTGTCACTAAGCTTCCTCTTACTCATTTCTTCATCGTCGCGTATTTCCCCCTCCTTTTTGTCTTTCGAAGCGAGAGACTTCTTCTCACCTTCGGATTCCTTCTTTACGATCTTCAACTCCTTTAAGGTAATGTGCTTCTGGTCACTCTTGAGAAGCTCCGTCATATATAAAGGGGGCTCCAAGGTGAGGCCAATATTCGTAGAGCTTTCCCTTTTTTAGGCCAGGGGTGAAAGCTGTCACGGCTGTGTCGTCGCTGCAACCATCAATAAGTGTCAGCTCGTTGTTGAAGCGAGTGACATAATCTTTGAGTGTCTCATTGGATCTCCGCCTTAGAGAGAGTATGTAATGTGGGTTATTTTGGAAACGCTGACTCCTGACGAATCGCATCCGAAAGTCTTTTGCAGGCGTTTTGAAGGAGTCGATCAATCTCGACAGGAGGCTGTGGAACCATGTTAGTGCTGACTTCTTCAAACTGGTGGGAAAATTCCTGCACATCATCAACTCAGATCCTTCTTTGATGGCCATTACATGCTGGTAATGGAGCAGATGGTCGGTGGTTTCGTCGTAGTAGTCGAGCTTTTTCAGAAGGGCCTCATTCATAATGCGATCCACGAGTGGTGGGACGGAGAGACGGTACAACACGTCTGGGTTGTGTGCTCCTCTCTGCCCTAACGGTCGGCTATGTGTTAACCGCGCATACTTCTCTAAGTTCAATGAGAACTAGTGAGGGCTCGACTCTCCTGTGCTTTCTCTCTGACGTCCTCCGAAGATAGAGGCCCGTCCTGCTCCTGGTATCTATTAGCAGGTGGAGGGTTTTGTCGGGCAAGAATCTCCACCGCTTTTCTGATATGTTGTATTTGAGATGACAACATATCTATCCTGCGGTATGTCGTTGTTGTTGTCGGCGCGGGGGCGTGATTCTGCTGCCCGTGCATAACCGTAATCACTGAAAATGATGGTACAATGCCAGTCAGAGCGTTTGACGTGTCCCATTGTTCTCCATTGTTGCGTGATCTTGTGGTCACCATCACTCCGTATCTCAAAGGGAGATGATGTTAGTGAAACGCTAGGAACTTTGTCGTCCCCATGGACGACGCCAAACTGATGCGGTCATTTTTTGCTCATTGCTTTGACCTAGTCCTCCTGACCTGCACAAGTAACACATGTAAGCCACGGACCGCCATTGTGGTGGCCAATGACACTCCGATGCTAAAGTCAGACAGGGATCTCAGGAAGGTGTAATGTTGTAAACAGGAAATTTGTAGCGTACCTTAGCTTACCATCCTCATGTCTTATTTATAGTCAGTGTTCTAAAAATCGCTAGGCGTTGGGCGGGGGCAAGCAGGTGCCTAGCGCCCAGGGGCCTAGGCGGGCGGCTAGGCGGCACCTAGGTTTTGTATTATTACTTTAATAATTTACAAAAGTTAAGCATAATACATTATCAATTACACCCAATTTAATGCCAATATACATATGCAAAATTTAAAAACATGAAAAATTAACAATTGTGAACAAAATTTATTAAAACTCAAATGACTGAAGTTGGTCATGATGGGTACTTTATATAAATTTGAATTTGTGTACTCTTTTATTTTTCTTCAAATTGCATGAATAACCTCAGTTATGTTTGATAAAATGTACATTAGTAAAATTGGTACCGGCAGATCCTTTGAGAATTCCATTAAGTAATCATCATTTGCTACATTTAGACATATACTGAATAAAAAACAATTAAATAGTTTATTTCTAAAAAATAGGAACACAATCAGCCTTATTAAAAAATTAAAAAAAATTAAAAAAAATAAAAAAAAATAAAATCGACCACGCCTAGACCCGCCTAGACCACGCCTAGGCCGCCTAGACCCCGCCTAGATCCCGCCCAGACCCGCCTAGACCCGTCCAGACTGCCCAGAACCGCCCAGGCTGCCCAAAACCGCCCAGACAGCCCGCCCAACCATTAATCTGGGCGGTTTTCCACCTTCTAGAGCCTAGGCGGCCGCCTAGGCCGATTTTTAGAATACTGTTTATAGTGCAGGAGTCCTGATTCGACCAGGCCATCGATGGCGTAGTTTAGGGAGATCTTCATGCATATCCTTATCTAATTAGGAGTCATGTTGTAGAAGGGAAGTTCCCTATTAGCTCTGTGCTCCTAGATACGCGAAAGATAGTTCCCTATTAGTGGGTAATCCATAAGAGGAAGTTTTCCTGCGAGATATGTGCTTTAGTATTTGCTTCCTAGTTGGAAGCGGAAAGCTGTTGTAGTTGCCCGTCCGAAGCTGATCCTCGAGATATTTTCCTTATAGGGGTGTATTGTATCTGGATTTTGTGGGCAATTTAATAAATTCCATGGATTCTGAAAATCCAAGTGTATTCAATTTGGAGTTTAAAAAGTCCACAGAAGTCTAGGGGTATTCAATCAGGATTTTAAAAAGTCTTTCTGAAATCCACAAAGTCTAGGGGTATTCAATATGGATTTCAGAAAGTCCACAAAAGTTTTAGGGTATTCAAAATATCATTCATATTTATGGATTTGGAAAATCATGGATTCTCATGGACTTTGTAGTGTTAGGTATAAATAACAAAGTTCAATAGTTTGCCAGCCTCCATATCAAAGATTTCAACGTGAAAAACAGTCTCCCAAAGTTCTTCCTTGTGCCAGCCGCGAAGAGGTTGGTTCCCATCCTCTTGTTTTCTCGATTCTTTTTCTATCTTTGCATAAACACAAAAAATGGAGAGAGAGAGAGATGACGATGACTGACCTGCCTTTACGTTTATACAAAATACACAACACTCCACCAAAAGGTCTCTCTTTTATCACATCTTCTTCTTCTTCTCTGAACGATTTTCATGGCTTTCTTACAATCTCCATCATCTATCGTTGAACCCATGTTACCCCTTGTGTTCCTTTCCTGTTCCCTCTTGTCTATGTGCTTTCTCTTTGTGTTACTGTACAAGAGATTCAGGAGAGTCAAGGGAGACGAAGATGAATCAACCCATAACCCATTTTCAATCTGTAGATGTTCCCTTTCATCTACAATAAACAAAATCCATCAAAGCAATAAGGCCCACCAGCTGTTTGTAGAATTTCTTACTCTCTAATGTCTAATATATTTGGTTTGTTAGAGGATATGTCATTACCAACTTCTTTTTTATCTTGCAAATAATTAGAAATCTGTAAAAGTCGTTCATACAAAGTCCGTGGATTTTCATAAATCTCTAGAAAGTCTGTAGCAAAAGTCTATGGATTTAAGAAATCAGCAGAAGTCCATGGACAATTTAAAGAGTCTGTGGATAATTTAAAGAGTCCGTGGACTTTTCAAATTATTTATCAATTCCATAAGAATCCATATACAATACACCCCCCTTAGTAGGACTTACGGGTATTGAGGATAGCTATGAGACATGTGGGCGCAGTGAGCTGTAAGAGTTCGGGTCCGTTTAACGGACTGCATTGGGCAAACTTTAAACCTCTTGGGCCGAATCAATGTTGGGCTGACCCTAGGGCCCGTAGTTCCTCGAGATCATCATGACACATGTATGGCTCAGGGAAGTGACCATTTTGGTGTATCATCAGAACCTATTCAAATTTAAGGAATAGAAATATTCTTAAATCGAAAACCATGATGTTTAGTTCTTAAGTATGATAGATTTCTCACTACATGAGTCATAATTACTACTACACCTATAAGTAGACTTTGATGCAAGCTTTGATTTTCTTGCTATTTAATGTTCAATAATTACAAGATGGAAAAAAGTTCATGAACAAAACATATGAATCCTCTAATGGACAGAAGTCAGTGTTGTGACATCTCGCATTAAATTGCAAGAACTCTTGACATCCTCAAAGAACTTTTGATCTGGGCGGAATCTTATTGGAAACGACACTCTAGAAAAAATTATGTCGTGCTTGGTGATAAGAATAATAAATCTTTCCATAACTCCACCATTTGGAAGGGTAAGAAAAATTCCATCTTCAAACTAAAAAACAGGGAGGGTCAGTGGGTCTCTGATAGCGCAGATATGACATCCATCATCAAAGATGATTTACAAGAAATCCTCACCTCCTCTGAACCAGACACAAAATCTGAAATTCGTAAACTCTTTCAACCTTGCATTAGTAGTAAAGAGAAGGATGCTCTTACTTCTACTCTAGGGGATGAAGAGATTTGGAGCTCTCTAAAGTTGTTTGGGAACCTCAAAGCATCCGGCCCGGATGGTTTCCAAGCGATTTTTTTCAAAAATTATTGGAACTTAGTTAAATATGATGTCATCAATACCGTCAAACACTTTTTCATAAATTGATATGTCCCCCAGCTTGGAATTTCACATATATTGCCCTCACCCCCAAATTTCCTAATCCTACTCAAGTATCACAATTCAGACCCATTAGCCTTTGTAACATCTGTTACCAAATCTTTTCTACAATTTTAGTCAACTGACTTAGCCCTTCTCCCTAAATTCATATCACCTTTTGAAGGGGTTTTCATTCCAAGTCGCTTGATTGGGGATAATATGGGGGGGGGGGGGGGGGGGGGGGGGGGGGGGGGGGTGTGTCAGGAAGTGATGCACCAATTTAAAAAATATAGAAGAAGAAAACTCGGTTGGATCAACATCAAAATGGACATGGCCAAGGCTTATGATATGGTTAAATGAGACTTTTGTATAGAGGTTTTCACTGCCCTGGGTTTCTTCAGTGATTGATGCAGTCGAATATACTGTTGTCATTCCTTTGTGGCTTACAATGTTCTTATTAATGGAAAACTGAATGCTTTCATCAAACCTATTAGATGTACTAGACAAGGGGACCTTTTTTCCCTTTTACTATTCATTGTTCTTGCCGAAACACTTTCCAGATTATTGATGAAATCCAAAGCTAATGGGGTGATTAGTGGCTTTAAAGCAAGAAGGTCCTCCCCAGAAATCAATCACCTGATGTTTGCAGATGACCTCATCCTTTTTTGCAAAGCTTCCCTAGACCAAGGCTACCAAGTGAAGAAGATTCTCAAAGATTATTGTGTTGTGTCTTTTCAATTGAGTAACTTTGAAAAATCCTGTCTTGTTTACCCCAATGTATTACATAGACACCAATGCTTCACTTACTTGATTAATAAGGTCAAAAAATACCTTGCTAACTGAAAATACAAACTTATGTCTTAGGTTGGTTGAACAACTCTCATTAAATCAGTGTCTTTTTCCATCCTCATCCATTATATGCAATCTTTCCTACTCTCAACATCTATCCTGAAGAAGTTGGATTCTTTAAACATGGCATTTTTGTGGAGGCGTACCAAAAACGGTAAAGCCCATTTTCTTACTAAATGTCATTTGGTGTTTGCCCCTAAAAACATGGCTGGGGTTAATATCCAGTTTTCTAAACCTAAAATCTTGTTCTATTGTCCAAAATGTTGGTTAGAATATTAGATCGACCAGGTGATCTTTGGCCAACTTTCCTCAAGTCTATTTACTTCAAAGACTGTAGCTTTTTCCAAGCCCACTTCACCAAATTGGGCTATTATTTCCTTTGGAGGAGTTTTGGGTAAAACTATAAGTACTCTCACCTAGGGTTTCTTGTGGACGGTTGTCTATCGAGAGTCTTTCAATATTTGGGAGGACCCGTGAATATATGAGTTTGTCCCTTTGAGAGATTATGTTTCTCCGACTACCTTATATATGTTTGATTCTGTGTCAGACCTGATTATTCTTGAAGAAGGAAGGCACAAAGAATGGTACTAGCCTACTATAAAAATCTTTTCTTCCAATAGGTTGTTATGGTTATACTCAACACCCCCATTAGACATTCGGAGGAGCATGGTGTGTTTATTTAGAAACATGAAATCAAAGGTATCTTCACTGTGAAAACGGCTTATAGATATTTTAAGAGTGAGGCGCCAGTTTTGACTAATGCATCTTCATCCATAGGTGATGATAGTAGATTGTTACAAGGTATTTGGAAACTCAAGATTTCTCATTAGGTTCAACTTTTTCTTTTGAAAATATAAAAATGACTACTTTCTGTGGGAGCGGTCCTAAAACAACATCATATAGTAGTGAGCGATGATTGCCCACTTGATCAATAAAGGATGCTGCAAGAAACGCATGAAAATAAGTTTTGAAGCAGAACTGGATGGGGTCAGACTATTAAAATGACTGGGCGATGGCGAAAGGGTATAAAAAGATGTAGTGATAAGTGATAGTAAAGACATTGGGAAAGCGATCAATGGCAGAAGTGAGCATTTATCATGGCAGCAGAAGGTTACCTAACAGTATTGACTGGAACACAAACTAGCCTACTTTGAATGTTTCAGAGCAATTCACATTAGCAGGAACATGAACTTAACAACCTATTGGCTAGTTGCATCAATCTATGCTAGTAATAATAGTGGTAATAGTAACTGATGATACACCAAAACGGTCACATCTCTGAGCCATATACGTGTCATGATGCTCTCGAGGAACTACGAGCCCCAGCATCAGCCTAACACTGATCCGACCCAAGCGGTTTTAAGCCCGCCCAATGCAGTCCACTAAACAGACCCGAACTCGTACAACCTTCTATGCCCACGTGTTTCACAGCTATCCTCAATACCCATAAGCCATACTAAGGCAAGTATGTCGAGGATCAACTTCAGACAAGCAACTACAACAGCTTTCCGCTTCAAACTAGGAAGCAAATACCAGAGTACATATCTCACAAGGAAACATCCTATTACGGATTACCCTCAGATAGGGAACTATCTCCTAGGTATCAAAGAGCACAGGGCTAACAAGGAACTGGCCCTCTACAGCACGACTCCTAATTAGAGAAGGATCTTCATGGATATCTCTTTCCTAAACTACGCCATCGATGGCCTAGTCAAACTAGGACTCCTGCACTATAAATAAGACATGAGGTTGGTAAGATAAAGTACGCTACAAATTTTCTGTTTACAACATTACACCCTTCTAAGATCACTGTCTTACTTTAGCATCGGAGTGTCATCAGCCACCACAATGGTCGGCAGGACTAGGTCAAAGCAGAGAGCGAAAAAAGACTACATCAGTTTGGCGCCATCCGTGGGGACAAAAAAGTTCCTAACCTTTCACTAGCATCATCTTTTTTGAAATATGAAGAGATGATGACCACTAGATTGCGCAACAATGGACAACAAGGGGATACGTCAAACGCTCCGACTGGTATTATATCCCCGCTCTCCGCGGTGTCGATTATGCATGGGCAACAAACACATGCCCCCGCACAAGCAATAATAACGATGAACCCTAGGATTGACATGTTGTCATCTCAAATACAGTAAATTGTCAAAACGGTGGAGGTTCTCGCTCGGCAAAACTCTCCACCCGCTAATAGAGATTAGGAGCAACACAAGCCTTTGTCTCCCGAAGACGACAGAGAGAAGGCACATGAGAGTTAGGCCCCTGCTAGTTCACATTGGACTAGAGGAGGTGGCGCAGTTAACACAGAACCAATTGCCAAGGCAGAGAGGCTCGGTTATCAAAATCCCCTCCGCAAATGGACCGTATTATGAATGAGGCCTTTTTGAAGAAGTTCACGCCTCCGAATCTCGATTTCTATGAAGAGACCATCAACCCATTCGACCACCTGCGCCATTACCAGCACGTGATGGCCCTCAAAGAAGGATCCGAATTGGTGATGTGCAAAAACTTTCCCACTAGCCTGAAGAAGACAACGCTAACATGGTTCCACAGCCTCCCACCAAGGTCGATCAACTCTTTCAAGATGCTGGCAAAGGAGTTCCTAACATGTTCTGACTCTTTCGATCGACTCTTTCAGATGTTCCCCCATGAGGTTTACTCTTCAGTAGCCTCTGTGACATCAGCGAAGCTCAACAGTCCTTGATAACACCAACGATCCACAAGAGCCATACGAATTCACTTTAGGGCCAGGATCAAGTTCTCTTCGTCAAGTGTTAGTCTATTTCAGTTGTTTATTTGACTTTCTCTATTGATTACTAGAAAGATGTAATAACAGACACCCTGAGGCAGATACAAAAACTACATACTGGAAACATGTGAATTCGATGCGACATGGAATAAAGGCTCACTTAATCCAACTGCGCAAGAAGACAAAGAAATCCAAAGTGAACTTCGCTCGACCCTTTCCCAAGATCAAGGGCAAAGTGGCAGAGGGGGCTGAAAGCAAAGAGTTGCTGATTGTTTCGACGAATCACCCTAGGAAAACAACTCGCCAATAGAGTACAAACCTTACAACTAACGTCTAACTTCCTCAAAAGGCATCCAAATTCCTTGGTGACTTCCTCGAATGGCTTTCGGGCTCCTGAAGAAGATAGAAGAAGGCAGATGAGCATGGTCGCAATCGACGAAGAAGTCAAAATCTCACAATACAGTCAAGCAAGGAAACTTTTCCCATGCGCGGTACCCGAGGTGACTGAGAGATACCACCCCCGAAAACATCGCGCATCCGCTAACACTTCGAACCACATACATGCGAGCGCAACGACACAAAATAACACCAAAACTCCTCCATTGGGAGGAAGTTCGTACTTCTTCCCTGCAATGTGAGAAGAAATTGCAAGATCTCAGCAGATCAACTACGTGCCCACCCAAAACAGGTGACCACGCATAACAACGATTATCATCGTGCCTGATCAGAGCAAATGTCATAACATCTGAAGACTCCAATGATGGATATCTCCCTTCAGCCTTTGAAGAACCCAAAGCATTTTCTCCAAGCAAGAACATTACAGGAGATACACTTTGCAGAAGATAGTGCCTACAACGATTGAGTAACACCATTATATAGATATGATGGTTCACCAAATGGGCGCTTCAGCATTAACTGTCAGCATTTAATACAGTATGGGAAACGAGGAGACGACGGTTCCCAAGGAAACTGCGTGGACCATGTTCGTCCAATTAATGGTGTTGAATGCAACCCCATCAATTGAGGGGGAGTAACCGATACTCAACCGTTTCGCAGCCTATGTCGTACACGTAGTGCAATTTGTGCAAGAAACCCTAGCCCTTCCTTTGCGAGCCCATGGACTCGACCTACTATTCAAACAATATTCTACCACATGCCTTGCACTAGAAATCCTAGTCAAATCTGACACACTAATCATAGCTGCGGATCACTTGCCGATTTAAGGTAATTTTGTTCACACATTGCACGATGCTTGTGGACATAGGTTCGTTCGCCTTCAACCAGGCGGAACCTCCCTCCAACCAGGTAAGCTTAGTCAGCCGAGGCTGTTGACGATGGCTTCTAGTTCATCCCGACACCTACTCCGCCTAACACGGATCCTGATGGTTTAGGAAGTGGGAATCTAATCAGCACTATCATACCTGGTGACGTCGACTCACCAGGGATCATTGCCCCCTTCACGGTCAATGGTTGCTGAACCTGATCAGGTAAGCCTTGCTGGTGACGACTGACAATGAAAGCTTTTGATCAAAGCCTAGACTTGTAGCCCCCACAGCCCGGGCGTAGATGGTTTTGAAGGCGGGAGCCTAGTCAACGACTCGTGACGACACTACTGCTCTTCAGCATGGTCGCTAAATCGTTATTCCCCGAACTGCCCCAAGCAGCTCACCACGCGATCATCACTCCTTTCCGAAACAACTATCACAAAGATAAATCACAGCTCAGCCAGCGTCCCCACGCTCAAACAAGTTGGCATTCTATTATTAGCAAAGGCTACTCAAGCCAACACATTTTCCTCAGCCAACTTTTGTAGCCGCTCAATTTCATAAAGCGCTTCAGAATACAACATTTGCATATGCAAGAAAAATCGCTCCATGGTGTACACCCTTTCACGAACCACCTCAACTTTTGTCCCAACAACGGCCACCTGGCTCAAGGGAGACATACCCAGCATGAGGTACTTTAAGCCCTTATCAATACGCCCTTCTAGCGTATCCTCCTCGGGTTTTGGAGCGTAATCCATCAACCAGCTATGACACCTACTTATATGCTTCCTTGAAACATAATCCATGTCAACCTCTCAATGCCAGACCTGGGTGCTCATCTTTACTAAGTTCGGTGCAAACATGCTTATCCGCGCATTCAAATGAAGCTCTCCCGTATCAGGAATTACACCGGCACCACCCTTCGCAGTCGCCATTGTTCCCAAGCTCTCCTCCGAAGCTTTTCCCTTGTCACGAACAACCGACCCTTTAGTGTGAGATGGCTTAACAGGATCCGGGGAAAGAGGAGGAAGCAAGTTATCCAAAGGACCCTCCAACACCTTGAGCTGTGGCCTGGAACGATATGGTGAATAGTGTGGACAACAAAAAACTTGCCCTGTGCCACCGCGACCACTATTAGACAGCACACCAATGGGACGATCAAGCTCCAAAACCTAGGCAGATCTTCACTAGAAACTTCTATTGGAACAGTTCCACGTGAATCGACACCTGCAGAAGCCACCATTGCTACCCTCATCAACCGCTCACTCAAAGCTTTCGCCAGCGCAACACTGAGATTCGACCTCTGCAAAACACAATTAGTCTTTCTCCCAGCCAAATACATCGGCCTCCGCCCTGACAGGCCGATCAGGCTCACGCTCTTTACTCACTGGAGTGGGTCGTGTTGAATTACCAAATCACATCCAGAACAGGAAAATGTATTTCGGTTTAAAGCATCCCCCGATGCAAACAGATGAACCTCGCCAGTGACGACATTAGCGTTTGGTCACCTTTTAGAACAAACAATGGTAGGTCCTCAAGGACCCCAAACTTCGTACGGAAGCAACCTGTCTTCGAAAAACTCAAGGACCCTGTCTAAGGTTGCATCGTCAAGAAGGATTTGTTGAGCCATGAAAAAGACGAACAATCTTTTTAATCAGAAGATGAACGAAGCAATATCTTCAAAAGCAAACAGAATAGAAGGGTCAAACTCCGCACAACAGATGATCTAAATAGGGATTAGGTTTCTGCCTCATTTCCACTAAATCGATGCACATTCAATAAATGTAGCGTGTGGCTCAAGCAACGATTCAGACTCAATCATCATGAACGACATATCTTTTCAAGAGATAACTTAGCAAACCAATGTGACGACCCATTAACTCGAGGGGAGTAGTTGATGATACACCAAAACGGTCACATCCCTGAGACATACAAGTGTCATGATGATCTCGAGGAACTACGGGCCCCAGCGTCATCCTAACACAGATCCGGCCCAAGTGGTTTTAAGCCCGCTAAATGCAGTCCGCTAAAAGAGCCTGAACTCGTACAACTTGCTAAGCTCACGTGTCTCACAGCTATCCTCAATACCCGTAAGCCCTACTAAGGCAAGTATCTTGATGATCAGCTTCAGACAGGCAACTACAGCATATCTCTGCTTCTAACTAGGAAGAAAATACCAGAGGACATATCTCACTCGGAAACATCCTCTTACGGATTACCCTCAGATAGGGAACTATCTCTTGCGTATCATGGAGCATAGGGCTAACATGGAACTTCCCTCTATAGCACGACTTCTAATTAAAGAAGGATTTCCACTAATTTTTACTTCCTAAACTACGCCATCGATGGCCTGGTCAAACCAGAACTCCTGCACTATAAATAAGACACAAGGTTGGTAAGCTAAGATACGCTAAAAATTCCCTATTTATAGCACTACACCTTCCTCATATCCCAGTCTGACTTTAGCATTGGAGTGCCATCGGCCACCGCAACGGTGATCTGTGGCTCACGTATGTTACTTGTGCAGGTCAACATGACTAGGTCAAAGCAGGTAGCAAAAAATGACTGCATCAGTAGCAATAATGACTTTGAGATGAGGTATATTTTGAACTTAAATGGTTTTTCCTTTTAATGCAATTTAATTTCTTTCTGATAAAAAATACATCTCACATTACTCTTTCCATTCAAAATATTTCATAATTAAACTGCAAGAAGATGAAGTGCTCTGGAAGTGAAGTGTTGCAGACAGAATGGGCAAAGCTGCGAAGAAGTTGAAACATTGATGTCTAGTTGTTGAGCTAATTTAGAAAAAAAATTCGATTTTTGTTGTTGTTATCTCACATGAGATTTAATTTATTTATTTATATTTCCATTTCTATTTCTTTGAAACATGAAGGCTTACACATTTTTTGAACAAATTAGGTTCCACATTCAATTTGACAATGACACGGAGCAAAACCCCAATATTTAGAATTCTAGAAATTAAATAATGAAGAGTTGAGTTCAATATATAATAAAGCTTCACAACTTTGGGGAAGGGCCAATCCATCGATCAGTTCAGTACTTCAGTTATTATCTCGGAGAGTTAGGCATTTCATCTGGTATGGCATTTGGTCTAGGCAGAAAGAGATATGGAACTGGCTAGTAAGGGTGGTCTACGATCAGATCGCACAAAGGGATACAAAAAGTACGAGAATCCGTTCAGTTAGTCGTTCCAAAACAATTGAATCTGGCAGCTTTCATTAGAAAGGCGGGTGGTGGGAAGTCAAATCCAGCTCTCATAGCAATGACATATTTTGGTTCAGGCATTTACTCATATAATCTCACTAAAGAAGGAGCCATGTTCATTGTGACTGTGTCGGCTGTTAAAATGAGGTCCACTTGCCTAGGACTCGACTTGGTACTAGTCCATAACGATCAAAGTCAAACCGTGAGCCTATTAATAAATCAAATTTAATGAAACAACAATTGGTACCATAGAGAAGTGGCCATAAACTGGAGAGTCTTGACCAATTCGAAATGACTGCTTGCTCCTTTGCCATGCAAGATGTAGATTGTTTTTCCTCCCGTGCCATACAAGACGTAGATTGTTTCCTTCGTTTGCTCCTTTGAAACGACTGTTTCATTCTTGAGTTTGGCAAACTCCTTGAGTCGTCCCTATCTGATATGGCGTTCGATTTCGTCTTTTAGGCTGCGACAATCTTCAGTATCGTGGTCGTAGTCATTGTGGGAGAGATAGTGTCTTCCCTTGTTCAACTTCTCCGGATTTTCTCTCATTTTGGCGGCTATTTGACATCTTCTCTCATCTTTGGCGGCTATTTGACATCTTCTTTTATATTTGGGCGTTCCCCGCTTGCATTTGGAGCTGTTGTTAGCCTGATGTTTCTTAAGCTAGGCGATTTCTTCTTGAAAGCAGTAAGTTCTGGATGATCCTATCTATCATTCGATCATGCTTTCCATCTGAGCCATAAGCGTCTACACTCGGGGATTCGAAGGGATTCCCCATGACGTTAGAGATGTCTCAACTGTTACCTGCTGAAGTTTTCTGTCGGTAAGAATACTTGTCTTGATGGTTATCTTTGGATCAATATTGGGCAGCTTGTCATAACTGTCATTGTCAAACCGAAGATTTGTGGAGTACTCCATTAATCTTCTGTCAAGTTGTGTGAGTTTTTTCATTGAATCTTATTTTCAGGAAAAAAGGAAACTCGTCATTCCCTACGGACGACGCCAAACTGATGCATCCAAAAATCGTCTTCTTGTGAGTTTGACCTGCAAAACCATCGTTAGACTACCAAGGACCGCCTTTTTGGTGGCTAAAGGCACTCCAATGCTTAAGTCAGTAAATTTGTTGGAAGAAGGAAGTAAATCAGGACAAAAACTCAGTTAAAATTGCAAACCTTTGTCGAAAGTTCCCTTTACTTTTTATAATGGTCGTAGTTAACTCTCTGCGTGACTTATGCATGTGAAGCGCAATGTAAGGAGATGCTTCTGTAATAGTCTCCTCCTTAATGGAGATGCGTTCGTGGAGGCATAGGTCCCTCCACGGCTCTTTCTTTGTGCAACGTTCTTCCTCTTAATGAGAGAAATGTGTGACGGGCTTTGATTTGTCTGGCCCTGGATTCGGAGCCCGCCTACTCTTCCTTAGAGGTGGGCCTATCCCAGGCCTCTATAATTGTCCTCAATCCTTTTGGGCTTTATAAGCTGACACAATGAATCGAGTGTTGTAATCTCGTGATGGGGCTTTGTACCACGTGTACGATCGCATACCTGAGCCATACACGTGTCATGATGAACTCGAGGTATTACAGGCTCCACCATCAGCCCAGCACTGATCCGGCCCAAGCGGTTTTAAGCCCGCCTAATGCAGTCCGCCAAACGGACCCGAACTCTTACAACTTGCTAAGCCCACACGACTCACAGCTATCCTCAATACCCATAAGCCCTATTAAGGCAAGTATCTCGAAGAACAACTTCGGATAGGCAATTAAAACAGATCTCCACTTCCAACTAAGAAGCAAATACAAGAGTACATTCCACACAGGGAAACCTTATTCTACGGATTTGGAACTATCTCCCGTGTATCTAGCAACACAGGGCT
This sequence comes from Berberis vulgaris, assembly GCA_963556465.1. Classification (NCBI taxonomy): domain Eukaryota; kingdom Viridiplantae; phylum Streptophyta; class Magnoliopsida; order Ranunculales; family Berberidaceae; genus Berberis; species Berberis vulgaris. Next base: position 61,256,246 of record OY747132.1, read on the forward strand.
AACAGGGAAGTTCCCTCCTACAACACGACTCCTAATTAGATAAGGATCTCCACGAAGATCTCCTTCCTAAACTACGCCTTCGATGGCCTGGTAGAACCAGGACTCTTGCGCTATAAATAAGACATGAGGTTGGTAAGTTAAGGTATGCTACAAATTCCTTATTTACATCATTACACCTTCCTCGGATCCTTTTCTGACTGTAGCACCGGAGTGCCATCGGCCACCAAAACGTTCATCCGTGGCTCACGTGCGTTACTTATGCAGGTCAGCAAGACTAGGTTAAAACAGGGAGCAGAAAACGACCGCATCAGTTTGGCGTTATCTTTGGGAATGACAAAGCTCCTAACCTTTCACTAGTATCGTCTCCCTCCGAAATACAAAGAGATGGTGACCACTAGATCATGCAACAACGGAGAACTAGGGGACGCGTCAAACACTCAGGTTGGTGTTGTACCACCGCTTTCAGCGGTTTCGGTTATGCACGGGCAGCAGACTCACGCCTCGACGCCGACAACAACAATGATGGACCCAGGATAGATATGTTGTCATCTCAAATACAACAGATCTCCAAAGCGATGGAGGCTTTCGCACTACAAAACCCTCCACCTGCTAATAGAGACCAGGAGCAGCACAAACCTCCATCTTCAGAGGACGAAAGAGAAAAAACACAAGAGAGTCAAGCCCCCGCTAGTTCTCATTGGACTAGAGAAGTGATTACGCCCAAACAATACACGCGGTCAATTGCAGTAAAGAATGGGGTGTCGATCCCACGAGGAAAAAACGATCTACAAAATAAGATTAAGGAAGACAAACTATGCGAAACTAAAATAAATTCTAACAAATTTAAAATACGAAATTGAATTTAATTTAAAGAAAACTAAGTTTGAGAAAAGCACAAGGTTCCAAGGTTCCCTCCTAGACTTCACACGCCAATTAATATTGATTCGCTATGATGACTCAACTACGTGTTTCACATCCCAAACGACGTAATCGGAAAAATAATCTTTTAATCATTAAAATACCCTAATGTAAATGAAGTTCAGATTTCACTTTTTCTAAGAAAACACAAAGGTTTGTCATATGTGATATCTTAAACTTACGATATATCCGGAGACAATACCGTAATAAATGACGATCACATATAACCAACCTACCGGAATCAATTAATTCTTAAACATTCCACACATAAGAAAAGCGTGACTAAGCTTATATGGAGAAGTAAAAATAATCACCGGAGTACTAAAAATCTACGAAGAAATCTATGGAATCTCTGTCACTAAAATAACATACATTTCTATATTAAATAAAAGTGAGAATCATCAAACATCATTTTTCATCGTGAACACTTAAAGCGAATCAATTACTAATTTAGTGCGTTACATCTAGGAGTTCACCTCTTCACCTTGCGTGGGGTTTAGTGACTCATGGTGGTGGTCGTCACAGCACCAATGGAAGAGTCCATCACTTCCTGTCTGCGCACGAATCCCGAGAAAAGAGCTTAATTGTCTGTGGTGGCTCTTAGTAAATCTCGGGGTGTCAATTAGCTCCAACCGTTTTTCAAATTGAAAAACGGTTTTTTTTTCCCGCGCGAATTCTGCTCTGCAATTGACCTTCGTCTCCAGCGCTTCCTCCACTGCTCCGCCGCTCGTTGCGAGCTTCCTCGCCTCCCGAATCCTTCCAGTGCCTGCAAGAACAAAGAGAGAGGGTGAGGGAACAGAGACAACCACAAAAAAACGCGAAAGAAATAAAGGGACAGGGCTCCCTGCTTCCGCCTTGCGAGCGCTGTCGCGCGGTGGTAGCGAGTCTGTCGCGAGTGTTGCGTGCCGGCTGATGCGCCGCTTGCGGCGGTGTTCGTGATGAAGTGATGCAAGAAGGAGCTCGAGACGAAGAGGCAGTGGCGGCAGCGAGGAAGAGAGAAACAGGGAGGAGTTCCCTGTTTCGCGGCTTCACCGTGCGCGCGGTGGTGGCTCTGTTTCTCAGGTGATTATTGCGGCGAGAGAGATGGAGGATGATGGACGCTGGACGGTGGCGAGACAGAGAGAGGGAGAGGTGGAACGGTGTTGTGCAAGGTGGTGGAACAGGGAGCGAAACAGGGAGGTGCCCTGTCTCGCACGGTGTTGTGCGAGGTGGTGGTCAGTGACGGGTGCGAGGTGGTGGTCGGTTAGTGGCGAGAGAGCTCGGTCTCTGCCCAGTGGAGTTAGTGATGGCGGCTGGGAAAAGAGATTGGGAAGGAGCTTGGCCAAGAGAGAGCTGGAGATGGTGGTCGAGACCCCCTCTTATAGAAAAAGGGAGAAAAAAACCTAATTAGGGTTTTCTTCTTGGGCTTGGGCTTGGGCTTGGACTTGGGCATGGATGTGTGAACCACTCTTTTGTACCACCACTAGGATCAACAAATCAATCATTTTATCAAATTGTCGCCTTAACGCGGTTTTATCGTTCACGCGCGCTGATTCCTACAAAAACATAAAAATGAAATAATTAGAATAAAATATATTAATTGAAGCACTAACATATATAAATTAAGGGTTATAATTTGTAATAATTACATGTATATCAAGAAGGTTGCACGGTCAACATGGAGCCGACTTCCAGAGTAGAGAGGCTCGGCCCTCAGAACCCATTCCGCAGTGGGGCACACGACACAGACATACTATACCGTCTCTCTGTCCCACCATTCGTGGATTGTATTATGAACGAGGCCCTTTTGAAATATTTCACTTCTCTGAAGATCAACTTCTATGATGGAACCACCAACCCATTCGACAACATGCGCCATTACCAGGATGTAATGGCCCTCAAAGAAGGATCTGAGTCGGTGATGTGCAGGACTTTTCCCACTAGCTTAAAGAAGTCAGCACTAACATGGTTCCATAGCCTCTAGCCGAGGTCGATCGACTCCTTCAAGACGCTGGCGAAGGAGTTAATGACGCATTTCGTCGAGAGTCAACATTTTTGAAAAGGCCCACATTACTTACTCTCTCTAAAACAGAGATCCAATGAGACGGTCAGAGAGTATGTCACGCGCTTCAACAACAAGCTGACACTCATTGACGGTTGCAGTGACGACACAACCATGACAGCTTTCACCACGGGCCTAAATGAGGGAAAGCTCTACGAAGACCTCACCTTGGAACCCCCCATAGACATGACGGAGCTCCTCAAGAGCGCCCAAAAGCACATTACCTTAGAGGAGTTGAGGACCGTAAAGAGGGAAACCGAATGTGAGAAGAAGCCTTCCGTTCTGAAGGATAAGAAGAAGGGAAAGAGACTCAAGGATAAAGAAATGAGCAAGAGGAAGCGAAGTGAAAACATGTCAGACCCTAGCTGGTCCAGGCCAGAAAAAACATCCAACTATGTTGGATCCAGAGCCGTGGCACCCCTCAATTCTAGCATGTCGGACGTACTGAGCTCAATGAAAATCTGGGAAGATCCGAAGTAGCCTTCAAAACAGCGCAGAAACCCTTCCAAGCGTGACAATAAAAAATACTACTCGTGCCATAAGAAGGGCGACCATGATACCAACGACTGCAAGAGTCTGAGGTATGAGATTGAGTACTGGATCCGCAGGGGCAAGCTAAAAGAAATCCTGAACTGTGAAAAGCGACCAAAATGATCCAGGGACTAGTGGGAGTCAATCAAAGAAATAGGGGAAGAGACTCCAAGCATAATCTATGTCCTTCATGGAGTCAGACCGAATGAAGACTAGTCGCACAGGTCCCGTAAGCAGACTCTACTGGAGATGTGAACACAACCCACGGACAAGGACAAACGCAATTGCTACTCAAGGATTCAAAGCCCCATTCCTACCTTGACATTCACGAACATGACCTTCAACAAAACCCTAGTCATCTCGTTTTCCATCGCAAGGTGGGAGGTAAAGAAAGCTCTGGTGGACACGGGGAGCTTACTCAACGTTCTGTTCTATAATGCGTTCTGCAGTATGGACCTCAAATAGGAGAACCTGACATCTTCAGACTACCCGCTAATTGGACTCAGCTGAGAGAAATGCTTCCAAATTAGGAAGATAAGGTTAGCCGTATTGGCAGGAGAACTACAACTGAGAAAGGTCTTGTTTCTAGACTTCATGATACTAGATGCACCGTCTACCTACAACCTTATCGTAAAAAGACCATGGCTCCACCAGATGGAAGCAGTAGTCTCCACCCTTTACCAGTGCTTTAAGTACACCGCTAACCACTCCGAAGGAACGATGTGTGGAGACCAACCTACGGAACAAAACAACCATTACGCTGCACTAAACAAATAGAATGTTCCTAGGTCCAACCAGATCACACGTAGAAGTCTGAACCAGAGCCAGGCCTAGTGACTACAGAAGCATCACTCCACTAGCACGAGACCTCAGCAGCGGTGACTCCCTGCGAGGAAAAGGGACAGTCAAGCGATACAGAATCAATCTGCTATTCAGCTCGGCAGAATGGAGAGACCAAGGCAAGCGAGAGTACAACCCCCCGACATTCCGTCGGTGCGGGGATCAACTCCCCTACAAGGTTTACTCTTCAGTAGCCTCTACGACATCAATGAAGCTCAACAGCCCGCTGAGAATACTAGTGATCCACAAGGGCCGTCCGAATTCACTTTGGGGCCCAGATTAATTTCTCTTCGTCAACAGTCAGTTTATGTCAGTTGTATAATTTCCCTTTCCATAGTCAATCTAGAGTTTTAGTTCTTAAAGACTTATGTGATTTGCAATCAATTAAGAAATAAAGAAAGAATTACGAAGACAAACTCTATTGATTACTGGAAATATGTAACAATGGGCGACTAGAAGCGGATACAAAAGACTTCATACTACAAGCATTTGAATCCAGTAAGACATAGAGCAAATACTCGCTTAGACAATCAAACTACGTGAAGAAATCAGAATAAAACAAAGGTATCCGAAATAGGCCATGCGAACTCTCCGAGGCAAGCTATCCGCAAGCAACAACGAAGATATCCGAAAGAACTTCGCTCTATCCTTTCCCAAGATCAAGGACAAAGTGGCAGCAGGGACTGAAAGCATAGAGCGGGCGATTGCTCCGTCGAATCACCCCAAAAAAGTGACCCGCCAACAACGACACCGACCTTACAACGGACGGGTAACTTTCTAAAAAGGCATCCTACCTCCTTGCAGATTTCCTCAAATGGCTTTCAGCCTCTTGATGGGGATAAAAGAAGGCATATGAGGATGGCTGCAAGCGACGAAGCAGTCCAGGTCTCACAATGCTGTCAAGCGAGGACACTTTACCATGCGTGGTACCTAGGGTGACTTAAAGCTACCACACCAGAAAACATCGCGCATCCGCTAACACTTTGATCAGCCATAAGTTAGCAACGGGAATCGCGTACATGTAGACGCAATGGCACAAGGTAACACCGAGGCTCCTCTATTGGAGAAAGTCTGTACTACTTCTCCACAATATGAGAAAAAATTAAGAGATCTCAGCAAATCAACTACGTGTCCACCCAGAATAGGTGACCATGCATAACAAAGATTATCATTGTGCCCGATCAGTGCAAATGTCAGAACATTTGAAGACTCTTGTGATGGAGATCTCCCTATAGCCTTTGGAAAATCCAAAGCACTTCCTTCAAGCAAAAACATTACAGGAGAAATGCTCTGCATAAGATAGTGCCTACACCGATTGAGGAACACCATTATATAGACATGATGGTTCACCAAACGGGCGGTTCAACATTAAATTTCAGCATTGAATACTGTATGGGAAACGAGGAGACGACAGCTCCCAAGGAAATTGCACAAACCACGTTCGTCCAATTAATGGCACTGCACGCAACCCCATCAATTGAGAGGGAGTAACCGATACTCAAACGTCTTGTAGCCTGCACTGTAGCACAACCGTGCAAGAAACCCTAGCCCTTCCGCTATGGGCCCATGGGCTCGGCCTACTATTTAAACAATATTCTACCACATGCCTGGCACGAGCACTAGAAATCCCGATCAACTTCGACACACGGATCGTACCTACGGATCTCTAGTTGATTTAAGTTAATTTTGTCCACACAATAGACCATGCTAGTGGACGTAGGTTCGCACGCTCTCTAGCAGGCAAAACCTCTCTCCAACAAGGTAAGCTTAGTCAGCCGAGGCTGATGATGATGGCTTCTGGTTCATCCCGACACCTAGTTCGTCTAGCGAGGATCACGTTTGGTGTCGATGACTCGCCAGGGATCATTGCCCCTTCGCGGTCAATGATCGCCGAACCCGATCAATTAAGCCTAGCAGGTGATGACTGGCAACGGAATCTTCTGATCAAAGCCCAAACCTGTAGCCCCCACTGTGCGAGCGTAGATGGTTTGAAAGGCGGGAGCCTAATTAGTCCCGAACTGATTCTGACAGGTCACCGCGGGACCACTGCTTTTCAGCCGCCGCCGAATTACCAACCCTGGACTTGTAGCCCCCACTACGCGAGTGTAGATAGTTTAGAAGGTGGGTAGTCTCGAACTGATTTCAACGGCTTGCCACGAGACCACTGCTCTTCAGGGTGGCCACCGAAAACCCCCAAATTTGTAGCTTGATGCGCACAGGTGCAGATGATTTGGAAGGTGGGAGCCTAGTTAGTCCCGAACTGATTCCGACGGCTTGACACGGGGTCACTGCTTTTCAGCTTACTCGCCGAACCTTTGCGTCTCAAACTTGGAGGCCCTGCTGCGCGGGTATAGATGGTTCGAAAGATGGAAGAGTAGTCAGTCCATGACTGATGTCAATGACTCACCACGAGACCATTGCTCTTCAGCATGGTCGCCAAATCCTTGTTACTCAAACCTGTAGTCCACTCTTTTCGGACATAGATGGTTCAGAAGATGGGAACCCCAAGCAGCTAGCCACGCTACCACCGCTTTTCTTCAAAACAGCTGCTGCAAAGATAAATCTCAACTCAGTCAGTGTCTTCACCCTTAAACGGGCTGGCATTCTATTATCACCAAAGGCCACTCACTCCAACACATAGATCGTCCAGCCAGCGCCCGGATAGATACTACATAGAATGTCAACCCGAGCTTACTACACCTTACTCGGTACAAACGTTCCAACACTTACAATCGGCTATCACAACTCACCTATGGTAGCAGCCACAGCCAAAAAATCAGACAAGCGAGATAAGCCTTCAGCAGCTTACCTTAGGGACAAGACATAGCTCGGGTAATGCAACCCTCGGCTAAACTGTCCGTGACATGCCCACTATTGGACATGACTATGCAACAGTGATTCTGGGTCATTCGCAACTCAAACGGTCAAGCTCTCAGAAGTAGACAAACCATTCAACTTCCTATTGATCCCACTAGCCTATGCCAAAGTAAGACGACCAGGCGAAACGAAAAACGCACAATAGGGACAACGAATACAAAACAAGTATAGAACACATTCAAGATAAAATTGTTTTCATTAACAAACGAAGCAAAATGGGTACAAGTATACAAAGTTTACTACTTATCAGGAGAAGGTACAGAAACAGAAGAGCTAAGCTTAACGGAGGAATGAGCAGGGGGTCGCGTCCATACGCGCCACTACCTGAGCATCATGTTCCAAATCGCCCTCTTCGTCTGACGACGCACAGGAAACAGATAAGTCTACATACATCATCTTCTTATATCGGCCAAGATCCCATTCCGGATGCTCCTCCTTTATCAGCGCTAGCAGCTCCAAACTTCCATGTACGACCCAACGGAACTCGCATTTGCCTTGTTCCTGCAGAAGTTTTTCCTCTCGTGCCTTTGCGTCAGCAAGTTCACGCTCCAACAGCTTCAACTTGCCAGCCAACGCATCAACTTGAGACTACTCTGTAGCAAAACTGCTCTTCACAGCACTGAGCTCATAAGTCTCTAATTCGAGCTGGTCATCGGCCTTACTTGCCTCCCAAGCACTGAACTCCACATCGAACTCTAATTGCTTCTTTCTGAGCAGCCCAGTCAGCCTCCTTCAGGGCATTCTCTTTAGCAAGAGACTGCAGTACAGAATGCGCCTCAAGCGCTGCTTACTGCGCGACCTCCATGTCTCGGCGAGTCAAATCCAACTCCTGTTTTAATTCGTCCCTCGTAGACACCGCTTCCGCTAGATCATGCTCAAAGGCTTCCAAACGAACCCTCTGAGTCTCAGCAACCACGACTGACCCCTTCGACCTCTTCTCTTCACCCAGCTTCATCAATCGCTCAATTTAATAAAGCGCGTTAGAGTACAGCGCTTGCATGTGCGATAAGACACGTTCCATGATGTACACCATCTCACGAGCTGCCTCGACTTTCATTCCAGTAATGGCCACCTGGCTCAAGTGAGACATACTCAACATAAGGTACTTTAAACCCTTATCCATACGCCCTTCTAGCGTATCATCCTTGGGTTTTGGAGCGTAATCTATCAGACAGCTATGACGACTACTTATATGCTTCCTCGAAGCATACTCCACATCAACCTCATGATGCTAGACCTAGGTGCTCATTTTTATTAAATCCGGTGCAAACAGGCTTATCTGTACATCCGGATGAAGCTCCTCTGGATCATGAATTACATTGGACCCTTCGCAGCCACCACTGTTCCCAGGCTCTCCTCCACAACTTTTCCCTTGTCACGAACAACCGACCCTTTAGTACGAGACAACTTAACAGGATTCGGAGGAATGGGAGGAAACAATTTATCCAAAGGACCCTCCACTACCTCAAGTTGTGGCCTAGAACGAGACGGTGAACAATGCAGACTACAAGGTGGGTCTCAGTGACTATGCTAGAACGACCAAGTGGCATACTAGGGCCTTGCCAAGGTACCCTTTTGAATTCAATAACCGATAAGTGGGATAAGAAAAGAGGAGTTGTTAGTCTACCTGAAGGCAAGGAAAAGGAAGAGTACATAGACTTATTGTGGTTGTCATCCATGGATATGAGGAGCACACAATGCGATGGTAAACAAGCAAAGAGCTTTTCCTCCGGTTGATTTGCCAGGTGACTGGATCTCTTTCGAGCCCGTTGCAGATCCCGAAAGCGATTTATCCAAAGAACCCTCCAACACCTAGAGCTGTGGCCTAGAACGAGACGGTGAACAATGTAGACTACAAGAGACTTGGCATGTGCCACCACGGCCACTATCGGACAACACACCAATGGGATGATCAAGCTCCAGAACCTCAGGCGGATCTTCACGGGAACCTTCTATCGAAATGATCCCACACAAATCGGCACAAGCATAGGTCTCCATTTCAACCCTCATAAACCGCTCACTCAAAGCTTTCACCTGCGCAGCACTGAGATTCGACATGTCGTTGAATACATCGTCCTCCGCCCTGATGGGTTGATCAGACTCGAGCTTTTCAATCAATGGAATGGGTCGTATGGAAGACAACTCAGTTCTAATGTGAGACCTCTTCGAACTCAGTTCTAATGAGCGACATATATTTTCAAGAGATGACTTAGTGAACCGATGTGATGGCCCACTAACTCGGGGGGAGTAGTTGATGATACACTAAAACAATCACATCCCTGAGCCATACACATGTCATGATGATCTCGAGGAATTACAGGCCCCGACGTCAGCCCAAGCAGTTCTAAGCCCGCCCAATGCAGTCATCCAAACAGATCCGAACTCTTACAGCTTGATAAGACCACACGGCTCACAGCTACCGTCAATACCTGTAAGCCCTATTAAGGCAAGCATTTCAAGGATCAACTTCGGACATGCATTTACAACAGCTCTCTACTTCCAGTTAGGAAGCAAATACCAGAGTACATTCCACGTAAGGAAACCTCCTTCTACGGATTGCTTTCGGATTCGAAACTATTTTTCGAATATCTAGAAGCACAAAGCTAACAGGGAAGTTCCCTCGTACAACATGATTCCTAATTAGAGAAGGATGTCCACGAAGATCTCCTTACTAGACTACGCCTTTGATGGCCTGGTAGAAACAGGACTCCTATGCTTTAAATAAGACATGAAGTTGGTAAGCTAAGGTACACTACAAATTCCCTGTTTACAACATTTCACCTTCCTCAGATCCCTGTCTGACTTTAGCATCGTAGTGCCATCGTCTACCACAACGGTGGTCCGTGGGTCACGTGTGTTACTTGTGTAAGTCAGCAAGACTGGGTCAAAGCAAGGAGCGGAAAATGACTGCATAAGTTTGTATCCTCCGGGGAATTTTTTGGCTCCTCCGGACATGCTGTTGAAGAAGTTGTCTTTTCTTAAAATTGTTGTAATGTCCTTCCCGGGATAGAAAAACACTTTTTTTTCTTGAAAAGTATTGTTTAGTTCTGTACTGTTGAGTTTTCTTTAGATGCTTTGTAGATTGTAGAATCTGTACTACTGGGCAGAATGCCTATTTTTGTAAGTCGAGTTGTATCGAAACTGACTATTTTTTGCTGTTATTGTTTATTGGTGAGCCATTCTGATCTGCATATTGATCGGTTGGCGGGTCATAGTTGTCGTGCATGAGAATGTCGAGGAGACATTGACTTCGTCGATCGTCGCCATCCGTGTGCGACGGACTAGGTGTTGAGCACCTGAAGCTGTCATCATTAGTTGTGGACTGATTGAGCTTACCTAGTAAGTTTGGCGATCATTGTCTGTTGGAGAGCAATAATCCATTGGTGAGTTTTCGTCATCAAGCGAGGGAGTGCTGACTAGATTTCAACTTCATCGCCCATCGTGGTCCGCGCACAATAGACTAGCCGTTGGGCATCACAAGCCATCGTCATTAGTTGCGAATAGACTAAGCTTACTTGGTAAGTTCGGTGATCATTGTTTGTTGGAGAGAAATGATCCATTCGTGAGTCATCGTCATCAGGCGTGTGAGCACTGACTAGACTCCCACTTCCTCGACCGTCGTTGCCCACATGCACCGAACTACGCATTGGGCACCAGAAGTCCCGTACTCAGTCACGAACTGACTAAGCTTACTTGATAAGTTCGGCAATCATTGTCTGTTGGAGAGCAATGGTCCCTTGGTGAGTCATCGTCATCAGGCGTGGATCCTTCTCTAATTAAGAGTCGTGTTGTGGAGGAAAGTATCATTGTTAACCGTTTCCTCCTAGATACGTGGAAGATAGTTCCCATTTTGAGAGTGATCTATAGGTAGAAGTCTCCTTATGTGACATATACTCTACGATTTGCTTCCTAGTTGGAAGGAAAGAGCGGATGTAATTGCCCGTCCGAAGATAATCCTCGAGATACTTGCCTTTAGTAGAGTTTATAGGTATTGAGGATAGTTGTGAGACACATGGGTCCAATGCGTCTCCTTATGTAACAATTCGGGTTCGTTAGGCTGACTGCATTGGGCAAGCTTAGAACCGCTTGGGCTGGATCAGTGTTGGGCTGACGCTAGGGCCTATCTTCCTCGAGAACATCATGACACGTGTATGATGTAGAGTTCGGACCGCTTTGGGGTATCATCAATTATTTATTTATTTATATTTTACCCGTAACGCTCCCCACATCACGCCACCGGGCGGGTTCGAATCATGATGTGTGATTTCATCCGTCACACCTCTACCAATTCAGCTAGTACACCTTTGGCTTCCCACGATTATTAGGACTCTCCCATCATTTACTTCTTTATCTAGGAGCTTTGTTTGACATCATATTTCTAATGTTAGAATATGTAGGGTTGCACTCAACATAGCCAAGCCAAAGTCTAAGATTGATTCACCTCTACAAGAAGGAAAATACAAGATTAGGGAAGTTAGAATAGGAAAGTTGGAATAATTAAATAAGTAAAGTCAGAAAAGAAAAGTTAGTGCCAGCCCTACATATTCTAACAACCAACGATGATGTCTTTGATTCAAAGGGCGTGAATGTGGCATTAGGATGCTTCATGTAAGTTAGAGGTGTGAAATAGCTACACCATCTCCTTCTTCATTGTGACTTTAATAGGGTTACCATGAATGTTTTGCATGAACAAACAATTACTAAAGGGGCACAGAGTTTGTGTTCTCTCATTCATTTTATTATTGTTTGGCTTTTTTGGCAATAAAGAAACAATTGGGCTTTCCTTTTCCATTTCCCTTTTATGATGTTTTCCTAGCTAAAGATGGAAAATTGATCAGATTTCTCTAGCTTAAAGGAGCTTCCCTTCCAAGATTTTACTGTAGATTCGGAACCATTTTTTGGTTCAAAAACCTCTTGTTGTTGTAAATTGAGGTCGTTTAGCTTTTGATGCAGTCGATTTTCGCTCCCTGCTTTGACCTTGACTTGCACAAGGAACGCACGTGAGCCATGGACCACCGTTGTACTTCTAAGAGTCGTGCCTAGAAGGGGAGTTTCACTGTTAGCCTTATACTCCTAGATACCTAGGAGATAGTTCCCAATACGAGAGTAGTTCATAGATAAAAGTCACCATGTGAGACACATACTCTGATATTTGCTTCCTAGTTGGAAGCAAAGCGTTGTTGTCTTGCCCGTCCGAAACAGATCCTCGAGATACTTGCCTTAGCAAGGCTTATGGGTATTGAGGATAGGTGTGAGACGCGTGGGCTTAGCAGCTTGTAATGATTTCGGGTTCGTCTGGTGGACTGCGTTGTGCAGGCTTGGAACCGCTTGGGCCGGATCAATGTTGGGCTGACGCTTCAGCCTATTATTTCTCGAGATCAACATGACATGTGTACAGTGCAGAAGAGGGACCGTTTTGGTGTATCATCAACTACTCTCCCTGAGTTAGTGGGGAGTTTAATCGGTCCACCAAATCTCAGAAAAGTAATTGTACTATCGTGATGATTGAACCCGAAGCATTGTTTCAAGCGGCGCTTAGCATTAATAAATACGAGACTGCTCAAGGAGAAGATGTACGGTTTATATTCTCTATAAATGGTCGTCGCTTCAAAGAGGATTTCTCCTGTTACTTTCTGCATTGTTCTTCTGTGCAATTTTGCTTTTGTAGTGCTAGATTTGCACTTTCTATCAATGGGAGATAATGTTGAACTTACTTCCAAGCAATTGTTGTCTTTTACCTTCTTCAAGCTTTTCGAAAATAGCCTAGTTGATGAAACTGAGTTAATTAGGCTTCAGAGTCTGTATCATATTCCAGGGCACTTGGAAGTTATCCCTGCACTCGTATACAGAGCTCTGTTCTGCCCCTCAGAGGTACATAAGGTTACACCCGGGCATGTTTGAATCTAGGCTCCAGTTTCCAGTGCCAGATGATGTTTGGCGCTTCTTCTTTTCTCTTTGCATGCCTCCCGCTCAACTGGTCCCGAGCAGGTTCAAGATTTTGATTGTGATCCATTTTTTAGCACACAATGTTGGCCTTCGTCTAACCCCGACGATAGTTCATCATCTGACCGTCACTCGGTTGGATTCCAGGGGCCTTTGCATACTAGATAATCCCTCTTGCTTGCGTCCAGTAGCAGATGATGTTGAGCCCTGGATGAAGTATTGGTTTCTGGCTTCAGTGATTCCTAGTATTTAAAGTTTGGAGGTCATCGAGTCCGCAAATACTTTTAGTTTGACCTCAGTAAGTTTCGTCGTTGCTATCTCAATTTCTCATTCCCGAATGCAATGCTGATTTGATATGTCATTCTTTTTCAGGGAATTTTGTGGTTCTGATTCTCATTGAGGAGGAAAAATGGATAGAAAAGGAGTTCATCAAACTCCCATTGATGTCTGTTGAGGAGGTCATAATGCTGGGTAATGTCGTGCGGAGCGGATTGCTACGATGCTTTCATGACGTTCTTGCTGAGCCAGGTTCACCGCCGGAAGAGGTTGTTGGCCATCATTCGAGGAAAAGGAACTTGGCCATGCCTAGTCCCATTAGGTTGGCGGAACTGGAAGCGAGCGTACCTCCTGTTGTTGTTCCGAAGTGGAGGCAACTTTCTATCCATGCTGTTTCTTTTTCCAAGCCTTTGTCCTTGCTAGAGAATGCGATAGTTGTTGCGAAACGCAGGTTGCCTATCTTTGTCTGGGAGGTCATTTCAGGGGATTGACGACTCTCGCTTGACATTGTTGTCTCAAAAGTTGAGGTGGAAGATGAGCGCATTGGACTAGGTGTAGACGTTGTGAGTCACCATGGGTTGGCGGCGAAGGATCGCGCTCTTGAGTCACATGGTCCCACTTGGCTGCATCCTGAATCTCGCAGAAAGGCTCTTGCTTTGGAGAAGGCTTTCGCCGACTTTCAGCTATCGTATTCAAAAACTCTCCACCAAATGCATTATATGACTAATTAGCTATAGAATTTATGTGCTGCTATGAACTTGGGGGTCGTGCAGGCCGCGATGTTTGTGTCTGAAGCAGAGTTCACAATCCTAAGGGCTCAATTGAGGTCGGCTGAATCCGATTTAGCTTCGACCCGTGCCGAGCTGGGACAAGCTTGTGCTGAGTTGGAACGCTTAGACGTTGCCGTGGACAAGTGGTCGTCCGATCTGCAGGCCTAGGTTGCTGAAAAGAAGCGGGCGAAAACAGAGTGGGCCGTTACACGACGACAGCTTGAGTCCAAGGTCTCTTAGGAGCTTTGTTGTGTCAGCGAGGCAGAACGTTTACTGTTAAAGAAGCGTTCGCACTATGCTGCTTTGGTAGGCACAGTGGATTTCACCATTTCGAGACAAAGGCCACAAATCTCATCAAAGGTTATCCAGGGCAGGATGGAGCTTTTGGAGCTCATCAGAAAAGAACACCCTAGCATCGACCTTGACTTTTGCAACCATTGTGCAAGAGGAAAGTTCTGGCCTTGTGGGACTGGCTCTGAGGAAATCGTTTTGCCCCTTGTTACTTTCAGATAGTTGTAACGTCCTTCTAAGGACAAAGACAGACATAAAGTTCTTAATGAAAGCCATGTTTTTTTTTCCTTTTGTCTTGTATTGTCGCGTTGTCGTGTCTTCTTTAAAAGTTTTGTAGACTGTTGAATTCGTACTTTCGGGCCATGGAATTTTTTGGTAAATCATCCGTGTGTGTTAGCTGAGTCGTGTCGTAATTGACCATTTATAGCTACTCTCGCTCATGGGTGAGCTACTGTGGTCCCTGACGAGCTGCCCTATGAGCCACAGTACCACCGAACACGCGTTTAACGACCGTTGTCCGTGTATTACGGACTGGGCGTTGGGGTGCTCCAAAGGTCGTCACGTTTCAGAGAGTAATGACCCCTCAGCGAGTCGTTGTCATCAGATGTACAAACGCAGACTAGGAATTCGGCACCAGAAGTCGTCGTTGTCAATCGCGAACTAACTAAGCTTACCTAGTGAATTTCACGATCATTGTTTGTTGGAGAGCAATGATCCCTTGGCATGTCGTCCTCATCAGGTGTATGAGTGTTGACTAAACTCCCACTGCCTTGGCCATCATCGTCCGTGCGGAGCGGACTAGGCGTTGGACACCAGAAGTCGTCGTCAGCAGTCATGAAATGACTAAGCTTACCTGGTAAGTTCGGTGATCATTGTCTGTTGGAGAGCAAAGATCCCTTGGTCGTCATCGGGCATATGAGCACTAACTAGACACCCATTTCCTCGGTCGTCATCGTCCGCGCATAGCGTACTAGGCGTTGGCACCAAAAGCCATCGTCATCAGTTGCAAACTGACTAAGCTTACCTGATTAGTTCGGCGATCATTGTCTGTTAGAGAGCAATGATCCCTTAGCGAGTCATCGCCATCAGGCGTATGAGCGCTGACTAGACTTTCACTTCCTCGATCGTTGTCATCCGTGCGCAGCGAACTAGGCGTTGGGCACCAGAAGCCATTGTCATCAATCACAAACTAATTAAGCTTACCTGGTAAGTTCGGCGATCATTGTCTGGTTGAGCGCAATGATCCCTTGGCGAGTCATCATCATCAGGCGTATGAGCATTGACTAGAATCCCACTTCATCGGCCGTCGTTGTCCATGCGCAGCGGACTAGGCGTTGGGCACTAGAAGTCATCGTCATCAGTCGCGAACTGACTAAGCTTACCTGGTAAGTTTAGCAATCATTGTCTGTTGGAGAGCAATGATCATTTGGCAAGTCATCGTCACCGGGTGTATGAGTGTTGACTAGACTCCCACTTCCTCGGATATCGTCGTTTGCGCGTAGTGGACTAGGCGTTGGGCACCAGAAGCCATCGTCATCAGTCGCGAATTGATTAGGCTTACCTAGTAAGTTTGGAGATCATTGTCTGTTGGAAGACATTGATCCCTTGGCGAGTCATCGTCATCGGGCGTAGCGCTGAATAAACTCTCACTTCCTCGGCCGTCGTCGTCCGTGCGCAGCGGACTAGGCATTAGGTGTAATCCCTCGAGTCTGGTCATGGCAGGGATGATCGGAGGTCGATTTGGTCGTAACGGACAACAGTGGAAGTTTAGTAAAAGCAAATATTTTTATTTGACAATATTTTTTAGATGTTCTACATTCTACGGTCGTTTAAGTCCCTTGCCGTTTAAGTCTTCCAACCAGTACGTCCCCGGCTTGTTGACTTGGTTACTCTGTAGGGTCCTTCCCAGTTTGGTTTCAGCTTTCCCATACCAACTTCTATGGTGATTTGCTAGGTCTTCCTAAGTACCCACTCTATCAATATGAATTCGCGTGGCTTGGCCTTCTTGTTGTAGTATTGCACTATTTATTGCTGGTAGGAAGCTATCTTATTGGAGGCTAGATCCTGTTTTTCTTCGAGGAGGTCCAGTCAAACACGCAAGGCTTCGTCGTTACAATCTGGTTTGAACTCTTTCGTTCGGAAGGTTGGCACTTTGAGTGCTACTGGAACCATGGCTTCTAACCCGTATGCCAGGGCAAAGGGTGTTTCTTCGGTAGGGATTCTTTTTGTTGTCCGATATGCCCAGAGTATTCCCAGTAGCTTTGGAACCAATTTCTTTTTAGATGTGTCAAGCTTCCTTTTGATCGCCTCCAGGATTGTTCGATTGGTAACCTCCATTTGGTCGTTAGCTTAGGGGTGCCCTAGCGATGAGAAATGGTGATTGGTGTTCAAACTTTTGCATAGTTTTTTTAACCTTGATTCCCTCGAACTTACTTCTATTTTCGCTGACCAATACTCTGGGGATGCCAAATCTACAGATGATGGTTGTCCATATGAATTTTTCTATTTGGACCTGCCCTATTTGGATAGGGGCTAGGCTTCGACCCACTTAGTGAATTAGTTGACAGTCACAAAAGGAACCTTTTAGCGGCTGAAATTGGGAGTGGTCCGATGATGTCCATCCCCCATTGCGTGAATGGCCACGGACTTGTCATCGGCGTCAGTGGCTAGGCGTGCATGTGTGTGTATGGCGGGAACCTCTGACATTTGTCGCACTCGCGGACAATATCTTTGGCATCTCGTTGCATTGTTGGCCAATAATATCCTAGGGTTAAAGCTTTGTGGGCCAGGGTTTTCCCACTTGGATGATTTTGGCATATACCGTCGTTGATCCTTCCCAGGACTTGACTTGCCTCCAGAGGTGACAGACATCGGAGTAGGGGTCCTGTCACTGATCTTCTGTATAACTTGTCGTTTAGGAGAGTGTATCTCGCTGCTCTATTCTTGAGTCTTCTAGCTTCGACTTTCTCGGTCGGTAAGGCTCCGATTACGATGTATCCGAGGATCAGAGTCATCCAATTTTGGGATGCGCCTGTAGCGCAAACATCTCTAGATTTTTTTTCATCAAGGCTTGATCGCTCTTGATATTAATGTGACCGCTTGAGATTTCGGCTGAGGCTGAGGCTTCTCTAGCTAGCGCGTCAGCTTTTATTGTCGTCTCGAGGGCATTGTACGAGCTCACACCTCTTGAAACCACTTATTGCGCGAAGTACCTTTTCACGGTAGGCTATTATGCAGGGGTCCTTGCTATTGAAATCTCCTTTGACCTGGTTGACTACCAGTCTTGAGTCGTTGTATGCCCATAGGTGACCTATCCCGATCCCCAGGGCTAGCTTTAGGCCAGATAGGAGGGCCTCGTATTCGACCTCGTTGTTTAAAACGGGAAAGTCGAACGACTTTTTCAAGGGTGAAGCCGCTTGGAAAGTGGAGTGTGATCCCAGCTCTGTTTGCTTTCCCTGTCGATGATCCATTGCACCACAAGGTCCACTCCTGGATGCTTATGTCAAACTCGGCGATGAAGTACGCCAGTGTTTGGCCTTTGATGGCGGTTCTTGGAGCATAGCTTATGTCAAACTGCCCGAGTTCTACTGACCATTTCACCATCCTAATGGATAACTCTGGTTTATGTAGTTTTGAGCGTACCGGGTGCTTGGTTAGAACTGTTATAGAGTGGGCCTAAAAATAGGGCCTCAGTTTCCTCGAGGATACAACCAGTGCCAGGGCTAACTTCTCCAGGTCTAGGTAGTTTGCCTCCATTTCCATGAAGGTTTTACCGGTGTAATACACTGGTCTCTGGGTTCCCCGATCATCTCGTATGAGGGCTGAGCTAACAACGTGCTTGGAAACAAACAAGTATAAGTAGAGTGTTTCCCCCGTCGCCGATTTTGAGAGTAGTTTTGGACTCCCCACGTATGCTTTCAGGCTTTAGAAGGCTTGTTCGTACTCTTCATCCCACGAGAATCATTTGCTTCCTCTTAGTATTTTAAAAACAGGAAGGCATTTGTCGGATGATTTAGATATAAACATGTTGAATGTTGCAACCCTCCCAGTTAGGCTTTGAACATCTCTGATGTTGGCGGGGGCTTTCATTTCGAGAAGGGCCTGAATCTGTTTTGGACCGGCTTCGATTCCCTTTTTGTTCACTATATAGCCTAGGAATTTTCTAGACTCAACTCCGAATGTACACGTCTGTGGGTTGAGTTTCATCTAGAATTTCCTGAGCTAGTTTAATGCTTCAATGAGGTCTCCCATGTGGTCGAGGCTACGGAGGCTCTTTACCAACATATCATTGATATATATCTCCATATTCCTGCCAAATTGTTGTTTAAACATTCGGTTTACCAGTCGTTGGTACTTAGCACCTGCGTTCTTTAAGCTGAATGACTTCACTTTGAAATAGTATATCCCTTTCTCAGTTATGAAAGAGGTATTTTCTTGATCAGGGGGTGCATTAACATTTGATTGTAGCCTAAGTAGGCATCCATGAAGCTTAGTAGGTTGTGTCTGGATGTGGCGTCCACGATCTGATCAATGCGGGGGAGTGAAAAGTTGTCCTTCGGGCAGACTTTGTTCAGGTCCGTGTAGTCTACACATAGTATCCATTTCCCCCTTTTCATTTTTACCAAAACAGTGTTTGCCAGCCAGTCTGGGTATCATGCTTCCTTGATCATGTTCGCGTTGAGTAACCGTTGCACCTCCTCATTTATGATTGCGTTTCTCTTGAGCATCACGAGACTTTTCTTCTGTCGTATGGTTTTCCTTAGGGGGTCCACCTCTCGGCTATGTGTGATTATTGACAGGTCGATTCCTACCACGTCTCGCATGGCCAAGCGAAGACGTCATGGTTTCGTTATAGCAGCTTTGTGAGTGGTTCCGCCAAATCTTTGCTCAAGCGAGAACCTATCCGGATAGCCCTGTTGTTGAGAAGGCTATCGAGATAGACTTTGATGGTTTCTTCCTCCGGTTGGTCGGCATTGGGACTGTTTGAGACTTACAGGAGCTTCGTCATCTGGGATAGGTTGCTCTCCCTCGGCTTCTCGGGTGAAATTGAGAGACATCTTGGTCACGGGGCCAGCTGTTAACTAAGAATAGCTCGGTAGCAGTGTCGTCATGCACTAGCATTCTCTAGCAATCACCTGGTTGCCTCTTAACGTACCAACTTTTGGTATATTGGATACTTGATGCATTGGTGTAGAGCGGACACTATTGCTCTCATTTGGTGTATCCAAGGTCTCCCCAGGACTACATTATATGCTGAAGGTGCGTCGATTACTATGAACTCTTGAAATAAAGTTTATTTAGTCAGCTTCTCTCCTGCTACGACTGTCAGTTGTATATTTCCCACCGAAAAGTGTTTTTCGCTGCTGAAATCGATCATCGGACGGTTATCTGGGGTTCGTGCTTTTTCCTTTAATTGCATGCTGCAGAACATGCGGAGAAATAAGACATTCAATGAGCTTCCAGTGTCCACCAAGGATCTCCTTACTTCCCAGCTTGCTAGGGAGATCGTTATTACCAGGGCGTCATTATGTGGGAGTTGGATGCCTCAGAGTTCTTCGTCTGTAAAGGCTAATGGCATGGGGTAGTCATGCCTTTGGGCGTGCGGTGTTAGTTGTTCGCCACTTATTGCTTGGACCCTCATATCTCTGAGAGCCCTTTTCCTAGACCTATTCAATAGTTCAGACTTGGAGTGGGCCCCATGAAGCACGTATATTGCGGCTGTCGATTATCCTTTTTCCCTTTTGTCAAGGAACTCCTCCCTGGGCCCGGCTTTACTTTTGATTGTACGTTCTTCCTTTAGGGCAATGTAGCTCTATGCTTCCTTCGCCAGGTCCGCCATATTTGCTGGGGGGTCCAGAGTTAGGAAGTTGTAGAACTTACCTTTCCTCAGACCGTCAATGAAGGCCAAGACGGCCATCGTGTCATTGCACACGTTGACGAAAGTTAGCTCACTGTTGAAGCGCGTCAGGTACGTCTTCAGTGTCTCGTCAGGATTTTGTTTCATCGACTTGAACATCTTCATCATTAGTAGGATTTGTTGTATAAAAAGTGATCTTGAATTTGTTTTGGAGTCCATCATTGCTGTTGTTGTTCTGGGAGCGTGAACTTGCAGTCTGTGCGTTGCTTGCACCGTCAAAAGCTATGCGTTGCTTGTTCTTCATTGTTGCGTGATCTGGTGGTCACCATCTTTTTGTATTTGAAAGAGAGATGACTAGTGAAAGGTTAGAAACTTTGTCATTCCCCACGGACAACGCCAAACTGATGCAGTCAATTTTTGCTTCGTGCCTTGACCTTGACCTGCGAATGTGCTGACCTGCATAAGAAACACATGTAAGCCACGAACCACCGTTGTGGTGGCCAATGACACTCCGATGCTAAAGTCAGACAGGGATCGGAGGAAGGCGTAATATATTAAACAAGGAATTTGTAGCGTACCTTAGCTTACAAACCTCATGTCTTATTTATAGTGCAAGAGTTCTGGTTCGACCAGGCCATCGATGACATAGTTTAGGGAAGAAAATCTTCGTGGAGATCCTTCTATAATTAGGAGTCGTGCCCAAAAGGGGAGTTTCGATGTTAGCCTTGTGTTCCTAGATACGCGGGAGATAGTTCTTGTTCCGAGAGTAGTTCATAGATAGAAGTCTCCATGTGAGACACATACTCTAATATTTGCTTCCTAGTTGGAAGGAAAACGCTGCTATATTGTCCGCCCGGAGCTGATCCTCGAGATATTTGCCTTAACAGGACTTATGGGTATTGAGGATAGTTGTGAGACATGTGGGCTTAGCAGGCTATAATGATTTCGGGTCCGTCTGGCGGATTGCATTGTGCGGGCTTGGAACCGCTTGGGCCAGATCAGTATTGGGCTAACGCTTGGGCCTACTGTTTCTGAAGATCACCATGACACGTGTATAATGCATAAGAGGGACCATTTTGGTGTATCATCAACTTTGTTTTCCCTTTCATTTCTCAATAAAACGTCAAATCTTTTGTTGATACCCAACCCTTCTGAGGTTAAAAGTGCACAAAGTGTGCAAGAGTTTGAGGCTTATCTATAATATGTAACCATGTTTGAGGGACCTGGTGAAATTAAGGTTCGATAACATTGTTACATTTTTATCCCGGTGTGATCAACATTGTTATCGAACCTCAAATTTGAGGGACCTTGGAATTCGACCCTCATATTGTTACATTTTTATCCCAGTATCATTTCCAAGGTCCCTCAAATTCGACCCTCATATTTGTACTCCCTCAAATATGTCGATAACATGTTTATAGTCCGGTATGATTTCGACCCATTTCAAACCTTGGATAATTGGTTTCTACCATTTTTATCCCGGTTTCGGTCTCAGCCCCGAACTGGTTGGAACCGGTTCCACAAATTCAGTCTCAGTCCATCCTGGACTGTTCCAGTTACTGTAGCATAGTAATGAATACCCCGCTTCAACCTCCCAAAATCTCTCTACCTTCTCTCTTTCTATCTTTTTGTCTTTCCCTTCTGGAACTCTCTCGCCTCATCAAGCAAGTTGGTTTCTATGTTGGGGTTGTTTTGGTTTCACCAAAGTTTCCTCCTTTATAATCTTTTTCCTCTCAGGGTATCTTGATTTTGAGTTTTTCAACTTTGGGGTAAGATTTTGCAAAAAAGTTGAAGAGGATAAAAAGGTTTCTCCTTTTTATGTGTACGAGGAGGTGGATGCACAAACCAAATCGTCAGAGGTGGAAGTGGGAGTACAACGAGTTGCTCATGGTAAGTTTATTGGTCTTTTTTTTATATGTATATTTTGTTGGGGGTTCTTTGTTTTTGTGGTATAGTTTGAAAGTTTAGAAATTTTGGTTAATTTGCATGAGATCTAATATTGGCTTTGTAGATTCCATATTTTCTTCAACTTCGATTTCATGGATTTGGTTTTTGTTCATGAAGAAAGTTATGTTTTTAATGAGTTATGTTGATTTGGGTGTAAATGGCTTGGTTCCGTCCCAAATCGTCCCAGTTCTACCCAAAAACTTCCTCTATCATGGACTGTTATGTCCCATTTCACAAGATTGAGAGAGGGACAAACCTAATCCAGGACTGTGCACCCCTACAATTTCCAACTGAAAAGAGATGTTACATAATCTAGCAAGATTTTCTTTATCCATATTGTATAGAAATAGTTAACTAATATCAATTGGTATTTTCCCACTGAAAAAATATATGAAAAACTTTAAATGATATCAAATTGGAAATAAAGACTATAATGATATCTTAGTAATATATGTAGTATAAACTTTTAAATTTATATTGCAGATGTTTGGTATATTCTAAAGATCTGCCTTTTTGTAAAGATTTTCATCCCAACCACCATGTCACAAATACCACCCATAGCATTGCACCACACCGCACTACATCCCCACCAACATAGCACAACCACCGCCGCCACCACTATCCTCATAACCATCTCCCCACCACCATCACAACCACCACCATAATCATAGCACACAACAACCACCACCACATTAGTGCGACAACTGTTAACACCACCATGCAACAACTAACGCCACCACCACCACAACCATTGTAACCATCAATATACCATATCTATTACGACAACCGCCATCATTGCTAACACCTTCACGACTGCCACCACCGCCATACCCAAATCACAACCATTGCCACCACCACTGTTACTGTCACCATACCATTTCCATTGCCAAAAAAAATCATTTCAACCGCCTTCACCTTCTTTACTACCAACACCATACCACAACCACCGCTACCATCACACCATCGTTCTTACTACCACTTTAACTACGAAGCAAACCACATTATCTCCATCGTGGCTACCACAATGTGCTCATGCAATAAAAATATTTGATGAATACAAATTTTTGATTACTGAATATTATTTTCCTTGAAATAACCAAACAACATGAAAGTTTTATAGGAAAATAAAAATTTTAGAATTTTTTTTCCAGAATCTTGTTTTCCTTTAATATTTATTTTTCTTGAAACAAATGGAGCCACAGATATGAAACCAGAGTGATTGAGTAACACAATGTCATCATTCTGTTCTTAAAATAGAAGGAGAAAACTAGTAATGCACATATAAATCTATATAATCAAGCAAGTAGGTTTTTGTTTGTGTTGGAGACAAAGATAACATTTTTTTGCTACTCCCAATACCTGATTGTTTTAGTTTCCCCTTATTTCTCATCACTTTCCTTGTTTTTGGCTTCAATGGCAATTGTCGTCACTGAAGCTTCGTCGAAATCTTGTACCTTGAACAAACGCAACTCTTTGCGAAAATACTTCTACAAGCTAGCCGAAGCTTCATGAAAAGTTCATGGTCATCCAAGTCCAGTTTCAACACCATAACCTGATTTGGGAAATCGGTCCCGTAATCCTGCATCGACTTTCCAAAACTCTATTTCAAATGATGCCAACTAAACCATTGTTCCTCCTCAAACCCAATAGGGTATAATTTCTTTCGAATGCACGCTTAAACTTTTTTCACGTCATAGTTGAAGTGTCGTTTCGTATCGGATACGCCTTCTACCATATAACAACATGCTTGTTCAACTTTAATACGAAAATTTTGATATGTTAGTGATTATTATACTAATAGATTGTATAATAAGTATTCTACTTATCAGTTCAATTATCTAACTTCTCAACATTGATATTACTTCACTACGCCATAATTGCTCATTTATAGCAGTTGATTGTAGTGTTTTTATACTTGTGTTATGAAAAGTCCAAGTTTTAATGACATTACAATATGAAAACACTACGAAAAATGTAGTGGGACATTAAAAAAAAAAAAACCCGCTCCATTTGGCTTTAAAACTTTTACAAAACCGCTCGCTCTAATGAAAAGGCAAAAGATCTTCCTCTCGCTCTTGTTGTTGCCTTAATTTTCTTTCACTTAGGAATACAAGCGAGAGAGAGATCTAGGGAGGGAGAGATCAAGGTAGGGAGATTGAAAGACAAAGAGAGATCGAGAGAGAAGCGAAATAGAGAAAGATGACACAGGGGGAGAAGGAATACGCAGGAAGAAAAAAAAAATAAAGAAGATAGGAGAAGTAGATAAGGAAAAAAAGGAGAAGAATAAAAAGAAGACTACATTGAGAAGAGTTTGTGCTCTGTGGCTTGGATGAAAATGGATCAACAATTACTTCCCCATGTTTTTCTATACTCTTCTTCTTCTGCAGTTGGTTTTTCTAAACATAGTGGCCAACAGTTGCCACCAAGTAACAAGTCTGCTAATGCGATATGTATGATTTGTTGCAAATGGACAGCTGGATATCTGATTTTGGAGGTATGTGTACCTGTATCTTTATAAGTGTATTTGTTTCATATTAATCCATTCGTTCATATTTTACGGAAATTTGAAGAAAATAAACATTTCTTTCAAAGAAATTTAAAGTGTGTGTTTTTATTTGGTTTTGGTGGGTTTTTGAGGTGTAGACGGTCAATTTCGCTGATTTGTATTCCGGCAGATTACAACACTCAAGACTATTAGATAAAATTTACAGCAATTTCATCGATGCACTTCCAGTGATGAGGATTTTGGTTAATGGGGCTTGAGTTTTTTGTTGGTGTTTTTTTTGTCAACGTAGATAAGGTGTTTGATTTGATGTCAATGTGTGTTTTACGTGAAGTACTGTTCTGAAAACAACAAGCGTCTCATTCATTTCACTTTCCCAAAAAAAAGTGTCTCATTCATTTTTCCACTTTGAGGTATATGGGAAAACAATTAGGAACTTTCTTTATAGGACCGGGGGGGGGGGTTCATGCGCACAAAGCGCAGGAGGAGGTCATGCACACGTATTGCAGCCGTTAGATCTGATGGACTGCTCAGATCGATGGATTTCAAAAGAAAATATTTCATTAACACAAAGTTTTGGCAGGGGAATTTCAAAAGAAAATTTTCATTAGCACAAAATTTCATCTCCCATCTTCCCCCTCGATCCGCTCTGAGATCGCATCTCCCTTCAAGCCAGCGAAGAAGCAAGAAAGAGTATCTTATTCTCTCCTTCACACATCCCTCGGTTTCTTCTCCATCTTCTTTGTTTGTGGTGTTTGCGTGTTTTTGTTTTTCGGTGGTTCAGGAGAGAGACGGAGCTCCAGATTCTATCTTTGCCCAACCAAGAGTTAGTAAAATGCTACATGCTTAAAAATTTGTCAGAGTTTAAATGCTACATGCTTAAAAATTTGTGTTTGCAGCTAATGCATTGAAATAGTTTCTATGTTTTTGCAAGTGTATATGCAACTAATGCATTGAAATTAACTTGCAACTCTGATGGTAGTAAAAGTATGGACAAAAAATACATTATGAACTACAGAAGGTGCCCATGGATAGACAACAAAGTTGGTTGTCTTCAAAAAGCTTAATTGGAGCCAACTTAAAATGATATCTCAGAACAATAACAACATTTATCAGTGGAATTCTATGTTTTATAGCAAAAAGGGTTACAAAATGTGCGTAAACACAAACAGAACGTGTTGTATGCATCCTCACCCATGTGTAGCTATGCTATTCACCATGGCCATGAATCATCAGGAGAATGTTGAAGTAGGAAGTTGTTAATGAGACGTGAATAATCATCATGGCCAGATATAAACTCATCTCCATCCTTGTCAAGTACAACATACAACAAATGCATATCCACTTCTTCCTCTATACCTTCTTCATCATTTGTTTGAACTCATCAAAACTAACCATACCATCTCCATCCAAATCCACATTCTTTATCATCTCCTTGGAGTCCTCAATCCTTATCCCTTGCTTAAGGCCCAAGGATGATAAAACTAAAACCAACTCTTCGACATTTATCAACTCATCTCCATCCTTGTCAAATACACCAAATGCAGATCCACTTCTTCCTCTATACCTTCTTCCCCATCTTTGGTTCCTACATCTTGTCTCCCCATGGTTTCATACAACTAGAAGAACTCATCAGAATCAATCAATCAATCCATCACCATTAGAGTCCAACCTTTCTACCATACTACCATAAATAAACCAAAAAAATACTCACAGTCTGAAGCTTGATAGTCTTCCCAGCAGCCTGGATCGATGTCGAAGGAAGAGACAATGATAGTGGGTGTAGCTTCTTCTTCAGGTCCTGTTTCCCGCCAAAATTTGAGATAATGTGTTTCCAAAAATTTCATTTTCCATTTGTTAAAAATTATGAAATAAAACCCTTTTCACATCCATCAATCTGAGCCGTCCATCTGATCCGACGGGCCAGATCATTGTGCAGGAGCCCCTCTTGTGCTTTGTGCGCATGAGCCCCCCCCCCCCTCGGGGTCCTTCTTTATAAGGATCATCCATTGCACCAGTAATGCCATTATCGATGTCTTTTTCTTGAAATTCGACATCTTTAATATTTGTTTAGATGTTTTTATGTCTAATGTTTCGAAATGGTTGATTTGGAATGGTGAAAAAGGTAATGCCATCTCATATAGTCTGGCACAGTATACTTGTTACCGAGCTAAAGATTTTGGAAGTAGGATTGTTAAAAGGTTTAAATGGTTGCTCTTTTTTGGAATTTTGAAATATTGTTGATCTAAAACCCTTGGTGGTTTGGAACATTTCTCATAATTGATGGAATTCAGAAGTGATTTCATCCATTGGATGTTTTGCTATAGTCCTATGTCATTTACTTAACCTTTTTATTTGTGTGTCACTTATTGACATGATCCAGAGTTCCATGTTCTCAACGAAGATGTCTTTCCATTCATTTTTGGATTTATTGAGAAGCAGAGGTGCACTACAAGAAAATTGTATTTTAGCGACGGTCGCCAAAGGCATACAGCGACGGTTATGACCGCCGCTACATAATACAGCGACGGTTAAGCAACCACCACTAATAAAGGCATCACTAGGGTGTTCAGTGACGGTTTTCAACAACCGCTGGCATAACTGTCGCTAATTAACATATAGCGACGGTTGTCAACAACCGCTGACAAAACCGTCGTTGAATAGCATATAGCGACGGTTATAGCCGTCGGCAAAACCTACTTAACCATATTTTTTCCTGGTTTGTAGCGGCGGTTTCCATGAGCACATTGCGACGGGTTTAACCGCAGCCAAAATCGACGAACACATTGCGACGGTTGCACCTGCTGCTAATTCCCTTTGATAATCTATTTTTTTTACCCAAAAAACCACATTTTTCAACCTTTAGTACTTTCTTTTCATAGGGTGCAATCTATCCAACACTAGGCTCAAATAAAAAATTAAATATAAATGACACTATACTCAGTTGATACCATCATCATACATGAAGAATGACCTTAATTTCATTTCAAAATCAATATTACATGATCCAGGGGGAAACTACAAATTAAATTATTACATATTGTCAATGCTCACATCTAACAACCAAAACCGAAGTTGTACAATGGCTAAATAGTTAGCTTAAAATAAACTAAAGTATGAAATGCTTCACATGCTTTGGTGCTCATCACTTATCATGCTCTCCCTACATTGAGGAATCACAAAAAAAATATGAGAACATTTCACCACAAAACTAAAACAAAAGAATCCAAGAACAATGAATTGAAAATAAGATCATATTTCAATTCTCTATGCCCCATATGGCCATATTATCATTTGGTTAAACATTGTCTAAGAGCTATAGCATTCACAATTGAACTGGAGGCTATTTTATTGATAAAATCCAGAACTAGAACTGTTGATAATGGAAAAGGTGAACATGGCTGCAAAGGAAAGTATTGCCTCCGTCCAACAACATGAACGTACTTTTAAATTTACGAAACATATACCTTTAAGCGTCTCCATTTTGAATTAGACCATATGTAAGGGTACAGATCACTTCTGCCAGTTATTATTCCACTGCGTCTATAAAAACATCTATAGCGGTTATTACAGGCAGAGTAACATTACCTTGGTATGGTATTCAAGACAATACCTTGGACTGTTGAAAATGTGAAATGTGTTCTTGGTCGATATTGCATTAGCCACTGGAGAAAGAACATTGAGATGTGTGTTCTGCGACTAAGAACTGAATTAGGAATGGTGTTTCTAGGCTGCTCAACTATTCTGACCCCAATCTCAATTTTCCATCTTTACCCCTACAAAACCACCACATAAGCTTGGAGGCAATTTTATATCACTAGATAACAAAATGCGTGGAATTCAAGTCTGAGTCTGCATACCTCAAAAGAGCACTGCATCCCCTGCATTTAGATTCTTTTGGCTAACAAAAAAACTCCATCCCGTAGTAAGTAGATGGCGGCGTGGCTAACCTGAAAAGCACATACTGAGTTATGTTATTTTCCTATTCTTTGTCAGTTAATTTTTTTCGCCTTGACCCTTCAAATAGATTGCAGTAAACAAACTTACATTAAATGTATCTCTGTAAATATGCCTAAACCTCCATTGAACTCCATGAAGATCCTTTGCCATGAGTTCTTGTAAGGGCCTCCGCTGCGAATAGTCCTGCAGTACATGTAAGTGAGCTTTAATATTAGTAAGCCAACAGTTTATCTGCTAAAATTGTGAGAAAGTAATGTAATATAACCAAGGGTCGGAAGCAATCCTTTGCAGCTCTACGCGGAACCGAAAAACCACCATGAGTACTAGTATCAGATGCAGTTAACGTTTTACAGAACATTCCCCCTTCTTCTTCCGTTCCTACCTCCTCATTACTTACCCCTAAATTTTTTTTATTCCAACTATACAAAAACCATAAATAAGAACTACCACTTGTTGAAACTAAACTAATTCATGGAAGTAATTAACTCCAGCTGATACACTAAATCCAGAGTACAAGCCATGATCTTCTACAGTAAATAGGCATGGGTCCAATTAAGTCTCTCCTTTTTTTTTTGGACTTCATCAGTACAGATGGTCTAGGAATGGAAATCAATATGAAAAATGAAAGAACATATATACCTCTGGTTGAAGCAAGAGGGTCAATTGTGTGTAAACCTCATCATTCTCTTTGTTAGCCTAGTTCCACATAGAGGGGGGGAAACTTGTCAAGTAATTGAATCATGGACCAAGATGAGAAAAATAGAAATTTAGTCAAAGAAAATCAATAAAAAGAGGAAACCCATTACTTACAAGACATTTACAACCTACAGAAGATCTGGGGTTGGAGATCAAAATTGGCCATCTCCAAACATGGAAATGATGAAGATGAGGCAGCCTGCTCAAGGTGTCCTTGTGGGAAGTAGAAACCAATACTTCCCTTTTTAGCAAGGAGGTGAGAGGACCAGCACAAGCATGCCATAGCTCACAGTGACGAAGAAGACATATGTGAAACATTCGTAGTTAAACAACAAGAAGATGGTGACAAAGAACCCCAACCACTACCACTCCCACCATCACCACCACTACCATAAGAATTCCCACTCTTGTCCCCCTCTCTCACTACGTGGTTAAGATCAATTTTCATAAGCCAATGACAACCCCCATCCCCTCCCGCTTCGAATTTGAGAATAGAACATCAAAAAAAGAACGAGAGTTGATGAAGAAGTGAAGAACTCACCTGAAGAAGACGCACGCAGGAAACGGCGGTGGCTGAAGCAGGCGGAGGCGACAGGTGAGTGGGAATAAGAGGCGGAGTCTTAAGAGAGGAACTGAGATCTTCTTTCTCTCTTCTTTTCTGAGACCTAAATTTTGTTTTGGGGGTTGGAGGTGGTGGGTCAGATTCTGATCTGGTTTCGGATGATCTTTCCAATCAAAAAAGCCGAAAATATTCAAAAACAGTGGTAAAAACAATGGTGGGAGGTGGTGTGTGGTGGATGAGCAGAGGAGGGGAGTAGGGATCGAGAAAATAAGGGCTAGGGTTTTAAGGTCCCTTTTTTCACATTTGGTTAAACACTGATTTTTTTATTTATAACGGCAGTTATAACCATCACAATTAACAATTACCGTCGTTAGATAAATTTATTCTGGGACGGTTGAACATCTGCCGTTGAGTTAAGTATTTAACAGCGGTTTTTTTAAAACGTCGCTTAATTGCCAATTTCTTGTAGTGGTGGTCATATGCATGTGCAAAATAATTAATTGGAAGGCTGATTTATGGTGGGTTTACAATTGAGTTTCATATGCATGTGCATGAATTATGGTTTTCTCTTGGGCTGCAAGTGTACAACATCTGCGGGTTTGGTTGAGCTAGCCCAGCCTGAAATCTGAAGTCTTCATCAACCCAAATGGTGTACAATATAAGCTGGTGAAGGAGCTTCATATGAAGGGAAGGACGATAGAAGAGATGGCTGAGTATTTGAAATGAGCTGCCCTGCTTCCCAACATTATTCAAGCTCGTGCTCTTGCTCTTGGGTATATGTTCTTCTCTATAGTTTCCATATTTTGTTTGGTGTAAAGATTGATTCTTCTTCTTCTCCTCATGGTTGTAATCTATGCCTCTAACATGTGCAAGGTAAGTTGTTCAGTTACATCTCGTTTAGTTAAACTATGGTTGGATAAAGTAAGAGTGCTAAATTTGTTTGAACATATTCCTTAGCTATTTGATATCCTTCTAAATATTTCTTCTTGAGTGGAATATTTTCATAAGCTAATACAAAATTACAGAATGTAGCCAATGGCATGACAGCTCAACGGTTGGAGCTTGGCGGATGGTACCACTTGGTCATGGGTTCAAACCCAGCTTGCGATATCTTTATCAGTTTATGGTGTGTTGACCAGTTCTGGTCTTGAATGGGTTCTGGGATCCTATAAAAACCCTGCTCGCCTTCCAAAAAAATAAAATTTACAGAATGTAATGAATAATAACATTATTCATTGAATTTTTATGAACTCGGTACATATAGCTTTATCAATTTTTTTCTTTGAATTATATCATGTGCACCACAAAGAATTTGTTTCAGGCTGAACCCAACAATGAATTTTCAGGGATCTCTTTAGCGCACAGGGGTTACAGGTTGTGTATATGAACTGTTGTGCAAATGAGTGGTTGTTCACTACACCAAAAATATGAGGGTGTGCAACACTTGAAGATGTTGTTATTAATTAAGGTCCATCCATGTTATTATGATTTTCCATTGGTTATAGCTTTGAATTTAGCCTTGTGAATATTGCATGTGGTGTTTTTGTTTGCAAGAGTTTGCTTTGATGTACCTTTATGTTTATATGGTAGGTGATAATGAGGAAGAAGAAAGTCACGGGATCGAAAGAAGATTTTATTTACTATGAAGAAATGAGATTTTCATACCTTTATTTTGTTATGAATTGTACTTATGGTCGTATTAATCTTATGATATGAAGAAATGAGATTTTCATATATGAGTGGATTCTATTTACTATTTTAGTTGTAATAGCAGGTAGAACATTGTAAATGATACCAACATACAATCGCTAAAAACAAATGGGAAAAAAAAGGCGAAGACTTTCAACAACATTTTTTAAGTTTCATGTGTAATTAATTTAATAGCTTTCTAAAAATGTTGTAGGAAACAATATAACAACTATGAAAGTGAATACAACAACCTTTAGTAAACGTTGTTAAAAAAACACTTGCAATAGCGTTCCAAAAACGCAATTAAATAGCAAGACTTTTAATAGTGTCGACTAACACAGCGTACTCTATAACGCTATCATATCTAGTTATAGCGTTTTTTGCATGCTATGAATGAGTATTTGTCGTGTAGTGAACCATATGATGGGATGTCTATTTTCATGTCAATCATAATGATCTAATTGTCTAACTTCTCAGGATTTATATCACCATCACATGTAGGGATGTCTATCTTCATCAATTTTGAGACCCTTCATAGAAGCTTTGGATTGACCTTTATGCATTGGTTTATATGCATTGACTCCTCGTAGCTGCTGGAGTTTGTATCATTTTCCTTACTATACTCCTGACCATCTTCTCTATCAGAATCGTCTTCACTTCTACTGAAATTTGCCTTCTTCAACATAATACGGTCATTTATAAAGGATTTTTCAGTTTTTGAGGTCATTGTGCTGAGATCTTGAGTCGAGCTTGACTTATTGATGCTTCCAACAACTGTTTTCAAAAGTGATTGATGTTAATCAGCCAAAAATTGCTTGATTGCATACGAGTTGAATGTTGGCTATAATGCGCACGATGATTGTTCTTATTCTATAACACCTAAACTACTTTTATGATTGGTTCCATATTATCGCTTTCATTGATTATTGTTTTTATATTTATTTAAATTTTTTTATGATTTTTTATATTTTCATCATTTTTTTTCTTGAAAAGTCGAGGCATACGCCTCATTACGCTTTGGTACGCATAATGAGCTTTGATAAAAACCTAATCGCCTCAATACTGGAAAATGCCTTTTAAAACATTTCCTCCCCCAACTTGATAACCATTGTGACCAAGTTCTCCATTTGCTTCTCCAAATAGGCGATCGAGCATCGACTTTGCCCTCCGCCATCATTGTTACCTACTCAATGAATGCAACTCAAGTAACACTTCCTTGTTTCGCTATTGCTTTCCTCTTCTTCAGTCATAATTCTCTTTCTAAAGTTAACGTTGCTACAATATCTCCACCTGAAACCTTTGAGTTGTTGGTGAGTTGAGACCATAAACCACGAGAAAATCAGAAATATGATGCTATGATACCACTTGATCAAAGGTTTCTCATAGAAAACATTTTGATGTACCTTTATGTTTATATGGCAAGTGATGATTGGTTCTACACGTAAGTATCTTCTAATTCTTTCATTCCTAATTTTATCCTTACGAGTTTTACCACACAAACTATATATACTGAAATTTCTACCACCATGAAAATTGTTTGTGTTTAAAGGGGTAAATAGATAATCTATAGTCAGGTTATGAACTCATCTTTACATATAGAGATGTGCAAAGCTACAAAATGCGACAGACCTATCTTTATCAGAGTTTTATAATGGCAAGTATTCAACTAGACCTACAGATAAAACGTAGCAACAAAGTGAAAAGATAACCTCATCTTCCACCCCACTAGAATTTTAGAAAATTCTTCATGAACCTATTAAGTTTAATACCTAAAGGGGATTTCGGATGGCGTGTGATTTTGCATATGAACCAAGCAGGGTAGGTGTCCTACTGCAGAAGAAGAATACCATTTTTAGAAGAAAGAGAAACCATATTTACATGGATAGTTTGCTTTTGTTAACTGGTTTGGGAGACAAAAAACAAAATTTACAAAGAAACACAAAATCCTCAAATGATAGATTGTTGAAAGTTGAAACTAGAACTTTTCTACCGAGCCAGGCCGGACAAGCCAGGTTGGCCCAATACCGACAACTTAGACTCTGGCCCAATCAATAGGTCTCTCTCCTTGGGATACTTTCTTGAAGTAGATATCTCCATACTCTTGCACCTTTATTCTCTTGAACAATCGCGGTCTACTTTCGCTGATCAACTCAGCTGCAGGCTCAATATCTTTGTCAGACTCTGGAAGATAAAACATGGCCAGCGAAATCCTCCGCTTTTCGGAATTTGTAACCACTCTGTGTCTTGGGCTTTTGAACACTCCATTGCTCATTATCTGTCACCAGTATTCATCTTATTCTCTCAAACTTGTTATGAAAGAAGGAAAATTTTGTACTATTTAAGAACCAGAATACATACCTCGACTTGATCGGCTACATTTACTAGCAATGCATGAGGAAGGATTGGAACAGTAACCCAGCTGTTGTCTTTGAGGACTTGTAGACCTTCCACCTCCTCATCTTGCAGAACTATGGTAATTGATCCTCCATCTGTGTGTGGTTTAATGCCATAAACCAAGTCGGGTTTGGGACAAGGAGGGTAGTAATTGAATCTGAGGAATGCTGGAGCACATTCTCCAACCTGGTTGAGGAAATGGTTCTCATCTAAACCTACTGATTTTGCCATGTTCTTTAGAATCAACTCCATTGCGAGATCAACCTTTGTGCTATATTCATTCACTATTTCCCTGCAGCACAATATAATCCAAATTCAATTTGATGCACTGTAAAATGTCTAAAGTTTTCATGCTAGATGATAACAGAGCCGACCACATGATTGTTTGACTTCTTGTATATGGTATTTGGAATTTAACTGTTCATTAACTACGGAGGGTGCCATTTTGTTTAGTAAGCATACTAAAATGTCTACTTTGGAAGTGTGGTGTGGTGTTTAGATTCTAGGTTAAGTAATTAGTATTGGTTGGTTCTTAGCATTGGATGGGATAATCTCATGACAAAATTAAATTTCTCTGTGAATATCAAATATATTTACAAGATAATAAAGACACTGACAAAAATGTTCATTTTTCCTTGGGCAATAAACAAGAAGTTTGCACTGTAAGCATCAACAAAGGTAATAAATAGAGTTACTGCAAACCCAAACCCAAACCCAGAATAATAGGTCTAACAACAGGTAAACACCGGAAGGACAGATGACAATCCAAAATGGTTCATGAAAACTAATCTATCTGCTAACTACTCAAGGAAATTTATTGAGCTTCAAGTATCTGCTGGTCTCAATCATTCAATTATTTGATTCTTTTTATTTATTAGATAGCTATTGATATTCATGACTAGCCATAATATATGCTGTTGAGTTGAAGTACCTGAAATAATCGGGATAATCAGGCCAAAGGTTCAGGTTCCTTTGATCTTGTGGTCTAACCAAAAGGTAAAGCCGATCAGACCAATCCAGTACCTGGTCTTCTGTGACAATTAGGTCGTTACCATACCCTTCTAACCATCCCTGTTTGCCATCCTTGGGAATTGCATATCTATGTTTCTCTTCTATTGGTAGATCAAAGAACTCCTTGGTAATTCTACGCATATCATCCAGTAAGGAGTTTGGTATGTCATGACCAATAGCCTGAAAGTTTATATACCATCAGCTCTATTTTAAAGGAACGTTTAGAAAGATTCATCAAAGGAAAGTCATACCTGGAAAAAGCCCCATGTATTGAGAGCTAATCTCAGCTTTTCCATTTCTTTTTCATCGGAGGATGATAATAGACTGAGATCGATGATGGGTATTGATGATGACAGAGAATTCTCAACTCGTATATCATCTCCACTATCTCGCCTTATGTATCTTGTCGGAAATTCATCACCATGGATGCTGAGTCCCTGGACATGCTTTGTCAGTGCATCCTCTTGGAACGGAAGAAAACTTGCTGCCATGTTCTTTTTTTTTTTTATGGATAAGTTCAACTCAGACTATTGATGGAAAGAAGACCCCCCTCCAAACTATATATGAGTGACTCTACGCAGCTGGCAGCCATAATTTGGTCAGGTTTTAGTAGGGCTGGTTCGGTTTTTCACTTAAATCTTGAACCGAATCGTATGAGGTCACTTTTAAAATTTTTAAATCGAATCGACCATTAACAAAATTGATTCGAAATTGAATCGATTCTAATTTATACAAATCATAATCAAACCGATTAAAATCGAACCAAAATCGAAATAAAACCGAACAAACCGACTATTTTAAACATATTGTATTATTTATATATAAAATATATATTGTTTATTATATATATTCGGTCGGTTCGGTTTGATCGGTTAAAATCACATAGAAACCGAAAATCGAACCGACCACTTCGGTTTTAAATTTTTTAAAACCAAAACCGATCCGAACCGAATTTAAACCGAACCAATCAGTTCGATTTAGATCGGGTTGGTCGATTTAATCGGTTTGATCGATTTTTTGTTCAGCCCTAGGTTTTAGTTCTTTTATTCTTTTTATCATTCTATTTAAAACACAATCATAATGATCGAAACAAATGTAGAAGTAAACAAAGTATTTAAGTGTGCACTGGGAAGGTTTTGGCTTAAATACACTAGGGGTCCCATGCACCAATATTCTGTATTCTAGGTGATTTTGCTTAAAATTTTAAATTGGTTAATAAAATATCTAAAGTAGACAGACAAATTATGCGCCAATTTTGCTAGTATTAAAAATATAATTTAAATTTTACTAAAAGAAAGTTGTTCACTAAATTTTAATGGGTGATTCTAAATGTCAAGGAAATGGGCGAGGGAGCCGGAAATGGGCGAGGGAGGCTCCCTCGCACGTGCCCGAGCTTTGTTTAAAAAATAAAAAAAAAGCGGAAAAACTAAAACTTTCGAAATAATAAAGTTTAGGATCTCTCTGTTTTGAAATCAAGTCTACCAATTTGAACATCAGCAACACAGATTTCTTCCCAAAACCATCTCTCTCTGCCGATCAAATCACCCTTCATTCTCAACCATCTCTCTCCACCGATCTCTCTGTTCTGGTCTCTTCCTCTGTTTCTGAAGCATGGGTGAGCAGGAAAACTGTGTGAGTTGTTCCTCCATCCCAACAGGAAGCAGTGGTCAAGATAACTATGGCGAAGTTTGTAGCAACAGGAGTAGAGTAGTCAAAATGGGTACCGTGCCCACTTCTCCATTACGCTTAAAGAATCAAAACCAATCTTTGCCTCCCCTTCTCTTTTCCCTACCACTGCCATATCCTTGGCTATAAGAAGCATGTCTTTCCAATCCAACATGTAACCAAACATCATCTCCTTTTTTTTCAAACATTCATAACGACTTTGAACTCTTGGAAAGTATTTGAATGGCGTCAAAGAGAATAATCAAGGAGCTCAAAGAGTTGCAGAGAGATCCACCAACTTCATGCAGTGTAGGTATACTTGAATCATATGGCAAAATGCATAAAAAATTTTGGACTTTGACAATACAAACTGAGCTTGCTATATATATTACAGGTCCTATGACTGTTGATGATATGTTTCATTGGCAAGCAACCATAATCGGTCCCAATGACAGCCCATACTCCGGGGGTGTCTTCCTTGTAACTATACATTTCCCTCCAGATTACCCTTTCAAGCCTCCAAAGGTATATATTAGAATTTCATTCATTTGTGAAAATTTATGTCTCTCTAGGTCTATGTCCTGTTGTTGATCTTGCTGTGTACAAATAAATGCTGGTAGGTTGCTTTCAAGACCAAGGTTTTCCATCCAAACATAAACAGTAATGGGAACATATGCTTAGATATACTGAAAGAGCAATGGAGTCCTGTACTAACCATATCCAAGGTAACATAACTAACATTTATCATTTATCCATTATTTCTCACAGTTTTTTTTTTTTTTTTGAAGGCAAAAAATATTATTTTTCACAGTTACTCTTATTTATCTCATAAACCACCTTTAACAGTGATTGTTTTGTCCACATGGATGGTACATGCAGGTATTGTTATCAATATGTTCAATGTTGACAGACCCCAACCCAGATGACCCGCTAGTTCCTGAGATAGTTCACATGTGCAAGACTGAGATAGCCAAGTACGAATGGATGGCACGCAGCTGGACTCAAAAATATGCTATGGGCTAGCTGAATACTACCCCCAAACTAATACAGCTCTACTATATTTTGTGTAGACCGCGCATTTTCTCTATTGTAACTTTATATTTTCTTCTTCTAAACCTTAAAAACTAATCAGGCATCCCTGCCTCCAACGTATTGTGAAAGCTATAGAGATTGTGTATTTGGTTTTATTCAGTGACAACTAGTGTACTGCTGGTGGCTGGCTGACTGGTTGGCAGCTTGGCACATCGCATGCACTTGTGTTACAGGATGATCGATGATGATGATGATTTCCAATTTCATAGAGAATAAATTCCATTTTCTAGTCCATTCAACAATCAGCATTTGTGTGCGTCTAGGCATTTTCTTGACCTTTGGCTTTGTTTGCCCATGTTATGTACCATCCATCAAACTGTTTTACGTGTGCTAACAATTGAGATATCACTATCCAAAAAGATAAGGATTTTATGCATAACAATTGGATGAGATCACAATCAGAATGGGTTCAAAGCAAAATTTTGGGCTATTTACTTTGTTCTTTATTCGGTACTTCACTCTTGGGAGGGATAACTGCGTTTCAAAATAGTGTCAAGAAACAGTGCCATAAATTGGACGTTCTTTCCGATGATACTCAAAATAACAGTCCTGAAAAATCAGAGACTAAATATATAAAACCTAAGAATTTTAACCCTTTCTACATGCATGCAACTATTCACTCCTGA
This sequence comes from Berberis vulgaris, assembly GCA_963556465.1. Classification (NCBI taxonomy): domain Eukaryota; kingdom Viridiplantae; phylum Streptophyta; class Magnoliopsida; order Ranunculales; family Berberidaceae; genus Berberis; species Berberis vulgaris. The sequence continues at coordinate 61,294,735 of OY747132.1, forward strand.
ACCAATCTTGATTACTCCCTCAATCCGGAGAGACCATGTCCCAGACACCGGGATGAATTAAAGAGAACACCTTAGACACTAACCCCAAACTTCATCGGCATGAACAATCATTGCACTAGAAACATAAGCAGGCGAGACTCAATTCTCTTTAAGCAAAATTTTTTTATTCTTCCAAGCAAGCCCCAACATAAAGTCCCAAATAAGCTCAAGTTTCACACTAGTTTCTTTCTATGACAAAACTTCAATAAGGCGTTGTATATGGTAAGGCATCCATATCAACCTCAGGTGAGTAAGAAGCTCGAGGCCAAAGATTGGAGCTCACACAAGTGACACCATCATTGGATTTCTGTCTTTTCGCTTCCTGTTTGCAAGATGCATCAAAGAGCCATTGCAGATCTTCAGACTCACTGTGAATGAACTCAACTGGAGGCAGTGCCCAGTTCTCAATCATATCTCTGAACTGTGAATCTAGATCCAGAAGTCGCCTTTTGGACCTACTCAATTTTGCTCCATCAGAAGCTTTAGTTTATTTTCTCCCAGAAGTAGAAGGCTCCCAGAAATAATGTTGGCTTGTGTTTTGCCAGGTCTGGGAGCAACATCGATCATCTTCTGTGTGATAATGTCAGTTCTTCCAGATATAGGCCGAGGTTGTTCCTTATTGGATAGCAACTCCGTTTCCTTGTGCTTTAGCAATGGCAACCGAATACGAAGCATGGTGCCTTTACATTATTAATACAAGTTTTGAGTACAGTTTCAAAACCAATAATAACAAGCCCAGCAAACACAGCCTCTAAAGAGGACAATAACAGGAACACAAACTCACATTGATTATGACCACCCTCAGGGGATGGGCTGTGCTTCCCCCGCTTGCTGCTGTTCTGGGTGCTGGCAAAAGTAGGGGTGGGCATCCCATCCCGCGATCCCGTTCCCGTCCCGATCCCGTCCCGTCCCGTCCCGATTTTTTCGGGTCTTAATGGGATTGAATAATTTCATCCCGATCCCGTCCCGTCCCGATCTAGAATGGGATGGGATGGGATGGAGATTTTCAATCCCGCCAATCCCGTCCCGTCCCGAACTAATTTATTAATATTAATTATTAATATTTTTATTTAATTTTTTATTTTAGAATTGTGGATGCCCTTACAAATATACTAATGTATATAACATATTTAATTTTTTAGCATCTCCATAAATATGTTACACATCTCCATGAATTGGATGTGAATGCTTACTGTCTTACATTTTTAACTTATTGGATGTGAATGCTTGTTGTGTTACATTTTGAATGAGCCTTTAAAAGGCGTGGTTCAGTTCATTTTGAAAATCAATGGTTCACATACTGTAGTGTTAAGATACTCATGGTTGGGCACTTGGACTTTCAGCTGTTTCATCATATAATTTTTGAATCAATTGTACTAATTGCTTTGGAAAGCAATGTATCTTTGTTCTTATGCAGAGGGTAAAGATGGTTCATGTAATTAGCTGGACTAATAGGTACATCTTATAGTAATGTAAACTCATATTTCAACATTTGAGGAGTGTTAGAAACTTTTAATACCCAAAGTATACATGCATAATTCCTTCAAATTTTTTGGATGCCGCTGATCCCGTCCCGTCCCGATCCCGTTTGGGATGGGACGAGATCGGGATGGGGTTTTTCCCATCCCGTCCCGTCCCGATCCCGTATGAACGGGATGGGATAGGGATGGGTATATCTCGTCCCATCCCGTCTCGTGCCCACCCCTAGTCAAAAGAGTCGCACAGCTTTGGCGCATTGGCAGGCGGACCATGTTCTTCCGTAAGGCTGCTTCTCTCCCTATGCTCTGGTTCATATTCTCCTCCATTTGAATTGTCTACTCTTTTATGAGCCTCCTTGCTCCTCTTCTTTGCTTGACTGCAAGTTTTCTTCTCACAGTCCCCATCCCTGAGTTTTTCCTTCTTATGCTTCTTCTCCTCTTTATGTTCTCTCTTTTTCTCACGGTCCCTGAGTTTTCCTGCTCACCCATGCTTCAGAAGCAGAGGAGGAGACCAGAACAGAGAGATGGTTGAGAATGAAGGGTGATTTGATCGGCGGAGAGAGATGGTTTTGGGAAGAAAGTTGTGTTGCTGATGTTCAAATTGGTAGACTTGATTTCAAAACAGAGAGATCCTAAACTTTATTATTTCGAAAGTTTTAGTTTTCCCGCTTTTTTTTTTTTTTAAACAAAGCTCGGGCACGTGCGAGGGAGCCTCCCTCGCCCATTTCCTCGACATTTAGAATCACCCAAATTTTAATGTATGATATTTTCATTCGCCAATGATATTTATAAGTCATGGCTCAAATAGATCATAAAAAAATGCAATCCATGAACCGATGCCAAGAATCAAAATATGTGGGTTTTACTGAAAAAGTGTAACTCTCCTGGATGGCCCACATAGCTTTTCCTTTAATTTATAACCATTAAAAATGTTATTTAATTTTACTTCAGGATCTTTATGTAATTTTCAAATTTTGGAGGAACACTTCGGAGGGGTATGAATAATTGTCCATAACTTTTTTTATAATTTATTAATATTTGAGGGGCACTTGTTATTGTAAATGACATGTTCTTAAAATTTGTATTCACACTTGCAAAGATCAAAATCGCCCTTCCAATTTTTTTGTCTTTTTCTTGAAATTACATTGAGTATTCATATCTTGGTTTTGGATGGTGTATTATGGGATCATTTGTCTGCATGGAGATAAGGACTATAGATTTTAGCCAAATCTGAATGTTTGTCATGAAAATACATATAACGACTTGGGACTATTGTTGCATTTAAGATAAGGTTGCATCCTAAGAGATTGCTGTCATGAGGTAGTGATATGCTAACCTTAATGCCTATTTGATTGTTATGTATTTGTAAAAGATGTGAGATAGAGATTAATTAAGACAGATATACAAAGAATAAAATGGTACAGAATAATGTAAAGAGAATTTCCATCATTTGTTGTCTATACTAAGATGTAATCATTCTGTGGTCAGTGATGTAGTCAATTTTCACTACTTACTTGGCCTTGACATGTTAAACTGCATAAGAAACGAACATGAGCCACGGATCATCATTGTGGTGGCCGATGACAATTTAATGCTAAAGTCAAACAGGATCTGAGGAAGGCGTAATGTTGTAAACATGTAATTTGTAGCATACCTTAGCTTATTAAGTTCATGTCTTATTTATAGTGTTGGAGTCCTAATTCGACCGGACCATTGGTGACGTAGTTTCGGGAAGAAGATCTTCGTGGAGATTCTTCTATAATTAGGAGTTATGCTGTGAAGGGAAATTTTCTTGTTAGACTTGTACTCCTAGATGCATGGGAGATAGATCTCAATCAGAGTGTTGTCCATAGATAGAAGTTTTCATGTGCGATGTATACTCTGGTATTTGCTTCCTAATTGGAAACAAAATGTTGTTATTTTGCCTATCTGAAGCTGATCCCCGAGATACTTGCCTTAATAGAGCTTATGGGTATTGGGGATAGCTGTGAGACGTTTGGGCTTAGCAAGCTATAATGATTTAGGTTCGTCTAGTTGACGACATTGTGCGGGTTTGAAACCGCTTAGGTCGGATCAGTGTTGGGCTGACGCTTGGACCTATTATTCTTCGAGATCATCATGACACATGTACGACGTAGGAGATAGGACGTTTTGATGTATCATTAGTTAGTGTTGTTATTTTATGGTTTACAGCACGTTATTAGCACAAACTCTGCTTGGGTAATTTTTATTCCCTTCGTTTTCCAAACTCTTTATTCAAAAGAGTTAAAAAAAAAAAAGTAAATTTTCTAACCAAGATCTTATGTTCCTTAAATTTTGATAGAGTATGGCTCATTAAGCTTGCAATATTAAACCACGTGCAAACATGAGTTTGAGACTAACATGATGTAGTTGTTATATGTCTGTCACATGTTTGAGTGTATAAACCCAGTCATACTCCTCCTAAATGATTCATGCATTATAGGTCTACCAGTTATTATATGTTTTTGTAGATAATATTCATGTGAGAGACCCTATACTTTTGCATTTTCTATGTACTCAGTTAGTTTTTCTATGTACTCAGTTAGTACAATACAATGAGATTTGGATAGATGACTGCTTGTTTTAACCAACCATTATTTTGGTGTCCATGAAATGAAATGAAATTGCTTATGATTGATATGTGTTATCTTGTTTGGTCAGAATCGGTGACCCATCTAGGTTCTACTTGGAGACACACTCTTGGGCTTACATAGGTGGACCAAACATGAGCCCGAGAGCCCAACCCAATTTAAGGAAATGTCTTAAGCTTAGGTCATTTCAAACTTGGGTTGGGCTTGGTCTTAGATAAAACCTGCCTATGGGTGAGTTGGGTTTAGGTCCTATTTTTATGTTTGGAAGTGTATTATGGACTCATAGTTGAATCATTGGGCCTAGATTATGATTAGTTAATAATGAGCATGGAATGTGGTTAGTTATTGGGCCTAGATTTAAATATAATTATATTAGTTAGGGTTGGGCAAGTCCGGGTAACCAGCCCGAAAACCTAAAACCGAAGTCCAGACCGAATTTTTTAAAACTGAAATTTGAAAACCGAGAACAGACCGAATAAACCAGATATATTTTTTCTCTTTTTTTCTCTCCCCTCTCCCTTCTCCCTTCTCCTCCCTCTCCATCAGACAAGAAAACAAAGACAATCAGCATCATCGCATCGAACACCATCTCGCCCTGCTCTCGAACACCATCATCGCATCATCACCCTGCTATCGAACACCATCATCGCAAACACCATCATCGCATCATCGCCCTGCTCTCAAACACCATCATCGCCCTGCTCTCTCTCCATCTCTGTCCCTCTTGTCTCCCTGCTCTCTCCCTTTGTCATTTTGGGTTGAATTGATTATTGAACCATTGTTGGGCAGTGCCCAAGAACAAGCTCATGACAAAAGCTCAAATTCTTGAGCAAGTCAAATTGAACCATTCTTGGACATCAACCCAAAGCCCAAGAACAAGCCCAATGGGCACTAAAGCATGCTGCACAGAAGAAGAAAAGGCAAAAGAAAGGCAGTGTTGCACAGGGAGTCGAGGAGTCGGGCCGATTACCAGACGGGCTTCAGAAATGGAAACCGAGGCCAGGACCAGAAACTTCGGGCCGGGCCGGGCTTTTAGAACCTAAACATTTATAATTAATAAAAACCGATCCGAACCGACCCGATCGGTCCGGTTGTCGGTCCGGTCCGGGCTTTCGGTCCTAAATGCCCACCCCTAATATTAGTTGATAGAATGAAATGGGCTTGGACTTGAACATATGATCATTTGGTTACTCTTTAGACTTAGATTGAAATTGATATTTGTTTTGTATAATGTTTGCATTTAGAAGCAGTTTCAGTTTGTGGGAGTAAAACTTGAAGTTTTTAATATTTTAGCTTAGGGATAATGTCTAAAAGCCCATTGTGTGATAGTCATTAATGGACATATATGATTATGAGAATATGTTGGCAAGTAAAATGAGTTGAAAAGAAACCCAAGGCGACAAGCCATTAGAATTATTCCTGACTCTCCCAAGCCAGGTGATTAATTTCAAGATATTATAACCTTATTTCTTGATCACAAGGTTTTCAAGGACATCGTTGTCGATCGATACAGGAACATGAATATTTTTGTTGTTACAGTTAATGCTCCATTATTTTTTGCTTGTTAAGAAGGTTTAATTTTCAGACCTTACAAAATATATTGAAGCTTCTGATTTTATTTAGTTCCTATAAAGAAGCTAGTCTTGGTGTGCACCTTCTTATGTCAATCAATGTGACACCAAGCTAGTTGGTGTGCATACTCCTAGCCCAATCAGTATGAGGCAACTCCAGCAGCGAACTATTAACCAAAGTAATCACCCCAGTAGAGGTGGTTAACACCATGTTGCTACATGTCTACTACTTATTTTATAAACGACTCGAACTATTCTAGAACACCTACTACAAAAAATGAGCATCTCTTTCAAATTTTTGTTAAGCTCTAGGATACATATCATCGTTGATGTTACATTGAAATAGTTGTTTAATTTATTTTTTACTGCATATATTTTTCTTTGATAGTACGGTTTATAAACTCCAAATGCTGAACAATCATATTTGTTTCATTGATAGTGCCGCCACCCATAATCTAGAGACAAGTCAGAACACTTTCTCAACACTGACCCTTAAGATACAAAAGGTGTCTATCATAGTTGCACTTGTGCAATTTATTAAAGGCTCCCGAAGAACCCATAATTTATTTCTGCAATTCTTGACGAACTTGTTTTCATTTCAATGTATATGCATCACTTGTTGAAAGCCTGAAGCTTACGTTAGAGATAATTTTTTGTTAGTTTATTGGGATTATACAACTTTTCGAGTTGTTGTATCACATGTCGTTTTATGCAAGAAGCTTAAATAAGTCATCCTTAATACACACTCTACTTACAAGTACCTACATACCCCTTGTTCACCTAGTAACTTTCTTATTATATAGTCTCATTTGTGCTTACATGTCACACATTATTTTGTTTAGTGCACAAGTTTCATCCCCCTGCATCTAGTCTATCAAATCTGAAGATGCAGCTAAGTTCACTTTCAGTTTTTATTACTATTGCTCATCGATAGAGACTGTTGTTGCACAGTTTTGTCCTGCATGTACAAAATGGTTTAAAGTTGCAAGTCTTCACCTTGTTGGAAGACCTTCACTTATGCAATTTAGAGTACCCCGTAGTGTTTGGGGAAATGTATTATTACATATTGCAAAATGCTTGGCCTTAGCCCATTACGCAGATTGTCAGTTTTAACTGATGACATTTTTACTGCTAACTTTGCCAACTGTCAGTTTTATGAGACAATATTCACACCATTAGCGTGGGAAATAGGAAAGTTCTTATAGAACAACATAATGGTATAGAAGGCGTGAATTATCATTGAATATTTCAACTTTGACAATTATGAATTACTTACTTGATGCATTTAATGATGTAGCAAAAGTAACAAAGTCACATGTACCAACTATGAATACACCTGATCGAATTAATATCCCCGAAAGATAAAGTTTGAAAAGGCAGCCAGTAAATCTAGGGCATGCCAGAAGCATGGTAGATACCTGCTCAAATTTGTGTCCTTGAAGAATAAACTTCTAATAAGGCAGTTAATGAATTTGTTGCACGCCAAAAGCGTGGCAGACCTATAAGTTCAAAAGCTTCAACTCGAAAAATGAGAATTAGTAAAATTCATGCCTTAATGCTCTCGAAGCAGCAATGCTTGAAACTATGCAGAAGTTTTAGAGGCTTCTGAAGAAGTTGTACATGAAGTTCCAGAAGAGCATGACATGACGTTATAAAAGAGGTCATGAAGCTCCACGAGTAGCATTACATAGTGCTCTTGAAAGAGGTCATGAAGCTCCAGAAGAGCTTGACATGACGCTTCAGAAGAGATCATGAAGCTCCAGAGTAGCATTACATGACACTCCTGGAAAGGTCAAGAAGCTCCAAAAAAGCATGACATGGCGCTTTAGAAGAGGTCATGAAGCTCCAGAAGTAGCATTACATGACGCTCCTAAAGATGTCATAAAGCTCAAAGAGAGTGTGACATAATGCTCCTGAAGAGGTTAAGTTTAAAAGCCTTGGAAGAAACTCATATCTTTGTAGTGACAATGAAAACCCTTGAAGAGGCTCAAGTACTTGATAATAATGATATCTCAATATATTAAAGAGAAATTTGAAATCAAATGAAATGATTATCAATGACATATGCACATATATGGGATGATATAAATAGTAATATTCAATCACGAAACATCTATGAATGTTGAAAATGAAATGATTGACCAAACAGAAAGATGTTGTCCAAGCGGAATTAGGTTCCCTTGAGAATGTGTTGTCTTTGGACCTATAGTGCAAACACTTAAGTGTGTAAAACCTATTGGTTTCAAATGAGTGTTTGTAAGAAAACAAAATGAGACTGTCAGATATAAGACAAGACTCATGACACAAGGGGTCCTACATAAACTGTACATTTGATCAAATATATTCCCGATTCTGAATATGATTACATTTCATTAAGTCTTGTAGTTTCTGAAAACTTGATATGCAACTTGTGAATATTGTAGTTACTTATTTATATGGGAATTTAGACACAAATATTCATAAAATTTTCTGAAGGATTTACTTTGTCTGAAGTAAAACAATGAAATAATTAATCAATACAACTAAGACATGTTTTATACAATTTTAACCATTCAAGAAGAATGTGGTATAACAGTTTTAGAGAATATATGTATAAGGAATGTTATGTAAATTTGACCATGTATCTTTATTAAGAAATCGTTGACTGCTTTTGTCATACTAGTAGTTTATGTCAATAATATAACTCTTATTGGATCTTGAATATATTTTTAATTATCGGATGACAAAATTTGAAATGAAAGACCTTAGAAGAATAACTTTTCTCTCGGCCTACAGATAGAGTAAAGTACTTGTAGAATATTGGTTCATCAATCAAGGTATATTGACAAAATTTGTAACACTTTAACATGAAAAACTCTCATCCACTTAGTATGTCTAAGGTCATTTAATTTTTAGATCTCAAGAAAAGACTTGTATCAATTAATTAAAGGATACTCGGTCCTGAAGTACCATGTGTGAGTATCATTGGTGCATTGTTATAATTAGCACCAAGTGCATGGTCTTTTTTCTGTGCATTTACTAGCAACATATAGTATTGTATAGACTTATAGATATTGATTTGACATTACACATATATCTTTGTGGGATCATTGATATGAATTTATTTGTGTGATTTATCTAACCATTCCCACCTAATTGGCTATGTACAAATTCTCTATTTGATCCTTATAAGGATAGCTCACTGGCAAGTTCCGTATTTATGAGTTGCAGTGCAACTATTTATTGGGGTCTATTAAACAAACTTATTGACCAGTTGACTATAATAATGTTACATTTATTGTTCAAATGCAAGAAGATTTCATCAAAGTAGATCGAACGAAACATATTCCAATAAATTTCTTCTACTCACATGAACTTTAAAAGAGTCATGTGATTGAAGTCTATTAGATTCAATCTAGTGACAAACTTGCAGATCTCTTCATCATATCACTTCCTAAATGAACATTTCAGAAATTTTTTTGTGACATTAACATCCGTCGGCTTAATCATCAAAGTAATTGAAGTAATAAGGGAGAGTCCTTATCAGGGGATAAAGCAATCAGAAGTATGCAACGATATAATACAGAAGTATGTTATATTTGATTTACGCGTATTGTACTTTTTTCCTTTGACACATTTTTTCCAAATGGGATTTCTTGTCAAGATTTTAATGAGGCAATATCATATGCATTGGACATTCTGAAGTATGCTAAATTGGTGGTTGTACTCTTTTTTATTTTGATATGGCTTTATCCCACAGGATTTTCCCTGTCAATGTTTTAACGAGGCAACATTATGTGTGCTCACCATCTTCCTAAAAAATGTCTTTTATTATTTTACCTTCATCCAAGTTTTTCTTCACTGGGTTTTTATTGGCAAGGTTTTTACTCAGGCAACAATGGTGGCAATACAACATGTAATGCACAAGGATATACTCATATACTCCAAAAGAGATGTAAGATTGCATGCCACTTTTAGAAATCATTGCATGGTAATCACATACAATGGCTTTAAATTTCCACTCTTTATTGTATTTCTCAATGAGAGCGTTTTATTAGGAAGAGACCAAATTGTTGCAACAATCTATAGCAAAAATGCGGTGAACATCCAAGAGAGGAGTTTTGTGGAGTTGTGTGGATGTCCACCTCATGCTATTGAGGTGACATCCTAAGAGATAGGTGTCATGAGGAAATTGATTGTATCACCACTTCATGCTAACCTTAATTCCTATTTATAGGGTTGTATGTATTCCTAAAAGATGTAAGATATAAAGAATGTATAAAAGAGAGATAAAAATAATAAAATGGTACAAAATAACCGATTCAGTCAATTTCTGCTCCCTGCTTTGGCCTAATCCCGCTTATCTGCACAAGTAACGCACGTGAGCCACGGATTACCATTGTGGTGGCCGATGACACTCCGATGCTAAAGTCAGACAGGAATCCGAGGAAGGCGTAATGTTGTAAACAATGAATTCGTAGCGTACCTTAGCTTACCAACCTCATGTCTTATTTATAGTACATGAGTCTTGGTTCTACCAGACCATCGTAGGCATAGTTTAGTAAGGAGATCTTCATGGAGATCATTATCTAATTAGGAGTTGTGCTGTAGGAGGGAAGTTCCATGTTAGCCCTTTGCTCCTAGATACGCTGGAGATAGTTCCCAATCCAAGAACAATCCGTAGAAGGAAGTTTCCTTGCGTGGAATGTACTCTGGTATTTGCTTCCTAGTTGGAAGTAAAGAGTTGTTGTAGTTGCCCGTCCAAAGCTGATATTTGAGATATTTTCCTAAATATGGCTTACGGGTATTGAGGATAGTTGTGAGACGTGTGGGCCTAGCATGCTGTATTAGTTCGGGTCTGTTTGGCGGACTGAATCAGGCGGGCTTAGAACAGCTTGGGCCAGATCAGTATTGGGCTGATGCTGGGGCCCGTAATTCCTCAAGATCATCATGACACGTGTATGGCTCAGGGATGTGACCATTTTTATGTATCATCAGTTACTCCCCCTAAGTTAGTGGGCCATCACATCGGTTTGTTAAGTCATCTCTTTGAAAAGATATGCCGCTCATAATGATGATTGAGTCCGAGTCGCTGCTTGAGCTGCGTGTTGCATTAATTGAACGTGCATCGGTTCAGCGAAAAAGAGGCGGGAATGACCTGCCATTATATGTCTTTGAGGATGACCAGACGCCAATGTCGCCACCGACTAGGTTCATCTGTTTGAATCGAGGGATGCTTCAAACTAGAGTGTGTTTTCCTATTCTGGATGTGATCTGGGAATTCATAGATTTTTTGGAGATTCCTCCGGCCCAGTTGGGGCCTAATTGATATAGGATCATCATTCTCATTCTTATTAGGGTAAAGGAGGCTGGCGTCTGTGTGTCTCCGCGAGTAATCCAGTTGTTGACCTCTCATCAACTGATGAGTAATGTTGTCAGTAAGATGACTCGTGAATCTGCCCAATGATTTTAAGTTCTGCTAGAAGTACTACTTCTTAGCCCCTAGGGATTTGAAGTATTTTCGGTGCAAGGGTCGTCCGCTTGAATAAGAGTTCAGACCACTTCGTAAGTTTGACTTTTTCTCTTGACATTGATATGCCTGATTGCAAGCTAGCTGATCATCACTTGTGTTTCTTTGCAAAAAAGGTTTCCCACTACTCCCCTTACCCTAGAGAAGCAAGACACTATGAAGACGTTCCGCGGCTTGTCGACAAAGAACGTGATGAATGTCATAAACGTCTCCAACTTCATTCCTAGTAGGTTGGGGGACAACTGACATGTGGCCCCTAGTGTTTACCGAGCATCTCGAGTCAAGTCAGAGGATGGGGCCCCTTCTAGGAAAAGGAAGGCCACTGGGGACAAAGTTCTCGTTCTGTCTGACGTGGATGAGCCGTCTGAAACACTTGCCTCTTTTGTGAGTTCAAAGAGGTCCCGTGTCCGATCTGAGTTTCCTTTCAGCACGACCTGCTTCAGAGGGGAAGTGTGCGAGTCTAATCGGCCTGTCGTGGCGGAGACTGATTTGTCAGGCTGGGAGAAGGACTACCTGCGGCTTGCAGGGATTGAAGACATGTCAAATCTCAGTGATGCGTAGGCCGAAGCTTTGAATGAGCGTCTAGTACGGGTTGCAATGGCGGCTTCTGCCAATGTTGATTTGCACGGGATTGTCCCATTAGAAGGCTTCAACGAAGGTTCACCTAAGGTTGTAGAATCTAATCATCCCATTGGCGTGTCGTCTAAAAGTGGCCATGGCATAGGCTAAGTTTCTTGTAGTCCGCATTGTTCGTCTTCTCATTCCAGGCCACAATTAGAAGTGTTGGAAGGTATTTTGGATAATTCGCTTCCTCCTCTTCCTTCAGACCCTGTTGAGCCATCTCGCACTAAAGGGTTGGCCGTTTGTGACAAGGGAAATGCCGCAGAGGAGAGCCTGGGAAAAGTGGCAACTGCGAAGGGTGGTGCCGACGTGATTCCTTATCCGGAAATACTTCATCCGGATGCGGGGATAAGTTTGTTTACACCAGACTTGGTAAGGATGAGTTCTCAGGTTTGGCACCAAAAAGTTGACGTGGAGTACGATTCGAAAAAGCATATAAGTAGGCATCACAGCTGGCTGATGGATTGCGTTCTGAAGGGCGATAAGAGTACATTGGAAGGGTATATGGATAAGGGTTTAAAGTACCTTATGTTGGGTATGCTTCACTTGAGCCAGGTAGTCGTTGCTGTGACAGAAGTCAAGGTGGATCGTGAGAGAGTATTCACTATGGAACGTGTATTCTCGCACTTTCAGGCATTGTATTCTGATGCGCTCTATGAAATTGAGTGGTTGCAAAAGTAGGCTGAGGAGAAGAGGCTGGAGTAGCCAACCGTGGTTGCCGAGACTCAAAGGGCTCGTCTAGAGGCCCTTGAGCGTGATCTGGCAGAGGTGGTGTCCAAGAGAGACGGACTCAAGCAAGAGTTTAACCGGGTCTGCCGAATCGTAAAGGTTGCACACGAAACTGCAGCTAAGGCGTGTTTTGAACTGCAGTCTCTTGCTGATGAGAATGCTTCGAAAGAGGCTGAATGGGCTGCTCAGAAGTAGCAACTGGAATCCAAGGTGGAGTTCAATGCTGGAGAGGCAAGGAAGGCTGAGAACCAGCTCGAATTGGAATGGCTTGAGTTCAGTGCTGTGAAAAGCAGTCTGACCACGGAGTAGTTTCATGTTGACGCGCTGACTGGCAAGTTGGAGTTGTTGGAGCGTGAACTTACTGACTCGAGTGCGCGAGAAGCAGAGCTTATGCAGGAACAAGGCAGATGTGAGTTCCGTTAGGTTGTACATGGTAGGCTAGAGCAGTTGGCGCTAATGAATGAGGAACATCCAAAGTGGGATCTCGGCCGTTACAAGATGTCGTATGTAGACCTATCCGTTGCCTTTGCGTCGTTGGACTAGGAGGACAGTTCGGATCCTGATGCCCTGGTCGTGGTGTGTGCTGACACACTCCCGCTTCTTCTTCCGTTAAGCTTAGCATTTCTGTTTCTGTACCTTTTCCTGATAAGGAGTGAACTTTGTACTTTTGTACCCATTTTGTCGACCGTTAATAAAAAATTGTTTTATCTGTTTTGTACTTGTCGTCTTTATTGCATGTTTTTCGTTTCGCCTTGTAGTCTTTCTTTGACATAGGTTGGTTGAATCAATAGAACGCCGAATGATTTGTCAGTAGTAAAGAGCTTGACTGCTCTATCTTGCAAATGACTTAGGATCATTGTTGCGTAGTCATGTCCAATAGTGGGCATGTTGCGGACAATTTAGCAAGGGGTCGAGTTGCCCGAGCTGTGTTTTATCCCCAAGGTAAGTTGCTTGAGGCTTGCCTTGCTTGTCTGATTGGTCGGTTGCAGTTGTTGCTATGGGTGAGTTGCAATGGCCGAGCATATATGTCAGAGCGTTTATGATGAGTCAGGCGTCATAGGCTCAGGCGAACACACTATGTAGCGTTTATTTGTGCATTTGCCGTATGATATATGTATCGGATCGAACGGCCTTTGCTGGTAATAGGGTGCCAGTTTGTTTGAGTATGAAGACCTTGACTCAGCTAGATTTGTATTGGCGGCTACGTTTTTGAATGAGAGCGGGGCTCGCGTGGCGAGCTACGTGGAGCTCCCACCTTCTGAACCATTTATGTCTGAATGACATGGACTACAGGTTCGGGGAGTAAGGATTTGATGACTACGTTGAAGAGTGATAGTCCCGTGGCAAGCCGTCGACATCTGTTGGGGACTGACCAGTCTCCCACCTTTCGAACCATTTACACCCGCGTGATGGGGGCTACAAGTTTGAGTAAAAGGGTTCGAGGACCAGACTGAAAAGCAGTGGTCCCGTGGTAAGCCGTTGAGATCAGTTCGAGATTGACTAGACTCACACCTTCCAAATCATTTACACCTGTGCGCATCAAGCTACAAATTTGGGAGTTTTTGACGGCCATGCTAAAAAGCAGTGGTCCCGTGACAAACTGTCGGAATCAGTTCGTGACTGACTAGGCTCCCACCTTCTAGACTATCTACACCCGCGCAATGGGGGCTACAAGTCTAGGGTTGGTGATTCGGCGGCCATGCTGAAAAGCAGTGGTTCCATGGTGAGCCGTCATAATCAGTTTGGGACTGACTAGTGTTGCGGGCTTAACCGGCCTAAATAAATAGGCTAATTTGACCCACTTGTAATAACCGCAAGTGCACGGTGTCTAACTGGTACACAACGGCAAGTACGGGTCGATCCTACGAGGAAAGTGGATGCAATTGAATTTAATAATTTAATTAAACTAATTTGGAGGAAATGGGGTTACAGTATTTTTAAAACTAAACTAAAAATAAATTAAAAATAAGAAAAGAATAAAATAAAAGAAAAGATGGATGTTGTGGGGTTTGGACTCACTGATGAGTTAGCAAAAATATTTAAATCTAAATTACTGAAATTATAAACGAGAAGCTTTAAGGATGAGGATCTCTTGCTTACACCGAAGATGTGATCATTAAAATTAAATTCCAATCATATTAGGTTTCTGTCAAACATTAACAATTTATCTCAAGCAAATACACTCTTACCAAGCATTAAGTGTCTTTTTAAGGCACACTTAATCAAAGTCTAAGCTTAATACTTTTTAGCACATGTTTTGAATATTAATAAAATGTGAATCTAACTACCAAACATATCAATTTTTTAATCGAACATGAAAGGTGAAAGCAATTTATCAATTTTCAGAAATAAATTGTTTATCAATTAAACATTTAAGTCAGTAAAATAAATTAAAATGAATTATGCAACCCTTTTGGTTTGTCGCAAACTCGATGTGGTGGTACTCAGCAGATCAGCAGGTGGTCCGAACACAAATCCCAAGAAAAAGTTGCAAATTGCACTATGGTTGCTCAGAGAAAACTCGGGGGTGTGAATAACCAACTAATTCGAAAATCAGTTGGTTCCCGCCAAAAGAAACAACGCCTCTACACCTTCGTCTCCACCGAGCAGCGATGCTCGCGGTGCCTTGTTTCTGCTCCTCGCGAGCTCCTTCATCCTCTAAGCGGCCCCGGAACCTGCAAAAGAGAGAGAGGGATGGAAGAACAGAAAGAGAGATGCGATGAGAACACAAAAAAAAAAACAGAGACAGAGATGCGAGGACTTCCCTGATTCTGCTCCTGTCGCGGTGGTTGTGCGCCGCTCTGTGGTGGTGATCGTGAGAGAGAGAGACAGGAAGGAGGCCGAGACGAAGAGAGGCTGAGAGCAGGTGACTGAATCAGGCGATGCTCACTGTTTCTGCTGCGCGGCTGCTGGTGGCGAAGAGAAGGAGACATGAAGGAGGCCGAGACGAAGAGAGGGCGGTGATGGCGAAACTCGGTGGTGTGGAAGGTCTGTCTGGCTGCTGCTCCCTCTGTTTCGTGGTGGCGATGGCGGTTATGGCGGGACGGTGGCGGAGGGACGGATGATGGATGATGGAACAGGGAGATGGTGGCGGAGAGAGTGAGGATTTGATATGAAACAGGGTTGTCACGCCCCTGTTTCGTGGTGGTGGCGGTGCTCGGATGGTGGTGGTGGCGGAGTTATCTGAACAGAAAGAAAGTGAGATCGAGATGGATGATGATGGGATGGGTGTGATGAAAAAAACTTTATGAATGAAGAGGGTCTGATTTTGGCTATTGAGGCTTGATTCCCTTCTCTTCCTCCCCTTTTCACACCATTTTCTCTTGTATTTATAGAGAATGATCAAAATGAATAGAGATGAGATAAATGGATGATTCATGGAGTGAATCAAGGTAAAATCAAGGGATAATTGGGAGAATATTCTTTGGGTTTGCTTGGGCTTGGCATTGGGTTTGGGTTTATGGGTTAGGTTTTGGGTTTAAGTTATGGGCTTGGTTTTGGGTTTAAGGGTTTAGATATGTGACCCTCTACTTTGTACCACCGCTAGAATCGACCAATTGTCATTCCTTAAATTGTCGCCTTAATACGATTTCATCGTTCACGCTCAAATTCCTACAAATACATGAAAACAAAATAATTACTATAAAATATAATAATCGAAACACTAACATATATAAATTAAGGGATATATTATGTAATAATTATGTGAATGTCAACTAGGCTCCCATCTTTTAAACTATCTACACCAGCGCAGTGGGGGCCTACAAGTCTAGGGTTGGTAATTTGGCGGCCACGCTGAAAAGCAGTGGTCCCGTGATGAGCCGTCGGAATTAGTTTGGGACTGACTAGACTTCCACCTCCCAAAGCATCTACACCCGCGCAGTGGGGGCTACAGGTCTGGGTTTTGATCAGAAGCTTTCGTTGCTAGTCGTCACCAACTAGGCTTACCTGATTGGGTTTGGCGATCATTGACAGCGAAGGGGGGCATTGATACATGGCAAGTCGTCGTCACTAGGTGTGATAGTACTGATTAGACTCCCACTTCCTAGACCATCGAGATTCACGCTGAGCGGACTAGGTGTCGAAAAATACTAGAAGTCGTCGTCATCAGCTTAGGCTGACTAAGCTTGCCCAGTTGGAGAGGGGTTCCGCCCGTTTGAGGGCGTGAGAGCCCATGTCTGCTAGTGTCGCGCATTGTGTGGACAACATTACCTTAAAACAAAAAGTGATTCGTAGGTACGGTCCATGCGTCAAGGCTGATTTGGATTTGCGCTCGTGCCAAGCATGCAGCAAAATATTGTTTGAATGGTAGGCCGAGTGGATCAAGCCTTTGGGCCCGCAAAGGAAGAGTTAGGGTTTCCTGTACGGTTGCACTGCGTGTATGACATAGATCGCGCGTTCAAACATGTACGGCGTAGGGTGCGGGAAGATTGAGTACCAGTTACTCCCCCTCCTTGATGGGGTTGTGTGCAGCGCCATTAATGAGCGAACGTGGTGAACCATTACGCCTATATAATGGTGTCTTTCAATTTTTGTAGACAACTTCTCTCGCAGAGCTTATCTCTTGAATAATTTGGTTTGAAGAAAATGCTTTGGATTTTTCAAAGGCTGAAGGGGGATCTTTAGCAATGGAGTCCTCGAATGTTCTGACATTTGCACTGATTAGGCACGACGATAGTTGTTGTTATGCGTGGTCACCTGTTCTGGGTGGGCACGTAGTTGATCTTCCGAGGTCTCGTAATTTCTTCTCAAATAGCGGAGAAGTAGTACAAATTCTCTCTCAAGGGAAGAGTCCATCGTTCATCTGCTGGTGCCTTATGTTGTTCCTGAATGTTTAATTTCAAAGGTAGCACTAGCACCCATCGTCCGAGCGCCTGCCCCCACCACTTCTCGATTAGCTCCGTCGCTTCGCCTTGTGCTAGAAGTCAACATCTAGGTTGAAGCGGAGTTGGACATGGCCTGTCGGAATGGACCATTGATTCCCAAATATTCTTGCTTTCCTTGCGCGGGAAGGTATATGCGATCCGACCTCACCTGATACTTGTTCAAAGTTCACAGAGTGTGTGAGTTGGGCTTCGATTTTTTGCTGATGCTCCCGGTTGTTGATTTTGTACCACCTCAGACCATATTTTAGGGGTATGTCTGTGGAGGCGTTTGAACATGATACTTTCATCCTGATCTTGCTCAGTTCAGTCTCCGCGGAGAAGTTGAGGATTGGAGTCTTCTTCGGATGCCTCTCGTAGTAGAATTTTCTAAACGAGTATTTTACTTCATGTCGCACTGTATTCAGATGCTTATAGTATGTAGTCTTTTGTATCCGCCTCAAGGTGCTTGTTATTACATCTTTCCAATAATCAATAGAGTTTGTTTTTGTAATTATTCCTGTATTTTTTAAATGATTGCAAATCACTTTAGTTTTTAAGAACTAAAACTCTACATTGACCATGGAAATGGAAACAAACGACTAAAAGTATACTAACTGTTGAGGGGAGAAATTGATCCTAGCCTTGAAGCGAATTCGGGTTGCTCTTGTGGATCATTCAACAGACTTTCGAGGCGCTTCAGAGGTTACTGAAGAGTAAACCTTGTAGGGGGTCAATCTCTATACGGATGGAATGTCAAGGGGATGTATTCTCGCTTACCTTGGCCTCACCGTTTCGCTGGGCGGAGGAGCTTATTGCTCTTGTGCCTCTTAAATGTGACATCTCTACTGTCGTTTTGCCTAGCATTGGTTTAGGCTGCTCTACAGGAGGTAGTTGGATCTGGGAGCATTCTATCCATTTCAGTGCGGCGTAATGGCAGCCTCGTGCCGTAGGTTGGTCTCCACGTGTTGTCCCTTTGGAGTGGTTAGCAGTATATTTAATGAACTGGTGATTGGTAGAGATTACTACTTCCATCTGCTAGAGCCATGGTCTTCCCAAGATAAGGTTGTAGGTTGATAGCGCATCTACTACCATGAAGTCCAAAAACAATACCTTTCTTAATTGTGGCTCCCCTGCCAGTGTTGTTAACCTTATATTTTCGAGGGGAAACATTTCTCTTTGCTGAATCCAATCAGGGGGTGATCAGAGAGTGTCAGGTTCTCCTCTTTGAAATCCATGCTGCGATACACGGTATAAAACAGGACGTTGAGCGAGCTTCCTGTATCCATCAAAGCTCTTTTTACCTCCCACCTTGCTATGGAGACTGAGATTACTAGGGCGTCATTGTGTAGTGCTCAGACTTCTTCGAGGTCTTTGTCCGTAAAGGTTAAGGTGGGAATGGGGCTCTGAACTCTTGAATGGCAGATGCGTCCGCGAGTTGTGTCTGCATTTCTAGTAAGGTCCGCTTGCTGGACCTGTATGTCTGATCTTCATTCGGTCCGACCCCATGAAGGACATAGATTATAGCTGGGGCATCATTCTCTTTCTCTTTAACTGACTCCCCTTATCCCCGGTCCGTTCTGGCCACTTTTTGGAGTTTAGGAATTCCTTCAGTTTGCCTATGAGGATCTAGTATTCAACTTCATACCTCAGACTCTTGCAGTCGTTGGTATCATGGCCACCCTCCTTGTGGTATGCACAATAGCGGAGTCCCCACGCTACTTCGGGGGCCACTTTAGTTCCTCCCAGTTGCTCATGGAGTTTAGTAAGTCTGACAGGCTGGAATTGAGGGGTGTTACAGTCCAGAATCCAACGTAGTTGGATGTTTTCTCTGGTCTGGATCGACTAGGGTCTGACCTGTTGTCATTGTGCTTTCTCTTGTTCCGTTCGTCATCCTCGCGTTTTTCCCTCCTTCTTGTCCTTAGGAGCAGATGACTTATTCTCGCCTTCGATTTCCCTCTTCACGATTCTCAGCTCCTCCAAGATAATATGCTTCTGAGCGCCCTTGAGGAGCTCTGTCATGTCTAGAGGGGGCTCTAAGGTGAGGTCTTCCTAGAGCTTTCTTTCCTTGAGGCTCGCAGTGAAGGCTGTCATGGCCGTGTCGTTGCTGCATCCTTCGATGAGAGTCAACTCGTCGTTGAAGTGCATGACATACTCTCTTAGAGTCTCGTGAGACCTTTGCTTTATATAGTATGTAATGTGGGCCTTTTCGAAAACGTTGGCGCCCTACAAAACGTGTCAGGAACTCCTTTGTCAATGTCTTGAAGGAGTCGATTGACCTCCGCAGAAGGCTGTGGAACCATGTCAGTGCTAACCTTTTCAGGCTAGTGGGAAAGGTTCTGCACATCACCGACTCTAATCCTTCTTTTAGGGCCATTACGTGCTGGTAATGTCGCAGGTGATCGAATGGATCGGTGGTTCCGTCATAGAAATCGAGTAGAAGTCGAGCTTCGGAGGAGTAAACTTTCTCGAAAGGGCATCATTTATGATATGGTCCACAAACGGCAAGACAGAGAGGCAATCAGTACATCTGGGTCATGCGCCCTTTTGCGGAGAGGATTCTGAGGGCCAAGCCTCTCTACCCTGGCGGTGGGCTCAACATTAGTCACGCAGCCTCCCCTAGTCTAGTGAGGAATTGTGGGGTTTTGGCTTTCCTGTGCTTGCTCCCTGCCATCCTTCGGAGACGGAAGCCCGTGATGCTTCTGGTTTCCATTGGCAGGTGGTGGATTTTATCGCGTGAGAGCCTCCACCGCCTTGGCTATCTGTTGTACTTGAGATGAAAATCTATTGATTCGGGGGTCTGTCATCACTGTCGTCGGTGCGGGGGCATGAGTTTGCAACCCGTGTATGACCGGAGCCGCTAAAATCGGAGGTATTGTGCCGGCCAGAGCGTTTGACGTATCCCCTTGCTCTCCGTTGTTGCGTAACCTAGTGGTCACCATCTCTCTGGGTTTTGAAAGGAAACGACACTAATGAAAAGTTCAGAACTCTCTCGTCCCTACAGATGACGCCAAATTGATGCAGTCGATTTCCGCTCCCTGCTTTGGCCTAATCTCGCTGACCTGCAGACCTGCACAAGTAACACACGTGAGCCACGGACCACCGTTGTGGTGGTCGATGGCACTTCAATGCTAAAGATAGACATGGATATGAGGAAGGCGTAATGATGTAAACATGGAATTTGTAGCGTACCTTAGCTTACCAATCTCATGTCTTATTTATAATGTAGGAGTCCTGGTTCTACCGGGGCTATCGAAGGCGTAGTTTAGGAAGGAGATCTTCGTGGAGATCCTTCTTTAATTAGAAGTTGTTGCTGTAAGAGGGAAGTTCCCTGTTAGCCCTGTGCTCCTAGATACACGGGAGATAGTTCCCAATCAAAGAACAATCCGTAGGAGGAAGTTTACTTGCGTGGAATGTACTCTGGTATTTGCTTCCTAGTTGGAAGCAAACAGCTGTTGTAGTTGCCCGTCCGAAGTTGATCCTCGAGATACTTTCCTAAGTAAGGCTTATGGGTATTAAGGATAGTTGTGAGATGTGTAGGCCTAGCACGCTGTAAGAGTTCGGGTCCGTCTGGCGGACTGAATCGGGCGAGCTTAGAATCGCTTGGGCCAGATAGTGTTAAGCTGATGCTGGGGCCCGTAATTTCTCAAGATCATCATGACACGTGTATGGCTCAGGGATGTGATCGTTTTTATGTATCATCAATAACATAAAGAGACTTTTTATTAAGGTAACACTGTTATGAATTAAGGTGTTATTATTCTATGGTTGGTTCTATGAATTTTCGTCTTTATGCTATTTGCTGCTCGAGGATGAGTTTCAATTTTACAATTTTCGAGAATGTCCAACCAGGGCCGGTACTGAAATCTTGGGGCGCGATGCGAGCTTCAAAAATCTGGTGGCCTTGGATCGTAAAAAAAATTGAAAACGTAGATATGGAAAATGTGATTTGAACTCGGGCTGGGCAGGCACGGGTAACTGGCTTGAAATTTAAAAATCGGAGCCCGGACCGATATTTGCAAGCCCGGAATTCTAAGGCCCGAGAACCGAGTTGGGCCGGTCTCGGTTCATAACAAATAAGAATTTCGAAAGCCCAAACTGTTTTTATGAAATTAGTCCAAAGCCCAAACTGATGCTATAGTCCAGTAAATTCTGAGGCCCAAACTGCAGGTAAGTATTAAATTAATTTGATGCAATTAGACCAAGACATAAAGTCGCAAACCAACTACCCTCATGCCGAAACTGCTGGTAAGTGTCACCCATATTAACACTGTTAATATTCATTTGATGCAATCAGAATCAGCAAATTGTAAATTGAAATCAACAGTAAATTGTAATCTGCAGTGCTATCTATGCCTGGTAAATTGTAAACTGTAAATTGTAATGCAATCAGTAGTAAAATTTTGCACAGGTCAAAGTCGCAGTGTCGCACAGGTCGCAGTCGCAGTAGCAGTAGCAGGAGTCGCACAGGTCGCATTCGCAGTTTCGCACAGGACGCACAGGGAGTCGCAATCACAGTAGTCGATGAGGAGAGGAGTCGAGGAGTCGCAGGAAGACTGAGAGGAGTAGCCGAGGAGGAGAGGGAGAGGAGTAGTTGCAGTAGATGAGGAGGAGAGGAGTCGAGGAGTCACAGGAAGACTGAGAGCAGTGAGAGGAGTAGCCGAGGAGGATAGGGAGAGGAGTAGGCGAGTAGTCGCAAGAGGACTTACTAATGTTTTTAGGGTTTTTACTTTTTATTCATACTTGGGCCAAGCCGGTTACCCGACAGGTTTCACAATTGGTAACCGAGGACCGGACCAGAAACATGGGGGGGGGGGGGGGGGGGGGGGGGGGGGGGTTAAGACCGAAAATTTTAAAATAAATAAAAAAATCGATCCGAACCGACTCGATCAGTCCGGTTTTCGGTTTGAAATGCCCACCCCTAATTTGAACCAACAACATGATAAAAGTATACTAAATGTCTAACCTTAGAGCATCAATTAAACATTTTAACAATTTGAGGCATTATTTGTATATAATAATACCAAATATAGGGGCCCTAAATTTTGGCGGGTTTGCGTCCGACGATGCAGATATTGTTCATCCATATCTCCACTACTATTCGAATTCCTAACTTTGAACTAATCCTAATATCACATAAATTTGTTTTATTGCAAACATACGACAAACTTTGGCATTTTCTAATGCCTCTAAAACAACTTTTTTGATTAATTTGGAGGCGGGGGACTCTAACATTTATAGGGTCTGAAGACCAATTAAAAAATATTTTTTGATCAATGCATACCATACAATTAGATGGTATGCATATGATATGCAAACACTTTACCGTCAGAAAAACCAATGCAAACATTTTACAAAGTTGTAAAACAATTGCAGAGTTTGAAAAACAATTTAAAAACTTTTTGCCAATACCGATGATTTAATTGGATGGTATGCATCGTATACAAACACTTTGCAAAGTTTTAAAACACTTGCAAAAATGTTTTGGATAAATGCATACCATACTACCTTACAATTGGATAACATGTATGGATGGTGTGTAAATACTTTGCAAGATAAAAAAAACCAATGCATACCATATAATGTGATGATATGCATGGTAAGCAAACACTTTATAAGGTTTGAAAACTAAATAAAAAAAACTTTTTAATCAATACATATCATCCAATTGGATGTTATGCAAACACTTTGCAATGGTTTAAGACAAGTTTATGGTCTGAAAACCAATTGAAATATGTTTTTGTCAATGCATACGATAAAATTATGTTACAAATTTAATTTTGTCCATTTATCATTGTTGCAAAATTAAATGAATCAAATACAAAGAAAATAAAAAGAAAAAAGAAAAAAAGAAAAAGTTAGGGAAGGGGGTGGTTGTTAAGTGGGTCATAATAACAAGATTATAAATACTAAAATGTTGTCTGGTAGTTTTTTTATAAAAACATTATAAAATTGATAAAATGGAAAACTTACTTTGGGCTATATGCCTATATCCCGGGTCAGCTCTTGCTCAAGGGGGCCCAAAACTTGGATGTCATGATATGAAAACTAGTCACGCGCAAAATTGGTTTTCGTTCATTAAATTCGCAACAACAACAACAACAAAAAAAAAAAAATTGTTTGATATGGGATTTGGACTTCAATTCAAGAAACTTTAATCTCTTATGGATAAGATTTTTGGACAGTGTGGGGAAGGTGGGCACGGAGAAGGTAATGTTGATGCAGGCTCAACACCTGAACCGACAGACCAGAGGCATCATATTATCAACTCCATTGAAAATTTGAAATTTTGGAAGTACAATGACAATTTGAAATTATCAACTCCTGACAACCTTAATTATATGTACAATGACAATAAACAAAAGCGGCAGTTCTTGAATTGATAAAGCTCTATCCATCAAAACATGGCTGCAAGTTCTCTATCCCAACTGGTGAAAAATGTCCAAGAAGTCGCCTTTGATGGCGATGAACTACCGACGAGATATATACGTAGAGATAAGGATGATGTACCTATTGATGCTTCTATGTCATCTTCAATCCCAATCATCGATCTCCATGGGTTATCTGATGAAGAAGAAATGGAGAAGCTCAAGTCAGCTCTTAGTACATGGGGACTATTTCAGGTATATTGAGTTAAAAGGACTTGAAACTTTGTTATATATTTGATTTTGCAATGATAGTTCAGTCAGTATGTTCATTTCATGTTAGAACTGATTGATAGAATATCAGGCTATTGGTCATGACATACCAAGCACCGTACTAGATGATGTGCGTAGAATTACAAAGGAGTTTTTTGATCTTCCAATGGAAGAGAAGAATAGATTCTCAGTTCATAAGGATGGCACAGAAGACTACTTGGAAGGATATGGGAACGACGTTACTGTCTCTGAAGATCAGGTTCTGGAATGGTCTGATAGGCTATACCTCTTGGTAAGACCACATGATCAGAGGAAGATGAACCTTTGGCCTGATATTCCAAATCGCTTCAGGTATGTACGTCAAAAGCATCATAGCAGATATATTATTTTAATTTTGCACTTTTGAATATCAATAGGAATCATAGGAAGTAAGATTTCATGATTTTGTGATGAAATTGAATGAATGAATGATGATAGATTACTTACTCTAACCTATTGCATTAGTTTTCCCAATTAGAGTAACATTGCGAATAGATTAGCAAGTGGGGCCTTTAATAATGTTTACTTGAATTCAGTCCTTTCTTTACCTATGCAATTTGCAAATTTCTGGTTACAAAACCTAGAATCCTAACATTCCAGCATGCTTCCAAAGTCGATAGCCTCATCAACCCATTCTTGCAACACTGAGCCCATGGTAGCGCCCTTAATCGCCCCTGACATTCAATGACTTGAAACTGTGCTACCTAGCCATATTAATGGATACTCCAAGTCACCCTGCTGAGATCAAGCCTTGGACATGAAATGCCAAATTTTCAGAACCAGCAAATATTTGTCAAAAGTATGAACTAACAGCAAGCGAAAAGCTATTTACTTAACCCAAACTCCAAACAAATAACCACAGCCCGGGTAGCTTATAGATCGAGAGGGTAATACAGTTGAAGCCTACAACACCAGACTTGGAATTGATACGCTAGTCCTTGTTATGTTGCCTTCACTTATTGTTCTCCATTTTGTTTGTCATTTATATGTCAGATCCTAGTTCTTCACAATAGTTTTGGTTCATGCGCTTTAGATATTTTGATTGTACTTACGATGGAACCTGGGTTTCATGTTGCTGTAGGGAAATCTTGAATGAATATAGCGCAAAGGCCAATTTCGTAGCCCATTTGATTTATAAGAGCATGGCAAAATCACTTGGTCTAGAACAGGACCATTTCCTCAACCAAGTCGGAGAACGTAGCTCAGCATTCATCAGGTTTAACTACTACCCTCCTTGTCCAAAACCTGATTTGGTTTATGGCTTTAAACCACACACAGATGGAGGATCAATCACCATTGTTCTACAAGATGAGGAAGTGGAAGGTCTTCAAGTCCTTAAAGACAACCGTTGGGTCAAAGTTCCCATCATACCTCATGCATTGCTTGTCAATGTGGCCGATCAAGTAGAGGTATGTGTTTTTGCTTTATCCACTACTACAAGTCTATAGGGTTTATTTGTCATTAGAACTTTCTTCGATGTTTGAGAGAACAATTCGAATGCTAGTTAACAGATAATGAGCAATGGAGTGTTCAAGAGCCCAATGCACAGAGTGATTACAAATTCAGAAAAGCAAAGGATTTCTTTGGCCATGTTTCAAGTTCCTGAGTTGGACAAGGATATTGAGCCTGCAGCAAAGTTGATCACTGAGAGTACACCGAGGTTGTTCAAGAAAGTAAATGTGAAAGAGTATGGTGATATCTTCTTCCAGAAATTCTCTCGTGGGGAGAGAGCTATTGATTGGGCTAGGATTTGACTGTTTTTCTTTCAGTTATCTTTATTTAACTATTGGATGATTGTTTAGCAATTGTATTCTATAAGCTGATTGGTCTCCAAAATGCTAGACGTTATAGTGTAGCTCTAAGATTCATTGATCAAATATTTGCTAAATCAAAGATATATGACCCTGACTACTAGTAATACTTATAGACCATACATAGTTCACTCTTCCAAAATAATGGTTAGTATCTATTCTTCAGAGTATGTATCAGAATTACCCCCCTTCCATCTACATTTTCTTCGCTCCATTGTAAAAGCCTGACACCACAGCTCTGTTTGATCAAATGTCAATCCTGCAAATTAGACAGAGATTGAAAGCTTAAAGAAGAGTATGAAGAACATATAAAATTGAATGCCAGACAGAAGATGCAAAGTTTAAGAACTGTGCAGCTATTTCGTGTTGCATCTCTTGGAAGATCTATTTCACCTTATCAGCTAAGGAAATTCTAGGTTAACTCCACCCGTGGCAACGGCCGGTCTCAAGCCCGGATAAAGTAGGAGAGTTGGTATTAGGCTTGTGACACCCAACTTTAAAAAAACCTGTCACATCCCTTTTCATTGAATTTGGATAAAAAAAAATTAATGCAGAAAGATAGGGCGTCCTCCGCTATAAGTGACGCGCTGCACCTACGCTCAGGTGTAGTAACAAATGAGCAAGGCGCGCTGCAGCGGCGCCTGACTGTAGTGTTAAATAGGCAAGGGTTCTCGCACTATTCTGGACGGGGGCGGGTAAAGAAGCTAGTCCAGGTTAGAGCTAGAGATATAATGATTAGATTAGCCTATTAGAACATAGGAACCTTGACGAGTAAGTCAATAAAATTAGTGGATGCCCTACGTAGGAAGAAGGTAAACATAGTTTGTTTCCAAGAGACAAAATGGAAGGAGAACAAGGCTAAAGATTTAGGAAGAGGGTTTAAACTCTTCTATTCTGGTAAAGATGGAACTTGCAACGGGGTAAGAATAATGGTAGATAAATTTTTTAAAGATGCAGTAGTCGATGTTAGGATGTTAGTGCGTATACCCCAAGTGGGTTTAGACGATGAGACTAAGAAGGGTTTTTGAGATTCTTTAGAGGAGTTAGTTATTGGGATTCCCTCTTCCAATAAGGTTTTCCTAGGCGGGGATTTGAATGGCCATGTCGGTAAAGATAGAGTTGGGTATGAGAGGGTACATGGAGGCCAAGGCTTTGGGGATCAAAACACTATGGGGATTTCTATTCTAGATTTTGCTTTAGCTAAGGATTTTGGGATCGTGAATATTTTTTTATAAGAAGAGGGAAAATCACTTGGTGACCTTTGCGAGTGAGCGCAATAAAAGTCAAATTGATTATTTTCTTGTTAGGAGACACGATTTAGTAGGTGTAAAAATTGTAAGGTTATACCAAGGGAGTGTCTGACAAACCAACATAGGTTGTTAGTCCTCGATTTTTGTATGAAGAATAGGGGTCGTATTGCTAAAGAACGTGTTAGACCGAGAAATAAGTGGTGGACCTTACAGGGAGATGTGTGCCAAAATTTTAGAAAGAAGATTTTGGGTGGTCAGTCAGTTTCAGAGGGTTGGGAGAATCTAGAACCAATGGATAGGACTAGTAGAGCAAATCTTTTTGAACATTCGGCAAAACAAATAAGAAGATGTGCGAAGAAAGAGTTATGAGAGGCCAAAAGAGGAGGTGTATATGATAAGGAGACATGGTGGTGGAACGCTGATGTGCAACAAAGCATTGTGAAAAAGAAAAGATGCTTTAAGGAGTGGCAAAGAGATAGATGCCTAGAGTCTTTTTAGCTTTATAAGCAAACTAAGAAATTGAATAGTAAAGCAGTAGAGGAAGCTAAGAAGAGAGCATATGATGATCTGTATAATAGGCTAGGTACAAAGGAAGGGTAGAAGAATATTTTCAAGATAGCTAAAGCTAGAGAATGAAAAACTAGGGACTTGAGTTATGTTAAGTGTGTTAAGCATAAGGATGAAAGAGTTTTAATGTAGGATAAAACTATTTTAGATAGATGGAAGGATTACTTTTGGAACCTACTCAGCGGAACACATGTAGGGGAGTTAAACTTGGAGGGATATGTTTCACAGGAAATGAGACATCGCGTGTTCCATCTCAAAGTTAGTGCCACAAAAGTGAGAGAAGCTTTAAAAAAAATGAAGACATGGAAGACAAATGGACCGGATGATATACCAATTGAAGCATGAAAATGTCTGGGAGAAGCTGGGATTCAATGGCTAATTAAGCTCTTTAATAGGGTTTTGGAAATTAGAAAAATGCCAGATTCATGGAGGCATAGCATTGTGGTACCAATTTATAAGAACAAAGGGGATATTCAGAATTGCTTGAACTATAAAGGGATAAAGCTTATGAGTCATATGATGAAACTTTGGGAGAGAGTTATAGAACGAAGACTTGGGAGTTTAACCACGGTTTCGGATAATCAAGTTCGATTTATGCCGGGAGAGTCTACTACGGAGGCCATCTTCCTGCTTTGGCAAATTATAGAAAAATATCGAGAGGAACGTAAGAGTTTGCATATGGTTTTTATTGATCTAGAGAAATCTTAGGATAGGGTCCCCAGGGAGTTAATTTGGTGGGTGCTTGAAAAGAATAAAGTGTCTCTATGTTATGTCGACATCATTAAGGATATGTATGAAGGGGCTGTAAGAAGTGTTCGCTCAGTGGGTGGGATGTCAAATGAATTTTCAGTGTCAGTAGGACTACATCAAGGGTCGACCTTAAGTCCATATCTCTTTGCTTTGGTCATGGATGAGTTGTCGAGACATCTGCAAGAAGATATATCTTAGTGCATGTTATTTGCAGATGATATTGTCTTTATTCATGAAACTAATAAAAGTTTAGGTCAGAAATTAGATAGGTGGCGGGAGATTTTAGAGAGTAAGGATTTTTGAATTTGTCATTCGAAGACAGAGTATCTAGTGTACAACTTTGGTTGTGAATCACGAGGGAGGAGTAATGCAATTGAGATCGAAGGTGTGGAGGTCCCAGAGTGTGAGACTTTTCGATATCTAGGATCTATAATTCAAAAGAATGAGGTTATTGGAGAAGATGTAGACCATATGATTAAAACTGTTTGGCTGAAATGAAGAATGATGTCAGGAGTATTATGCCATAGAAGAATGCCTACAAGGCTAAAAGGGAAATGCTATAAGACAATTGTTCGACCAGTTATGCTATATGATTCAGAATGTTGGGCTACTACGGGACACCATATGCATATGATGACAGTAGCAGAAATGCGTATGTTAAGGTGGATGTGTGGTAAAACCCGTAAGGATAAAATTAGAAATGAAAGAATTAGGAGACACTTAGGTGTAGCCCCAATAGAGGACAAAATTAGAGAAAGATGTTTAACTTGGTTTGGTCATGTGCAGATGAGACCAAGCACGACGCCAATTAGAAAATGTCTAGATTGGCAAGTTAATGGAGGGGACTACCGTTGAAAACTTGGATGAAATGAAGACATCATTGAGCTTAGATTAGGCGAGGATATGTGGGAAGACCGCATTTCTTGGAGAACCAAAATCCATGTAGCCGACCCTAAAAATATTGGGAATGAGCTTTGATGATGATGATTAGCTAAGTAAATTCTAGGTTGTTGTATAACTATAGTTTCTCAAGCATATCTATTGGCTTGATTCTTGCATGAACACATTGTGTTTGCTCACGAAAACTTGATAGTTGGAACTTATGAGTTGTACATTTCTAGATAAGTTTTTTTTTTTTTTTTTTTTTTAAAAAAAAAATTTATTTATTGATCTGTGATGAATTAATTGTCTACATTAGTTTGTTATAAAAATTGAAACATTATGAAGTTATTAGTGAAAATGAGCCGCACAACTTGGAATCACTCCTAACCTCTACCGATGACTTACATGCCTATTATAAAAATAAAAATAAAAAAAATAGTAATAAAAAGACAAAAGCATTGCCACATCCATCTAAAGGATCAGCCACTTTATTTAGTAGTCTAGATAGATGTTGAAAATACCAATAACAATAATATGATCAAACTTGCTATACCAAAGCACTTCGGTCTATAGTAATGACCAAGCCATGCATGACTATGATAATCAAACCAAGAAAAGGCTTGTATATTCAAAGTGTTTCTTTTGATTAAGAGAATATGTATGACGCATGTGCATAACCACTAATGTATGAATTAGGATCTTAGATCCTCAGCCACCAGATACATCTCTTTAGATATTGTATTGTCACACATTTATACGTGTTTTAAATGAGGATTCAAAATTTAGGAGGGGAAGAGTCTGCATCATTAGATGCTCTCGAATCGAATTTGCAGCTAGTCAAAACTCATACAAGTTCAGCACGTCCTGTACCCAACAAGAAAAGGCACATACTAAATTATGTGAATCTGCTGCTGCAAACAAGGTCCTAGTTGACAGCATATTGATTCAAACTACATATTATACAATAAAGACAATCACTTAAAAATCAGCGTCTTTTTATCCATTTTTTAACTTATCTAGTTTCAATGCTCACTTAAAATACTGGATTCTTTGTATAATTTAACATAATTCTACAGGTCATTATCACCTGTATATAGACTGGTTTAGATATGTTTCTTCTTTCTTGATCAAGATTTGGAAGTGAAACCTTAGCTGTCAAAACATGGCAGAAAGTCTTGTTTTATCTCAAGAGGCAATGGGGAAGCAAGTCCAGGAACTAGCCATCCATGGAGATGACCTACCAACAAGATACATACGGCGAGATGAAGATGATGTACCTGTTGATAATACATTGTCATTTTCAATACCAATCATCGATCTCCAGCGGTTATCATCTTCTGAAGAAGAAATGGAGAAGCTGAGATCAGCTCTCAAAACATGGGGGGCGGGGGCTATTCCAGGTATAGTGTATATGAATGACTACTCAGAACAGAAATCTGAATCAAGACAACTTTTTGCAGTTATTGTTTCAATGTTTTCATTTTCCATTAGAGCTGATGATGAACTTTCAGGCTGTTGGTCACAACATACCAGACTCACAACTGAATGATATGTGTAAACTTTCTAAAGAGTTCTTCGGTCTTCCAATGGAAGAGAAGCAGAGATATGCAATTCCTAAGGATGGTAAAAAAGGATACTTAGAAGGGTACGGAAATGACCTGATTGTCTCAGAAGATCAGGTTTTGGAGTGGTCTGATCGGCTGTACCTCTTGTTAAGACCACAGAATGAAAAGAATCTGAACCTTTGGCCCAATAATCCAAGTTGTTTCAGGTATTTCAGCTCAAAAAACATCATGGCACAACTATCATTATAGTTATAGCAAATGAATACCAATAGGATCCATATAAATCAATTGGAATCACTAATATGTTCTTGAATTATAAACTTGATGAGCACCTCAGTTAGGCTCTAACCTATTGGATCATCACCAATTGATCAACCTCCAAATTTGCAAGGCTCGTGAGAAGCCCATTAGCCTTGTACTTACTAGGTAGGCATGTGCCAGAGCAAATATTTGGTTTATAGCTTAAGTAAATTTGACAATCTCCCTATTTGGTTGGTGTCTTTGCTACTTTAACAAGTTAATATCATAAGCTTATTCCATAATGTTACCAACCAAAAGTCACTTCTATAAAGCGTGCAAGAGCTATCAAGGAGCAAAATGCTAACTTAATATAGGACCTTACAATCCACCTTACTTCCAAAGTGGATATCATTGTTACTTGTCACCCACTATCACCATTGAGCCAAATGGTCCTTCATACTCGCCTACGTTCAATACCATTTCTAATCTAGCCTCTAGGACTTTTGTCCTATGAGTCAAAACCTTTGACATTGTGTTAGATTTGATATGAAAAGTTAACCAGAAAACACTCCTTAACACACTCATATTCAAGGAGCAGAATTGCCAATTGCTTGACCTTGGATGAACATGGAGACTATCAAGGTACATGTATAAGATTGAACTTGGATTTCATGGTGCTGCAGGAAAACCTTGAATGAATATCACAGAAAGGTAAATCTCACAACTGAGTTACTATTAAAGAACATGGCAAAATCAGTGGGTTTGCAAGAGAACCATTTCCTCAACCAGGTCGGACAATGTGGTCCAACA
Source organism: Berberis vulgaris (assembly GCA_963556465.1). Classification (NCBI taxonomy): domain Eukaryota; kingdom Viridiplantae; phylum Streptophyta; class Magnoliopsida; order Ranunculales; family Berberidaceae; genus Berberis; species Berberis vulgaris. Next base: position 61,326,708 of record OY747132.1, read on the forward strand.
TTCCTCAGGTTCAATTACTACCCTCCATGTCCGAAACCCAACTTGGTTTATGGCATTAAACCACATACAGATGGAGGAGCAATCACCATACTCTTGCAAGATGATCAAGTGGAAGGCCTTCAAGTCCTCAAAGAGAATCGCTGGGTGAAAGTTCCAATCCTACCTCATGCATTGCTCGTTAATGTAGCTGATCAAGTAGAGGTATACATCTTCTTATTTCTTTAACTGCTAATTCACTGTTTTCATTCCTTAGATATTTCAGGGAATAACATGAATGCTACCAACAGATAATGAGCAACGGCGTGTTCAAGAGTCCAAAGCACAGAGTGATTACAAATTCAGAAAAGCAGAGGATCTCTTTGGCCATGTTTTATGTGCCAGAGTTTGAAGTTATTGAGCCGGCTGCTGAGTTGATCAGTGAGAGCAGTCCAAGGTTGTTCAAGACAATTAAAGTGAAAGACTATGCAGAAATCTACTTCCAGCGAACCTCACGAGGGGAGAGAGCTATTGATTGGGTCAGGATCTAATTTGTTAGTCTCATCAACCAAACTAGGTCGATTGTTTTAGTTGTTTGTAATAATATGTTTTGTTCCTCCAAAACTATATTGTATAATGAACCAATATTTGACTAATATTGACATTTCAAGAATCATTGGTACTTATTTTTCCCACAATGGGTTCAAACTCGTCACTTTTCATCGACATCTTCTTCATCTGCACTAAAACAATGACCATTATAGTTTTTGACACTCTGACACTGGTTGGTTTGATTGCAAGATCCTGCAACACATAACATATATTATTTCCACTTAATAGTATCACAAAAATTGCACTTGCCAAGTACATAACAAAGGCTGCTCGAAATACAGTTAAAACCCAGCTCTTCACATCTTATAGCTTGGCAGATTTTTTTTTTTTTTTTTTTCTTCTAACTTTGCTAATAGATTTCTAAATATTTAAATTTTAGCAATAAGAAGGATTATGAATAGTCTAATTTCCCCCGTTAACCACAGTTTGGAAGGTATTAGAAATGTCAGAGCCCTGATTCTAGGCGGCGTGGCCCAGAGAGCAAGGTGGGCGCAAGGCCCACCCACCACCATCCATCATCCTAGAGATGGATTCATGGTGAGCATCTCTAGGATGATGGATGGTGGTGGGAGGGCCTTGCGCCCACCTCACACTCTGGGCCTCGCCCCCTAGAAGGCCTCGAGAAATAGCTGTATTTTTTATTTTTCCAACAGAACAAACTTTCATGACATGAGGATTAGTTCAAAGCTTGGGATTCAAGCAAGTGTAGATGTGAATGACTAGAGTCTGCATGACATTCTCGAAATTTACAAAACCAAAACTCACATACTTTGCTTTCTTCTTCATTTGTTTTGATCATTATCAGACTGTTGTATTTATAGTTTGGAAGGGGGTCTTCTTTCCGGCTATGGTTTGGGTTGAACCTTATCCATCAAAACATGGCAGCAAGTATTCTTCCGCTCCAAGAGGATGCACTGACAAAACATGTCCAGGGACTCTGCATCCTTGGTGGTGATTTTCCAACAAGATACACACGGTGAGATGGAGAAGATATACGAGTTGATAATTCTCTCTCATCTTCCATGTCCATCATCGATCTCAGTCAATTATCATCCTCTGACGGAAAATAAATGGAGAAGCTGAGATCAACTCTCACTACATGGGGCATTTTCCATGTATGGTTTTCCCATGATGAATTTTTCTAAATGTTCGTTTTACACTAGAGCTGATGACAAACTTTCAGGCTGGGATCAAAACGTACCGAACACCTTACTGAATGATATGCGCAGAATTACAAAGGAGTTCTTTTTTTTTTTTTTTTGAAAGGCAAGCGCGGGGTATAAATGGGATCCCCAGACCACAGAAAAGGTGATAATGATTACAATCGTGTATACTGTTTACCTATCGCATCGTCAAAAATAATTTTCTTAAGATCTTCGGCAAAGGAACTAGGTGTGATCTCTAAGTATTCTGCACTAGGCAAAAGACTCGCTAGCTTGTCTGCTGCTTGGTTAGTTTCTCTGACCGCATGCATCAGTCTGTAATCTTCAAACTCCTCTAGCAGCATCTTGATACGGCGTACTATGTGACGAGCTTCCCATGGAGGCACTTTGTCGGTAGCAAGGTATCGGTACATATTCATTGAATCCATGCAGAAAACGACCTTGGTGATGTTATGTTGCTTAGCCAGTCTTATTCCTGTTTCGACTCCTTGTAGTTCATGGAGAATAACTGACTTAGCTTCCTGGGATCCAGCTGCTGCAGCTTGACTAGGCCATTATTGTCTCTTATCAGTGCGCCATATCCGCCTCGGTGTCCGTCCATTGAGCCATCGGTGTTGATCATATACCAACCCCAGTCAGGTTTCTTCCACGTATGTACGGTCCTCAACTTTGTTTCAAACTGAACAGCCAATCTCCATTTCTCACAAAATCGTCTATTCTGGTCATTGTCTTCCACTGTAAGGTCAAGGACTGCAACCCGAAGCTTCACATCCTCAGTAATCTTATCAATTAGCTGAAGGACTACTCTGCGCTTACCCTGAAATAAGCGCTTGTTTCTCTCCTGTCATAGGTGATAGACAACTGCATTGAATGCAAGTTTCTTAACTAATGTGCCAGGAGACTCGCCTATGAAGTGTTGTATACAAAAGAGTTCTTTGATCAACCAATGGAAGAGAAACATAGATATTTGTTGGATAAAACTTGTGGATTATGGCTATGGAGGATGATAGAATGCTTCAAAGGCACGTAGATAACTGCGTTTTCTTTCAGACTTTATTTGCCACCACAACGTGTGCAAAAGGGTGAATGCAAATAAACCTTGTGGATACAATGAAATGTAGCCTATTGTACAACCAAAGACAAACCTCAAACATGCAAACAAGGAAGAACAAGGTTTATAAAGATTAAATCTGCAGAAAATAATCTTTAAAATTTTATAGATGATGGAGAAAGAATTTTGAAGTGATTTTTGTTGTCGTCCAAAAGGTATGGGTGTCTTATGGACTTGAACCGTAGTTTAGTGAAATTATATCAAAGTTAGTCAAGATCTCTTAAGTAGCATTGCTTTGAACTTTCGATCTTATACAACTAACTGGACATATTTTCACACAAACTTATAACCCTTTTTAGTGTGTTACGTAATTCACCGACACGTGGATTGGCCTTGTGTCTATATCCACTTTCATGGATGCTCTAGAAACTAGTCCAAGTTGCATATAAGGCGGCACTACCCTCACACTTATATAGTAGACATGGAATACCCCATATAATACATTCCGTCATGTCTATCAAGAGTTAAAACTCATCCTTTCCTCATTCATTACATGTACCAAGCACTTTACCTTTGTCTTTACCGTTGGATGGACAAAAATATATGTATTACTGATAAGAACATATTTATGCAATTTTATTTTTGTATTTCTCCCTACTTTCTTAGCTAGTGTGTGTTAGTTTTTTTAGTAATTTATATTTTTGGGTTTGTGTAGGTTGCGATAGCAGAATTCAAAAATAGAAGCTAAAATGTGCAAATTGATTTGAATTAGGAAGACTTGTGGCGAAATGAATTTGCACAAACAAGGAAACCTAGAGAAAACATCTATAAAGAGAACCATACCTGGCTCTCGAGAGATCAACCTCCGCACAAGCTATTGCCATCATCCCCTTCTCCTTGCAACAACAACCACAACAAGCCACCAGAGCCATCCATTGCTACATTTTATCGTCCCAGCTAGTCAACAACAACCATCACCATCCCTTCTCTCACCATCACTTTGTTCAACCCCTTCTCCACTGATCGCCTGCTCCCCTCGTTCCCATCGCCACGCACATCTAACAATCTCACAGACACCAATCACCTTCATCTCACAGTCCCTCAATCTCTCCTCAACCCATGCAGCCCAACACTTCCCCCATCCATCTCTCTCGCACAGTCTCTATTCCTCGTAAGAAGATAAGAGGTTTTCATCCCTCTTACGCAATAGGAAAAAAGATTGTACAAGAGAGAAAAATCAAGTGCGGGAGAGATGGATGGTGGTGATGTTGGGCTGCGTGGGTTGAGGAGAGATTGAGGGACTGTGAGATAGAGGTGATTGGTGGCTATGAGATTGTTAGATGTGCGTGGCAACAGGAAGGAGTGGAGCAGGTGGTCGTGGTCGATTGTTGGAGAGGGCTAAACAGAGTGAAGGTGAGAGAGAAGGGACGACGATGGCTATTGTTGATTGGCTGGGACGATTGAGTAGGCGATGAGATGTAGCGATGGATGGCTCTAGCGGTTTTCTGCGGTTGTTCTTGAAAAGAGAAGGGGATGGTGGCGATAGCTTGTACAGAGGTTTGAGCGGAGGTTGATGGAGAGATGGAAATGGAACAACGGTCGATGAGGAAGGTGGTTGTATCTTGGCGACAAGTGGACGGCGGTGGCGAAGAGGACAGAAGATGGTGGCAATGGATGGTGAGGCTGATGGAGATATGGAGGTCCATGGGGTCGATGGATGGCGATGAACAGGACGTAAGAGAAGAGGTGGACGGTGATGACTCCATGGATGGAGAAAGGTTTGATGGTGATGATGGCGATGGTCTGAGGCTGGCTACCGGCAACGGGGTTGTTGCGATGGTCTGTGGATGGAGGCTAAGAAGGGATTGCAAGTTGGGGTTTGTGGTTGGAGCTCACGTGGCTGCGATGTTGTGAGTGGGGGTCACTGGCAAGAGGGAGACGATTGGGGCTGCGAGAAGATGATGGGTTTGTGGCTGGTGATAATGGCAATGATGGACAATAGAAGGCGAGAAGGCATTGCAAGCTAGGTGTCCTCCAAAGGTTCGTCTCCCTCAACTTTTATAAATTCTGTATAGGTCTCCTAGTTGATGTACACATCCTTGTTATCCCGGTTTTTTTCCAATTCAAATTGATTTTTTTAACTTATGATTTGGAGTTATGTTATTAGCAGTGTTCTAAAAATCGCTAGGCGGTGGGCGGGCGGCCAGCAGGTGCCTAGCGCCTAGGCGGTTTTAGATTTTGTATTATAATTTTCATAATTTACAAATATTTAGCATAATACATTAATATTTTATCAATTACTTCCAATTTAATGCCAGAATAGTAATACATATGAAAAATTTATAAACATGAAAAATTAAGCTTACATTAAAATTTATAATATCATAAGTTGCATAACATAGAGTTTCAACAACATAGAGGAAAGAAATGCTCTTCTTTTTCTTCTTTAGGTATAGTACAAGTCCTCAAGCCAAACTTCAAAAGTGGAGCGAAATGCTTCACTTGCAGCGGAGAAGCAGAGCGATACCTGCCGGGAAACTCTTCTTCGTCTTCCCCTTCTTCCCCTTCTTCTTCTTCTTCCCCTTCTTCTTCTCCATCTTCCCCTTTTCTTTTCTCTCTGTTTTGCAAAACCTAAAAATTTCGATGGGTATTTGGTCAATTGGTTTTGGTTATTTGCAACCAGAAAAAGAAAAAAAAAGAAAAAAAAAACACCCAGACCCGCCCAGCCCGCCCAGAACCCGCCTAGGCGCCCTGACCGATTTTTCCCTCCGCCCAGCAACTAGTCTATGCGTCTCTCTACCTACTAGCGCCTAGGCGGCCGCCCAGGCCGCTTTTTAGAACACTGGTTATTAGTAACCTACAAAACCACAAAAGCATAATTTAATACTAAAAATAACACAAATTAGCTAAGTAACTATAAAAAAAAACGATAATCAAAATGCATAAATATGCTCGTATCAAATTCCCGCACACTTATCTTTTGCTAGTCCTTGAGAAAATTAAAGAAACAAGAATAAAAGACTCGATGACTCAACCTAAACTTTCCAACATTTGTCCCCAAAATTTTCAACAGATCATGGCATGATAAAATTCTTTACAAACACAAGATTAAATCCACATCATTAAAAAACTAATACACGTTTATAACAATGATATAAAAATTCACAATTAAATCAATCCACGCAACAGGTGAAACTCAAACACATGCCAAAAATAATTAACCCAAAAATCTCTCTGGAAACACTTTTTATTTTATTTTATCAATGAATGTTTGGTAAAATCACTTTTCTTAATCTAGTTATATGTGAGATGATTGACGTAAAAGGGAAACAAGTTGCTCACATATGATACAACAAGACCATGATTGCAACTGGAGCCTTGAACGCCCACCAATATGAAGAAATTTGAGAGCCTTCAAACCAAGCCCATGAAGTAAGTAACACTTCAAATTTAAAAGCTCAAATTGCTAACCTTACTTCACTTGTGTCTCAGGCTCTAGGAAAGCCAAAAGTGCTAGAAGTTGCACAAGTTTGTGGCATGTGCACCATGTCAGGACATGCATCTGATCAATGTCCTCAGCTAATTGAGAATAGTGGTTGGAAGAGTGTCAATGATGTGGGTTTTCAGAGGTAGAATCACCATAAGAATAATTGTTTTTTCTAACACGTATAATGAAGGTTGGAAAAATCATCCCATCTTTGAATGGAAGAATTCATAATAGCCTCAACAACAAACCTATACTGAGCCACCCCCTGGTTTTTTCAGAGGGTGGAAGAACCACCTCAGCAAGGTTCAGGTATGTCCCCTAATTTTGAGGAGATTCTTCAATAATTAATTATTTCTAAGGATTCTTTGGTTCAGGGTCAGCAAAACAAAGCATTGGACATAGCGAATTTGAAATTACAAATGGGACAGATAAATGAATTTATGGGACAAATTCATGAGCACGACAAACTTCCTAGTTCTACCATTCAAAATCTGAAAGAAGAGTTTGAAATTGTAAAAGCCATTACACTAAGGAGTGGTAAAAAAAATTTAGAGTGAGCAGACAACCCCAAACATGGCCAAAACATGGCCGAAACATGGAAGCAGAGCCAATGGTCGAGTTAGAGGAGGAGGATCCAGCCACAACATCAGCCGAACAGGGTCAACCAAAACCGAATCCGAACAGTCATTCCCGTACCATTGAGTCACAAAAACCTCAAGGTAAGAAGGTGAATGTTTAAAATCTAGTTTCTGCTAATCTTTCTTTGTATTTTCTGGCTTTTCCGCACAGGTTTTGCCAAGTCTAAGAAAGATGAACAGGAGAAGGAAATCTTGGAAACCTTTCATGATCGGATGATCTGTGAGAAGGCTTTTGTTGTTGGACATAAAGTTTTATTTTTTTCAATCACGTCTTCGACTTTTTCCCAGTAAATTACGTTCTAGATGGGTTTGTCATTTCATTGTTACTAATGTTTTTCCCCATGGTGCTATACAAGTTAAGAGTTTCACAATCGGTAAGAAGTTCAAAGTGAATGAACATCGACTTAAGCTCTATTATGAGTCATTTTTGGAGCATGATGTGGATGACATATCATTCCATGTTTCCGCTTATTCTGAGGATTAATTGGAGATACCGTCAGGCTGCATGATCTTAAAACAAGTGTTACTTGGGAGAAAACCCAATCGAATTTGCTTTCTCTATTACGTTAATTTTGTTATTTCTGCTTTTGTTTGTTGTTTGTTTTTCCTCTTTTAAATCTTTCAAGGCACGTGCTCTAATTTTTCAGCATTGAGGACAATGTTAGGTTTAAGTGTGGGGGGAACAACGTTGTTTTTATTTTGAAAAAAAGTGTCAGTCCATAAAAAAATGTCATTTTTGTTTTTTGTGTCAGTTTTAAAAAATAATATTTGCAATTGTTTTGAGTGTTAGGATACTTTACAACACAATGATTGAATTTGGTTTTTAATTGCATGACTTTAAGGTGATTTATAAACATAATTCGATTCTAACATTATTTTTTGGTTAATGCTTATTCATGGTTAACATATGTGAATTCACATGTATTCAACTGGGTAATTGGTACTCAAAGCATGCTTAACTGAATGTAACTCAATATAACCCTTGTGTGAGTTTTGAGCCTATTGTTCCTTGATTTTGAGGGTTTTTATTTTGTTAGTTCATCTTTCATTTTTTTGTCCATAATAATTCGTTGCATGATCTCATTTTTGTTTGCATTGGTTGCTACTTGGATTGTTTTCATAATTAAGAACTAAACACTAGAACTTGTACTAATTTGGTTCAAAGCGCTATATTGAATTGCATGACATATTTGAAATGATAATGGCACCTAGTTTCCACTATTGCCAAATAAGTCTACGTCCATAACCAATTATTTTAGGTTAAACCCTGATGAGTCTGTTGTTAGGATTTTTGTTTCATTACCTTTATTTTCCACACCTAACATAATCAGAAGAGTGAAGCATAATTTGATTTATAGACTTTATTGTGGTTCAAGTATGTTGAAAAGCAAGTATTGGGGAAGGTCGAATTTAAAGAAGAAAAGAGTTGCCAAATAAGAAAAGCTTTGCAAAAAAAAAAAAAAAAATTGGTACAAAGTTAAAGAAGGGATACAAGCCCTTGACTCATTCAATATCTCAGTACTATACTGATAGTCCAATTTTTTTTTTTTTTTTTTTAAATTTTCAATAGATAAAAAAATAATAGTTGGAAACTCTTCATTATCAGTGGGCCACCTCTTCCCTTTTCTACATGAGCTGATGTATCGGTGTTGCATTTATGTTGTATGTCTTGAACCATGTGATTCCTTGCTAATGTCTCTAGTCTTATTGCATGCACTACACAAAATTGACATTTTTGTAACAACTCCCAAAACAGTATCACTTTTGAGCTGTAACAGTCAACCAAACAATTTCAAGTCAAAATTAAATTTAGTCAAAAAATGAAAAACAGTTACCCAAAATAAGTGTTACAATAAATTGGATCCCCATGAATAGTATCACTTGTAGCACCATACTCTTCATGGTGATACAATAATTGTATCACTTTGTTAGTGAAAATGTGTAAAATTGTTTGGTGGACTGTTACAGCTCAAAAGTGTTATTGTTCTGGGGATTGTTACAAAAATGTGAATTTAGTGTAGTGATGCTTTCACCATTTCTTAAGCCCTTTGTAATTTTCTTATCCGTTATTTCTCTTCCTTCGACCCCTTGGCCCCATTACAACCTGAATTAAGACATTTTGATTGAGTGTGTTGTGCAATGTCACTATGTGGAGATTCCAATGAGGTATGAGCATATGGTATCATTAGTTCTTGCATTCAAGTAGTAGCATTCCTTTCATGAGATCATATATCTGGAAAAAAGTAAAAATAAAAATAAAATAAACATGTTAGAAAATGAATTTGTTTCTTGTTATATCATATGTGAGCTATTTGTTTCCCTTTTACATCAATCCTCTCACATATAACTAGAATATGAAGAGTGATTTACAAAACAATCAGGGGGGGAGTGCATCCAGTGATATTTTTGCATTAAATCTTTTTGGCATGTATTTGAGTTTCACCTGTTGCATGGATTGATTTAATTGTGTTTGTGAAGAGTCTTGCTATGTCACGATACGTTGAAAATCTCCGAAACAAATGTTGGAAAGTTTAGATTGAGTCATTTGGTCTTTTTGTTTCTTTTATTTGCTCGAGGACTAGCAAAAGATAAGTGTGTGGGAATTTTATTGTTGTATTTCTCCATACTTTGTTAGCCAGTGTGTTTTTTTTTGTAGTAATTTAAGTTTTTGTGTTTGTGTAGGTTGCAATAACAAAATTTCAAAATAGAAGCTAAAAGGTGCAAACTAGCTTCAATTAGGAAGACTTATGGCGAAAGGAAACTGCACAAACAAGGAAACCTAGAGAAAACATCCATAAAGGGAACAATACTCATCGGCTCTCAAGATATCAACCTCCGCACTTGTTTGCTCCTTCTCTCCCACACTTGATTTCTCTCTCGCACAATCTCTCTTCCTCGCATCAGTCGAGCCTTCTCTGACTCAGAAGGAACATAGTAGAGATCAAAAAAAGAGAAGAGGTTTTATCTCTCTCATGCGCTATCTGCACCCACGCGGATTTTTCCATCACCACGTAGGTGATAGTGTTCTATTTCATCTTATCCTTTTTTCCCCTTATTTTTAGTTTGACATTGAATTATGGATTGTTATTTGATCTTGATTAATGTATACCTAAACTCCTTTTTGGCTAGGGGTGAATTCGAAGCTCTCGAACATGAGTTTGTGGATTAATTAGATTTAATATTTCCTTGCTAATTAGTGAATGTGTTTTGCTTAACTGCTTTATAGAGAACTTATCTTTGTGTGTTGTTAAGGTGGCCAACTTAGTTAGCATGCTAGGATTTGATGCTAAAGTATAAGAGAGTTTCACGTAATAGTTATTATCCTATATTCACAAGTAGTAAATACCAAGGAACGTTGGTAAGGTTAAGGCAAAATCTAAGTCAATAACAAGATGTTGTTCATACTTGTAATTGCCTAGTCAGTGTTCATATTTTTCATAGAACTTAATGAACTTTGATTGTTTATCTAACTTACGATTCCTGATTAGATAGCATGAAAAGAATAGTTTGAAAGTGACGTTGAGTTTAATTCAACAAATTTGATAAAATAATAAGGTTAATAGTTAATTTTGTTGGAGTTTAGTTCATGAGCATATGTTTGGTGTGTGGAGATAAAACCCTTAGCTAATTTTTCATCATCTACTTCCCTAAAGTTCTTATTAGTCTTACAATAATTTCTTAGTAGATTTCTTAGTTTAAAATTAGAAAAATCCAATCCCCTAACATTTTAATTATTTAGTTTGTTAGTTGTCTTTTAGTTTCCCCCAAGTGTTAGTTAGCGAGCCTTTTAATCCCAGGTCTAGAATGATCCCTACTTATTCTTTACCATGACTACAAGTAGGTTATTAAGTTGCGTGCTAGTAAAATAGTGCATCAATTACCTTATAAAAGAAAACACTATTGCTTGCACTCATAATCATATGATGTAGTTTGCTTATTGAATTAAAGGAGTTGATGTTTCAAGTGTTGAATTGATTTTCCATCATTGGTGACTATTAGAATTGAACTTTAACCCCATCCCTTTCGATGTCTTTAACATCATATCCCTTTCAAGTCCTTTTGTTAATGGATCAGCCAAGTTTTGCCTTGATTCATATAGCTGGTTGTAATAACTCCTTAACTTATCATATTCCTCACACTATTATGTCTTAGGCCAAGGTGCCTAGATTTCCCATTGTATTCTTGGCTATAGGCCCTTGATAACGTGGCTTGACTTTTACAATGAATAGAGATTGGTGGCATTAGCTTAGGCCAAATTTGCATCTAACATTAGATTTCTTAACCATTTCATGTTTTTACTACATGAAGCTAAGGCTAGAAAATCCGGTTGCCATGGTGGAGTCAGATATACATTTTTTTAATGCCCATGATATGGCTCCCCCACCAAGTGTATAAATCCAGCAGGTAGTGGATTTATAGTCCTCATTACCATTTATCCAATTGGCATCAGTGTATCCTTCCAAAACAGCGGGATAACCGCCACTATACCAAATTCCATAATCCATAGTACCTTTAAGATACTTCAATACTCTAGAGATTGCATTCCAATGTAATTGACTAGGATTGCATGTGAACCTACTAAGCTTTCCTCCAGAAAATGCAATGTCCGATCTAGTACATGTCATAGCATACATTAAAAAACCAACTACTCTTGAATATATTCTAATTGATTTACAAATCTACTATTGTTAGGGTATGATTTGATATTTGGATCAAAAGGTGTAGAAACCGGACTAGAATCAAAGTGATTAAACTTTCTTAGTATCTTTTCATTGTGGTGTGATTGAGTTAGCATCAATCCATCATTACATCACTTGATTCTAATCCAAGTATAACATTGGTTTCTCCCATGTCCTTCATATCAAAGCTTGATGACAAAAACTTATTGGTTGTATTTATATTTTTCACGTTTGTTCCAAAATTAACATGTCATATACATAAAAGACATATGAATACACCTCAACCATTTTGTAACTTGTTATAAACACATTTGTCTGAATTATGTATCCTAAAACCATTGGATACAATCACCTTATCAAACTTCGCATGTCATTGCTTTGGTGCTTGATTCAATCCATAAAGAGATTTGACCAACTTACATACCTTATGTTCATGTCCATGCACTATAAAACCCTTCGGTTCTTTCATGTAAATCTCTTCATCCAATCATTTATGAATGTCGTTTTAACATCCATTTGGCGAATCTCAAACTTGTACATTGATGCTAAGGCTATAAGAACTCTTATAGTTGATGTCCTTGCAACCAGAGCATATGTATCAAAATAATCAATACCTTCCTTTTGTGTAAAGCCTTTGGCAGCCAACCTTGTTTTGAACTTGTCTATAGTTCCATCAACTTTCATCTTATTTTTGAAGATCCATGTACACCTTATTCGTTTAGAACCACGGGGTAAATTAAAAAGTTTCCATGTTTTGTTGCCCATGATTGAGTCCATCTCATCATTAATAACTTCCTTCCAACAAGCTACAGTCTTGTGATTTCATTACTTTTTTTTGAAAGGCAAGCAGGGTTTTTTATAGGATCCCAGAACCTACTAAAGATGCCGCAAGCTGGGTTTGAACCCATGACCTAGTGGTACCATCCTCCAAGCTCTAACCGTTGAGCTGTCATGCCATTGGCAATTTTTTTGTCACTTCTACATAAGTAAAAAGATATGACTATGTACTTGGTGAAATCAAATTTTGTTTCCTTTGTGACTCTCTTGTACCTTCAACAAGATATACAATGAAATCCAGACCAAATGATTTTTCAGTCCTTCTTTGTTTGCTCCTTCTAAGTTCATTGGTATCGTCAACTTCATTTGGTGGGCTAGAATTATTTGATTCTATGTTCTCATTTATTGGTGGAATCTCCACCAATTCTTTAGTATCCTTAGGAATTAATTTAAGTTTGTCTTCAACAAATCCAACATCTCTAGATTCGATAACAGTGTTAACTCCTATTGAATTGTTAGGTTCTATGACAAGAAACCTATAGCATTCGCTATGTTCTGCATATCCGAAAAATATGCATTCTATTACCTTTGGTCCCGACTTCGTTATCATAGGTTCGTGTATCCTAACTATGGATTTATATCCCCAAACTTTGAGATAACTCAAATTTTGTTTTCTTTTGAACCATAATTCATAAGGCGTTATCTTATGTTTCTTGGTGGGGTACCCTATTCAAGATACCACAAGCCTTTCCCCAATAACCTTTACTATATAAGGTTAGAGTTTTGTAACATGGCATTAACCATTTCAAAAAGGTTCCTATTTTTCCTTTTCAGCCACCAATTTTGTTGTGGTGTGTGGCAATAGATGTTTCATGTACAATTCCGACTGATTCAGAATAAGATGGAAAATGATATTTTCCTCTTCTATCGGACCTAAGATACTTAATTTTTGTTTCACAAAGATTTTCTACTTCATTCTCATAAACTTTAAATTTATCTAACAGTTCATTTTTAGAATGCATGAGATAAAAATAACAAAACCTACTATGATCATCTTTGAATGTAACAAAATATTTTTTCTCCTCTTATAGGTGTACTATATAAATCACATACATCATTATGAATAATTAGCAATAAAGTAGAAGTTCTTGTTATTTTAGGAAAATGTTTCTTAATTATTTTAGTTTGCACACATGTAACACATTTTCCATGCATATGATTTTCATGTTTAGGTATCAATTTAGATTAGCCATATCATTTATTTTCTTTGTTTGACATGTTCTAACCTATGATACCATAAAGATAAAGACTCAATCATATAAATAGAAATAGTAGATATTTATTAATATTAAGTGTGAACAATCCATTACACATATAACCCTTTCCAACAAAACTACCACCCTAGTCAAGATTAAGGGCGGGTATTCCATCCCGCAATCCCGTCCCATTCCGCCTTGGTTTTTTTCCCGGTCTTATTGGGATTGATCAATGCCATCTCAATCTCGTCTCGTCCCAATCTAGAGTGAGATGGGATCGAGATGGAGATTTTCCAGGGGTGAGCAATGTCTGTTCAGTTCGGTTTTGAGCCCCAAACGATTTCATTCGGTTTGCCCAAAACCCAAACCGAAACCAAATTTTGTATTTGTAAACCAATGAAATGGGTTAAACCGGATTTCGGATTAGTCCAGTTTGGTTGGGTCGAAATTTCGGGCTCAAGCACTTAAAAGGCTTTCATTAAAACATGTCCAATTTTTTGACAGGCCCAATTTTTTTACATATTCAACTTCTAGCCCAAAATTGAAAACTGAGAGAGAAGGGGGGGGGGGGGGGGGGTGATCCAGTGCTACAAAGTGCACTACATTACATTTGTTGCACTAATCAGGTATTGACACCTACCTGTTATATATATATATATCTAATTAATCGGTATTATTTGGTCGATTCAAAACCGTATACCGATTTCGAACTGTTTATAACCGGTTTGGTTCGGTTTAAATTATTTTCTTTCTACTCATATTTTGATGCGATTATCGAACCAAATTTGAAAACCGGTTTGGTCGGTTAACCAAATTTAAATTGGTTTTTGCCCACCCCTAAGATTTTCAATCCCGCCTATCTCGTCCTGTCCCGAATTGAATTTTTTATATATTTATTATTCATAGTTTTAATATTTTTATTAGGAATGCTCCTGTAGTTGGGGGTGGGTAGTTGATGATACATCAAATCGTCCTCTGATCAACATTGTACACATGTTTTGATAATCTCGTGAACATAACAAAGCAGGCTCGATTGCATGCTCAATCCAGCGAGGTCCTAACACCATTAAGCCCACTATTGGTAGATTCTATAACGCTAAACATGAATTGCAATGTGCCACTAAGCCCACACGTCACACGGTCAAGCCCAATACTCGTAAGCCCTGATAAGGAAAGTATATGGGGAATCGACTTAAGATAGGCAGGCCAACAGTACATCGTTCCGACTAGGAAACTTTCTTGCATGGACAACACTCAGAAAGGGAAACCTCTCCCCTAGATCTAGGAGCACAAGTCGTGTAGGGAAACTATTCCAAATGGACAACTCCCAACTAGAAAAGGATCATCAACAAGATCGCTTTCCCTAAACAACGCCACCAAAGACCTAGCCGAACAAGGACTCTCACACTATAAAAAGGGAAATAAGGTCGATGAACTTAAGGTACGCTACAAAAACCAAATTTACAACTTTAAGCCTCTTCTAAGCCTTATCAAACTTAAGCATCAGAATGCCATCAGCCACCACACGGTGGTCTTTGGCTCACGTGTGCTATTTGTGTAGCTCTAGGTAAGCAGCGAGGAATGAAAGCAAGAATCGACTACATCAGTTTGGCGCCGTTTGTGGCAAACGACAGAGTTCCTTAGAAAAAACAGTAATACCACCTTTTTCAAAGAATAAAAAATATGGTGACAACAAGGTCTCACAACAATAGAGATGTTGTGAAACCCTCGAATGCTCAAACTGGCAGAGCGTCACCCATTCCACCACCGCCATGGGAGGAGCCTCCTCAGACCCCTGTGCCAATAGGAGTCGTGACAGACCAAAGGGTGGATCTACTTTCAACCCAAATGCAGTAAATCACAGAAGTGCTGGAGGCACTCAAACAACAAAATCCTATACCTGGAGAAAGAGATTGTGAGCAGGGAAAGGCCCAGTCCCCAAAAAGCTCTAGAGAACATGTTCAGGAGAGCCGCGCTGCCTTAGTAGCTTCTCAATGGACTAGAGGTGGAGGAGTGTCCAATAGAAACCCAACCTCTAGTGCTGACAGGCACGACTGGCACAACCCCATCTGTAACGAGGCCACGAACCCAGACGTGTTGTTTAATCTCACGATCCCTTAGTTCATTGATCATATCATGGAAACATTGCTGACAAAGAAATACACACCACCGAAAATGGAGTTTTACGACGAGACAAGAAACTCGTTCGATCACTTGCGCGCCACTTTCACATCCTCCCTCCAAAATCAATCGATTCATTCCGGACATTGGCAATCATTCCTCACACACTTCATGGGCAGCCAACGGCTCAGGAAAGGCCCATTATCCGCTGACCCTAAAGCAAAAATAGAACGAAATGTTGAAGGAGTACGTCACTCGCTTTAACGATGAGTTGACCCTCATCAACGGCTGTAGTGATGACACCGCTATCACAACTTTCACTTCAGGTCTGAAGGGGCAAGTTCTACGACTTCCTTTCCCTGGACCCCCAACCAATATGAAGACTTGTTCTGGGATGCCCATAGATATATCACTCACAACACCAAATTGGCATTTTTTTAACAATTCCTAAAATAGTAACACTTTTGAGCTATTACAATCTACCAAACAATTTTACCCATTTTCACAAACAAAGTGACACAATAATTGTATCATCATGAAGAGTATGGTTCTACGGGTAATCCAATTTATTGTAACACTTTTTTTGTGTAACTATTTTTTATTTTTTTGGCTAAATTTAGTTTTGACTTGAAATTGTTTAGTGGACTGTTACAACCCAAAAGTGTTACTGTTTTGGGAGTTGTTACAAAAATGCTAATTTGGTGTAGTGACTCTAAATGAAATGCTAGCCGCCAAGAGAGAATAGGAGTCAGATAAGAAATTCTCTGTCCCCAAGGACAAAAAAAAGGAGAAGAAGAAAGAGGACGATGACAAGAACAAGAGGAAGCGCACAGACAACAAGACTGATTCGGGCCGCACAAGGCAGGACATGGCCTCTAATTATGCCGGGTCCAGATCTGTCACTCCTTTCAATACTAGTTTGTCTGATGTCTTTGATTCCATCAAGGATTAAGAAGAGTCGTAGTGGCCACCTAAGCAACAAGGAGACCCTGCTCGGCTCAACAACATCAAATATTGCGCCTACCATAAGGAAGGAAAACATGATACAAATTAACCTCTGAGGAGAAGTCGAGTAATGGATCAGAAAAGGAAAGTTCAAGGAGTACCTAGGCTCGGAGAGGAGGCGTGGCTAAACAAAGGAAAGAACAGACGTTGTTAAAGAGATTGAAAAAGAAGCTTCTAGCGTCATTTATGTCCTCCACGGGGTCGGTCCCAAAGGGGAACAATCTAACAGGTCCCGCAAGAGGACACTGACTGATATGCGAACCCGGTATCAGTATGAGGACCGACAAGTACAACATGCACGAGTTCACAGCACGATCTCATCACTAACGTTTACGGAAAGGGATCTCCTGGGGGTACATTCTCCTCACAATGACGCCCTGGTCATCTCCGTCCGCATCGCTAAGTGGGAGGTAAAGAGGGCCTTAGTGGACACAGGAAGCTCACTCAATGTCTTGTTCCTCAGTGCAATCCGTAACATGCAAATATAGGAGAAAGACTTAACCCCTGCCACCCACCCCATGGTCGGATTCAGTGGAGTGATCATTCTAATGGTGGTGGCAGGATAGCCACAATTACGAAAGTACCTTGTCCAATAGTTCAGGGTGGTTGACGCCCCGTCCACCTACAACATTATTCTAGGAAGGTTGTGGCTTCATCATATGGAAGCAGTGGTTTCCACTCTGCACCAAATGCATAAAATATATAGCCAACCATTCCCAAGGAACTATCCGAGGAGAACCCCCAACAAGAGACTGCCATTATGCAACTCTAAAATAGCTGAATTGTTGCCAAATTCAGCTCAGGCCCATTGAACCAACATGTCAGGCACCAGGCCTAGACAAAAAGGAAAATACTCTATGAGGACAGATGAGCCCCGATAACCAAAGTGAGGCTATGCGAAGGGGCAAAAGTCAAAGCTAGCAGCGCAATCAAGACTAATTAAGAGCTAAGTAATGATACTTCAGCAAACGG
Organism: Berberis vulgaris; assembly: GCA_963556465.1. Lineage (NCBI taxonomy): Eukaryota > Viridiplantae > Streptophyta > Magnoliopsida > Ranunculales > Berberidaceae > Berberis > Berberis vulgaris. The sequence continues at coordinate 61,344,445 of OY747132.1, forward strand.
GCACCTACTCCAAAAGCTGTTAATCAGCAAAGAATTGCCCACCAGCACAAAGTCCACTATTTAGTTACTTCGCTAGTTTTAAAAAAACTTCCCTAGAGGGATCATGCAATCTGAGCTAGGACCATTTGCACCTCTTTCAGGGTCGAGTTAGCTTAGTCCCCGCTCGGAATTAAATTATTTGTTGCTTTGATTTCGATTTTTTTTTTAGTTATTCATTTCAGTTTAGAAGAATTGTTCGCACAAGACACATTCAAGAAATAAAACAGATTTTATTGATTGCAGTGAGAGTTATTACAAAGCTTGCCGATCAACTAGTACATCAGTTTACAACTACAAGTATCTATCTGCTGATCCGCCTCCAGAAGATAAGGTGGTGAAAGTAAAGTGTTTGTAACAGAAGACGAAAAAACACACTCAATTTGTTGCTCCAACAAATCACCTTACTTGGATGATCTAAAGGTTGCAACATGAACCTTGAAACGAAGTGCAAACGTCTTGAACCCGTCGGGTTGCCCTACGGAGAAGAATGGGTACTGGAAGAGAGGGAGGACAACAGAAGGATGACCCTCAAGATGACAGTGTCTGGGATGCAGTTGAGCTAACGTCACTAGAAAGAAGGTCACATTCATCATAACTCCGCTCCACCAACCTGCCTTCCAGCTGTGGCATCCCGCATGAAGCCCAACGGGTACAAAGGGAACAACCATCACAAACTAGGTGCATGTATTATCACCCAACAACAATGATGAATGGGAACTCGAGAGCCACAGAAGATGGAAGACAGACCTATCTCCTGAGGAACAGTCTGTACTTCATTCGACGAAATGTAAGAAGATATTACAAGATCTCATGGGATCAATCAGATGCCCACCCAGACCAAGTGACACCGCTTAATATCATGTCTTATCAAGGCTCATCGGTTCAAATGTTAGAACATTCAAAGATTCCAGTGAGGGAGATCTTCCTTTACCCTTCGGAAAACCCAAAGCAAGTTCTCTGGTAAGATGCATTTGATTAACATGCTCTAATATTCTCATTGAAGTGCTTGAACGTAGAATAGCCAGCCTATATATAGGCGTAATGGTTTACGAAACAGCATCAGCCGATAGTTACTTAAGCATTAAATGTCGTACAGGAAATCAAGAAAATGACGGTTCCAATTGCAACAGCACAAGTCCACATCTTTCAGATTAATGACCCTGCAAGCAGCACAATTAACTGGGGGGAGTTATCGATACTGAACCGTCTCGCGATATGCGTCGTATCCCTGGCATGCTGAGCCACAAAGATTTTTCCTAATTGGGGCCCTCCACTAATTGTCACAAGCTTATGTCCTGCCAGATCCGGCCCCGCACATGCAAAGGAGCAAACAACAAAGTCCCTGAGTGCCCATAGAATAAGGAGCGTGCCTATAGAGTATTATCATTAAATCCAAGGCATCAACTCCATTATTATTCCACTAAAGTTCATTAAAGTCGGTCAATCTTTTATTAGTATGATCAATCAATCCGACTTTGGAGTCAGACCGCTAGGCGAACTAACTAAGTCAAGACACCCAAGTCAGTTTACATGCCTAGAATCTAATTCTGACCCAAGCTTGGTCAGCTCCAACTGATAAAGATAGTTCTTGGTATGCTCTAATGCCCAGTGCGTTAAACTAAACCAGTGTCAATGGTTTAGAGAGTAACAGCTTAGTCAGCGCTCTGATTCTTGATCGAGATGGCTTGCCAATGATCATTGTCCAAACATGGGCAACGGTGACTGAACCCGACCAAAGCTTAGTCGGTGATGACCGACGATGATGACTTTTGGTCTGCCCGAAGCCTAGTATGCAAATAATGGATTCTGACGGCTTAGAATGTGGGAGTCTATTCAGCGCTCTCGACGTCTAATTAAGATGGCTTGCCAGCGGTTACTACTCGTACGCAGATAGTGATCACCGAACCTTGACCAAAGCTTAGTCAGTGGCCGCTGATGACGATGGCTTTGTTCTGCTTGAAGCCTAGTTTGTTGTACATGGATTAAGACTGCATAGAAAGTGAGAATTTAGTCAGTGCTCATGTAGCCTGGTGAAGACGGCTTGCCAGGGATCATTGCCTAACTACAGACAATGATCGCCGAAACTCCACAAAGTGACGATGTAACTTTTGGCTCGCTCCAATTCCTAGTCCGCAACAAAATGATCAAGATGGGTTGGAAAGTGGGAGTCTAGTTAGTGCCCTCGATGTCTGATCAAGATGACTTGTCAGGGACCACCATGGTCATCAAAACTTGACCCCAGTTTAGTTATTCATAACTGGCACTACACCAAAAATACCCATCAGCAACGGTTTGGGACCATGGGGGTAACCTATTGCCACGGCTTAGAGGCCTGGCCATTTGAGGCGTCGCCAAATCACCATTGACGGTTATAAACCGTGGCAACACATATTAGCAACGGTTTTATGTTTGAGGACGCTTGATGGTTTAGCCACGACTTTAAGCCGTGGCAAGCATCATGGCCACGGTTTTAAGCCGTGGCAAACATGAAGTACCACAGTTTTAATCCGTGGCCAGTCAAAATAAAATTCAAAAAAAAAAAAGAAATCTGGTTTGTTGCGAGGGTTTGAAACCATTGCAAATTAATATAATCGAAAAAAAATTTACATTTTTTTTGCTGCTGCAGCAAAATCACAGCCCCACACCTGCAAAATCAGTCCTTACTAAGATGAATATTTTCTTCAAGTTATAGAGTATATCATAACAAAGCATCCATATAAAATCAAATCCTTAAAACAGTCAACTCAGACTACTACAAGGCAACAACCACAACAATCTTTGCAAATTAATACTTTATTCTTAGATTGTAAACATCTTAAGTCATGAACTAGTACACTCAATATTAGAACAGGCAAAAATGAGGAAATGAAGAAAATATAAGACATGGTATTATATGAACCTGAAGAATCAAGCAACAACGACAAAGTAAAGCCTTAGTTCTATACATTTACTCATGACACCCAAAATACAAGAAGATCTAGGCACACCACACACCTGTTATTTATCCAGATCTCAAGTTTTACAACAGAATTTTACACAAAAACACAAAGACAAGACTGCATAAACACATAAAGGTTTTCCTTCAAGACGACTCTTTGCAAAAAGAGTTCACCTCCTCCAATCTACTTTTACAACCTTCTCTGAAAATAATCAACAACCTAATGTTAAACATTCAGAAATTACAAGATACTTTCATCGTTATTAAAAACTACTTCCAAGTGATGCCAAACTAAAACTGCTAGTAAAGTCAAAGTCAACAAGGCTTTTAAGTGAAAGTTTCTTTAAGAAGCATGGGAAGACACTGGTTCATATTAGATCATTTTCTTCATTGGTAAAAAAAATTTATTAAATAAAAAATTAAAAAAAAACCTGTACCAAATATCTCAAATGGCCTGTTTTGCTTTATTGTGAAATCTCTCGACTCTTGATGTTAATAAGAAACAAAAATACATGTGAGGATATTCATCCAACAATTAAAGAATACTTTATCAACTGACTTATAAAATATTGCAAGTGAGATGAGTGTAAAGCAAAATTATGGTTTTCATAAACAAAAGAAAGCAACGATATGGCCACATGTATAGTCACACTGAATCAGTAAACCAGTAAGTGTTTTCCACTGCCCCTCTCATGCAGCCAGAGAAGAAGCTGATAGTTTCAAGTAACTTAATTTAAGTCAGGAAGTATGTAATGCCACTAAGTTTCAAATTAACCCAAGACAGTCTACGACTCACCAAACTTTTTTATGCAACTTCCCCAGGCTTAATATCAGTTAGAATGGGATGCATGATGTAACTATAAATAGGGAACATTAATATGGCAGCAAATTTAAATAATTAAATACATCGTATGATACCTGTAGCTGGAATGCTCTGGCCCTTTCTCCTGCAAGGACTCCTCTAATTGAATGTAGCTCCTACAACGAATTTGTAATAAGCTAATCAACATACGGACTCAATAAGAATAAATGCATCAAACCGAAAAAGCATGCAGTAGTACAAATATGAAAAAGTTAAACATCCACTGCACCTTTTGAGTATCATCCAAAACTGCCTTGAGGAAAGCCACGTCATGCTCAAGTCGTACATTATCAGAAGAGTGATTCTACACAGCGAGGAAACGAGCGAGGGGAGGGAGGTGGCGGGGTGGGAGCCGTTCACCCCGCTCGGGATGCATGCTGTCATTTTTTGTGCACGCATCCCAAGCGGAGTGAACGGCTCCCACCCCGCCACCTCACTTCCCTCGCTCGTTTCCTCGACATTTAGAATTCCTCTTATCAGAATGCACGATATTAGATAGACTATTGGCTTCTTCTTGTGCAAGCTCTACACTAGAAAGTTTCACTTTCAGCAGTTCCATTTCCCTTACTGTGTCACCCAACTTTTTCTCCATGTCCTGTCTACTTTTAGCAACAGATGACAAATTCCTCTCTGCACCTTCTAGCCAATGCAGCTGCCAGTCGTTCTTCTAGAGTACTGTTCTTTCGTATCAGTGAAGCCAACTTGGCCTCGTAAAACTGATGCAGTCCCACTGATTTTCCATCGGGATCAGGAAATACATCGTCATTACTGCTGAAATTTCCAATAACTTGCTTGGTATGGGGTTTTGAAAAGTCAGAGTACGATAGAGTAGATATCACTTCTGTTGTGGGTTTACTCCCAACAATACCAGTTCGGTCTCTGTCTTCAGGTTTAGTTCTTTGTTCCACTGCCTGAAAAGATTAAAAACTTGTCTTAGTGGCAGCAATATTACAAAGTATGACATGATAAAACTGGGCAATATTACAAAGTATGACATGATAAAACTGGGATCAGGAAATACAATATTACAAAGTATGACAAAGATTAAAAACTTGTTTTCCTTCTCAACCTGATTTGAAGATTCCTTTTTGTATCCCCCAAATGCAACTAGGAAGACCTTCTCATTTTGCTGCACAGGAACTAAGCTAAATCCCTGTAACACAACACTACTATTAAGCTACCATGCCACACTTTTAAAGGGAATCAATGATGATAACACAATGAAGTTACAATGACATAGAGATGCAACATTCACTCCCTTAATCTAAGAAAAAATTGTCTGGCAATTACCCATACCCAATAGGGACTAAATAGAATAGTTTTCGCAGATTGAAAATTATTGTCATTACGAAGAAAAGAAACCAGTAGTAAAACAAAACCTTATTTTGTAGGTGGTAACAGATGAAGGAGGTGTTGCCACGACCACAGACCACTCGACGTTTATAACATCAAAGACCAAGGTATCTGCATGACCTGAAAATATAAACACTTGTAGTTTTAAGCAAACAGAAGTGGTAGGGGCTTAAATGAACAAAACGATCTAAAGTTATTTCCAGTACAAGCCTTGTCAATCAAAGAACTGCACCGTAATTGCTACGATGTTATTGTTCAAATTTTCGATTCTAAGAAGCATATATCTCAGCACAGGGCTCTTGACATCAAAATGTAATTAGTATGAAACCTACATTTCTTTGTACTTGTCCATACCTGCAGTTGAGTTGCATAAGAAAGATAGTTGAAAAAGAGAGTCGGTCATCACCCAGGCGAAGAGCTAAAAGTCGCCATATTCCAGCGACTGAGAAAGCAAAGAAAAATCAAGTTAATCTGATGACTAATAGTCTAATTCTGTATTAATCAGTAGGCTAATTTAGGACTGCTGATAAAACCAAGCTTGGATTATTTTTTTCCCATCTATATATGCTAGAATAAGAACTACATTACCAACCAACAGATCATCATATGACATGCTCATGCATAATTAGGCAGGTCACACAATAAGAAAACCAATTCACCATTATCAATAACACTCAATATGAAAAAAAAAAAAAAAGTTCATAAGAGCTTTCTACAAGATTCATTACAGTTTCTGATACGATCTGACTTCTTCTTCTGATATTCCGCAGAGTTGGACAGTTCAATGCTCAACCTGCTAATGCAATTACAAAAAAGAATGGGAAATGCTACTGCAGTTTTCAGCAACAAGCCACAACAAAATAGTCACAGGAATTAAAGAATTATTTGATTAAAATGTAAGGGTTACACTGGTTTAGATAGACTGAAATGTAATAGGCAGAATTCGAGATTGCCAATCTCCTTAGAGAGCAATGTGCTCACTTGTACAAAATGATTACAAAGAAGAATGAATGAAAACATTTATGTTCCTTGCATTCTCTTGCATTCTTCAAAGCCCTTCATTGTTTTGTTGATTTATATCTCTTCCTTGTGTAAGTATATCTGACAGGAGGTCTATCAGTTTCCTCAAATGATACTAGCTTACCACTTAACTGATACGAGGCAGAAATGTTCTCATAATGATTTCTAGTTTAACTTGCAAAGAATAAAATGTTCTTAATGCAAATACAAGAAAGGTGATTTGAAAGCTGGGGATAGGCTTCGTAAAAACATTATTAGAAGATCTGAACAACAAGAAATAAAACAAAAGAACATAAAGTAACTGGAAATATTGTATTAGCTCCAAGCATTGAGATTTCAACAGACTTGCATGGTTTTATATAATACTCAAGACTCTGTCAATCAGTAAGCTGTTAACTTTGAGGTAGTAAAATTTGGAAGTGTAAAATCAGATAGTTGACTGTGTTAACTTTGAGACAATGTGGTGAAGTGAAATAAGGCATCCGCCTCACCACCTTGGGCATATTTACATGGAAATGAGTGGAATATTAACTAGTTATTTTCTTATACAGCATACTTATATTTCCATTAATTTGCATAACATTAAGATCCATACAAAAAGAGGAATAAGGGAATAGGCAAGCTGAATACCTCTCTGAGTCGTTTGCCATCAGTAGAAATATTGATATTTGTCACAGGATCTTTAAATGATTGAATGGCTTTTGCAGCAGCAGTGCATCCCATGGCATGGGCAGAGTAAGAGTGTCTATGCAGAAGTGCCATGAGCTGAAAACATATCAAGTGAGCATATTATATACTTGAGGCAATCAGGGACCAAGCACATTTGTAATTTCTAAAACATATATGCACAAATACCTTGGAGTCCCCTTTGAATGCATCAAAAACAACATCTGTTGCCAAAGTGGCAGCCAAGGGTATAACCCCACCAGTCATCAACTTCGCATAACAAGCTATGTCAGGCAGACAGCCAAGTAGATCACTTGCAGACTGGAAAAGTAACATTTTGGCTTTCTACGTAGTTTTTCAAATACCCTGCGTGACACAGAGTGGAACAATTGTACTTTCTAAGTTTTGAATTTAGATCACAAGTTTCTACGTAGTTTTTCAAATACCCTGTGTGACACAGAGTGGAACAATTGTACTTTCTAAGTTTTGAATTTAGACGTATCATAACTTTTCATCTAAACATCAGATTTTCAGAAATTTATTTAGAAAACATTCATCTCATCTTCCAAATGAGATCAGTGATAACATTAAATATCAAAAACTACATTAACATCAAACGCGCATACAATGAGAAAGAATTACCCTGGAAATATGTGAAGATGTAGATAACTTGTAGCATGCTAAGAGAATCACAAGCATGAGTGAACATGAAGATTGAAAGGAGTAAGAACTTAGAAACATGCAATGATCATAACATAATCACTAAATGAAGCGTTAGGAGACATACACAAGAGTAAGACCTTTAATGTTGGAGACAGACTTGGGACAGGGTCCAGAAAGGTTGTTGTTATTTAGTCGTCTGATATTCTCAAAAGAAAGAGAAAATAAAAAAGGAAAATAAGAGTCCAAAAACTGCAAGTTCAATCCATTTAACACTGACATGGTTAATAAGATAAAAACATTATGATATGTGGAAACTTACAAATAATTAAGGTTTTTAAGGTCTCCCACAGATTCTGGCGTCCCACCACTGAGTTTGTTGTTTGAGAGATCTAGCGTCTGCAGCATACCCAGCTTTCCGATACTCCCAGGAATAGGACCAAAAATGGCATTATTCTGCAGTAATCTACATGAGTGTAATAAAAGATTGAAAAGAAAAGAAAAAATTAGAGAGAGTGAAAGTGACAAATCAGAGGAAGGCTTGACAACAATCATATAATGATGCGGAAACATACACAGATCCAAACTCAGTCATGGTGTTTACATTTAAAGAATGTGGTGGTAGCTGTGAGCTTCATGCTCTTCTTTTAATAGTCTTCTCTTAGCTTTTATATAATTGGTTAATAACAATGTGGTGGTTGATGATGCATTCACATATAGTTATCTCTAACTTAGTAGGTTGAAGTCATTACAGGACATTGTAAGTCTCAACTGTCAACAGATCTCCTTCCTACTAAAGGAAAATTGGAAGACGTTAATTCAACTGACATTCCATTTCTGATCCTAAGAGCTAATAAACTCATAAGAACTATGCAGACTGAAAAATAAGTAAGAATAGTCTCCACTTACACAGATTGCAGATTACTGAGATTTCCCATCCATGGTGAGAGGGTCCCAGATGAGCTTTGACTAGGCAGCCCTCTGATAATACAAAACTGAAACACAAAAAAACAATGTGTTATAAACCTGTGAATTGCAAGTGATGACCACATAGGAGATCTATCCCAAACATCAAAACCAAAAGTAAGACCAAAATCTTCGGTAAATATGAAAGGATTCAAGGGAGTACAGAATATATTCCTTTTAGAAGGCTCCTAGCATCTGACGACCAGAGGAGCATCTCTCAGAAATTGAATTTCATAGAAACATTCTATGTCCTATAGCACAGTTACATATTCCCTAGGAGTCTGTGAAAGAAATTGGTCCTCCTGCAGACAGTAAACAATATTAGGCACTATGGTTTCCGATGGAAGAATTCACCATAAGTAAAATGAACTTACAAATCTCTTATGTTCTTCAAATCACTCAAAGTATCCGACAATGCCTCTGTGAAGTTGTTACCCCCACCAAGGCTGCAGTATTAAGAAGATAGCTTAAGAGACGAATTTATTGAAGTGTAAGAAAAAAAAACAGGTAACCCTTATGTTTCAAAAGAACTCATGGTCACAAAAAGACTATTTAAACCTTACCATCTCACAGTCAAGTGTCAGCATTTCATAAGGAGATGATCCCAAAGGAGCACAAACAGTTGACACAAAATTTGCAGTAGAAAAGTCAAATAATTAGGTTAAATGAAGAAATTATAACCGAGTACTTCAATAGATGATCTGCAGGAGTAAAACATGTACCTGGTTGGTTGGTACAATACCCATTATCTTCCATCTCTTTTGCAGACAGTAAGTAATATGAAATGGGAAAAGGAAACAAAATGCCATAAAAACAGGATATCATTAGTCTTACTAACCAGCCAATGTGCCAGACATGTTACGACTTCTTGAAGAAATGGGGCGTCAACATCTCAGATATCCCCAATACTGAAGTGTTCTCACATCTGAGAAGTTCTTGAAGCCTGGCATCACAGATTATCATCATCGAATTATGAGGGTCCTAAACCGCAAAAAGGAAAAAAAAATAATATAAATGGTAAATACCTTCTTGAGTATCTGCAAATTAGATTAAACGAACATGTGCTGAACTCAATGTTGAATATACATAAAAGGTAAAAACATATAAACAATTCCACCAAAATAAGCTCATCTGATTGGACCATCTCCCTCTCTCAGTTTCAAGAAAACTAGAAAGTGCCTCAGATATCACCATAGTGGATGAGCCAGCATCTGATTGGACCACCTCCTTCTACCTTTTCTACCTTTGCCCGTTTATAATCTGGACCAGGCTCCTTTGCAAGCATAAAAGAAACATAAATTGTGTCAACCATCCATATAACTGAAGGATAATGCATCTTCCACAATCCATACATACTCTTAGGTTCAAGAGGTATGATATGTTTAGCTAGTAGCTTGTTCATCTTGAACATGTCTGTACAGTCAGTCTCAAACACCAAGCGCAGGGGCTCATCGCAAATTATCTTTCTCTTATTGCTTGGATCTTGCAGATTGATCAAACACACACCAGAATATTATTGAACATCATTAAAAGTGAGTGAGAAGTTCACAATATAGGCCACACTTATCGCAGCATGCTGATACCTTGGCGATGGAGACACTCCTGGTGCAACAGGTGTGACTTTTTACTTCCATAATTCTTTCATGGGGATCCCACGCTGAAGTGAAACTTCACTGAACTGTCTCATCTTCCCAACTGCAACCACTGTGCCTTTGGCATTATTGAGAGCATTATTACTCCCTATTTGTTTCCCAAGAGCATTTTCAACACCTGCCATTTCTAGAACGATCCTCACAGAACCCCCAGCAATCACACCAATACCTGCTGAACCAGGTCTCAGCATTACCTTTGCTGCCCCATAATCCCCATCAGCTTTGAAACCCATTAAGGTAGAAGTTTAAGTAAGACTTCAACAGAGCTACATAGATGTGCAGATTAAGTATAAAACAGTAAACATACTGGAGCTTCTATAATATCTTATAATTAAACATCTCAACTACAAAAACCAGTGAGTAATGAACAAGTAACCTGAAGAAAAAACAGTAAGTTCCTGACATGGATACTACAAAATCTCATGGCCCTCATCAAACAGAATTTTGACATAAAAGGCATATAGGATGCGAGAAAATTTCAAACAATGTTTAAGTATGCTTCAACAGAATATGCTAGAAGCCTTACCAGATAACCATATCACAATGAAAAAAATATAATGAAACTTAACACAAAAATTGATAAAGGTAAACATACCCTCATCCCTCCTGCTTTATCCGGGCTTGGGACCGGCAATGTAAAAAAAACCTTTACATTAGCGGAGTTAAAAAAAGGTTGTTATAAATTTTAAAAACATAGGTAAGTATATATATATACATATATTCAACAAGAAAACAACACTACTAAGATTACATATTTGGGACTACCAAATCCAAATTAAAATTACAGATTTGGGACTACCAAAACCAAATCAGCAAGGAGTGTGTAAGTCAAAAAACATAAATGAACGTATCACTACTAAGTACTACAGTATTGCATGCAAGTCCACAAAAATAGCAAGCATAAGGTAGTTGTAACTATCAATCATCAAGTTCCACATGATTTTTACACCATACGAAGAAATCACCAACGTCCAAATCCCCCATCATGTCTCCTTTTGGATCACTCTTGTAAAGTTTCACCTCAGTCATATATTTGAAGCATAAGGAAAGTCTTATCTCTGTTGCAGGGTTCAATGATCCATGGCAATCGCAAGAGAATCGATGGATAGGATCTACAACCTCTTTTGCTATCGCAATGACATTCTTATGCCAATCACAAACTTTGTAAGTCCTTGACACGGAAGGAACATGATTGCTTGGAGAAGGAAACCTCGCAACACCTTGAGAAGATGGTGGTAATGGAGATGGAGGTAATGGATTTTCTGGTTCCCTTGTCGATTGTGCACGGGATGAAGGTGTATCTTCATTTCTTTGTGTCCCTCCTTGTGTTCCCTCACTTGTTGATGGCCTCACATAAGTTCCATTTTCAAGTCTCTCTCGTATCCATTGAACATTTTCTTCCAATCTATCATATTTTTGGCTCAATTTTTTTACTTCCAATGTTTTATCCAAAAGCAATGAACGAGCGAGAAGTGAAGCATCATACTTCCTTTTAGAAACGGTGGTTCCAACACAACGAACACGTCCCCTTTCTTCTTAGCCAAACACTTGGCTTAGAGGATCATTATCAATAGTGAGGTCAGTGGTACCCTGGGTTGAAGCTTCTTGCAAGGCGGCCTTTTTTGCTTTAACTTGTCCTTTAAAAAGAATGAAAAAATAAAATAACACAGGACACAAATAATATTCAAACAACTACAAAGTAAATTAAGAATTGTGTATAAAAGACATCATTGGGCACATACCATATATAGTTCAGCACCATGCGTGGGTTTTCCATCCTTTCCCGTGTGACAAACAATCCATATATCAGTGTGTGTGTCTGGTTCCCCATCAGGGTTCTTCTCAACCTATATACTTGAAAGATTAGTCTCAGCCTATATAGTTAAATGGTTATTATTGTACTAGTAGCTAGAAACTCATTTACCATTTCATACTCCACTTCTGCAACACTCTTTTGGCCACCCCCATACATACTTTGAAGCCTTTTTGTTTTTGGCATTTTGGGCTCTAATTGCCTTCGCTTCAGGGGTGCTCTCATAGCGAACAAACTCCTTCCAATCCTCCTCTCTTACACCATTTGGAACATGTTTTTCTTGTTCCTCAATGGTAGGATACTTATCCAAATAGTCCTTCCTAAGATCTGCCTTGAACCTTCTAAAATATTCTGGCATTTTCAAATGCACACTCCTTTTCACATAATTTGGGATGTCGTATTCACGCTGCAAATAAGCCATTGAGATATAAGTTGACAATAAAATAAAACATTATGAAAATCAATGATGTAAAATCTCACCTTGAGGGCATTCCACACATCCTCTTTGTAGTTGTCAGTAACATGGTGCCAACCCTTGAATTTGATGGGCACAAGTGTTTCAACAAGCTTTCCAATGCGTTTATTGAAATTTCTAGCACCAGGTCCAACTGCTAAACCATGGACATTGAACTTTATGGTCTTTTTAACTTCACTGTCATCATTTGTAGATGTAGTGACATCATTGGTGGAGAGATTGCCGCGAGTACTACCCATTTCTATCAATGACATTATAGATATTAACCATTATCAAACAAAAATAAATAAGAAACAACTATATACACTACATTTATAGATAGTTTCTTTCTACATTTATAGATAGTTTCTTTCCACAACATATCACCACAAATAGATTTTTATAAAGCATTGGAAAAGCCAATCTGAATACTTAGCTACAAAGCTTCCCTTTCCCAACTCAAAAGTCAAAATAAGAAACAAAGACAAAATAATTGGTCTCAACCAAAGAGGATGACTAAAATAGCATTATAAATGCATCAAAAAATATTGTAGCATAGTCAATTAAAATTCCAGTAAGCTCTTCAGGTTGGGGTTGTCTTTCAAGATGCTTTGATACACAGTGGGAGTTTCTTTTTTATCGACATTAGTGTTCAAGCCTCTTTGAGTATGTAGAACTACATGCCACTCGTCATTTGATTGATCTTTCGAATAAAATACCCCACTTGCTTCTTGAGCTAAAATGAATGGATCCTCTTCCACCTTTCTTTTGTCTTTTAGCTTCGACAAGTTTACCATCTCATGGTTCCAAATTGGGTACACCTTATATGCATTTTTCTTATCTTCCACTTTGACCCAATCACAATAGAAGACTGTTTCTTTGAAATCTATGTAGTCTAGCACTAGGATGTCTCTAACAACTCCATACCATTTGACTAGTTTGTCCTTTGGCCTCTTATCTTTCTTACTAGCAACAAAAGGAGCAATGGCATCCATGGAGACACCACTATCTTGTGTCACCAAACATTCATCCGAAGAACTTGTCGCAAATGTGAAACCATTTACACAATATTTTGGATATCGGGTTGCCAAAAATTGTGGACCATTGGCTAACCTCCAAAGTGTGGTATTTGTTTCCCCAGCCTTCTCCAACTACATTGTAAAACAAATCATCTTAGAACTGAAATCTGAAAAAAAAAAAAATAATAAAATAAAATATATATATATATATATATATATATATACACATTATAAAATACCTCATTACACAACCAAGGAATAAAATCAGTGGCTTTCTCAATGAATTTCCTTGACCCTTTTTTTTTACTTTGTGTAGCCAACTCCATGCAATATTCATTGTATTTTTTTCACAAGTTTCCATATTATCATAATTCTAGATTTCTAGTTATTAAAAAAAACTAAAATATTATATATCTTACTCTTCCCAATCACTCGAATCAACAAGTGCATTGAAAACCAATCTTCGAGCTTGTTTAAATTATACATTATTTAGCATATAGTTTTTCCTTTATCCAATGGCTTCTCATCGGCATACTCATCATCTACATCAAGCCACTCCTCTTGACTGTGTTTCTGAGTTCCGAACCGTGGCTTTGTCATATACTCCATGCAGTATGTAACAGATTCATCTACAAGGTATGCTTCTGCTATTGATCCTTCTATGTATCTGAAATTTTTAGCATAGTCTTTGTATTGTTTCATTAACCTATCAATCATAAATAAAATGATAAATTAGTTTATAATATAATAAGATAACGTGATGACGTGCACTAAAATTAGAAAAGTTATTTACCGCTCAAAGGGATACATCCATCGATATCGAACTGGACCACCAAGCATCGCTTCCTCGGTTAGATGAGCCATGCAATGCACACTTATAACAAAGAATGAAGGCGAAATCTCCTTTTCAAGGACACAAATTGCCTCAATCACACCTTTGTGTGCCAACTGAAGATCTGTTTGTTGATTACTTTAGCACACATAAGATATTAAAGAATAAGCTAATTCTTTGAATAACAATTCTTAAATCTTTATCCTTCTTGTCACGAAAAACATGTCTAAGCAAAACTGGAAGTAAATGTTGCATAATGACATGGTAGTCATGTGACTTCAGTCCTCTTAGCTCCAGAGGATTGCCAAGAACGCAATTACTCAACTTGGATGAAAATCCACTCGGCAATTTCAACTTTTTAGTGTATTCATAAATACTTTTTTTTTTCTTGGTCATGGCAAATGATGCTTTTGGCATTGAAGTTTTTCCCGTTTCAGTGTCATGGCTCAACCAATATCTCTTATGAGTTCCCATGTCTTCCATATCTTTTCGAGCATTCTCACCATCCTTTGTTTTCTTAGAGACATTCAACAATATGTTCAATAAGTGTTCAACGACATTCTTTTCAGTATGCATCACATCAATATTATGTCGTAGCTCAACAAACTTCCAGTACGGCAAATCAAATAAAATGGACCTTCTAGACCATGGTGGCGCAATGTAATTGGTTGGTTCATCATTGACGTTATCATTATCAACCATATTCTTGCGCTTTTGACCACTAACCTTACCTTGTGTAAAACTACCTTCCAAAATTTCCACTATCCTTCGTTCAACTTCTTCGCCAGATAATCGTCGTGGAGCACGACGATGTTCAACATCTTTGTTGAATCCCTTGTCATCTCTAAACTTGTGTTTTGTAGGTAAAAAACGTCGATGGCCTTTATAGCATATCTTTCGATTGTTTGAAAGACGTTCAAATTCTACATCATCAACACAAATAGGGCATGCATTATAACCATGAATATTACAACCAGCTAGAGTCCCATAAGCAGGAAAGTCATGGATACCCCAAAACAACATTGCTTTCAACCAAAAATTGCGTTTAGTACACACATCCCAAGTTGAAACACCATCTGCCCACAATTCCTTCAACTCTTCTACTAATGGCTCCAGGTAAACATCAATATTCTTTCCGGGTGCTTTTGGCCCTGATATTAACAAGGTTAACAAACAAAACTCCTTTTTCATGCATAAAGAAGGTGGAAGATTCAAAGGTGCTATTATTACTGGCCAACAACTATAAGCATTACTTAGATTTCCACGTGGGTTAAAACCATCAGTCGATATTGCAAGTCTCAAATTCCTACTATCAATGGCAAACTCTGGCCATCTCATATTTGTTGAAGTCCATTGTGCTGAATCACATGGATGTCTCATCAAATTCCCATCTGAACAAGCATCCTTGTGCCAAGTCATTGTTTCACCAATCCACGGTATGCTAAAAAATCTTTTCAACCTTGGAATCAATGGAAAATACTTTACAACCTTTTTAGCTTTTTTCCTGTAAACCTTGCCAGACTCGTTGTCATCGTCATCCACATAAACCTTATACCTACCATAACCACATTTTGGACAAGTAACCAGACCCTCATATTCTTTCCAATAGAGTATGCATCCATTGGCACATGCATGTATTGTCTTACATTCCATCCCCATATCTTTAATTGTGTTTTTCATGTTTGGGTAGTTATCTGGCAAATTACAATCATCCGACAATAAGGTTTTTAGCCATTTTAACAACATCGTCACACTATTACCACTCCAACTAAAACGAGTCTTGAAATTCTGCAATTCAATAATGGTGGACAACGTGGTCTTATCCTTAGGACACCCATTGTACAAAGGCACAATCGCTTTTTCCTTATACTTTTGATACTTCTTGTTCATAACTGTCTCAGGTTCACAAGAAAGTTCCGGACCACCTTCTGGATTACCGCCAAAACATTCTTCGACGGTGTCATTCAAGTCATTTATCCCATCATCAGCCTCCACAGTTTGCATGTTGAGGAATACATCATCAACTAGGTCGCTCATCCTAGGATATTCAAAAGCATCATCAGGTTCAACCACTTCTGTCATAGGTACATCAATCACCTGCTTGTTTATATTCTCTCCATGATGTATCCACGTGACATAATTGGTATCAATGCCATGGCTTAACAAATGAACACATATGTCGTCAACACTAATGTTTCCCCTCGAGTTCCTACATCAAACACATGGGCAAGGAAAAAGACTCTCTCCATTTGCATTATCCTCAACAAACTTTTGGAATTGTCTAACGCTGTATATATACATTGCACTTCCCCGTTTGTTCATCCATGACTTATCTAAAGGAATTGTTGACATTTCTACACACCAAAAATTAAGAGATTAACTTTAGTCAAACACTCATGATTCAAAAGATTATCTAAGTTTTAGATGCTGTGAAGCTATCATTTTTAACTTAGATTCTTCTATGAAAACATCAGCTTTGAAATTTCCATGTTCTTCATGAATTTCAACTTCTTCACATTGTTCCACATCAAAATCTATTTGATATAGATCAGACATTATTATCGTCCAGACTTCCTCAATTAGGACTTTTCTTGATGCTCCGTGAGGAAGTATTAGAAAAGTTCCCGGTGATCCCGTTTCAAAAGGGTCGGGAAGTACTATACTAAGAACTGACTAGTCCTTTGATAACGCTAATTCTATGATCAACAAATTCTTAAGTAGTTCAATCTGAACTAGTTGTTCCAAGATTCTTAACATGGCTCTGATACCAATAAACATAAACACATTCTCAAGTGAACTACTAAAATTATCAGATACATCAATATTGTGGGTTTCTCAAACAATCAACATAATCATGCATCAACAAAGGGCTAAAACATTACTTCAATCTAACATGTCTTGAAAAAATTCAAAAAAAAATTCAAAAAAAAACATTCAACATTTGCAATACTCTACAATCATTTGGTGTAGTATGTGTGATGATAACGTGCAGGTGAGCCTAGATTATCTACACATAACTAGTGCTAGTATCATGTTTGAGAAATGGCACCCTTTGAGGATTAAGAGGAACTTCCCTTTGAGATTAGATTGGGGCCAAAAGGGATTCCCGCCAGTTTCATTTTGTGATTGATTGTCAGGATAAGATAGACTGGCCAATTGTGATGCTTTGGCTAAGAAGGGAGGATTGGGTTTAATGAAGGGTGCATAGATGTGAAAAGGAGATGGAAACTAGAGATCCTCTGTTCTTGGGATGTGAACTTACATGAGCGATTTGAAATTATTTCTTGAGGAGGTTGGGGATCATTTCGGTTTGTCAAATTCTTGTTGCGGAAGCCTAGCCAATTCAAAAGTGTCAAGCTTTCTCTAAAATGAAGGAAGAAGTTTGTTTGGTTGCATAATCCTAGAGCTCGAGAAATGGGCTTTATATTTCTTCTTCTTATGTGGTTTGTAGGTGAGTTTTGTTATTGACTTAGCATTGAGAAGTCTAGTTGATTGATTTTCCTGATTTGTGAGAAATTATAAGAATAATATAGAAAATGCCTCAAATTTGGAGTTCCGATAATTTGAAGCTTTAGATTTAAAAGGAGAGAAAGTCACAGATATGTGTTAATTTGATTGAATCTTAAGGGCACAATTGACCAACACAAGTGTTACTTTTCATGTTGGTGATTATCTCTATCTCGTGGCCAAACCCGTATACTTTTCATCCTTTCCTCCGCCCACCTCAACTCTCTTTTGTTTGTGATTATAGCTTCTGAGTTTTGTGGATCGTTCTGGTTCCTGTTTCTTTAAGATAGGTCATCAGAAGATAGCCCACGAGGATCCCACTACGTACATGTATGATCAATCCCATTTCAGTTGAGGATTTGACAATAGGTTGTGGTTTTCATGTTTGTTCTTATTGTTGTTAATCACTTGTTTTACCAATTCATTCTTGTTGATTCATTACGTTTGTGTCTATAATTTTTATGTGGCTTCCTTTGATGCTAATGATCTCTAATTTGACTAATCCGTGTTGCATCAGTTTCTTCTTGTCTTCGTTTAACATTAACTATAGTGTGGTTACTCCATCTCAACAAATTCTGTCTCAGCATGTGGATTTATCTTTATTTCATTTATAATTACTGACAACCATAATTTATCTCTACTACGATTCATCTCTATATTTAGTTCATTGGTTGAATTGCTTCACATTATTATCTCCTTCAGTGACTAGAAATTTGATCCTCTAAACATTCCTAATTCTGACACAACCTCAAAAAATCCATTGACGTTGATCTTTGAACTTAAACTTCAATCCTTTGGAATCCTTAAAGAAATTCCCCACAAATCTAGCTACTTTGATATGTGTATTTTCGTTTCATTCATTAATCTTCTAATATTGCAGACATAAAAGATGCCTGAAAATCCAACTACATTCACTTTTATTTATTTAAAAAAAAAAAAAAACAAGCAATCTAACATGTCTAACAGAGTCGTGCATCAACAAAGGTTTCTCAAACAATCAACAAAATCATGCATCAACAAAGGGCTAAAACATTACTTCAATCTAACATGTCTTGAAAAAATTCAAAAATATATATATATTCAAGAACCCAAGAAGTAAAAAACAAATTCATTACCAGACCAAGTCGTTCCCCGACACGAAATATCCTCCACTGATTGATTATGGTTCACTTCTTCTTCTTTCTCTTCACACTCTCCTCTGCTCCTCTCTCTCACTCTGATTTTCTAACAAACCCTAAAATGAAAGCATCAACAAACGTTTCTCAGACAATCAACAGATCCATGCATCAACAAAGGGCTAAAACATTACTTCAATCTAACATGTCTTGAAAAAATTCAAAAAAAAAAAAACATTCAAGAACCCAAGAAGTAAAAAACAAATTCATTACCAGAACAAGCCGTTCCCCGGCCTGAAAGATCCTCAATTGATTGATTATGGTTCACTTCTTCTTTCTCTTCACACTCTCCTCTGCTCCTCTCTCTCACGATGATTTTCTAACAAACCCTAAAACGAAGGAATGGAAGGTTCGCCAAAACGTGAAAGTGTTCTCCACAATCTGATTTGAACCGAAAATGGAGCTCCTCGATCTCTCCTCTGTGCAAATTTTTTTCGTAATACGACGAAACTTTCTTCGCAATGACCGCGCCATTGCTTTTCCCCAATTTTTTCGCCAAAGCGCAAAACTGCTCTCTCCACACAGGCACGTGCAAAACTTATAGCCACAGTTTTAAGTCGTTGGCAATTATAAACACGCTTTATCAAAAGTCATTTTATTAACATTTGCCACGGTAAATTATTTAGCCACGGTTTTTGGCCGTGGCAAATACACTAACGGTTTGGAGCCGTGGCCATCTCTATGTAGCTAATCAACCCTTTTGGTGTAGTGTGGGGATAACAACCCCTGGTCCAACTAAGTTTATTTTACGAATAGTAGGTAAAGATGAATCAAAATTTGGTTAGAGTTCTGGAAGCTCGACCCAGACGACTCACAAGGACTGTTGTCCAATCATCTACAACGTAGAACATGCTAGGAATCAGACTAATTTTCTTATAACAGCAACATCAACTACTTGTTCAATAGACAGCCAAGCCGCCAGACAAAGGGTGTATTACCGATATCTAAGAGGGTCTGATCAGAATTGCACGAACTATTGCAACACAAGAAGTCATAACTCTTACCAGCGGATCAATCATAAAGCTTCCTAGCCTAGCAGAGCCTCTCGTTTGACAATTAATGAAGAAATAAGACAAAGCGGTGAAAAGCTAGCGAAAAAAAAAAAAAAAAAAACATGTGCAAAGTACTATTCATTTGCTAGCCAAAAAGAAAATACAAGGTTCAACCCTCATCAGGAGAAGAGTTAAACACAACAGAACAAAACTTAGTAGGGAAAGAAGTAGGGGACACATCTATATGTGCTACCTCTCAATCCCCCTTATCAAGGTTGCCTTCTTCTTCAAACGAATCGAAGGGCACTCCAAACTTTGCGTATGCAATCTTTTTATAATTGGAGAGATCCCAGTTGGGATGCTCCTCCTTCATCAGATGCAACAGCTCCAGCCTTCAATGCAAGACTCTTCTGAACTCAAACGTTCCTTGGGCATTAAAAAGCTTCTCCTCGCACATTCTTGACTCGACAAGCTCTTGTTCCAGTCGTTCTTCTTTGCCCAACATCAAGTCAGTCGTGGACTACTCAACACCCAACTTATTATTGACAATACCCAACATCAAGTCAGGAAGAATTGTTTTTCAGTGGTCTGTGCACTCTTGGCTTTAAAGTTAATGTCGGCCTCCAACTACTGACATCGGACAGTCCATTTAGACTCCTTCTTGACCCTCTCAACGTGTAGAGCCTGTAGTTCATCCTGCACTGCTGCAAGTCACAATGGGCAAGTTGCAAGTCACAATGGGCAAGTTGCAAGTCACGATGGGCAAGCTGCAAGTCACAAAAAGTAAGGTTAAATTCATTCTCGAATTGATCCCTTGCGGTCACTTCCCCCCGCCAAGTCGGACTCAAGTGTTTCCAAGCGAAGCTTCTGAGCCTCCGACCTAATGCACTAGGACTCCGATCCAGTATCTGAGTAAGCTTCAAGTTGCTTCCTCAACGAATCAATCTCATGGAGAGCATCAAAGTATGACTTTTTTGAAAGTTTGCAAAAACCCGCTCCATAGTATACACTCTCTCACGAGTGGCCTCGACTTCAGTTCCAACTGCGGCCACTTGATTCAGGTATGACATCCCCAGCACGAGATGTTTATGCCCTTTATCCATACGCTCTCCCAGTATCTCTTCTATTGGCTCCAGAGCACAATTCGCCAGTCAGTCATTCCAGTTGCTAATATGCTTCATCGAAGTGTAAGAAATTTCAACCTTCTGATGCCAAGCTTGGTTGTTCATCCTTACTACGTCTGGAAAAAACAAACTAATCCGAGCATCTGGATGGAGATCCTTTGGAATCGATAACCCTAGCACTTCCCTTGACCACTTCACCGCATCAGAGCCCTCATCAACAACTTTTCCGTTGCCCGCAACAATCAGTTCTCTTTCACGCACCGATTAAAAATCAGTTGAAAGGGAAGATGGAAGCGAGTTATTCCTTGACATCCTCTATTAGTAAACGAGGCATGTCACGAAACACATCTAAAGTTGTTGTATCCTCAGCAGAAAATGGCGTAGTTTGGAATCTCCCTACAAAAACCACACATGTCAATCTATTATGTAGTTAACACAAGCAAGACCAGAAAAGAAGGCGAACTTACTCAGTAGTCTGAATTCACGCTCGAGCGATCGACCAGCAAGCTCAAAGTATGTTGAATCCGCAAGAGCCATGAAACAAAACTTCTGCCAGGATTTAAAATCATCGGGTAGGTTGCCGAAGCAGTTTGGCTATGTCACCACACACACAACGTGCTCATTTATCTGAGGAGAAGTAAGCAATTGCATCGATCTCAAAGATACTCGGACACCGGCATTCCTAGTCTTAATCAGAATGGCAATCGAAGTCCTATACCTGTTCAGCACTAGTTGAGCGGGTGCAATGCCGAGATATGCTAGGAACTCCCAAATCTCCTTGATAACAAGAAAGCAGACACCCGATTGAAGCATACCTCGGTGAAGACAGATAAACCCCTCAGGAGGGGACATCAGGGTCAGATTGGCGCCCTAAGTGCAGAACACCAGATCATCAACAATCCCTATGTATTACGAAGGACTTCCAAATCCGATTCAGAGAGCAACCTCTCCTAAAAAAACTTGTGGCCTATAGCGAAAAAATTCTTTGGAAAGCTGATTTCGACCCGCCATTAAAGATAGTACAAGCTTTCGAATATGAAGGTTAAGCAAAGTCAAAAGCACAGAAGTTGATACACTACACAGGTAGGAGATCTATATAGAAAACAAAACTCCCACCTTTCCTTCTTTCGAGCTAACACGCGCCCAATTAATGAAACTCGTCGGTCGAGGAAACAACTCAGACTCAACCATCATGATTGCACAGTTGCTTCATGAAATGACCTAGTGGAGTGATAAGATGACTCACCAACTTGGGGGGAGTAGCTGATGATATATCAGACCGTCCTCTGATCAACACCATACATGTGTCATGATAATCTCGTCAATAGAACAAAACAAGCCCACTATTGGCAGATTCCAGAATGTTGGACCCGAATTGCAATGTGCCACTAAGCCCACACGTCACGTAGTCAAGCCCAATATTCATAAGCCCTGATAAGGCAAGTACCTTGGGGATCGACCCAAGATAGGCATACCAGCAGTATATCGGTTTCGACTTGGAAACAAATACTAGTGTATAAGTCGGGCAAGGAAACTTTCTTGCATGGACAACACTCAGAAAGGAAAACCTCTCCCGCATATCTCAGAGCACAAGCCATGTGGGGAAACTATCCCACATAGACAAATCCCAACTAGGAAAGGATCTCCAACAAGATCTCTTTCCCATCCTTTCCTTAAACTACGACACCAAAGGCCTAGCCGAACAACGACTCTCATACTATAAAAGAGAGATAAGGTCGATGAACTTACGGTACGCTACAAAAACCTAATCTACAGCTTTAAGCCTTTCCTAAGCCTTATCTAACTTAAGCATCGGAGTGCCATCGGCGGACACACGGTGGTCCTTGGCTCACGTATGCTATTTGTGTAAGTCTAGGTAAGTAGCGAAGAAGGAGAACAGGCATCGACTACATCAGTAGTATTTTTTCCTTTTTATAACATGCAATTTTCCAGTGTGTGAATCTTTTGTGTCTGAAACATACATAGATTCTATGAAAATATTCACAATTTCATTAGAATTTAGTCCTATACTACGAACCTAAACAAAAGGGTGTATCGAGGCTCTGAAAACATTTTAAATTGGTTAATCGTTTGATCCCCTTGTTTTATCATGTGTGCTCAATGTCTAACCATTGAAACCACTCTAAAAAAAAGTTAATTCTTCATCCAAGTCTGGTCTTGAATTTGTAAAATTGATATTTATAAATACTTGCATCAATTTTTTTTAACTTATATTACAGACTTGTCATCAACCAGATGAATTTGTCGATATTCGTACGCAGATGGGCCTATGGATTTCGTGCTACTCGTTAGTTTTGAGTGGTATTTTATACTTTTCTCTACTTAGAAATAAAAACATGTTAATCTCGTTCCATCCAGAACCTGTTTGGGATGGGACGATGTTGGGATAAGATCTATCCCGTCCCCATCCTGAAATAACAAGATGGGATATGGATGAGGTCCATCCTGTCCTGTGCCCACCCCTAATCAAGATAAATTTATCTGACTCAAAGACTAACTTAAACCCATTCTTGTTGAGAAGACTTCCAAAAACAAGGTTCTTTCCAACATCAGGAACTCGATAAACATCATTGAGAGTAAGTGTCTTCTCAGAAGTAAACTTTAATTGTATTGTGTTCTTGCCTTTGATGATAACAGTAAAGAACATTGCATTTGTCACATGGCAAATAAATTATGAACATATTCTTGTCCTTGCACACATGCTTAGTTTCTCCATAATCAATCCATCAAGCATCATTGTTTTGTATCATGTTGATTTTAGAAATCATTGCAACAAAATTGTCTCTAAGATTGGACTCTTAGTGCTTCTTGAAGTAACGACAATCTCTTTTAAATTGTCCAGATTTGCCTCAATGGAAACAATTACCTTTTTTTTTCTTTGAGTGTGGGTGGTACTTTTTGTTAGATCTATGCTTCCTCTTATTGTTATTGTTGGATTTTTTAGATCCATATTCAACAATATGCACCTTGGAAGAGGAATCATATTCAATTTTCTCACGGATCTTATACTCTTCTTCAATTCGAAGGTGTTGTCCCAATTGTTGGATATATCCTATTTCTTATATTTGAGACTTTTCTTGTACTCCTTCCATGAAGATGGAAGTTTCTCTATTATTGTCGACACAACAATGGATTTATCCATAGACATATTATATTGGTAAAGTTGGTTATGAACATGTATAATTTCATGGAATTGCTCAATCATATTTCTATCATTTATCATCTTATACTTAAAAAGAATTTGTAGAGACAAGGAATTTCTTACTTGTGGTGTCTTCAGTCATGTACGTTGTTTCAAGTCCATCCCAAACTTCTTTTGAAATTTTCATCTCATGATAGATGTGGAACAAAGTATCAGACATGGTATTGCAAATGTGTCCCTTGCATATATAATAATCTTGGTCCCATTTTGCACGTTCCCTTTGAGTAGCAATTGAATCATCTTCAATTTTCATAAGCCTTGGAGTTGTAAGAATGTACACCACCTTGAGACTTGTGAGAAAGAAGTGCAACTTCTTTTGCCAACGTTGAAAGTTTCCTCCATCAATAGTAATTTTATAAATAACAAGAATCAAAGAATTGAATGATTGAGACCAGCAGGTACTTGAAGCTAAATAAAATTTTATAAGATTGTGTAGTAGATAGATTAGTTGTCATTACTACAACACAAATGCTCATTAATAGCGTTTCAAAAATTCTATTGTAGGATTTCATAGCGTTTTAGAAACGCTATTGTAAGTAAACACTTAAAAAACGCTATTGTATAGTTATCAATAGCGTTTTCTGAAACGCTATTGTATAGTTACCAATAGCGTTTCAGAAACGCTATTGTCTTCCCTCACATTAAATGCTATTGTATTAGTTTCTATAGCGTTTCTCAAGGCCCTTTTTTTCCTATAGCACTCATCAAGTGCTATCAAATGACTTTTTATAACATCTTATAAGTTTTAATTCTTGAAAATAAAAACCTAAATGTGCTAAGCACTTGAACATTTCCATGAACGGCGAGGCACAATAATGTAATTAGTAAGATAATGTATTACATCGAGTCACAAAATCTATCAAATAATAAAGATCAGACTACATTTATTTCAGTTGAAGCGGTAAACAACTAAAAGAGGCAAATGGGATAGGTCTTTGTAATCCATAGGTCCATAAGGTTCAACCAACTCTGCGAAAAATCCCTTCTTTCTTTTGGGTTTGCATCCTATATCCTTGCAGAGAAGATCATTGTACCATATTTGAAGCTTACCCCTTTGGCCAAGAGTTCATCTACCTGGAAAACTCATTTTCGTTAGTATCAGCTAGCGCATATGAACAAGAAAGCTAAAGTGTTGCCTACGATGGACAAATTTACCTCAAAAGCATATATTTCAAAAGCAGTTGACTTGGAAAAAAAGGGGGGTTCTACATAACAGATACACACATCAAACATTACTGTGTTTTTTTTTTCCTTCGCTTTGTAACTGTTTTCCCGTTAGATGTTTCGACTTCATATTCAAGATGAGTTACCTGCAAAAAAAAAAATTCAATGTAACAGAGTTCACTCGTACACTTGAATTACATGTCTTTGCAGACTATAAAAGTATCAATTTGAATTAATGTTACTCCATGATACTAACTCATACTCTACGTATTGTGTGCTACTTGTTTAATCTTTACTTAAAAACTCAAATATCACTTCAAACTATGAATAGAGGAAGAACATAGATGATATGTAACTAACCTTCCTACTGTGCTTTGGAATATTATCTACCCTTCTCAACATATTTGAAACCGGTGTCCGTGCTACTCTTATCAAAGGTGAATCCTAAAATGAAAGAGCGAGAATGAATGAGATGACTAACTATTTTTATTGCAAAAGAAATGGACTCATTGTCCAGAGTGATAGAATGAATAATTACCATTTTCTTTGTCAAATTCTCTTCTTTGTGAGTTCTTAAATTGGCATATTGATTTCTTTTTTTACCCTCAGTGTCCCTCATCTTGGTTGATGAAACGGAATACGCCTGGAAAGGAAAAGTATGTAAGTTAGTAACATTTTAGAGAACCATTCATCAGAGCATAGACAAATCAGGTTTAGATGACATTTTAAATGACAAGCCTCGTTAATAGAAAATTTAACTAAATTTCCCCGAGTAAGTGCAACAATAACAAGATGACAATTTTGCAGCAAGAGAAATTTTTGCCATCTATCTGCTAACTAAATTTCCAATCCCTAGTTTTATCCTCCTTGTAGCAAAATAGAGGATGAAGTCTTACAAGAGCTATAGAGGATAAAGAAGGTAACAATTGGTTTTCTGATAGCAGACATGATAAAAATTGGGTAAATGGTTAAAAAAAACCAAAAAAAAACCTTAGTTTTGGAGGAACTACGTTATTTCTCAAATGTTTGCAACCATAGTAAGGGTTAGACTTATTAGGGTAGGAATAGATATATCACTTGTAACAGATATCATATCACATCATACAAGAATGGATTTTTCAATAAATTCATAACATGTTTTTCCAATGAAAAAAATCAATCAGTCAAAAGTAAACAACAGAACCAAGGAGAGTTGCATGAACATTCAACAATTGGTGTTTTCTGTTTCCGGACATGACATAAACAATAGTACGTACTACTTATTAGGAGGTGAGGTTGTTAGCAGTAGTACGCACTACAAAACTTTAATTAACACAAAACAATAATTTTACCTCTAGATAACAACTGAGCATTTCTTTTGAAATGAATTAAATCAATGTTATTTGGGTAGAAAAGCGTTACTAAACATAGGTTTTACCAAACCTTCCAAGCGAACACACAAAAAAAGATGAAGAAAACAAACCTTTTTAGAGTTCACTTCTTGATCCTCCTGTTGATTTCCATCCATTACTTTCCACTGTAATTGCAATAAGGCCCTTTGCCTTTCTTCCTGCAATTACGCCATGGTCAAAGTTCCATTTTTATACAGATAAATATTTTATGTGCCACAGGTATAGCTTAGACTTTTGGAGTTCTAGTTCCTCTTGAAGTTTATGATACTCATCTTCATGTTGATGCCTCAAAGCTTTCACTTGAACTTCATGCTCTGTCTTCAATGAAATTGCTTTCTACAATTGGGTACTCATATCAATTAGCAACTGAAAAAAAACTAAGTATACTCAGCATTAACAGTCAACGCCAAAATTAAGCATACTTCTTTCAGTTGTTCCTCCGCTAGATGATGGAAAATTTTCATTTCATCACTGTGTTTAGGCCTTAGGTCAGATAGTTGTTGATCATGGTCTTGCTTGATACGATTAATCTGCAAAAAGGATAAATTAAAGTTAGTCCAGAAAATGGTCTGTTCTTTATATAAATAATATTAAAGCAAATCTCCAAACAGATAACCTATTTGAAATGATTCTTTGAGAGAATTGTTCAACCTGGGTCCATAAATATGATGGACTAAACATGTAAATTAGAGAAAATTGAATTCCTTGCTCGAAAATTGTAAAACTTAATATATAAGTAAAACAAGAAGAAAAGAAGGGTCACATTATACAACAGATATTTTTATCTAATCACTATAAAAAATTCCTTGCAAGGAAGGCTAGTGCCCAGGATCGCATGTGTAATAGCAAAATTTATTTAATCACTCTGACAATCTTGGCAGAGAAGATTAGTGCCCAGGACAGAGAAGATTAGTGCCAAGGATCGTGTCATCATGTCAACAATTTTGTTCCAATAATGCTCATCGTTAAAACATAAATGTACATATTCTAACTTAAATGTATTTGGCCAATTAATCTTTAGGTACATACCAAGGAAGCATGTTCCTCCTGGATACAGGTCAAGTACTGATTTGATTCTTGTTTTTTCTTCTGCAAGTTTCTGCTTACTTTTACTCTCCAACTCCCTGACAAGCTTCTCAGCCTGAAGGACAGAAGAGATAAGGCCATGGCATGATGTGGTATGAAAACTCGAGCATGTAGATAGTGAATTTAAAAGACCACACATTTTCCTTTACTCGATTAAGAATCTTTGTCTTCTCCAGTTCAAACTTCTTTCGGATGTCATTAATTGCCTGATCAAATGCTTTTAGTTCCAAAAAGAATACACTTGTCCAAAGCATAGTGGATTTATTTAGTAAATGGCAAACAAAGATACCTAATCATTCCTCTGAGATATATCCTTTAAATGCTTATTTAGCTCTGACTGCTTACTTTCCAGCATCAATTGGCATTTCCTTTTAACTTCTGCAAGTGTTTTTCAACCGCAACTAATGATGCCTGGATTTGCACCGTATAACATTGCTTTTTATTATTATCTGAATAACAACGAAACCAAAAATCTTATTGTAATTGTTTCAGGTATCTCAAACCTTAGTTCTTTGGCCCTCCAAATGTTTCTCCCTGAACTTAAGTTGTAGATGTAGTTGTTCCTTCTCCTCTAAACTATCACGTAGCTGGTTTACTTGTTTCTCCAGCAAATCTGTGTGCTGCTCACGCATTGCAATCTCCTATTGAAGGCTTTCAGTTTGGATTTTGCACACTCTTGCCTTGGTATTAATCTTTTCCATTAAAGCATAGTTGATTTGATAATCAATGGCAAAGGCATGACTACCTGGAGCTAAATCAATACCATGTGTTTTAAACACAAATTTTAAGGACTTTATTTACATACATAGTTGTTTCTTATTATCTATTTTATTTTTGACGGATTGAATTTCATCATATAAACAATCTAAAGCAGTAATAATAAAATTGTTCTGAGCAGTTATGTCTTTTACTATAAGACTGATTTCTTTACCTACAAGGTTTTTCTTACCAGAAGCATCAAAATACTCTTTTGTAGAGAGTACTCTTACTTGCTCTAGAAACATCATAGTTTCTTGTTGATTTGATCTGCCAGAGAATATAATTTCTCTGCAAGTAAAGACACTTGATCTATAGATGACTTTGCTTGTTTAGCAATCCGTTTAGTATCAACCTCCAAAGGTTTAGGATTGTCCGGATAAAAATTTGCATCAGTCTTACATTGAAATTTTATTAACTGATATTATTATGGTAACATAAATTTTCCAAACAAACAGAGCATGGAGAACTAAATAACATGTTTTGAATGGTACAACATGGAGTAGAATTGAAATGTAGATGATAGACGAAAAAAACATGTTCTAATGCGGACCGTAGTTTCCACCATGTGTAACTTCTATATAGATGTGTTACTATGATAAAACGGGCATGTCCATATCAAGTGAACATTGTTTGAACCACAAAGAATTTCTCGTAACTTCTATATAGATATTTTACTATGATAAAACAGGCATGTCCATATCAAGTGAACATTGTTTGAACCACAAAAAAATTCTATCAAAAATATTTTCACAAAACGTCAAATGGATGGAAATTGTACCTGGTTATAGTATGTTGGCATCCATGTGAGAAAAATGAAAGTTCCCCAGTTGTGGCAGAAGTGACTGACAATTAAAGCCCATATAGAGGTCTTTGATAAGATTAACTTCCACGATATTTCCTTAACAAGCTTTTTCAAAACAATGCTACTAGTTATAAGTTTATTTTCTTCAGGACCTATTGCATCAATTATTAAATCGGGAAGTACTAAGGAAATCAGACAAGTTTGGGGGACAAACACGACACCAAAATGGCCATTAGCAACGGTTTTAAACCGTGGGGGTAACCCATTGGCACGTCTTAGAACCGTGGGCTGTAGAGGCGTCGCTAAATCCTCAGTAACGGCTAAAAACCGTGGCAAAATATATGTTAGCCACGGTTTTAAGCCGTGGCCAGTCTTAGCCACGGTTATAAGCCGTGGTAAGTCATGGCCACGGCTCTGAGCCGTTGCAATAGTTAGCCACAGTTTTAAGCCGTGGCAAATTTTTTTTTTTTTTTTTTTTTTGCTATCAAATGACTTTTTATTACATCTTATAAGTTTTATTTCTAGAAAATAAAAATTTTAATGTGCCAAACTTAAACGAATAGAGGCAAAGTAATGTAATTAATAAGATTATACAATTACATCAAATGTGCCAAACTTTGTTTCATGCTATGCACGTTTTGTCATTTGTCAGTTGACCAGATTATACAATTACATCAAATGGTCAAAGAATATGCAATACATTTATTCTCATGGACTTGCCCGAAGAGAAAGCTTGAAAGCACCCATGCAGTTGAATGCAATAGCAAGAGCATGATAGCACACCGCAGTTTGAATATGCTCCACACCTAAAAGGCGTTCATTCTTTTTTAATGCTTCTTGCAAGTAACGAAATGCAATATTCATCTTTCCAATATCCTGATACATCATTGCAACATTAATGAATGTTGCAACTACATCAGGGTGATCAGGCCCACAAGACAGTCCTTACAGAAGCATTGTTCGAGACATGACGTAGAGCGAGCTCCGGTTGATTGAGGCCATGGTAAAAAAGGGCTATATTACCATAGCTGCACGACATTAACGCAGTTCAATTGGGTAATTATATCCATGATAAATTTCTCAAAAACAATCCAAACAAGTTCATACCTGTGTGCAGTATCAGGATGGTCCAAACCAAGGCACCTTTCATTAATGATAAGCTCCTTATGTTGATGTGTTATAGCTCCAGCCATGTCACCCGCATGATATAAAACCATCGCAAGGTACCTGAAAATTGCAAATTTTGTATGTCAAAATGAATAACATAACCTTTTATTTGGAAGCTATTGTCAGTAAACTCGTTCAAGTTATAACTTAGAAGTGTCATAAAACCTTATCAGAAAAAATACATGACTATTTAAGAACTAATATACATTCTTCTTTAAGTTGTTATAAGTCACTACTAAAGAAACACAAAACATGGATGTCCGCATAATTTTGCAATCAATAAATAGAAAACTTTCAAACCATGACCTCCTGAGCATTATACATGTAATTCAGTGCTAGGAAAAAGCTATCATCTTGCAAAATTGTCAGGTTCCACAAACTTCAGGCTTGCTTGGCCTTTTCTCAACTGGCATCCAATCCAAAACTTAGGATGGGTCTGTCTTACAGGAGTAGTTTCCTTGGGAATATTAACACGAACTAAAGACTCTAAGACACAGTGACAAAGACAATCATCTTACCTGTTGCCGGAGTGAAAGGGTGACATCTGGGCAAACTGCCTGGACTGCTTGCGCATGAGGTGGTTGTGAGCTATATATTTATTTTGCAAGACGAACAGCTCCAGCAAGAAGCTTTGATCCAGAAGGAAAATCAAGGCGTGGATGTACTCCGGTAAGATCCAAGAAGAGCCTTTGGAAATTCCCATGTTGGGCAGTACAAGTAACTGACGCAAAAATATCAGTAAGAAAAGCAGATTTGTCCCCTGGGCCACAATACTTGATGCCACTAAGGCATTCATCTTCCCTTTGAGCTCTAACCAAAATTTCTCCAATAGCTGCAGTTGCCACAGCCCCTTTAGCATACAACAAAAGTTTCTAAAGTAGTAAAGTAAGAAGAAAAGTTGTAAAGATCATAAGAAAATGGAGTACATGTTATTCTATGCAGAGTTTGTGATGACTAGGTGTTGCTTTGGGTGTTTTCAAGCATAAGGGAAGAGGAAGACATTGTGTCTTTATGCCATGATTTGGGGTACTTGGCTAGAAATAAACAATCAAATAATCAGGTTTTGGTAACTGCAAGGGACCGGTTGACTGTGACAGGAATGGGTATCTTATGATCCATCTTCTCTTCTTTATTTGTTACACATTGCTAGTTATTTGAACCACTTCTGCAATCTTTGTTATAATGAACAGAGCATGAAACACAATGGCAAATGGGGTTCACTTCGAGTACTTTCTAATCAATTGGGAGTGTTTAGTAACACTAGAAATTCCAAGAAATACTGCTAACAATTCCATGGAATCTATTTGATCAGAGTCTCATAAATAACTTCAGTTTTTACTTGAGACATTATCCTTGAATGGCCAGGTTGAAAACGATAGCTATTTTCTGCTCTATCATAGTCAAAATTCCTAAACGTAATACTCCTCCCAAAATCCATCAAATCATATTTTCATATGCACTTTCTTATATCCTTCTTCATGAACTTAATACTCAGTGTGAGGAGAAGCTTGACTAATTCAAGCTTGTTCATACAGCAAACAACCACACATAGGAGTCCCTATTTTCGAGACAATCTACCCTAGTATTGTTTTCTTCCACCTGGTCAGACTGTAAAAGAGAAACTTTAAAAGGGCCATTTTGTCACATAGGAGTCTCAACAAACAAATAATTTCTTCCAACATAATAATTTTTTCAACTATATGATTTTTCTATGATATATCAAACAATTAAGTGCCTAGTGATTCCTATCTTATAAAACATATGCAAGACTTTATTCAAGAACTTTAAGAGACGTCAAAACCAGGCTTAAGAGGATGGACATCTAGTAATCAGATAGGAAAAGATAGGAAACACTTCCAATTAAATCAAGTTGTGCAGAACACAGTAAAAATGAAGAACCATTGAGCTTACCTGCCGCTCTGTATCTGTAAGGGTAAGACCATCAGAAGGACATCTAAGAGCTTGCTCCAGAATTTGGGCGACGTAAGTTGAAGACACAGAGTCCAGGTTTGTGTCTGCTACATATGCTTTGAGAAAAAATGCTTCAAATGATCTCTAAATGGAGATAGACTCCTCGGCCTTGGCCAATGCCTCTTCACGGTGACCAGTGTCATACAAAATCCATCCTTCGTAGACAAGCCTTTCATGCTCAGACCTAGAGTGATTTCGAGCCAATCGCAAACTGCGCATCGCAGCCTTTTGACAATTCAACCTATATTTGGCAATTGAAAATGGATTAAAATGTTGAACAAATAAAATTACTAGTAGAAAGTTCAAATTTACTAGCAGGTGATATACTAACAGATGGTGTCGGCTTTGAACTATTAGCTGTTGTCTCATAGATGAGATGTCGAAGGCATTCTTCTGCATTATCATTCAGCAATGCATCATTAGCTGAACGGTTTTCTCCTGAGATGTTTCTCCTGAGATGTTTCCAAGAGGGTGGTCCTCATATGGAGAAGGCTTAGACTAACTGAAAATGATAAATTCAAAAGAAGAGGGTGGTCCTCATTGAACAAGATTTCCTGCAATGAAATTAAAGGGCATCAATTAGTCAAAATCTAACTGGCCTTTTCTGTTACTGTGGATAGCATGTCTAAACTTAATAGCAATAGACAACCAGAGAGACTCCTGTAAATAACATTAGTTTCCGGTTATTTATATTGTTCTAATATTAATAGTAATACCCCGCCAAACATGGGGTGATTTCAGTCATGAATCTCTTGTATTGCATTTTCATTCAGATGCATTCTCTAAACATGTATATGAAAACGCTTTCAACTTCGAAAGATAATAATCTCAACAGAGCAAAGCCAAAAGCTGAACACAAGTTTAAAGAATTGCAACATTTTCCTAATTTAATGCATTGCACTTACAATATAGTACAATTCAATGAAAATATTGAGAATAGCCAAAACATAAATAAGATGTTCAAGGATGAGCCACATGGAATTGGTAGTAGACTCTTTTTTTTGGGCAAGGTAAGCTAGACAGTAAACTCCGTTTCTTTTGAGAGAAGTATTATTATGTGCAGTAATACTGAATCCAAAGCTAGGGAGCTGACGTTTTTTCAGGAGATGAGCATTGACGTGTTTATATACAAAACAATCATTCAGAACATAAGGATTAAATTGAACCAAAAAAAATGCTTATTATAATCAATAATAACAAAGTTGGGTCATCAATCAAACTTATTGAATTTCAAGAAAGAGTTTCAGCAACTTACAAAGGTTTTAAATGCAGGTTTTAGAGCAGTCATTTCATATATACAACATCCTGCAGAATGCAAAAAATTCCACATATAAACAACTTAAAAGGTCATTGCAAAACATATGTAGAGTAAAGGTAATGTACCTAAGGACCAGATTCCTGAGTACATAATGTACTTTTCTTTTCATGAGTATTTAGAAGAAGAAGAAGAAGTGTGCTCTTAGACTTGATTAAGGTTTACACCTTGAAAAACTAAAATATCTTAGACAAAGGGACTCATTCTCCATGGGATTAGCTAGGAAGTCAATTGGCACCCAGCTATAAAAGTGTCGCTGGACATGGAGTGTACGAGTACACCTCTCTTTGTAGATGTTTTAAGTGGTATGAGGATCATGAGATATCCTTGAACATGACAAACAATTTTTTTTCCAAACCAAATAATTGAAAAGTGCAATGGATATGCAACACTAGTACAAAGACTGAGAAGGCATGTTAAATAGTCGTAACTTGAAGAGCAAAATTGTGTGATGTGCATGCCTTTGGTAAGTAGAAACGTAAGCAGGAAATGATATGCAAAGTGCCAGCTGGTATTATTACCGTTTCCTCATTGCACTGTTGAGCACTTCGTATAAGCATGTTTGCAAACATATCAACTTTCTTGGAGACTTCTTCTTCAATTGTGCGAGCATTTTTCCCAAAAATAGAATCGCTGCATATTTTTGTGTGGTAACCCACTGAGTCAAAACATATAAGACTGTTGTTAGAAGTTAGAACTAAACAAGTAACGGGATGATTGTTCCATTCATGGTTTTTGCTCTTAGTTCTACATAATTATATTGCATATTGCATCAAATTAAAATATATTCTTTAACAACATTACCTCCTAATAAGTTTAGAAAAGTTTTCACTTTTTGTTTTGCAAGGCAGGTCATGTGGAAGAACATGGATCAGAATATGACAAATCACAAACAGCAGAAGAAAAAAAAAACTAATAGCAGAAGAAAAAAAAAAGCAACAGAGTGCATCAGGACAGACCACTCTGTCAAAACAGAGCGTGTTGTCCAGTGTATTGCAGCACCGAAAAAAACTAGACAGAGCAGCTCCAATTCTTAATGTCTTGAGCCTGCAACAATGGCTCGTGCATGCATCAATGTTGTGGGTAGCTTCTCAGTAACTTATGTAGAAATTGCCTACAAAATTCAATCTTTTGTGTAAATCTTGAATAGCAGTAAAACAGTTCCAGCAGATGGCACATTGTAGTTCAACTGAAGGATTTCAAAATTAACCCTGAAGCATGGATACTAATTGTTCAACTATTTGGCAAATACTACAATAAAATTAGATCAAGAGCTTTATCCAATAACAGTTGTCAATAAGTTAGATAACAACAACATGGATACTAATTGTCAGACACGTTGGCCAGAAACGAGACACTTCAAGTTAATGTCAAAACCCTGCATATTAACATCAAAACGACACACAAGAGAACATAACACAAGCTTGATCAATCTCTTACTGCAACACCCACACACAAAAACAAAGCAAATCAATGAAACCCAATACAAGAAAACAACTCATTTTCATCCAAACATATAACATAAAACTGTTATGATTGGAGCAAAAAGATAACATCATTCAACAAGAAGAGATTACAATACTTACACCTCATTATCTCAGTCTAGTAAACCAAGTAAAAAAGGTACAAGGCACAAATCTCCATTTTTCAGTGACTACTGGGACAGTTCAGACCGCCCCAGTTGTAATTTGAACAACCTATATATGTGCAAAAATTTTGACATTTTTATTGGTCCTTGACCACCCCATGCATATAAATCAGTCGTACATGTGAAATAGGTTTTCTATGATAGCCTATCCACTTCATCAACACAATAAACTCTGTATATTTCTTTATTAACACTTGTAGAGCAAACAATCAGAATTGGGGGTTAAGACGACAAGCTAATGGTTTTTGATTGATTATGAGTTGGAGATGATGGAAAGATTATAAGCAAGGAAGGTTGACTTTGGTATTGGTTTCTGTGCAAAAGGGCTATCATAGTGACAAAAAAAAAACCAATCAGATAGTTAATAAGGGAAATAAATCCTTAAATTTTGTCTTGTTTTCATACATATATGTCGCAACAAAACAAAAAAAAAAACCAATCAGATATAGTTAACTTATCTTTATAAAGTTAATACTTCATTACATAACTAGCAGGGAATGACTAGAATAAAGTTAATGCTTGCATACCTGACCTGCTCCAATATCAAAATAAGTTCCAAAACCCTCCCTGCTGTATCAACAAGCTACATAACCACAAACAAATTTACCTTCTTCACTGATTTTGCAGTAAACCATTTAGCAGCTAGTGATGATGGGGCTTGTAACACTGCATCATATCAACCAGTTCAGACCTAAGTCATAGTAAGAGCGAAGGAAAAATATGCAACCTCTTTCAAAGAATACACAAGACAGGGGAGGTACAAAAGAAAAGATGTTTACACTATAAGTACAAAAAAATAAAGTAAAGAACAGATTCAAACTAGCTTATATGATCTCTATTTAAACATAATTTTTTAGCTTATATGACATAACAAGAATTATTTGCTTGCTTTATTTGCTTCCTTGCATAAAATTTAAAAGAAAAGGAACCAAAGAAACAAGAAGCTAGTAAGAGCTGCTTGCTACAGCAAGCAAGCTGATCAAGTTAGACTACCACGTTTAATTACATGAATAGAAAC
This sequence comes from Berberis vulgaris, assembly GCA_963556465.1. Classification (NCBI taxonomy): domain Eukaryota; kingdom Viridiplantae; phylum Streptophyta; class Magnoliopsida; order Ranunculales; family Berberidaceae; genus Berberis; species Berberis vulgaris. The sequence continues at coordinate 61,381,061 of OY747132.1, forward strand.
TTAAGTAGCATCATAATTAGTAGAAAATTAGTAGCATCATAATTACATCCAAGAAGTTCATGGGGCTCCAGGTCTGATTGATAACATCCAAACAAACAGAGCCTGACCTGAAATTTGAAACCCAATGAAACATTTTCAGTTATAACATTTCTCCTTACGTAGATAGACAAATCACAACCACTTGAAATTAACTCAAAATCGAAACACGGCGTTTTAAGATTCAATAGGCTTACATCTCATCAACATTTGGGTGGTAGATCTTATTAACAAATCCAATTGATGGAGATTTGTAGGGATAAGCATCAGGGAGCTCTACCCTTATCCTCCATACCCCTCCATGATAAGGACCTGCCAAGACCCATTAACAGAATAAACCAATCCCTCTGTGTAAACTGCAAATACCACATCCAACCCACAAGCAAAATGGACATTGAAGAAATGAAGTAAACAACTAGTCTACAAGTGATGCCACCATACAGAAAGACCATGTTATCATGGACTCAAATGCACAAAACCATTAGATTAAAAATGAGGTTCTAGTATTCTACAAGACTTTAACATACTTTGAAAATTCAAGAAATCAATCTAATTGAAAAGTCCATAACTTTGCCCCCACCAGTACAGAAAAGCATCCAATAGTGATCAACATGATTGAATCAAAACATCAAATACCCACAAAGCTTTGAACATCTACTCAAGATCAACATGATTAATTGACACAAAACTTCAAAAACAACAACTACCCATTACTCAGAGACTAAAACACATAAAAAATATCAGATTTTTACTAAGAACAAACCAAAGATGAAACATAAAATCAAAAGTTTTGATGATTTACTGTCACTAGGTCCATGGAAATCCACATAGAACTCTTGCATGCCATCGTTGATCATCTCCACCTTGTAGTCACTCATCATCCTAATTGATTGAACAAAAAAGGGTTTAAAAAATATCAGTCTTTAAAACACTAAAAAAGACATCAAATACACACAATTAGAGAAGAAAAAGAACTGGGTATTAGAGAAATTAGACTTTACAGTTTCATCAAATCCATCTCTCGGCGTTTGCTTGGAGAAGACATGATTTCTCTTCTCAGTGTTTGTGCTCTCTCTTTCGGTGGTGCTGTTAGACGATAGAGAAAAAGGTGAGAAAAGAATAGAGGAGAAAAGACAGAAGGAGATTAGCACACAAGTTTGAGACAATATTGAGTGAAATGTCAGGACTATAAATAAACACAAATTTCATTTCAATTTAGTTAGTCAAGGGGCTACACTTTCAAGGATTCATCCACTTAGGTGTGCTCACTACTTTTGACATACTCGACGTAAAAGGAAAATGTAGTTGAAGGTAAACTTTTCATTAGAATTGTCAAAGAGAAACTCATAACTGCAATTTGCAGCTCCACTCTACCCATTAGAGATCCAAAAGCTGAAATATAATTGAAAACACCCATACTGAAGTAGAGAACATTGATAGTCGCTCCAATCTAACGTCCGTACGTCCTATTCCATGCAGTATTTAAAGCATGTTTGGTATCATGTTCATTTCATAGAACGTGAAGAAGCTATCATGTACATTATGTGATACACTTCATTAAGACTGCTAACATGAAAAGTTAAAACTTGTTTTGTTCCTCTAATCAAACATCTTCCAGTCTACAAGCAGAATAAGAAATTGCAACAATACGAGATAATTGTTTTAGTACATGAATGCACATGAAGTAGAATTAACACATATATAAATAAACAAAAATGCTAGAAAACTTTGCAACCAGGTAATCTCGAAAAAATGATAAAATCCCAAAACCTGGTTCCCCAGCCTCGCTCATAAATAAAAGATATTACTTTCAGTCATTTCACCACATCAAGGGGAACTAAAACATGATTAAATTTGATAAGGCGAAATCTTTAACTAACACAGTTTTTTGCAGTAACTACATTAATAACAACACTCATTCAAAAGAAATGTTCTGCCCCAATAAATATTCTCTCCAAAGAGATTTAAACAACTTACACTGCCTGTTTGTGAGATGGCTTTCCTCTTTCGACCCCCTTTCTTTCCCTTTGTTGGCTCGAGCTCGAGCTCGGGCTCGGGCTCTTCCTTCTTATTCTCTGTTTCCTGAGAACACATCGAATTAAATTAATAAAAAAAAACATAAATTGACTTCATAAACCAGACTCCAAAATGAACAAATGGGTATCTAAAAATTTACAAATGTTATGTCATCCATTTTTTCCAGCAGGAATTGAGTGTACAACTGAGTCTGCGTAAGAAGCTCGTCTAATTTCGAGAACTGGGTATCGTTCAAAACCAGTTCCTCTTCCCTCTTAACCTCCCCATTCGCGCTCTCTTCCCTCTTAACCTCCCCACGAGCTCAGTGTTCTTCCTACAATGATTTGAGAAAAAACAATGATAATGTGAATTAGAGTGGTGACTCAAGTGAAAGATTAAACTAGAACAAAAAATAACCAAAAATATATTAAAAAAAAGAACTAATTCCAAACACAACAAATCTTACCTTTCCATGATTCTTCCTAAGATCTAAAAACTCAAAGATATCTGCATGCCATGGCTCCAAATACACAGCAAATGCACCTAAACATATCATGAACAAAACAAGAGCTAATAAGGCAAACATTGCAAACAAACTGAATTTTACTACATATCAAAAGCAAAGAAAAACCCCACGTTACCTTTCCTCTTGCCTCCCCCTTGATCTACATAACGAGCAGTGTCATTTCGAAAAGAATAAGACTCTAATCCAAGCAACGAAAAGAATCGAAAGATAAAAAGCAAACCAAACCTTTCTTTGAAGATTTTGCAGAAACAGGGGTGGCTGCAACGACCTACACAAGACCGAGAAACAGATAACATGAACATCGATCGATTGAATCAGAAATACAAGAGAAGGGGGAAGAAGTGTTACCTGAGACTTCTTGCTAGATTTGCCCATCTCGGAAGAGAAGCGAAGACGATCGAAATGAAAATAGAGAAAGGGAGCTGCAAGGCGAAAACCCTAGTTTTTCCCCAATTTTTTTCGCCAAATCTGCTCTCCTCTCCACTGTGTTTTTCCCACAATTTTTTTCTCCAAAGCGCAGTCTCCTCTCCCATGTCTGCTTTTTCCCCAAAATTTTTCGCCAAAGCGCGAAATCATTTTCGCCAAATAGCTCCCTCCAATTAAAGCGCGAAATTATTTTTTGTAACTACGGTTTTAAACCGTTGGCGAATATAGCCACGGTTTTAAACCGTGGGCAGCTATAGCCACGGTTTTAAGCCGTTGCAACTTTTTTTGTGTATTGTTTTTAGCCACGGTTTTCAACCGTTGGCCGTTATAGCCACAGTTTTTAGCCGTGGCAATTAAACCAATGGTTTAGAGCGGTGGCCACCTCCCTGTAGCTAAATTGGCCTTTTGGTGTAGTGAAAAGAACAAGTGTATTGGTTTTTGTTGTTAAAGTGATGATAAAAGGGATAAATTCCACTTGGTTTTATGATTACCTTACTTAGCCATGTTGCGAACCAAAGAGTTCCAAGAGAGCAAAAAGAGTAAAAGTTGATGGCCAACCAAACTTATGTATCAAAATATGTGAGAATGCAAGGCTCGTTACAGAACCAAGGTATATCCCGTTGTAAACCAGTGTTGACGCCCTACTTCTTTCTGATACATGAATCCACTTTGATAGAATAGTACTCATGGCCGACATAGCAACACCCTGAATGATTATACAAATGATAAATAGATGCTCTTTCATTCATGACATACAACAGATTAGCGCAACAATCTGACAGAACATCACCCCTGAAGAAGATTTAGATAAGCAAAAGAACTAGGACTTGCAGACCATATGAATCATAAATAGAACATAAAAACCAATATACAAAAGATTAAATAGAGCAAATACACGGTTGAAAGAACTAACCTCACCAATCCCCATGAAAGCACGTACAAAGAGTAAGAATGGCAATCCAAACGTAGCAGCATTATGTGTTAGGGCTGTGGCAATGGACCACCAAATCACCCTAAACCCTGAAATTTAGCTAGAACTAATAAATGAGTGTGAAAAAGTTAGTAGTTCATTGTGAATGAGTTAGTTTAGGGAAGGATCCAAATCTGGCAAAGCATGCTGAATTCTTATATATTAAGCTTTATGAAGATGTACTGACAAATGTTTTGCTTAATTAGAACATGTTTTGTGCACATTTTGCATAAGTCCATTTATGAGAAAAGATTTGCATAATTAATGCAAGTTGATTACAACCAAAACATATTACTCTGGTATGGTTGAATGTCAGGGCAATAAATTGCATAAAACCCACTTTCCATCCAATTTTTCTGTCTTCAACAGTGGAAAGGTTTTAAATTATTTGAGAGTGTAACTACATAAATGTTGCCTCCCTCTTGGCTTGCATATGGGGAAATTCCAAGATTTTGTTCCCACAAAGATAGAGTAATGAATTTTAAATACCATAAATCCAAGAATAAATAAATCGGTATTATACAATACAATTATTAAGAAGCATGCCTCTTGTTTTGATCATCACATTACAAAATTTATGCATTATGGCTCATGTATTGGATTCATCCAGCAACTCATGTGTATAAAAAAGTAAGATGAGTGACAACACAGGAGCAATAGAGAGAGTTTTTTCACATTTTAAGGAAATAATTAAATAGTAGGACTAAAAATGGCTTCTATGAACACTTAAAAAGCTCTCATCCAAAGAACAGACATGCAAACAATAGTGAAATTTGAACTGAAATAGATGATTTCATCAAACAAACATGGAAAAGTAGCTGAAACTTAGAGTTTCATCAATTCAAGTTCACAAATGGGATCACTAAACAAGAAAAAAAAGAAAGCAAGGAAACATTTTCATGGAAATTTAAACATAGAATCGATTTCTCACCTGAATTATGTTGTTCTTTTAAAGAATAAAGTTTGAATAGCTGCAAGTTTGAAAAGTAGTGATGGTCGCTAGCACTTAGACACATAGAAGCCTGAGAAAAACACTAGTATCAAAATGAGTCAATTAATCAAAATAAAATAAGTTTAAAAACTGTAATTACAACATCAAAATGAGTCAATTAATAAAAAAAACATTAACACAAACCAAACAATAAAGATCCGACTTTTATCAAGAAAAAACACAGATTCAAACTTTTTCCCTAAATCGAATGAGATTCGAAGTAAAACCTTTGATGGGTGTGTAGATCTGATGAAATCCTCCACAGTCTAGGGATGTCGGCAATCTTCAACAACAAGAACAGAGAAATTCAGTAACATTCAACAAAAAAATTGAAACTTTATTAAAGGGTTGTTAGGAAATCATACTTGTCATGCAAGACCATACCTCTTCAGCAACATAGTTTTCATCAGGGATGGAGAAATGGATCCATTTGGGGCGTTGATGTGAGAGGAGCACCCAGAAAGACAAGAACAATTACTGTCGAATCGAGTGAGAGGTGAATCGACTACGAGAGAGTGAGATCAAGCGACAAAAAAGGGAGGGAGAGCAGCAGATAGAGGGAGTGAGGGCGACATAGAGATGGAGGGAACAGTGAGGGAGATGGAGACATCGAGAGAGCAGGGAGGGCGATGGAGAGATGGAGGGAGAAGTGAGGGAGATGGCGAGATGGAGGGAGCATGGAGGGATGAAGGGAGATGGAAAGATGGATGAAGACAGGGGGGTGAAGGAGAGATGAAAGAGGCGAGCAAGAGAGTGGGGCGAGCGGAGAGATGAGAGATGAGAGACAAGACTGAAATATTTAGCCGAGAGGGAGAGAAAAGGATCGTGCTAAGTAAAAAATTTGAGAGAGCGCCAACAAGCCTGCCAAGTTTTTACAGCGTTTTTTATTTTTGAAGTCATTAAAAATTGACTTTTGATAGCACATTTGGCAAAAACGCTATTAGCAAATGCTATTAATGAAGAGGATTGGTGTAGTGCAAAAACTAATTTGGATGTCGAGTTCTATCCTTAGTGTATTTAGCATTTAGACTCTGACCTACCAAGCATGGTCACCTGTTGTTAGACCTATTATTCCGGGCTCCAATAAGTCTATTACCTTTGGTGATGCTTACAGAGCAACTTTTTAATTGCCCAAGAAAAAATGAACATTTCTTGTCTCGTTGGGTGTTTGTCATCTTGTAAATAGCATTTGCTATTCATATGCAAAGTTATGTCATAAGCTTATTCCTCAATAATAAGAACCAACCAATACTTTGAAAAACAAGAGCTGTGAAGTAGTGGAAGCTAATTCACTTAGCCTACTATCGAAACATCCCACTGGCTTAACATTCAAGTATGCCACTGCTCTTCCAAAGTGGACATTCTAGTACGCTCAGTTTATAGACAATAAGCTAATTGTTATCACTCTAACTAATTTTAAGTACATGAACAATAAGTCAACAATCATATGGTAAGTTTTGTTCTCATCTAGCATGTAACCTCCCTATGCATGGATGAAATTTTAGAATTTACAGTGCGTAAAAGGAATTTGGATTTCATGTTGCTGCAGAGTATTCGTGAACGAATATAACACAAAGGTCGATCTAGCAATGGAGTTGATTCTAAAGAACATGGCATGAGAACCATTTCTTCAACCAGGTGGGAGAACGAGAAAGCATTCCTCAGATTCAGTTACTACCTGTTGGAATATTTCAATAATATGTATGTATAAATGATTATTATATATGGGTGTCTTTAACTCTATAAATAGCTTGCATTTGCCATCAGTTATGGACATCTGAAATTGATTAGAAGACAATTTCAAACTCTCTCTTCTTTCTCAACAATCATACACTTTTCTTATAGAAGTTTCTAAGGGAATACTTCAAATTTGCTTTTCGCAGTATCCAAACTTTGTTGTATCCTGGAAGTGATTTGCCAAGAACCCTTTAGCAAACTCAATTGAGTGGGGGCAAATCACACTTTAAGGAAACTATTCAAATCATACATCAAATATGTCTTTGATTTGTTATCTATTTTCTTTCTCACTCCAACAATCTTAAAGTGTTATTTTGCAATGGAAAACAAATCCGATTATATGGCTATGAAGGTTATCAATCAAGATGTCTATATCTTAGACATGTTCGATGGAAAAAATTTAACTCGATGGAAGGACAAGATGCATTTCATGCTTATTGTTTTAAAAGTGGTATATGTGTTGGACCCGAAATTGCAGCCTTTTCCTGAACCAAGTGACAAAAATACAGAGAAAATAATTGCAGACCACAAGAAGTGTGAAGAAGATGAACTGGTTTGCAGAGGATACATTTTGGGAACACTTACTGATCAATTATATGATCTATACACACACATCCAATCTCCAAGAGAAATATGGTAAGCACTCGAACACAAATACACAACGGAGAAAATAGGTACGGATAAATTTGTACTGTTTGAATTTTATGAATTCACTATATTGGACAATAAACCCATCCTAGACCAAGTTTATGAATGATTGATCTTAGTTTCTAAACTTCGTGAAATTAAGATAGTTATTCCAAATCATGTGACAGTTGGGGCGATTATGGCTAAATTACCCCAAACTTGGAATAACTATAGAAAGAAACTTTTGCATATGGCAGAAGATTTGAGCTTAGAGGATTTACAAAAGAGTATCCAAATTTAAGAAGAAACTCAAAATCGTGATAAGAGTTTTTCTTCTAAGGATTCCTCCAAAGTTCACATTGTGGAAGGAAACAAATTTAAGATAAACTTCAAATAAAATAATAAAGGAAAGTTCAAGAAGACCAACTCAAACAAACAAAAGAATGCTAATGGGGCTTGTTACCATTGTGGAAAGAAAGGCCACTACATTTGAGAATGCAGGCACAAAAAAATTAGTGATCAATTTGCCCATAAGACAATTACTGCAAACATGGTGGAAGAATCTGAAAGTGTATAGTGGCAATGGTATCAATGATGAATATTGGCATGTTCACTGAATTAAACATGGCAGCGGTTATGAAGGCTTCTGATTGGTGGCTTGATTATGGGTCTACTATCCATGCGTGAAGTGACAAGGCATTATATAAGACATATGAAGCATCCAATGACAACCAAGAGGTCTTAATGGGAAATCACAACTCTGCTAAGGTTATGGGAAGAGGGACTGTTGAACTCCAATTTACTTCTAGGCAGAAGCTGATCTTGCTTAATGTGTTTCATGTTCCAGAAATGAAAAAGAATATTATCTCTTAATGAGGTTTGATTGTTTTGTATGTCTATGGTAGCAGGGACATGGGAAGACATCTCACCTATATGAACATAAAAGTGATGCCACTTTTGCCAAGAGTTGGGTTTCCTCTTGTAAATGTTCATGAAACCAGGATGAAGCACAAGACCATAATAGTGCTTAATTAGTTCAAAATTTTCTTTAAGGAAATATAATAGAGTCATGTGTGTAGTAATTCCGGTTTTAACTTATGAAGAATTATTTTAAGCTAAGGCCACCATAGTATTCGTTAAGACTTTGAATTAGTTATACTAATTGAAATTTTAATTCGAAAGACACCTTTATTGTATGCATGATAATATTAGTAGGATTGATATTAATAATGTTATTTGCAATCTTTGTGGGAATTTTTTTTACATCTGTATTGAGAGAAATCAATACATCTGTATTTGGGTACTATATATATATATTATTCAAATAAAGAAGAATTATTGGAATATTTCAATAATATTTATGTGATGCAGTCTTTTTCAGCTCCCTGTTTTGACCTAATCCCGCTGAACTGCACAAGTAACGCACGTGAGCCACGGACCACTATTGTTGTGGCCGATGGCACTCCGATGCAAAAGTCAGACAGGTTTATTGTATGCATGATAATATTAGTAGGATTGATATTAATAATGTTATTTGCAATCTTTGTGGGAATTTTTTTTACATCTGTATTGAGAGAAATCAATACATCTGTATTTGGGTACTATATATATATATTATTCAAATAAAGAAGAATTATTGGAATATTTCAATAATATTTATGTGATGCAGTCTTTTTCAGCTCCCTGTTTTGACCTAATCCCGCTGAACTGCACAAGTAACGCACGTGAGCCACGGACCACTATTGTTGTGGCCGATGGCACTCCGATGCAAAAGTCAGACAGGGATCTGAGGAAGGAATAATGTTGTAAATAAGGAATTTGTAGCGAACCTTAGCTTACCAACCTCATGTCTTATTTATAGTGCAAGAGTCCTAGTTTTACCAGGCCATCAAAGGTGTAGTTTAGGAAGGAGATATTCATGAAGATCCTTCTCTAATTAGGTGTTGTGCTATAAGAAGGAAGTTCCTTGTTAGCCCTGTGATCTTAGATACCCGGGAGATAGTTCCCAATTCAAGAGCTATCCGTAGAAGGAAGTTTCTCTGCGTGGAATGTACTTTGGTATTTGTTTCCTAGTTGGAAGCAAATAACTGTTGTAGTTGCCCGTCTGAAAGTGATTCCTCGAGATATGTGCCTTAGTAGGACCTAACGGGTATTGAGGATAGCTGTGAGATTTGTGGGCCTAGTACGCTGTAAGAGTTTGGATCCACCAGTCCTGTAATTCCTCGAGATCATCATAACACATGTATTGCTCAGGGATGTGACCGTTTCTATGTATCATCAGTTACTCCCCCCGAGTTAGTGGGTCGTCACATCGGTTCGCTAAGTCATCTCTTTGAAAAGATACGCCGCTCATGATGATGATTGAGTCTACTGCTCATCGCATCAAATTCGGATGCTTGTAGTTTGCAATCTTTTGTACCTGCCATCTGGGCTAACATTGTAACATCTTTCCAGTAATCAATAGAGTGTGTTTGCGTAATTCTCTTTTATTTCTCAAATGAGTACAAATCATATAAGTTCCTAAGAATTAAAACTCTAAACTGACTACTGAAAGAAAGCTAAACAACGGGATAGATTGACTGTTGGTGGAGAGAAGTTGATCCGGCCCTGAAATAAATTCGCATGGCGGCCTGGATTGTAAGTGCCTTCGGTGAATTGTCAAGTTTTGTCATCACCGTTGAGGTTACTGAAGAGTAAACCTTGCGTGGGAGGGTTTTTCCGCACCCATTGACAGTTGTGGGGTTGTGTTCCCATTTGCAATGATCTCTCCACTAGGTCTAACGTCTCTTCGGGCTAGAGGGCGGATCGCTTTGTAATGTTGGACTGTCCTCCGTAGCTAAATTGAGCCACTGTTTCTAGGTCTTTGTCCCCATCTGGGAGGAGCGACTTCTCCCCAGTTTCTGAGTCTGGCTTCTGTTCAACCTATCTGGTGGGCTCTAGCTAAATCTGAGAACATTCTCTCTGTTTTAGCATAGCATAGTGGCAGCTCCGTACCATTGGTTGGTCCCCGCGAATTGTCCCATCTGAGTGGTTGGCGGTATACTTGATGCACTAATGAAGAGTGGAGACCACTACTTCCATCTGGTAAAACCAGGGTCTCCCCAAGAGGAGATTATAGGTAGACGGTGCATCTACCACTATGAAGGCTAGGTACATGATCTTCCTCAGTTATGGCTCTCCTGCCACCACTGCTAGCTTTATCTTCCTGATTGGGAAGCATTTTTCTCCACTAGACCCGATCAGCGGGTAACCGGAAGGTGTCAAGTTCTCCTTCTTAAGGTCCATACTGTGGAATACGTTGTAGAATAGGATGTTGAGAGAGCTTCTCGTGTCCACCAGGGCCCTCTTTACTTCCCACCTTGCAATAGAGACTGAAATGACGAGAGCGTCATTGTGCAGTGCACGGACGCCTTCGAGGTCCTTATATGTGAAAGTCAATATCGGGATGGGGCTCTGTACTCACGAGTAATACACGCGTCGGTCCTTGCTGGTGGCTTGTGTACACATCTCAAGGAGTGTCTGCTTTCGGGACTTGTTTGACTATTCTTCTTCTCATCCGACTCCGTGAAGGACATATATAATGCTCGAAGCCTCCTTTTCGATTTTTTACGCCTTTCCCCTTTCCCTAGTCCGGTCTTTCCTTTTCTCGAACTCGGGAACTCCTTCAACTTGTAATTCCAAATCCAATACTCGATCTCATACCTTAGACTTTTACAGTCGTTGGTGTCGTGGCCACCCTCCTTGTTGTATGAGCAATACTTGTTGTTTTCATATTTGGAGGGGTCTTCGCGCTGCTTCGGGGGCCATTTTAGATCCTCCTAGTTCTTTATAGAATTAAGGACGTCTGACAAGCAAGAAATGAGGGGAGTCATGATCCTTGATCGGACATAGTTGGAAGATTTTCTAGCCTGGTGCAGCAGAGTCCGACTTGTTGTCATTACACTTCCGTTTATTTCTATCTTCGTCATCTCACTTATTTCCCTCCCTTCTATCTCTAGAAATGGAGGGTTTATTTTCTACTTCAGTCTCCTTCTTTGTTGTTCTCATTTCCTCCAAGGTGATGTACCTCTGGGCACTTTTCAAGAATTCTGCCATATCTAAGAGGGGTTCCAAGGTGAGGAAGTCGTAAAACTTTTCCTTTCTTAGACTCGCAGTGAAAGTCATAACAAAGGTATCCTCGCTACAGCCGTCAATGAGCGCCAGCTCATCATTGAAGCAGGTGATGTATTCCCTTAGCGTTTCGTTTGCGTTCTACCTCAGTGAGAGCACATAGTGCGGGCTCTTTCTAATTCGTTGGCTGCCAACAAAGCGTGTCAGGAATGATTTGGAAAGTGCCTTGAATGAGTTGATTGACTTTGGTGGGAGGCAATGGAACCATGTCAGCGTTGACTTCTTCAGGCTCGTAGGGAACGTTCTGCACATTATCGATTTGAAACCTTCTTTGAACGCCATTACGTGTTGATAATGACGCAAGTGATCAAACGGGCCACTGATCCCGTCATAGAATTCAAGCTCCGAAGAACTGAACTTCTTTGGTAGAGCTTTGTTTATGATGTGGTCTACGAACGGGGGAAAAAAAGGTGGTACAGCACATCTGGGTCGTGAACCCCATGGGGGAGAGGGTTCTACGTGGTGGGTCTGTCTGCCCTGAAAGTTGGATCTCCGTTGATCGTGTCGTTATCTCTAGTCCAGTGAAAACTGGCGAGAGCTTGACTTTCCTGTGCCTCCTCTCTGTTGTCTTCTGGAGATTGAGGTATGTGTTGTTCTTGATCTCCATCAGCGGGTGGAGGGTTCTGTTGAGTAAGAATATCCACTGCTTTAGCGATCTGTTGTATCTGTAATGATAGCAGATTTGTCCTAGGGTTCGTCGCCGCTGCTGCTGGCACGGGGGTGCGAGCCTACTCCCCTTGTGTCTCCAGTACTGCAGGAAGCGGTGGTATAACGCTAGTCTGAGTGTTTGATGTGTTCCCCTGGTCTCCAGTGTTGCGGGATCTGGTGGTCACCATCGTCTTGAACTCTAAAGATAGATGATGTCAGTGTTTTGCTAGGAACTTTGTCGTCCCCATGGACAGAACCAAACTGATGCTGTCAATTTTCGCTCCATGCTTGACCTTGACATACAGACTTGCTGACCTGCACAAGGAACACACGTAAGCCACGGACCACTGTTGTGGTAGTCGATGGCACTCCGATGTTAAAGTCAGACAGGGATCTGAGTAAGGCTTAATGTTCTAAACAGGAATTTGTAGTGTAGTTTAGGGAAAAATATATTCTTAGAGATTCTTATCTAATTCGCAGTCGTCTTAAGAAGGGAAGTTTCCCTGTTAGACCTGTGCTCTTAGATACGCAGGAGATAGTTCCCAATTGGAGTGTTGTTCATAGGTGAAAGTTTCCACGTGTGATGTGTACTCTGGTATTTGCTTCCTAGTTGGAGACAAAGTACTGCTGGGATGCCCATCCGAAGCTGATCCCCGAAATGCTTGCCTTAACAGGTCTTACGGGTATTGGGGATGGCTGTGAGACATATGGGCTTAGCAGGACACAGTAGTTCAGGTTGTCTGGTGGATTTCGCTTCGTGGGCTTGATGCCACTTGGGCTGGATCAGTGTTAGGCTGACGTTTCGGCCTGTTATTCCTTGAGATCATCATGATACGTGTACGGTGTAAAAGAGAGGACATTTTGGCGTATCATCACATACGCTCTCCGAGCGTCTCTCCCACTGGCTCTAGATCATAGTTCGTCAACCAGTCATTCCACCCACTAACATGTTTCCTCGAAGCGTAAGAAATGTCAACCTCTTGATGCCAAGCTTGGTTACTCATCCTTACTATGTCTGGAGCAAATAGACTAATCCGCGCATCCGAATGGAGATCCTTCCGGACTAGAATCACCTCATCAATGCCCTTGACGATCTTTATTGCATCAAGGCCATCATCCACAACTTTCCTTTTGCCTGCAACAATGGGTATCTCTTTCACGCGCCGATTCAACATCAGTTGACGGGGAAGAGGGAAGCGAATTATTCCTTGGACCCGTCGTCAGATCAATGTGGGGATGGAAACAAGATGGAGGACAGTACGGTCGACGTGCAGGAGACCCTTCACCATAAGGTCGACGATCGGACGACTCTTCAACAGGTTTATGATCCAGATAAGGGCAGAACTCTAAGTCTTTTATTGAAAAAGGGACAACCAGACGAAGCTTCCACACCTGCCTACAACAACATTTTGTTCAGAACCTTTGCCTGCTTTGTACTCAGTTTGGTTACATCCTCCATGCCCACCATTTGCAGATACTCCCTCTCCAAGTCTGGAAGGGAAATAGAGACCTTGGCCTGAGTATCACACCCCTCAGAAATAGCAGTCCCCGCCCTAGCGGACGAATCAGGCACTTGCCCGACAACATCACGTCCCTCAGACGAAGCCAAACACCTGCTGATAGGTCTAGACGAAGCACGAGGCCTCTTCAGATGCAGAGGAGAAGGAAGTGTCGCATCTATATTTTCCTCCTTGAAGGGCAAGAATATTAATCTTGGGAAGTTTTCTCTTCCTTGAAGCAGACACACCTTTGGGATCTGGCTTCGAAACCCTAAAAAGATTCAAACCTCATGCCATCAGCCCATAGTCTGCTGTACTTGACAATAGAAGACTCAATGACATCCTCTATCCGCAAACAAGGCATGTTGTGAAACACATCCAAAGTTGCTTTATCCTCATCAGAAAATGGTAATGTTGGGAATTACTCTACAAAAAGCTCAAAGTTAATATGATATGCAGTTAACACAAGCAAGACCAGAAAAAGAATTGAACTTACTCGGTTGTCTAAATTCACGCTCGACCGGACGACCAGCAAACTCAAAATACTTTGAGTCCGCAGGAGCCATGAAACTGAACATCTGCCAGGATTTAAAATCATCAGATAGATTGCGAAAGCAGTCCGGCAACATCAGCACACATAGCATACTCGTTTATCCGAGGGGAAGTAAGCACTTGGATCGCTTTCGAAGATACTCGAACACTAGCATCTTTAGCTCTAATCAGAATGGCAATCACAGTCTTAAACCCGTTCGGCACCAGTTGAGCAGTGCAATGACAAGGTACGCCAGAAACTCCCAAATCTATTGAAAAAATGAAAACAGACACCCGATTGAAGCATACCTCATGAAGACAGATAAACTCCTCAGGAGGGGACAATGGCATCAAATCAGTGCCCAGAGTGGAGAGCACCTGATCATCAGAAATCCCATATGTTTTATGAAGGACTTCCAGATCCGATTTGAAGAGCAAAATCTCCTCAAAGAACTTGCGGCCCTTAGCGAACAGTTAATCGAAAAACTGATTCCAGCTCGTTATGAAATATAGTACGAGTTTTCGAATACGAAAGCTAAGCAAAGTCAAAATCACATAATGCGGTATGCCCAAGTAGATTCTCTTAGATCGAAAGAGTAAAGAAGCCAAACTCCACAGAGGGGAGATCTATATAGAAAATAGAACTCTCATCTTTCTTTCTTTGAGCAGACGCACGCCCAGTTAATGAAACTCGCCGCTCGAGGAAACAACTCAGATTCAACCATCATGACTGCACAATTGCTTCATGAAATGACTTGGTGGACCAATAAGATGGCCCACAAATCGAGGGGAGTAGCTGATAATACATCAAACCGTCCTCTAATCAGCACCGTATGCATGTCATGACAATCTCATCAATAGAACAAAGCAAGCATGATTGCAAATCGAATCTAGCAAGGCCTAGACAGCATTAATCCCATTATTAGCAGGATCCAAAAGGTCAGACCCCAATTGCAACGCCACTAAGCCCACACGTCAAGCTGTCAAACCCAATACTCGTAAGCCCTGATAAGGCAAGTATTTAGGGGATCGACCCAAGACAGGCATGTCAGCAATACATCGGTTTCGACTAGGAAACAAATACTAGAGTATAAGTCGGGCAAGGAAACTTCCTTGCACAGACAACACTCAGAAAGGGAAACTTCTTCTGCAGATCTATGAGCACAAGTCGTGTAGGGAAACTACCCTACATAGACAGCTCCCAATCAGGAAAGGATCTCCAGCAGGAAGGCCTAGCCTAACAAAGACTCTCACACTATAAAAGGGAGATAAGGTTGATGAACTAAGGGACGCTACAGAAACCCAATTTCCAGCTTTAAGACTCTCTTAAGCCTTATCTAACTTAAGCATCGGAGTGCCATTGGCCACCACACGGTTGTCTTTGGCTCACGTGTGCCACTTGTGCAGGTCTAGGTGAAGGCGAGGAATGAGAGCAGGAATCGACTACATCAATTATCATGCAAAATTTTGTCAAATTAAGGAGCAAACAAATAGAGGAAAGGCAAAAAATAGTACATATAAATTTACATCTTTAATAATAGGACCTTATGAGAAACCGAGCACCCCATTACAATTCAAGTCTCTGGACATGCATGGTAATGTCTAAGCGGTTCTCTCAAAACAACTAAGGCTAATTTATAGAAATAATATAAAATCGGGCTTGGCCAAACAATGACTTTCCTTTGGGCCGATCACTGAATGCATAAGTGAATCCCAATAATATTTTACTTAAATTAATTACCTTATACCGTTAATGAACCGGCCAAAATAACAACCTTCCTTTGGGTCATTGTTCTTTGCATGGGTCATGACGCAACCATATACAATCCACTGATAAAAACTAAAATTCAAATTTAAATAAAATTTCATGAAAGATGTCACATAGGCGACGTAGCACAAATTTTCACCTAAATTAAAATTTTTGGATTGCTAATTAAAATATATTTGAGGTGCTCCAAAAACTTTCCTTAAATGCAGGAGTGAAGAAGGCCAAAAAATGCAATGAAGTAGCCGTAACAGGCCTTACAGACTCAAATAACCAAATCGATCCAACCACGTTGAACCGGTTTACTAGACTAAACCAGTGAACTGGACTGAACCGAACTGGACCAATAGGACTGAACCGAGCCGATTCAGCAGGACTGAACGAACCTGAACCACACAGACCAACTAAACTAGCTGAACCCAACTGAACCAACCAGACCAAACTGACCCAAGTCCAAGAACTCAGCCTGGCCCAAATAATCATAAAATAGGCCCGACTGTCCAGGCCCAATTGAATTAAAAAAAATTGTTACAAGCCCAATAACATAGCTAACTCGGCAGCCTAAAATCGAGTTGATTCGGCTAAACCGAGTCAACTCATCATCTTCTTCCCCTTTATTAAAAACAGAAACCAATTCTTATGCAATTTTCAACCAGGGGAACCTTCATTTTTTATTTTATTTTATTTTTTTCCTTCTGCTTCTCTTCAACTACAAGAGTTTTTTAATCAAATATTTGAACATACACCTCATACAGGCGAAACCAATTCCAAGTTTGATTAGAAATCAACTCTAGAGAAAGACTTGTTGATTCTCGTTTCAATTTGGACATTTGGTCCTTTAATTTACTCAAAAGGGACTACGGGAGGTCGGCCATAGATCAGAACTGATGATCGAAGGTACCTTCCCTTTTTTATAAACAATAAATCTGGAATAAAAAATAATAAAAATTCCAATATTGTTCTTACTACCATCGACCATCGAAAATATTCGTATGGGGTCGATTGTTGAAAGGCTAAATCAAAAACAGTCGCCGGGGGAACCAGATTGGGTGAAATAGATTTCTAGGGTTTGATAAAACCCACGTGAGGATAGAATAATTAATCAAGCAATAAGAAAAACATTAAACCGTATGTTTACTTCAATGATTCTGACAAGGAGGTCTGATACCATTTTTAGGAATCTAACAGATCCTAAACCAAGACCTCATGTCAATAATCAATGAAGGAAAATTGTAATCAATGCGTACCTAAAGTCGCCATTGATGAAGAGTATCCTCGCAGCAATCCTCACTAACTAGCAACACGTAGCGGAAAGATCTTCCACCTCCAGAACCTTTCTCTTGTGTTTCTCAAACCATATGGGAAAAGTAGGAGATAGAGAATTAGTTTTGGAGTGAGGACTTAAATCTTATATAAAGAGACCTAATTTTATTATTAGCCCATCGTCATAATAGAATTATATTGGGATTAAAATTGGTATCTACACATAAATAACCTCCATACTATATTTAGTAATAATGTCAAGACATAAAACATATAATTAGAAACGTGTTTATGACCCCGGTTTTATTTCTTAATGATTACAACTAATCGAGTCTAATCAAACACCACTCACCTATAGTTCGATAGTCTACAATGTCTAATAATATGAACTATGTTGATCCACCTTAAGGAAATTTTATAACATTTTGTTCAATCAATTGAAGATGGTAGGGGATTGAATGTGTATGTTCAAACGGGTCTCATGAGTGGTGGTGGGGGTTGGTACAATACAAGCATTGGTTGTGGTTGTATAGGTGGGATGGGGTCACTGGTGAGTTAGGGTCGGGTGTGTTGGGTTGGCTCAGGTTGGTAATGAGGTGGTGTGGGGTGGATTTTAGGTGGTGTGTGATGGTTGTGTTGGTGTTGAGGTGGGTTTGCTTGGGTTCAAGTGTTGTTGGTGGCGGTGGTCTTGAGAGTTGGGTGGGGTGTTTGGTTTTAGATGGTGGTGGAGGTGGTGTTGCAGGGCGCAAGTTGGGTGGCGTTGAGTGTGGATGGTAATGGAGTTAAGGTGTTGAGGAAGAAGATGATGATTATTTCTTCTTAAACCATTGGATTTCATTAAGATGTGTGCATTATTTTGATTTACACCATTCAAGTCCTTGTGATACTTAATATTAGTTTCTCGAGATTCAAGCTTTTCAATCTTAACCCATGATCTTAAGGGGTATATTAGGCATCAAACCTTTGCCCATTTGAAAACGTGTGATAATAGTCCTTGCACATTGACACCTAGTCTAGAGGGAAATCTGCAATACGATATCAATTAGGAACTGACCTTTAATTAGCTATTTGTTATTAGGAGTATCGTAAATTAACTCCGAAAGAGAACGAGCCTACAACTGAGTTTATCAACGAATTTCAAGATTACCTATGATCAATTTCCGCCTCTTGCTTAAATGAAAGATAAATTTTCCTATATCAAAATTTTCAAAAAAAATTGTGTTAAAAAAAGGACTTGAATTTACATTTAATTGGACTAGCAATTATTTATATGAATTCAATTCTCTATTCATTTTATGAAAACGTATTTTAAATTTATTCTTGTAATGTTCAAAGAAAATGCATTTTTCTCTAAAGGCAATAATTGTTTTGGTCAACAAATTTAATAATTGAAGGTGGCATTTTTTTTATAAGTTCTCGAATGACATTTAGATGTGGCAATTGTTAGATCAATCATGTTTTGAAGACCCGCCAATACAAAGTATCTCAATATCGTAGATACACACACAAACTAAGTCTTTCATATTTCTCTATGTCCATGAATACTTGCTCTCCCAAAAGAACCAATTTAGCTCTTTCTTTTCCTTGTGTCATGAGTTATTTGCTCTTTAATCTGTTCACATTTTAAATTATTTGAGATGAATCAAGCAAACCAAAAGACTTGACATGGAGAAAATATTTATAGAAAAAATGTTAAGATATTTCTTTAATTTAAGATTTATAATCAAATAAAACAAATGGAGGAAATACATAGAAAGACAAAATATATGTGTAATTTATAAGAGCAAAATAATATGTTTAGTCATTAAGAAAAATCATGACATATGAAAATCATATAATCAAACAATTAAAATAGAAAATAAAATTTTGAGATTGGAAGTCGTTTTTAAGGTATATGCCTAGAGAACATCAATAAGCAAAGCTTGGTAAATTAGATCAATCTCATCATTACAAAAGTAATTAAACTTGAAAGTTATAATCAAAAGATATTGGTGTAATAACATGAGCTGAAAATGATAGAAAAACGTGAACTCAAAAATAGGTAAACACAAGTGTAAAAATAAGAAAAAAATATCAATAAAATATATTACAAAGCACACCAAAATGAAGTAAAACATTAAGTAAATATTGGAATAAAATATACACCCAAAACACAACTCAAAGGAAAGAAGATTCAAAAGAAAATTCTAAGGAATCAAAATATAATGCCTATGAAAAAAAATGAAAGAACCAAAAACGAATGAAGTAAAACAACTCCCCCCTCCCCCGAATCCCTCAAAAATATTATTGCCTATCTTCCTAAAGTTATTGCAAGTGCTTTGACAATTTTTTGTATTTTTATCACAGTTGAAGGGATGGATAAAGAAATGAACTATTGAAAACATTCAAAGAAAAAAAAAATTAATCATTAGAACGAATCCATCAAATTATGTTTGAGATGCTCATAAAATTTGAAACGAATTCTACAACATTAAGAAAAAATTCACCAAAAAATGATGATGTCAATACAATGAACACAAACACTATATATGACACAAAATTCATAAGATTAAACATATAATAATACAAATTAATCATTCATGGTGAAAAAAAAAATATTTATCGTGAGCTCATTTTAGGATTCAACTTCAAATGGTCTAAGACGAGATATGATGAGTATTTAGAATTTTGAAAAAAAAGAAAAAAAAAAAAAAAGAGTATTTAGAATTTTGAAGAAGATATTAATTTAGGATGCAATCATGGAGAGTAGTTTTAGGAATATGGAGATGAATATTGACATGTTTTGCCCATGCTTACATTGTTACATTGTTAGGGGGTTTTGTAATTGAGATTTTTTAGAAATAGATTTATGGGGAGGTTGAGAGTATTTTTAGGGCATATGTAAGAGGGTGATGTGGCTTCAACTAATTACGTGGAAATTTCCTTTACCAAGAGAATCCCACTTGGGAGAGACACAGTTTTCTCTCTACTTTAATAGAAGGGGCAATTAGACATACCCACTGAAACTAAGTTGCAATTAGGGAAACCCCCTTAAACATGTAAAATTAGACATGCCTACTATACTGGTTTTTCCGTCCTTTGACTGTTAGGGTCATATATTTTATAACCAAAATATCCATCACATGGGGAGCACACTTATATTAAATTTTTGTCAATATATTTCTATAGATAATAACGCATCTCGATACACGATTATGGGCTACTTAAATCAATGGAAAATGACTTTTAAAGCCTACTTTTTCACAAAATCGATCATTAATAGCTAATTTGTGTTTATATTTATATTTTTATGACCAATAAGGACTATTTTATTAACTCAAGTTAATACATAAAGTTATAGGACATCTTTGTTCTTCCTAAACAAATATAAAATCTACTTTTATACTTTTATGACCAATGAGGAATTTTTTTTATTAATTATTGTAATTATAACCAACCAATTGTTAGTTGCGTTAAGCTATATAAAGTTGATGATTTCTGACATTTTATTCTACAATTACTCTCCAAAACATATCTAATGGAGCCAGAAGTATAACATTGTTCTTGTTATTAATTAATTAATTATTAATTTAGTTATTATTATTATTATTATTATTATTATTATTATTATTATTATTATTATTATTATTATTATTATTATTATTATTATTATTATTATTATTATTATTATTATTATTATTATTATTATTATTATTATTATAATAAATAAATAAATAAGAACAATGTGATAATTCTTCTTGTTACATTATATATGTTTTGGAGAGTGATTGTAGAAAAAACAGACTGAAATTCATCAACTTATATAACGTAACCCAACCAGTAATTGGTTGGTCATAATTAGAATAATTAATAAAAGAGTCTTTATTGGTCATAAGAGTATAAAAATAGGTTTTCTATTTGTTTAGGAAAGGTAAAGATGTCTTATAACTTTATGGGTTAATTTAGGTTAATAAATAGTCTTTGTTGGTCATAAAAATATAAAAATAGGCACAAATTAGTCATTACATCAACTATCGTATTTAAATGGTATATTATGTGAAAAATTAGGCCTTAAAAGTCATTTTCCGTTAAATCAAAATTTAAATTGAAGTTTTACACATCACGAGGTGAAATTGAGAGCTTGGATTGGAAAAAAAAAAACACCATTTTCATTTTCTTATTTCTAGGCTACCCTCCACCGCTCACCACCACCACTACGTCCACCTCTTATTCTCTTATTTCCAACCCTCACTCTCCCTAATCTCAAACTATAACAACCCTATTTTTTCAAAACTACTTAAAATCAATTCCTTTTCGTATTAGACTTCAACAATTTAATACTTTATTAGAGTTTAAGTAATATCACATAATGAATTATTGTTTTTATGCATTGGTTGATAAAATTATCTCTAGGGATAGCTAGAAATTTCTTAGCTAAGTATTACATTTTATTTTTGAAATGCTAATTTTATTAGTTAACTTGTGATTAGTTTAATTGATAATGAATGAAAATAGTAAGTTTGGGCTTGGACCCAATATTAAGATTTGGGCTTGTGCTATTTTTTTATTAGGTATTGATTAGGGTAGTGATAGGGTTACATAAAAAATAAAAATAAAAATTAATAATAATAATAATAATAATAATAATAATAATAATAATAATAATAATAATAATAATAATAATAATAATAATCAAAGATTTCTCTCATCTCTGTATGGCACAGAGTGGGGAGGAAAAAAGAAGATGAAGAATGAGATTGGGAGATTTGTTGAAAAGAGGAATAAGGAAGAAATGACATCCGCACGGAAAAGTTTGCGTGGTTTGCCTGCTAAATCTGTAAGTATTAATTTCTCACTCTTTTTGTGTGTTTTCTTTGATATTTGTGTTTATGATTTTTGCAAATATTAGATCTTGTTCATGTTTTTAACATCATATTATGATTGCTCTTGTGGAATGTTGTGCGAGTAGATCTAGTTATTGGATTCCTTAGTGGGTGAATCTCGTCAAGAGTTTTCAGATGAGAGTCCTTTTGTTTTACTTCAACTTTATAATAAATGTTATAGTTATTGTTGTTTAATTTTGTTATGTTGTTGAATTTTCACGTCCCGAGTTTGGGGAAAACGGATAATCCTACGTGGATATAAGGACTTTATTTTCTCAAAAATCGGGGCGTGACACAAATGATCACCAAAACCCTTCATTTATTCTTCATCTTTCCGTTCAAACCACACCACCCCCTTGCCCGGCTCCTCTTATTCTCTAATTCGCCCCCTCCCCACCCATTTTTGCATCATCTTCCTCTCTAATTGGCGCATTCTTCCCTACTCCCTCTCTCCCACAGCACAACCTCCAAAGAATAAAATAAATTATTTTATAATGTATAATGTAACACCCCTAAATTTTATAAAAACTAAATTATTTTATTTTGAATTAAATAAAATAGGGTTACATTTTTATTGGAATTAAATTCCAAATTAAGGGTTTTATTGGTGAGTTTAGAAGGTGAGTTCTCTTTTACCCCTTTCAATTTGTTTTATGTGATGGTTTTGATAGTTATGTGTTGTGTGGTTAATCTACTTTGATTAAAACCCCCATTTTCTTTCTTCCTGATTTTTGCCCTTAATTTGGTAAATTACATTGATGGGATTTGATTAGCTTTTCAGGTTTAGAGACTTTTGAGCAGCGTTACGGGAGTTCCGCTAGTGTGGCTAGCGACGTCAGTTTTTCCTAGTTAGAGTTTTTTATAAATTTTAGTTGTTCCTATTTTCTAAACTATATTTTTGTCATTGCTGCTAAATGTTTCTGTTGTTATTGAATTTCATGTCCCGAGTTTTGGGGAAACGGATAATCCTACGTGGATTTTAGGATTTCATTTTTCTCGAAAATCGGGGCGTGACAACCCCCTTGCACGGCTCCTCTTATTTTCTAATTTGCCCCCTCCCCACCCATCTTTGCATCATCTTCCTCTCTAATTGGCGCATTCTTCCCTGCTCCCTCTCTCCCACAGCACAACCTCCAAAGAAGAAGAAGATGGTTTTTTTTGCCAATCAAAACCCTCATTTTCACCTCATAATGTGTAATGTTTTAATTCACATTTTGATTTTATTGTATCCCTTATTGTGTATCGAGATGTGCTATTATAATATATTCAAATACAATTAACATAAGTGTGATCCTCACGTGATGGGTATTTTGTCATAAAATATGCGGCTCTAGGAGTCAAATGGCGAAAAGGTTAGTCCAGGGGGTATGTCTAATTAGACATCTTTGAGGGGGTTTCCTTAATTGCCAATTAGTTTTAGGGGTTGTGCCTAATTGCCTCTTAATAAAATAGTATAGATTTATAGAGTACAGAAGTTTCTATTAGGATATTTATGATGTAAGAGCTTGTTCCCCATAAGATATTTAAGTAAATATCTAGGGAAGAGATAACATAGTAGTGAAGATTATTTGGCTATATAAGGGAAGTGTGACATTTATTGTAAGGGTTAAAAAAATTGTGTACAATAAGATAGTATAAACATTGTAGAAGTGAAAAAAGTAATTGTGAGTCTTGAATATACCTCACAATTAGCGTTGTCTGTGGGAAATCAATCCACTAGAGACTCGCAATTACTTCTTTTTATTTCTAAGTAGTTGTGCCTCTAATATCTACTACTTCCAGTGCGTCTTGCGCAATGAAACCAAGCAGTTGAGTCCAGCCGATTGAGATTATGTGATGATGCCCAGGGAGAATTGTCAGTACGTGCCAAGTTCGTCGGCATATTGTAAAATTCCAAGTATAAAGGAAAATCAAAATACATCTAAATGAACTTGGACGGAAGGATAATAGGTAGATAGGCTTGTTATAGCCGACAAACAGCTTGAGATAGCTCAACGAGAAAATGAGAAACAAAAAAGGCCATAAAATATTGTAAAATGATTATCCTTTGAAATCGCATAAAAAGTGAGTACACGACAGTAAAGACCTCGGCTTAGGAAGTTATCAAATAGTTGCGGAACACTTCGTTGTCTCTAGATAAATGGAGAACTATGATGATGTCAGAGTTTAAGAGGCCATAGTTTGAGATGGATTATGGAACTTTGGACCAAATGGATCATTTAGTTCGTTTCAAGGAGATGATTATCCTATGGAATGCTCTCGAGTTTTAGAACCTTAGGTGTTTGCTCTTTCCTTCTAGCCTCACGTCGGATGCGACCATTTGGTTCCAAGTACTCCCACATGATTTTATTCAAAGTTTTGAGGTTCTCGATGAAGAATTTGTTAGGTATTACATCCCTTAGAAGAAGAGAAATGTAAGTGTTACAAATCTGTTAGCAGTTAAGTTGAAGTGCAAGGAGTCATTCAAAATTTACCTCACTAGATTTATAGCCGAGGTGGCGAGAGTCCATAATCATGATGATAAGGTAGTTGTTTATGCTTTTAATATGGGAGTTATAACCGATTCAAGAAAACATGAGAGACTGATAGAAGGACTCGTCAAGTTTGGAGTTAGTTTATGCAATCACTGAATATGTCATTAAATTTGAAGACAGGTGCCAAGCTCGGAGAGAAGAGAAGGTTAGAAGGAATGATGATAACTCCAACATCATTGAGGATGTATGGCTAATACCGATGGATCCATCGTGGGAAAGGTGCAAAAACAGATAGGTAGGGTTGACTCCTGCACAGTACAATAGCTAGACTAGAGGAAGAGACCTCGGAACGGGATGAATAGAAAGTTTGCTCGGCTCAATATTCCACTTCTTGATTTGCATAGAAACATCATGACCAAACCTTTCTTAAAAAGCCCATTACGCCCATTCATACATGACAGGGAGGACTGAACTTAATGTAGTTATCATTATATAAGGGATCACCCAATGAACACGTGTTTCAAGCTACAAAACCTCATACAGGATTTGGTAGAGTCAGAGTTGGTTGAAAGAGTATGTCCTAGATCGAGCTCATTCAAATAAACAATTGGTAGAGGAGACTTTGCCTTCCCCTCCATTAGGGTCGATTAACACATCTATGCTAACCGAAAGGAGTTCTGAGCCGAAAGTACAAGGAAGATCCAGATGTCCATTGTCACGACCCGATCCACATAAAACAATATTGTTCGCTTTGGGCCCAACCTAACTACCCGAACGGCTTTAAAACGTGTTGTGTCATGTAGATCCAAACTCGTACATATATAGCACATATCCTTTCCTCACCCAGGCGATGTGGGACTATAACCCCCTAGTAGCCTACCAGCCTCTAAGTCTGCCCACACATGGTAGCTTACCAGCCTCTAAGCCCTCCCACACATGGTAGCCTGCCAGCCTCTGAGCCCGCCCACACATGGAGCAGTCATCCTCAGAGCTCGCCCACACATGGTAGTCCGTCAGCCTCAGAACCCGCCCACTCAGGGTATTACAATCCACCCCCTTAGGGCCCAACGTCCTCATTGGCACACTTTCGGCTGGGTCAGGTTCTGATACCATTCTGTCACGACCCGATCCACGCGTAACAATATTGTCCACTCTGGGCCCAACCTAACTACCCGCACAGCTTTAAAACACATTTTGTCATGTAGATCCAAACTCGTACATACATCGCACATATCCTTTCCTCACCCAGGCGATGTGGGACTATAACCCCCTAGTAGCCTGCCAGCCTCTGAGCCCACCCACACATGGTAGCTTGCCAGCCTCAGAGCCCCCCCACACATGGTAGCCCGTCAGCCTCAGATTTCATTTCAGTAACCAAAAAAGGAGCATCTACTTGGAAGTCAAACAAGAAATCTACCATAACCTAACATTTCTCTCACATAAGAAATCTGGAACACAAGAGATGTCGAAGAGACCCAACGCAAACAACCATTTTTCCACGTGGGATGACTTGTCTGCCTGGTTTAACAAGTCTCTGAGTGGGATGAAATGGGGTGGCTCTGGAAGTACAACCACAATCTTCTAGCCGAAAGGCCAACAACCAACCATTTAAGCCGAGTATATCTGGTCTCTGCATCGACCAATGTTTTGCTTAGAAAAAAGACTAGATGCTCTATCATATCCGCAACTTGGACAAGGATTGAACTGATGGCGATGTCAGAATTGGAGAAATATAGGAATAAGTGCTCGTCTAATCAGGCATGGAGAGGATCAGAGGCTCCTCCAAATACACTTTGAGTTCTTGAATGTTGTCTCACACTCTTGTGTCCACTAAAAGTGTTGATTCCTCTTCCACAATTAGAAAAATGGTTTGCACTTGTTTGAAGATTGAGCAATGAATCAGTTTAGAGCCGCGATCATCCATGTTAGCTTTTATAACAACTTTTTCGTGTTCGAAGATGACATGTTTAACAAAGCTCTGATCTAATCTAAGTTTGCTTCAAGTCCTAGCTTGGTGACCAAATACCCAAGAAAATTCATAGTAGAAACTGCAAAGATGCACTTTTTCAAGTTCAATTTCATGCATTATTTTCTATGAATCGCAAAAGTCGCCCCCAAGAGCTACAAATGATTATGTCGAGACAAGCTCTTTACGAACATGTCATCAATGTAAACCTCCATAAATTTGTTAAATAGTTCCCAAAACATGCTATCTACTAACTTCTGACAAGTAGTTCCTTCATTTTTAAGATCGAAATGTATCCTGGTATAACAATAAATGCCCTTCTCGGCAATGAAGGCTATCTTCTCTTGATCCTCTTTTGCGAGAAGAATCTGATTATATCCTGCATAGCCATCCATGAAAGACAATAGATCGAATTCAGAAGTACAATCAACTAAATATTCTAATCGAGGAATGGGGTAACTATTTTTTTGGCTTGCCTGGTTATTCAAAAAGTCAATACAAACCCTAACCTTCCCACTCTTCTTTGGGACAACCACAATATTCCACAACAATGTCGGGAACTGGATATCCCTAATGATTTCTGCATCAAACAATGTTTCAATTTCGGAGGCCATTGCCTTAGCCAATTTAGGGACAACCTTTCTCGGTATTTGTTTAAACAAGGTCTCCCCCAGTGTTACATTTAGCCCGTGCTCTGCAAAATCGGTTGGGACGCCCGACATTTTTCATATTTAGATAACTGATCAATTGTTCCCTGATTGAATCGTGGATATCTCTGCCGACCTGAAGCCATTTAGGTACCCTATCTGACCTGAAATCTATCCTCTTTCCTTGTTCCATCTGAAACTCCACAATCTGCTCTAACCTTACCTAATCCTTGTCTACTGAAGTTACATTGATTAATCCCTCTGCTTTCACCGACCCCTCTAAAAAACTCTCTATCGCTGCTGTCATTGTATACATCCTTACTGATAAATGATCTTTTTTTAACTCACACTAGCTGGCCGGTGTAGGGAATTTGATAACATAAAAGTATGTCAAAGCAACCGCTCTCATTGCTCTTATCCATCTGCACTCTAGTAGGGCGTTGAAAGGTGAACGCACATCTACTACCAGGAAGTTCATTAGCACACATTGTGGACTTACCACCACTAGCTCTCTCACTTAGAGAAACCGAGGGGGTTCCATTGAAATTGTAAATGGTTGAGGAGTTCAACTTCGTGCTATGTGAGACATAGAAGAAAACACCAACTTAAATGGGATTTCGACTATATTTCCCTCATCCACCAATATTCGTTTCACCATATAATCCTCGAATTGGAGAGATATAGCTAGGGGATCATCATGGGTGTGGCTGTCTGACTCGAAATCCTTATCAAAAAACACTACTGACTGCCCTGATGCCCAAACCTAAAGAATGAATCGATCTTGGTGTCAACGTTGTACCGAGCACCTCTTGAACGCTTATGGATGTAACACCCGTGCTTTTTCAATGACCTTAATAAATATTTTTGTACAAAAATAAAATAAAATGTAATGACCTCATTTTCTAGAACTACCAAAATATATTTACCTCAATGTTTGAAGTTCGATAAATTGCATCTTTTATTGATGTCAACCAAAACTTTATTTGCGCATTAATAATGCATGATTTACAAAATTAGTATTATAGTGATAGCCAAATATGTGTTGGTTAAATAGTACATTTTTATTATTTCATGTAATATTTTATTAGTTATATATGATTAGTTTAAATATATATACAAAAATGGGTGCAAATATAAATCTTTACTTAAACCCTATTTGTGATGGGTTTATACTCATCTATGGACTTGATTTGAAGTGGCGGCTAGAAGGGGTGTAAATATAACTACCTACTTAAAGCTTAAAGTGGGATGTCTTTGGGTTTAAGTATTCTTTTTGGCCATACGGTGCTTAGAGTGAAGAAAAAAAAGAGAAAGGGGAGAGAAAAGAAAAGGAAAGAGAGAGAAATAGATATGATGAAGAAGAAGACAAAAGAGAGGAAGGGAATGAGAAATTGAAGAAGAGAAAATGAAGAAAATAAAGAAAAGAAGGGAAGGAAAAATAGATGAAGAAAATAGAGAAGATAAAATAAGAAGAGAGAAATAAATAAAGAGAAGGGGATGTGACATGTGCTTGTGTGGGTGGTGTGCACGTGTTTTTGCTCGAGAAATTAATTGGGTATTCACATATTTGTTGTGATTTTCGACTTTGCAGGATTTTTGATCAATGTGGCTTTTGTGATATTCATTACGTGATCAAATAAGTGAGTTTTTCTTCATTATCTTTATATTTATTTTAAAATAGTCTATGAATATTTATGAGTGTAGTTGATGGAAAATATGAAGTTTATGGAATAGTACAAGTCTGGGTTTAGATTAATTTAGAATAGTTAGTGTTTTAGAATGTTTTATGTAATGTGTTTTGATTAGTAGTTTTGTACATGTTATTTGTTTAATTAGGCATAATAATGAGTTAGACTTGACATGTGGAGTAAGTTTGATAAATTGTTAAGGGTTGTTTTTTGTGAAATATTGATTAATTGAGGAATGATTAAATGATGGAATAGAATTGGAGTAGAATTACTTTATTGTTAATTGATTTAAAGATTGGAATGAAATTATTTTGGTTAAATTGGGCTTTTAATATATTGATGAAATTGGGCTTATAAGATGTAGGATATCGACTGGACTTACGGAATAGATATGGATGGTGGATTTGATTTACAATGAATATGGGTTGTTGACTGAGCTGGGTTTATAAGTTCTGAAAATAAAGGATATGGGTTGTTGATGTAATTGGGCTTATAGGTTCAGAAAGTAAAGAATTTGGTACTGATTTGAATTGAATCGAGAAAATAAGGAATTGGGTACTAATTTGATTTGGAATTGGGCATTGATTTAAATTGAGTCCTGAATTGAATTGGAATTGAGTTCGGAAATTCAGGTATTGGGTATTGTTACAGGCCGAACTAAATAGTTAAACCCAAAGCTGCTTAGTTGAATATATATGTGGGCTAGACTTAGATTTAATGATTTATGGGTTGGTTTAAGCTTATCAAATTTGGGTATTAAAGAGGGTGAGTTACGGTTTGTTTAGGCTTATAAATTTTGGAGTTTTAGAGAATAATTTATGGTTTGATTAGGATGATCAATTTTGGAATTTAATAGAATAAGTTATAATTTGATTGGGTTTATCAATTTTGGTATTAAAATACGATGGGTTATGTTTTTGGAATGGGTTTATAAATTCTGAAAAATAAATTATGAGTTACTGTTGGGGTTGATGTTATAAGATTTAAAATTTTGGATGATGGTAATGTAAATTTGTACATTGAGATTAAATTTGAGGATTTATCATTAATGAGATGAATTTGGGTATGTGTATTATTATGTGGATTGGTATTTGTATTTGTATTTGTATTTTTTTTTTTTTATTATGACTTGAATTTTGATTGTTATGCAAATTGTCTTGGTAAGAAGTATAAATTCTTTTTATTGCATGGGCTTTGATCCCCGTTTTGTTAAATCAAGTTTTTTATAGGAAAATGATGGTTGTCCCAAAATAATGGGAGAATACTATGATGAAATTATTTATTATCGACAAGATGTCAAATGACATGTTTTCCAAAAAAATGTGAGTGGATACTGTTGTAATTGATATATGAATGACAAAATGTCATTGTGGCAGAAAATTGAAACATTACAATAAATGATATTGATAAACTATGATTCCTTAAATTTTATTATCTGGAATTGTATCACTTAGAACTACCACTCCTTTTTGTTGTTTGTGATTTTCCCCCTCTTATAGAGAAACTAAATAACCTTCGGGCTGTTTTGCAGATGTGGGGCGTCTATTTCTTATAGAGAAACTAAAATAACCTTCGGGTTAGTCTTGCGAAAATGATGTGGATTTTTATGCCTAAGATAGGCTTCGATATTTATCCATAAAAAATGTGACGTGAGTTATGCACATTGATAGCACAAGAGTGGCTTTTTGTTACTCATATAGTTAGGAGTATTCTATGATGCATGCATGTATGTGATGTGTCTCCACTTAGGCATGGATGACGGAGAAGTCCTCCTTTATATGAGAGAGGCATACGGAAGTGGCGCGAATGTGGTATCGTCTAAGTGATCAATCCGTTAAAAATGAATCAATTCGTTAAAGATGGATAATTTAATCAAGTCAAATAATTTATGGTCACTATTGTTTTAATTGATAAAATACCAACTATCATGAGCAGTCATATTCGTAACGTTTCTAACCCATTTTCATGCATGATGGCAAGTCTACTGACATTACTGGATGTCAGACTTGCTATAGTTAACCATTTCAGAGTAAGTACAAGTAAATACATATTTACTTATTATGATGACATGATTGCCTCGTTGAGGAACTAAATTATTTGAACCGTGATTGTCTTGCATGACACATTTGCCTCATTGAGGAACTACCTGTTTGTGTGGTTGTTCATGCTCGTGATTAATTTTTATGTTATCACTTGCTGATGTGTTGATTTTTTTGGGATTAAGATTACTCATACCAGCTTTATTGCTGACCCAAGTAAGCTTTTGCTTTTTGGGTACATTCCTTTGGGTATGTAGCCGATTAGAGTTTCAGGTTTAGAGACTTATTTTAGCAGTGTTACTGCAGCTCTGTTAGTGGGGCTAGTAACGTCAGATTTTCCTGGTTAGATAATTTTTAGTTTGTTTAAATTTTTCTAAACTATGTTTTAGTTGTTGCTGCTAACTGTTCTGTTGTTATTGAATTTTTCACATCCTGAGTCTTGGGGAAACAGATAATCCTACGTGGATTTTGGGATTTTCGTTTTCTTTGAAAAATCGGGGCATGACAGTTTCGGCTCAGAGGCTGATAGGCTACCTTGTGTGGGCAAGCTCTAAGGCTGGCAACTCTATGTGTGGGCGGGCTCAGAGGCTGGCAGGCTACCTCAGTGTTATAGTCCCACGTCGCCTGGGTGAGGGATGGAGATGTACTATATATGTACGAGTTTGGATCTACATGACACAATGCGTTTTAAAGTCGTGCGGGTAGTTAGGTTGGGCCTAAAGCAGACAATATTGTTTCATGTGGATCGGGTCGTGACATTTCTTGTCTGACTTCTCAATAGATGACCTTTTCTTGGTTACTGAAATGAAATCTGTGGAAACACCTTTGACTCCAAGTTCCTCAGATCTATGGGATTCTCGGTGCGGATGGCATTTATTTACAGATGGGCCATCGGGCCTCTCAAGAGCAAGGGTTAGAGTCGTGAGAGTCATACCGGATAACACTTGTTTTGAATTAGCGTTGTCCTTTGACTTTCCAACATCTAATATGAAGCAGAAGATGAGGCTCTATTAGTCGAGCTAAAACTGTAGCCTTTTGGGGGAGTTACTCAAGCAATCATCTTTTGTGATTCACTTTTAGTAGTCAAACGTTTGTCGGGTGTATGAGGCAAGATCATAGAGAATGAAAAGATACTTTTAGGAAACATGTAAGCAACTAAGAGGTCTGAATGTTCAGATGCATCATATCATGCGAGTACAAAACCCACATGTCGATGTATTGGCTTACATAGCAATTGTTATGGGCAATATGGGCCGACAAACTATTCTCGTGGAGTCTTTGAGTGCACCATGTTTAACCACGGTGTAACGGAGGCGTTATCAGTGGAAGTCACCGGAAATAGGGATCAGTCATGTTGGATAACTCCATTAGTAGCCTATCTAGCAAAGGGTGTTACCCCAAAAGATAAAAGAGAAAAAAGGAGATTAAAACATAGAGCAAAGTAGTATTTTCTAGTTGAGGTGATTTATACAAGTACTCGGCAGATGGAATGATGTTGAAGGATTTTACAGGCAATCCATAGTGGAACATGCGGGAATCATTCGGGCGATAGGTCCCAAACCAATAAAGCTTGGTCTCAAGGAAAATGCCAAGAATGTTTCTCAGCAATGTGGGTCATGCTATAGGCATGCCAAGACGATTCACACTCATGCCTAGGAGTTGCATTTCACCAGCAGTCACTCGCCCTTTGTGTTATAGGGGATAGGTATTTGTGGAACCGCTTCTAATGGCTTCAGAACGGTGAGAATATCTTAGTAGCAATAGACTTTGAAAGTGTGTAAAAGACGTAGATCTTCAAAAGACTAAAGAATATGAAATGATTAGCTTCATTTGGATCCAGATCAAAACTTGGTTCAGCTTACCACATGCTCTCATCTCGAATAATGGCCCGCAGTTCTCGGGCGGCAAGTTCTCTAGTTTTATGCTAAACACACTATCAGACTATTCGATCTGGCTCCTATGTATCCCCAGGGAAACGGACAAGCAAAGGCATCCAATCGAGTCATTTTGGACAATATTAAATGAAAATTGGACGCAGCCAAGTCAAAATGGCCTGATAAGCTTTTTGGAGTTTTTTTTTTTGGCTTACACGGGGGACTTCACTTTTGCTCTGGCATTTGGCATGGAATCTGATGTACCCACCAAAAATATTATCTCAACGGCCAGGAAGTATCTGCTCGACTCATGAACTTTCGAGGTAACAAAAGACTTTTCAGTTGATATGTTGGAAGAACGTCAAGATTAGGGGTGGGCATGGGACGGATGAACCTCATCCCTATCCCATCCCATTCGTTTGGGATTGGGACGGGATAGACCTCATCCTGACCTCGTCCCATCCCAAACAAGTTCGAGACGGGACAGGACGAGATGAGCATGTACTAAATAGCCTCCATTGAAGAATAACATAAGAATTTCATATCACATTACTCAAACACCAGTAATGCCAAATTTATGTACATATAACTTTAATCATAACAATATTAAACGCATGTAGAATTTATGGTCCAATGAACTTACAGTTTTTTATGTCAAGCATCCTCTGTGTGCAAAACTAATATAAGTTTGAAAATGAAGAATATTGCTCATTGACCAAATCTCGAACTACATAACTCGTAGTGGAAAACTAACCCAAACCATCATTTGCATTTATTTTCTAAAAGAATAATTGTCCTATAACCATTCTAAAATGTGAAATAGCATAATATTCATGGGTTCTATTTGACCTAAAATATCCAAACTAGAGTTTCCATCTAAACAAAGAGTACCAAATCAAGCATTTAAATTTTCAAACATTGGATGTTTTGATTTAATTTCAACACATCCTAAACTTTCCTTTAGAATAGTAGTTGATTAAAATTAATAATAATAAATATTAAATAAATAAGTTCGGGATGGGATGGGCAGGATTGAGAATCTTCATCCTGATCTCATCCTACTCTAGATCGGGACGGGATGGGATTGGGATAAGTTTGATCAATCTCAAAATGATCTGAAAAAATCGGGACGGGACGAGACGGGATCAACATCGCGGGATGGGATGCCCACCCCTAGTCAAGATAAAACGGCAGTTTGTCCAGAATTGTATCATCGGTCCATACAACATCAATATCAAAAATATGTTCGTGAAAGAACCTTATCATTTGATGACCTTGCTTTATGAAAGGTCTTTCAGAACATGAGGGAGCCGACTCCGAAAAACTTAGAGTCAACTGGGAAGGCCCTTACCTTGTGGCTGAAGTACAGCAGGGAAGGGCATATAAGTTATCGACCATGGATGGCAATGCAATTGAGTGTCCTTGGAACATCCTCAACCTCAAGAAGTTCTATTAGTTAACTAGGACATAATATCATGATCATGTACAGTTTGGAAGACCAGCATGCAATAACAAATCTTATTTTGTTGTATAGAAACATAAAATTTGATAGTTAATCTACTCTCTTTGTTTTGTTATAGAGCAATTTTGTTGGAAGACAAATTAATGGAATATCATTTACAATTGTTACTCAAATCATATGGTTAAGCTTTGCATTCCAATAGTTAAGTTGTATTGTTGTTGAATCACTATGCTATTTCACCTACTTTGGCATAATGCCCAAGCCAACATATCTTAGTTCGATTAATATAAACTTAGAAAAAAATTGGGGTTCATTTTCCTTATTATGGTCGAGTGGTCAAGTTAGCATATCTCAGCCGATGTAAGAAAATTTTGAGAAAATTGAAATCATTTTTCCTACTATGGCCGACTGCCCAAGTTAGCAAATCTTAGCTCGGTTGAGTTATACTTACGCAACTTTTGTGGGGAATTGAAATCATCTTCCCTACTGTCATTTTTTCAAGGGAAATAGTTGTTGATATATCTCAGCTCAACTTAGATATACTTAGAGAAATTTTTTGGAGAATTGAAATCATCTTCCCTATAATGGTCGAGTGCCCAAGTAGGCACATCTCAACCGATGTAAGAAAAATATGAGAAAATTGAAATCATTTTTCCTACTATGGTCGACTACCCAAATTAGCATATTTTAGCTCGGTTGAGTTATACTTACGCAACTTTTGTGGGGAATTGAAATCATCTTCCCTACTATCCTTTTGTTTTAAGGGAAAAAATAATTGATGTACCTCAGCTCGACTAAGATATGCTTAAGAGAAATTTTGGAGGAACCGAAACTATTTTCCCTATTATGGCTAAATCCCTATGTGAGTATATCCGAGCTGAGATATACTTAGATAATTTAAGGGGAAATCATATGCCCTACTAAGGTTTTGTTTTAACGAAAATAGTTGTTGATTGTTGGGAGAATTGAAATCATCTTTCTTATTATGGTTGATGCCCAAGTGAGCATATCTCAACTCGTTTAACATATGTAGAAATTGGTGCAGCTATATTTTCTATCCCTTTTATTGTCAAAAAGAAATGCATAACGGACCATCAATTTAAAATTTGATTTACTTTTTAAGGAAGAATTACAGAGAACATTTTTATACTTTCCATACACATACATTCAACAACTAACAGTTGATTCGCCTTCTCTAGTTGGCACAGTTAGATGAGTTTCCATTTGCATACCTAAACTCAATCATGCGTATAAGACCATGCACAACAGGTCACCTACCCCTGCCTTGTTGCCTTCGATATCGACTGCCCAAGCCTCGCCTTCCTAATTACCCTCTTCCCAACCTAGCTGCACTCTTCCAGTGAATTATCAGCTAGTCAACTTGATCACATCTAGAATTTTTACTCCATTACTCGTTTCCATGGTTGTCCATATGCCAGTTGATCTAATGTTATCGTATTTAGATCCAGATGCCTTTGGTAAATCCTTGTGTACCATCTCATTCTAGCCTCAACTATTGTTGCTCTATGTTGACATCATTGGTACTGCTCAAGTAATGGATGACGTCGACTAGCAAATATAATTGCCTCAACCTGATTTTGATATTGCTTTATGTACTTAGTCATTCTCCTTTTGATCAAATGCTATAAGCCAAAGTCTTTTGTGATACCCTTGTGTGGGCGGACTTGAGAGGGAGGGTGAGGGAAAGGCTCGTGATGGCGAAGCCCAACAGGCCTGTGGATCCCAAGAAGGGTTGGGCAAGCTACCAAGGGGAGATTATAGTCTCACATCGCCTAGGTGAGGGAAGGGAATGTGCTATATATGTACGAGTTTGGATCTATAAAGTACTACGCGTTTTAAAGTCGTACGGGCCTTGGGCCCAAAGCGGACAATATAGTACTCTGTAGATCGGGTTGTTACAGAATGGTATCAGAGCCTGAACCAGCCGGAAGTGTGCCAACGTGGACGTTGGGCCCCAAGGGGGTGGACTGTGGAGACCCTTGTGTGCGCGGACTTGAGGGGAGGGTGAGGGTTGGAGCTCAATAGGCCCAGGCCCAAGAGGGTTGGCAAGCTACAAAGGGGGGAAATAGTCCTACATCGCCTGGGTGTGGAAGGGGGATGTGTTATATATGTGCGAGGTTGGATCCTCATAGTAAGAGGCATTTTAAAGCCGTGCGGGCCGATTGGGCCCAAAGCGAACAATATCTTATTGTGCGGATCGGGTCGTTACAGAATGGTATCAGAGCCGGACCTAGCTGAAAGTATGTCAACAGGGACGTTGGGCTGCCCAAGGGGGTGGACTGTGATACCCTTGTGTGGGCGGACCTGAGGAGGAGGGTGAGGGTGAGGTTGGAGCCCAATAGACCCAACAGGCTTGTGGATCCCAAGAGGGGTTGGACGAGTTACTCAAGGGGGATCATAGTCCCACATCGCCTGGGTGCGGGAGGGTGATGTGCTTTATATGTACGAGCTTGGCCTTACATGATACAACGCGTTTGGAGCCCCAGTGGGTGGGTGACCAAAGCAAATCCTTCAGGTGAGGGAGGTGGGTTGGAGCCCTGGCCAATAGGCCAAAGAGGACAATATTTGGATGAGTAGGGCCAGAGAAGGGCCCAGTGTCCGCTGTGCATACTTTGAACAACGCGTTTTGGAGCCCCAGTAGGTGGGTGGAAAGAGCAAAACCGTGAGGGGGAGGGTGAGAGTTGGTGCCCAACAGGACTGTGGATCCCAAAGCGGACAATATTGTGGATGGGTAGGGCCGGTTGTGGGTCGTTGCGCTGCGTTGTGCATACTCTGAAACAACGCGTTCTGGAGCCCCAGTAGATGGGTGGAAAGAGCAAAATCGTGAGGGGGAGGGTGAGGGTTGGTGCCCAACAGGCCTGTGGATCCCAAAGCGGACAATATTGTGGATGGGTAGGGCCGGTTGTGGGTCGTTGCGCAGCGCTGTGCATACTCTGAAACAACGCGTTCTATAAGTCCCAGTAGGTGGGTGGAAAGAGCAAAACCGTGAGGGGGAGGGTTGGTGCCCAACAGGCCTGTGGATCCCAAAGCGGACAATATTGTGGATGGGTAGGGCTGGTCGTGGGCCGTAGCGTTGCGCTGTGCATACTCTGAAACTACGCATTTTAAAGCCGTGCTGGCCTTGGGCCCAAAGCGAACAATATAGTACTCTGTGGATTGGGTCGTTAAAGAAAACTATGATACCCTTGTGTGGGCGAACCAACCCCTCTAGGGATCCACGAGCCTATTGGGCTCCAACCCTTTCCCTCACCCTCCCCCTTAGGTCCGCAGAAGGGGATGTGCTATATATGTACGAGTTTGGATCTACAAAGTACTACGCGTTTTAAAGCCGTGCGGGCCCAAAGCGGACAATATAGTACTCTGTGGATCGGGTCGTTACATCAGTCGTTATCTGAAATACCAAATGACTGATGACAAATCTATGAAAACCCAATCTCACGAGCTACACAAGATTTCTCATGAAATCATATCTGAAGGCATGACTTTAGATAAGAAATTTCAAGTAGTTGTTGTGATAGATAAATTGTCCCCTAGTTGGAAAGACTTTAAGAATGCACTTTTGCATAAAACAAAAGAGTTATCTCTAGAAAGTCTAATCACCCGACTTTGGATTGAGAAGGAAGCTCGGAAACAAGAACAGAAAGATGAAATTCTGATTATTTCTAACCATAATAAATCCACCCCTGTGGCTCTAAAACCCGGTGGAATGACTATGAAAAATCAGAGTCACAATAAAAACCGAAACAATCAGAATTATCATAACCGGAACAACCACACTACAAAAAAAAGCCCTTTAATAGCGGTTCAAAAACGCTATGGTAGAATACCATAGCGTTTTAGTAAACGCTATGTCTGCCGGCGCTATAATAGATCCTGGGTCTATTATAGCGGTTTTAAACTGCTATAGAAAATTTGGCTTTTATAGCGTTTTAAAAACGCTATGGTAGATCCTTTGTTTCTGAAATGCTATAGTAGAGTCTACCATATGGTAAGTATACATAGCAATTTTTTTTTTTTTTTTTGGCTATCAACTGTTAATTATTTTCAACTCAAAAGTATAAACATTCGCATTATAGAATCCAAATAGGATCACTAACAACAAAATTATAATTTTTTTGCTATCAACTCAAAATTATAAACATTTGAATCATCATATATATTGTACTATTGGTGGACATTGACATTATAGAATCCAAATAGGATCACTAACAACAATAATAGTTGTTTGCTTGCAGCACTTGTAACCCCAATTCCAGCTGCACCTGTACAGTAGCTATTCCTAATTGTTTGCTTGCAGCACTTGTAACCCATTGATTATCTTTCCACCATGAACCCCAAACAGTTGTGTGGTTATTAATGTAAACATCTTCCTCATACTTCTTTCTGGGCGATAATGCACTCGCCTGCAAATACCAACAAAAACATTTGTCTTAAAATATGAAAATGAAAGCATATGAAATTTGGAGAAATACTTCTACCAATAAGCCCTATTAGATTGGCAACCGCCTTACCTGTCCTAGAAGAAGCTCTCTTAGAAGTTCTTCATCAGGAGTTGCATTACCATACTTCTCCATAATTGAGTCTTCTGTTTTAGACTTCAAGCTCTCCTTTATAACCTTGTCATTCTTCAACAAAAATTCAGCTCCAATTTGTCCATTGCTATTTAGATGTAGGCCTGATTTATTAGGTAAAATGTTAAGTGAAGACAAGAAATTAACAACAAACTAATTGATGAAAATATGGATGTTCTAAAAGTGTCCAGAAACTCAAACAATGATACTAGGAAACTAATTAAATTTCAAGAATAGCAGTGCTAACCTTCCAACATGATGAAAATATGTATGGGACGTTTTATTTCTCAGAGTTTTAGACTCCAATATTGGCAAAGAATGAAATTCCAGTTTCAGTTGAAAGAAATGGTATAAATTGTTTCAATTAGGCACTCAATTAAATACAATTATGTTAGATAGCAGCAACGACCCAATACGAGTTTTAAATTGACCTGAGTCCCAAATAAATGTGCTAAGTAAGCCAAACCATCTCATACTGTGAACCACTCAAGTATCATAACCAGTATTCGTATCATATGCTAGATTGACCTCAGCAAGCAAGTGGTCTCTTTACCATGTTAGATCATTCATGCAAAAAAAAAAGAAAAATCAGCTTATTCAACAAAACACATAAAAAATAAGAATGTGCTACGTGGAGAATAAGATGAACATTTGAGTTTTGACAGGCATGTCAAACTCGAATTGAAGGGGAGTAAGTCTGTGCAAAAGGAGAGGGAATAAAATTAATTGTTGGCATGGTGCTTTAGTGTTTTGGTTATCAATGAAAAAGAACTATATAAGTCTTCTTTTAAAGTATAATTTTGGTAGGCCACTTTTAGTGAATTGATGCTGGAACGCAGCACAACTTGGGTAAAATTTTCTAGATCACAATCAAAAGGGAAGGTGGCAGGTGGAGATAGGTGATAAATATTCAAAATTTCTACATAAGTCAACAAGTTTGCACTAAGATGTTAGTCAAGCGATATAGATCACAAGTTGGCTAATTGATTTTCACAGCATTACGTTGACTTCAACTTATGGAAAATTGATCTATACCCACATGGTAAACAATCGAGATAAAAAAAAAGTAACATACACAGCCAAAATATAACACAGATCATTCTTGCTAACACAACATAAAAGATTCAATCATTGTGGTTAACATAACTGACATTTGCAGATAGTTAAGCAACAAGAATCCAACACGGAGTGGGAACATTAATTACGAGAACAAAACAAGATCTCAAGCACCAAGGCACAATTCTATTGTATTAAAATGGAGATTGAGATCTGGTCTAAAATACCTAAATTCTCATTAACCCATTAGTAGATTACTTTTTGGTAGCCTTCTTCCCAGCATCACCACCTCCTCCGGAGCAAGCCGCCGCCGCCTCTTGTGCAGCCTTCTTCGCCATCTTCTCCTGAAGTGCCTTAAAATCCCTGCATTAGAAGAATTCATACAAAAAAAGCTATCAAAAAAACAAAGAGCAATGAATCAATCAAAAGGGAGGCCAATCAGAGAAATAAGATTGGAACCTCTCGCGACGCTGTTCGGGGGTCAATCCATCGTCCTTGCCCTTGCCCTTGGCGGCTCCCCTGGTTTGTGCCCTCTCTCTATCCTTCTCTCTCTGGTTTCCACGTTTGTTCGAATCAAGTCAAACAATAAAAACACCGTGGAAAAGTAATAAAATTCGAACAAAACTGATTGATATCAAGCAAAAGAATGAATTGAAGGATATGGGTCATGATGGCTGACGAAGAAGATCCACGTAGCAACGAGAAGAAACCCTAACCCTGCAAGAAAATCGTCAAGCAAATATGAACATCCACGTCAATGAAAAAGGGAGTTTTTGAGTTTTGAGAGAGGGAAAGAAGGGGGAAGAAAACTTGCCTGGTGTGTGCTGAAGACGGGAGGAAGCACTTCGCTGTTATGACTTGGAAGGATTGGATTTGTATAAGATATGCATACTGCAGTCACTTGGAGAATAAGATAATGATGTTATATGACTAGCATAATATCTATGTTCGAGAAGAGAAGCTAAATTACAACTGATAGATATCTGTATGATTTAGTATATAGCTTAAATGGACCTTCATTAATAAAAGCAATTTGTTCTTGGCTTCAAATAAAAAAAATAAAAATACCCTGAAATCCATTCGACTATAGTTAGGAAGGATGGAAATACTTCCTCTCACATGAACAACGATCTTGTTCTACTTACTTGTGGCTACTATTTTCATCAATCTTTGGCAACTCTTCACCAAGAACAAAGGGCGGAATAAGCAACTCTTAATCTATAGTCTCTAAAATAATTTTTATTCAGCTTCAGTTCTTAAATCCAGAATTACAAATTGGGCTATTTTTATAGTTGGGAAGAATGGAAGTACTTACTCTAAACACAAGCTTGTTCTAGTTACTTGTATTGGCAGATAGGCTTTTTTTCTTCTTGTTTTTAA
This sequence comes from Berberis vulgaris, assembly GCA_963556465.1. Lineage (NCBI taxonomy): Eukaryota > Viridiplantae > Streptophyta > Magnoliopsida > Ranunculales > Berberidaceae > Berberis > Berberis vulgaris. The sequence goes on from OY747132.1 coordinate 61,422,306, forward strand.
TTTAAAATTTTTTTTATTATCTTCATGGAAGATAGGCTCCATGACTGCTAAGTAAGGATATCGAAGCATCTCAGGCAACAACTCTTAAATACAAATTTTCATTGTAATTTAGAATAAGCGAGCACCAGTGCTCCTAAAATCATTGGATTGTGAAATAAGCTTATTATTATGTATGTTAGACCTTGTCTTTTTGTACCCTCTGTCACTTTGGAACACATGAAGTTGGAACCACTGAAGAAATATGAAATACAAGAATCTGCTTAAGATTGATCTTGAACATGCATGTTTAGCTCAGAGCCAGTCTCGCAATAAACGTAAAGAACTGTCTATAACACTATATAAACAAATCACTTATGGTCACGACTAGGATGTGAAATGCAAAATCCTATTACAGTTCGCGACATAGCTCAAATACGATGAAGGACATGGTGATCTCCAAACCCCCTAATTTCTAGACGATGGAGTCTCTCTGTGCTACGTAATGGGTATTCTTTTAACATATAGAACACAAAAATAAATTAAACACAATGTCAGCGACAAATTGAGATTGCATAAGTATCCTGCAACTAGAGTATGGTCGATGTCAGCGACAAACCAGTGGAAAGTAAATTAAACACAATGTCAGAATAAAAATAGGAATTTATGGAACTATGTAAATTGAAGAGCTAGAATACACAAAATACCTCACATCTTTACAAGTCATCTTTGGTAACTACCCGCCGCTATATCTGCCAACTACTATGAGGCGCAACATGTTCATGAGCTGGAGAGTATTGCTGTAAAATTTTGACAGATCAGAGTCACTTTTAGGTGCTTAAATATGAAATAGTAGATTTTTTACCTCTATCTTTTCTAGCAATTCTCTCGCAGTTGGGGCGGAGATAACAATTTGCCTCGTAGCTGGAAGGATAAAACCATCCCGAACGCCATTGTCGGACAATGCAAGCAAAGGATTATAGTAGCCTTCAACATTTAGAAGACCAATCTGAGCAGAGACACCCATTACAACATAGCTCAATTATCATGAAATTCCATTTCAATTTTCGTAGCATGGAGACTAATGGATTACCGGTTTGTTGTGAATTCCAAGTTGTGACCATGTTATTATCTCCAAAAGCTCTTCCATGGTCCCATATCCCCCTAAATCAAACAAATAATGATGCAAAAATCTAGTAATAAGACCAGATAGATGTATGCATGTTGGCCTGTGTTTAAAAGCTTACCAGGAAGAGCAATAAAGGCATCAGATTGTTGAGCCATTTCTGCTTTTCGCTCATGCATGTCTGCTACAATTTTAACATCACCCACACTTTCACCATATATCTGGAATTTCAGATGATAGCTCAGCCAATTAGTAACTGGTCAGTGGTCACAATTTTTTTTTTTTTTCTAATAATTTCTTAGTCAGTAGATTAACAAAAGGAGCCTTCAAAATGTTTAGTATGTTATGTATTCCCAAATAACAGAGACAACTGCCGGTCCTTGAACATAAATATTCATGATAGATAACTAAATAGCTTTTGTAACCTCATGAGCAACAAAACACTCAAAACAATTTTTGAAGGAGCTTCTTTCTATAGAGAGAATCAATACTTGAGCATGGCTTCTCTTGGTATGAATTTATTTTCATATCATGTTTACATGATGAAAGATATGTAGGAACAAATGATAGTTACTTATACCAGGAATATTAGAAATGTCCTATTTTATAGATTTAGGCTTCTAAATTTGGTTAATAATGTTTCTATCAAAAAATGTTGTTTTGGCCTATATGAACCCTATAATGGGTAACTGTAATTTATCAGAGTTTCATCTATAATATTGTGTTGTTTCAGTTTGAATATTTTGTATGTAAGACTGTAAGGAGCCTCTGTGGACAATAATGCATATTATGCTCCCCCTATGAAGAATTATTAAGAGGTTTATTACAAAAAAAAAAAAAAAAAAAAAAAAGAAGTGGTTGTTGCTAAGAGACCATAAAGACATTTAGCATATATAATTGAAACCCATGCCCAATGTGAGAGGTTATAAGAGCTTATCCTTCACGTGGTCTAATAAAGCTTCACCAGACACAAGTGACATTTTTCTATCAAGATAGCTTTGTGAAATTATAATGCCAGCTCAGGATATCTGTTAGAAAGTTTTAAGAGCTTTCTTAGGTCATCTATCAAATGGCTATTTTGGGCGAACTGTTAAAAGCTATAAAAGTACATGATGCACATATATTTTCATCCTTTTTTATCTACAAAAAATGTGAAGACACCAAAGCATTGTAATTGAAGATATAGTGAAGGCATACCGCATACCTCAATAGGCACAAGAGCTGTTGGAATGACCCTGAGTAGCAAAAACCAAGATAAGAACTCCATGAGACCAACAAGTAAATAGCTTAACAATAATGAATGATTTATGTCAATAAAGATTGAACAACTAAAAGAATAAACAACCCCCCATCTTTCTTAATTACCCAAGAACATGGCAACCACCATCATATACCTTTTGAGATATCAAACCCATCAATCCAACACTTCCACCACCTTATAGTAAATCTATTCTTCTTCTTACCTGCAAAAATCAATAAAAACTAAGACACCAATCTATAAAAATCAGTACAACACAAGTAATCACTAAACCAATCTCTAATCCAGAAACCTAAAATGAATGAATAGAAGAAGAAAGAACTCAATATGATAACAAAAAACAATAAAAACCCATTACGAACCCTTAAAGATTGAGTTCAGAAGAACACAAACCAGTTCATTTCCCAAATCAAGAACAGCATCACTGAAGGCTTTCTTGTTGCCAGATTTGCTCCCACAGAACCCTAGCTAATCACTGCCATTGCTAATCTACAGCGAAAAAATCAGTAAAAGAGATACCTGAGCTACTGAGCAAGAGTTACTAAAGCTCAGATTGCTAACCGATTCAAGCAAAAAATTGCAAAAACGAACGAAAACAAGCGCACACTCACCTGCGTCTTTTAATGAAACAGATATCAAATCTGTGAAGTCGCGAATCGGTGATATTCGATGTTGTTCTCAATGAAATTGAAGTTGCTCCGGGAGTTGACGAAGCTAAAGAAGATCAGATCTCGGAGAAGGAGTGTGTTGAGAATGAGAGACCAGAAACGGAGAAGGAGATCACGGCGAGAAGTAGAGCACGTTGGAGAGGGAGAACACGGCGAAACAGGTTGGGCGTTGACAACACAGGGTGATCAATAGGAGAGAGAGAGCGATCGAAGAGGGAGAGCAGAATGGTGAGGGAGATGAGAGCAGTCGGAGAGGGAGAGGGAGATACCGCTTCGGCTTCTGCTTCCTTCCTTCCTTATTTCTCTTTTCTTTTTTTTTTTTTTGGTTTGGATCGAGCGGGCACTTTGGCGCCCCCAACGAAAATCGCTTTCATAGCGCTTTTTAAAAATCCCATTCATCAATTGACCAAAAACACTTTGGCGCCCCCAGCGAAAATCTCTTTCATAGCATTTTTCAAAAAAACGCTATTACCATGTGCTATCTATAACCATTTGTGTTGTAGTGCCAGAACCGCAACCAATAGAATCAGAATGGACAAAAACATCGCTCAAGAAATGAATCAGCACATTTCCTATGTTATACTGGGCCAGGGCATATGGCCAGGAACTGCCGAAATGGTTCTCGTCCTGCTCCACAGGCGAACCTAATCAAAGACCAACTTATAGCCATGGTCTCTGAGATCAACTTTGTTGGTGGATCCGAGGGATGGTGGGTTGACACTGGTGCTTCTCGACATGTCTGCTATTATTGAGAAATGTTCAAGTCCTATTCTGAGGTTGAAGACACGAAAGTGTTGTTGGGTGATTCCCACTCCACTATTGTTGCTGGAACTAGCAAAGTAGAATTGAAGTTTTTCTCTTGAAAGACCGTCATCCTAAAGGATGTCCTGGATACTCCGGAGATGAGGAAGAATTTAGTTTCTGATTACCTTCTGAACAAGGCTGGGTTTACTCAAATAATAGGGGTTGATTTGTATACCATCACTATTAACAATGTATTTGTGGGGAAGGGGTATGCCACTGATGGTATGTTTAAATTGAATGTTGATGTTAATAAAATTTCTAATTCTGCTTACATGTTGTGTTCTTTTAATACTTGGCATGCTAGACTCTGTCATGTTAATAAGCGAATAATTAAAAACATGAGTAACTTAAGACTAATTCCAAAATTGTCCTTAAATGACTTTGAAAAATGCAACTATTGTAGCCAAGCTAAAATAACCAAAACACCACATAAATTTGTTGTTAGAGAATTTGAACCCTTAGATATAATACATTCAGATATATGTGAACTTGATGGTGTTATGACTAGAAATGGAAAACGTTACTTTATTACGTTCATTGTGATTGCTCCGATTATGCCTTCGTCTACTTGATGAAAACTAAGAGTGAAGCATTTGATATGTTCAAAATATTTTTAACGGAAGTTGAAAATCAGTTTAATAGAAAGATAAAGAGGTTTAGAAGTGATAGAGGCATTGAATATGATAGCAGTAATTTCATAAAGTTTTATAATTTTCATTGAACTATTCATGAAAAAACTGCACCGTACTCTCTTGAGATGAATGGCAAAGTTGAAAGGAAAAATAGAACTCTTACTGAGTCAGTAGTTGTCATTCTACTTAACTCTGAAGCTGCACCACACTGGTGGGGAGAGATTATTTTGACGGTCTGTTATGTGCTCAATAGAGTTCCTAAATCCAAAAGTAAAACTTCTCCTTATGAGATTTTGAAAAATAGACAATCAAACTTGTCATACTTCAAAACTTGGGGTTGTTTAGCCTATGTTAGAATTCATGATCCTAAAAAGAACAAGCTAGCCAGTAGGGCAAATGAGTATGTATTCATATGCTATGTCATTAACAGCAAAGCCTATAGATTCTATAACCTAAGTGATCACGTTATCATATAATCGAACGATAACATAGATTTCCTTTTGTTTCGAGGAATAGTGGGAGTACATCCTCTAATAACGTGCCTATGACCAGGATGAATGAAAACAATAAAACAACAGAATCTGAGCCTGGGAGAAGTAAAAGGAACCGAACTTCTAAAAACTATGGCCTGACTTCTATGCCTTTACAGTAGAGGAGGATCCCCTTAACTTCCAAGAAGTCTTGTCTTCTATAGATGCCAACTTTTGGGAAGAGGCTATTGATGATGAAATGGACTCTCTTGAGTCTAATAGAACCTGGCATTTAGTTGACTTTCCACCAGGTTTCAAGACAATAGGTTGTAAGTGAGTATTTAATAAGAAATTGAAACCCGATGAAAATGTGAAAATGTTGAAATGTTTAAGACTCGTTTTGCAGCCAAAGGGTTTAGACAGAGAGAAAATGTTGACTTGTTTGACATATATTCTCCTGTTACTAGGTTTACATCTATTCAAGTGTTAATATCTCTTGCTGCAATACACGATCTAGTATTACACCAAATGGATGTTAAGACTACTTTCATTAATGGTGACATAGAAGAAAAAATTTATATGGACCAACTTGAAGGTTTTGTAATTCCAGAGCAATAAAATAAAGTTTGTAAACTAGATAAATCACTTTACGGTTTGAAATAAGCTCCAAAACATTGGCATGAAAATTTTGATAATCTTATTATCTCACATGACTTTAAAGTGAACGAAAGTGACAAATGCATTTATTATAAATCTGAAAATGGCATTTGCACTATTATATGTCTATATGTGGATGATTTGCATATCTTTGATTCTAATATTCATGTCGTGAATAATGTGAAATCTTATTGCGTGCGAACTTTGATATGAAAGACCTTGGAAAGGCGAGTGTAATCCTTGGTATTAAGATTCACTACACCAAAAATACCCATCAGCAATGGTTTGGGACCATAGGGGTAACCTATTGTCACGGCTTAGAGGCCTGGCCATTTGAGGCGTCGCCAAATCACCATTGACGGCTATAAACCGTGGCAACACTTATTAGCAACGGTTTTATGTTCGAGGACGCTTGATTATTTTCTGCATTTAGCCACGGTTTAGCCACGGCTACCCGGCATGGCTAGATGCTCCACGTTCCCTAACCGTGGCAACATATATCAATTATTTTGAATTTCTTTGGTCTCACAGCCGTTGCAAGCATGAAGGGCACGGTTTTAAGCCGTTGCAAGCATGAAGGACCACGGTTTTAAGCCGTTGCACGCATGAAGGACTACGGTTTTAAGTCGTTGCCAGTCAAAACAAAATTCAAAAAATATATATATGGTTGCGAAGGTTTGAAACCGTTGCAAATTAATATAATCGGAAAAAAATACATTTTTTTTTGTTGCTGCAGCAAAATCACAGCCCCACACCTACAAAAGTATACAACGGATAGTCTATAAGACAAATGACTAGGAGCATTAACTTCATTTTATAAACTTCATTTACCTGCTCAACATTGTGGCTCGATAAGGTAGGGATACATGCAAACATGCATTTCACTAAATATTAATTTACTTAGAGAGGCTTACTTGATCCTACAGGTGTAAACAGATGGAGTCTTTCAACTCCTCTAACTGTGGAGCCTCCAAGGATGATCCTGCAGGTGTACCCTGTGGTAAGTAAACCCAATTATATGAAGGTCTTTTTGTAGATTGAACTCATTGTAATCCTCTGTAGGGACTTCCCTAGGCTGCGAAGCTGAACACAAAACACACATAATGAGTCCCCTAAAGCACTTGATTACTTTAATATAAACAATAACATAACATAAGCAAGTGTAAATCTGACCTTATGTGGGTGGACTTCATCAAAAACATGAGCCTGGCCAGCATAAAATATTGTCATCTGTCGACTAGCTGTAGCCGAACCATATCGACTGAACACCATAAGAAAAGGATAGTGAGCAAAGACTCTTCTGAACCAGGAAAAAGAACTATTCGGTACACAATAGGAAAGAATTAAAATGAGACATTACCTAGGTGGAGTAGAAGATTCGGGATTAACACCTTGAGGCCAAGAGTTTGGTCTACTGTAACTTAGGAGCACTGCCGATGAGTTTCTTTCAGATGTTCCACTGCTGGCATTCACACCGCTCAAGATTCCAGACCCTTTGATTCCTGTTCTAGAGCCTTCATCAGCAGCAGGCTGAGAAATCACTGAAACACCAGCATTGCTATCCTTGTATTTGTTTGAAGAGACCTTCTCAACATATTTAGCAAAATGAGCCAGGCGTGGAGGGTACTGCATTGATGACCCAGGATTCATCATAACAGACTCCCACTTGGAGGAAATAGAATCAGGCCTGTGACCAGGAGAAGACTGCAATGGGAGATGCGAAGCGGAAGCTAACTTTGGTGGTTGCATGCCAAATGATAATTCTTCATCATTAGACTTTCTAAGTCTTTCTCCCCCCACACCACCAGCATCGTTTCGGAGCATCTGAATCCCAATACGCCAACAAAACCAAGTAAGGAAGCCAAAGACGTGATGATAGTCAACTGTCCCACAAAAGAAGAGTAAAGAGAACAACAAAAATGGAGAAGATTTTCACAATACCTTCATCAGGTGCAAGTTTTCAAGAGACTCGGATCCTATTTGCGACATCCTATCTCTTGAAAACCCCATAAAATGAGAATCTGAGTTGCTCCTCTTTCTTCATGCAAATCTATTACTTATCTCATTCCCTGAGAAATCACTCCTTAGACCATGTACTGGAACTCCCTCAAAATGGTTCGCCATTCGCCTTTCTACCATGTTTTGTGAAAAAATGCATATTCCATTTCAATACATAAAACTTAGCCAAAAATGCTACAAAAATATTAAATGATCCGTTCAAACATTATAAAACAATGCCTAGCTCAACAGACACTTCATACAATGCCCACAGCCATAGCATACAATTCATTGAAAGAACAGTTGAACTAAGATCATACATTATTCCATGAACAAAAAAACATTTTAATCAAAACTAACCAGCATCCTATTTTAAAAAATGTTCACAGCGTGTCTCATTAGAAAACTCCCAGTCCCAGAACTTCTCAACTATTGTCTTAGTTTTTTTTTTCTTCTGCTTCAAGCAAAAAAAAGCCGCCAAGAGTTAATCCAAACTGTTGCATGCTAACACTAATCAAAGGATAGTGGATGAACATAACTGAAGGAATGAAAGTTGAACATGAATTTTGGCATAAACATGACTTGAGGTCGATTGATTTTTTATTTTCACTGTGAGTCCATGCAAAGGCACAGGGCACAGCGTGTGCTAAAACAATGACCTAAAAGAACTCTTGTAACAAATGACCAATAATGTCAATGCATCTTCAAAAAGATTCACTCTATGTCAAGAACCTAGAAACCAAATATTCTTTGTCTAAGTACCTTTTGGCCTAATAACAATAGCATCTTCACACTCCATTTCGGCAATTTTGAGTGTCCTGCATGGCCATTCCATGCAGAAAGGTGAAATTAATTTACAAGATACAATAACCAAGTGAAATAAATTTACAAGATATAAAATGATTTAACAGTGGGATTTATATTTTTGGAGAAAACTTACTCATTTTGGACGATCCCTTCGCCTTTCCATAAGCAAATTCTTCAATGTCAGGCAATTCTGGTTCTGGACACTGCATGCAATACTATCAAGTCAGCAAATAATATCAGTGATTCCTGATTTATGGAAGTAAAAATATATAAAGATATTATACAGTTTCTTGTTTATTATTTCTTTTCTGAAAAAAGAGGTAACATTCTATTAATTAGAGAAGAGGATACAAAGAAAGGATAAACAAGGATAAAACCACAACCCTAAAGAGAGTTTAGGGTTTACATGATGTTTAAAACATCAAATCCAAATCACAAAATGGACCATGTGAAGCAAAGGAAAGATCGGGTCCCAATGCCAAAACTTCCATCACCAATTTCCTTGCATCACTAGCCACATTCTCGAAGTTGCAAACCAAATTGAACATGCTCTGTCAAACATGTAGCTTCAATTTGTTAGAAAATGTGCAGTAGTTTACTAGATATACAAATATACATAGAACAAAGAACCTAAACAGAAGAAGCAAAGGAAAAAAAACAAAGAGAAAACTCTTCTTGACATAATTCATTCTATCTCAAAAACAACACGCCAACAAGTTCCTTTGAACTATATATAAACTAGTAGGGTTCAACAGATACCAAATAAGAAGCAGATACCAAATCCATACAATTATAACTGTTGTTAACTAGTAAAGGATATTACCTGCATCTGTAACATGAGAGACACCATTGGCAACAGCCTCAGCTGCCTGGCTCAGTGCAAGCACACAAGCTTCGGCTGATGAAAGACGTTCAGAACCATGGTTTCAATAACCACCGAAATGATGAGAACCATGGTGCATACCTGATTGGACCACTCTGGAATGCACCACTCTGTATCTTCCAGGCGAACCTGTGAACAACGAATACATACATGTATTTACTATGATTAATCCCAGTAACCTCATCAAAAGAGGAATCAATCAGATGAGAAGACAAACATAAAACCTTAATAAACAACTGAACTAGAGAAATATATGTACCTTGTAAAGAGGAATCTTTTTCACACTAGCACCTGCTGAGTTTCAGTCTGCTGAGTTTGTTGCATATATATAAGAACCAGATAACCATATCACAATGAAAAAAATATAATGAAACTTAACACAAAAATTGATAAAGGTAAACATACCCTCATCCCTCCTCCTTTATCCGGGCTTGGGACCGGCAATGTAGAAAAGAACATTTACATTGGCGGAGTTAAAAAATGGTTGTTATAAATTTAAAAAACATAGGTAAGTATATATATATATATATATATATATTAAACAAGAAAATAACACTACTAAGATTACATATTTGGGACTACCAAAACCAAATAAGCCAGGAGTGTGTAAGTCAAAAAACAAAAATGAACGTATCACTACTAAGTACTACAGTATTGCATGCAAGTCTACAAAAATAGCAAGCATCAAGGATATCGTTCAAGGTTGTAACTACCAAGGTAGTTGTAACTATCAATCATCAAGTTCCACATGATTTTTACACCATACGAAGAAATCACCAACGTCCAAATCCCCCATCATGTCTCCTTTTGGATCACTCTTGTAAAGTTTCACCTCAGTCATATATTTGAAGCATAAGGAAAGTCTGATCTCTGTTGCAGGGTTCAATGATCCATGGCAATCGCAAGAGAATCGATGGATAGGATCAACAACCTCTTTTGCTATCGCAATGAAATTCTTATGCCAATCACAAACTTTGTAAGTCCTTGACACTGAAGGAACATGATTGCTTGGAGATGGAAACCTCACAACACTTTGAGAAGATGGTGGTAATGGAGATGGAGGTAATGGATTTTCTGGTTGCCTTGTCGATTGTGCACGGGATGAAGGTGTATCTTCAGTTCTTTGTGTCCCTCCTTGTGTTCCCTCACTTGTTGATGGTCTCACATAAGTACCATTTTCAAGTCTCTCTCGTATCCATGGAACATTTTCTTCCAAACTATCATATTTTTGGCTCAATTTTTTTACTTCCAATGTTTTATCCAAAAGCAATGAACGAGCGGGAAGTGAAGCTTCATACTTCCTTTTAGAGACGGTGGTTCCAACACAACGAACACGTCCCCTTTCTTCTTGGCCAAACACTTGGCTTAGAGGATCATTATCAATAGTGAGGTCAGTGGTACCCTGGGTTGAAGATTCTTGCAAGGCGACCTTTTTTGCTTTAACTTGTTCCTTAAAAAGAATGAAAAAATAAAATAACACAGGACACAAATAATATTCAAACAACTACAAAGTAAATTAAGAATTGTGTATAAAAGACATCATTGGGCACATACCATATATAGTTCAGCACCATGCGTGGGTTTTCCATCCTTTCCCGTGTGACAAACAATCCATATATCAGTGCGTGTGACTGGTTCCCCATCAGGGTTCTTCTCAACCTATATACTTGAAAGATTAGTCTCACCTATATAGTTAAATGTTTATTATTGTACTAGTAGCTAGAAACTCAATTACCATTTCATATTCCACTTCTGCAGCACTCTTTTGGCCACCCCCCATACATACTTTGAAGCCTTTTGTTTTTGGCATTTTGGGCTCTAATTGCCTTCGCTTCAGGGGTGCTCTCATAGCAAACAAACTCCTTCCAATCCTCCTCTCTTACACCATTTGGAACATGCTTCTCTTGTTCCTCAATGGTAGGATACTTATCCAAATAGTCCTTCCTAAAATCTGCCTTGAACCTTCTAAAATATTCTGGCATTTTCAAATGCACACTTCTTTTCACATAATTTGGGATGTCATATTCACGCTGCAAATAAGCCATTGAGATATAAGTTGACAATAAAATAAAACATTATGAAAATCAATGATGTAAAATCTCACCTTGAGGGCATTCCACACATCCTCTTTATAGTTGTCAGTAACATGGTGCCAACCCTTGAATTTGATGGGCACAAGTGTTTCAACAATCCTTCCAATGCATTTATTGAAATTTCTAGCACCAGGTCCAACTGCTAAACCATGGACATTGAACTTTATGGTCTTTTTAACTTCACTGTCATCATTTGTAGATGTAGTGACATCATTGGTGGAGAGATTGTCGCGAGTACTACCCATTTCTATCAATGACATTATAGATATTAACCATTATCAAACAAAAAGAAATAAGAAACAACTATATACACTACATTTATAGATAGTTTCCTTCCACGACATATCACCACAAATAGATTTTTATAAAGCATTGGAAAAGCCAATTTGAATACTTAGCTACAAAGCTTCCCTTTCCCAACTCAAAAGTCAAAATAAGAAACAAAGACAAAATAATTGGTCTCAACCAAAGAGGATGACTAAAATAGCATTAGAAATGCATCAAAAAATATTGTAGGATAGTCAATTAAAATTCCAGTAAGCTCTTCAGGTTGGGGTTGTCTTTCAAGATGCTTTGATACACAATGGGAGTTTCCTTTTTATCGACATTAGTGTTCAAGCCTCTTTGAGTATGTAGAACTACATGCCACCCGTCATTTGATTGATCTTTCGAATAAAATACCCCACTTGCTTCTTGAGCTAAAATGAATGGATCATCTTCCACCTTTCTTTTGTCTTTTAGCTTCGACAAGTTTACCATCTCATGGTTCCAAATTGGGTCCACCTTATATGCATTTTTCTTATCTTCCACTTTGACCCAATCACAATAGAAGACTGTTTCTTTGAAATCTATGTAGTCTAGCACCATTATGTCTCTAACAACTCCATACCATTTGACTAGTTTGTTTTTTGGCCTCTTATCTTTCTTACTAGCATCAAAAGGAGCAATGGCATCCATGGAGACACCACTATCTTGTGTCACCAAACATTCATCCAAAGAACTTGTCGCAAATGTGAAACCATTTACACAATATTTTGGATATCGGGTTGCCAAAAATTGTGGACCATTGGCTAACCTCCAAAGTGTGGTATTTGTTTCCCCAGCCTTCTCCAACTACATTGTAAAACAAATCATCTTAGAACTGAAATCTGAAAAAAAAAATTATATATATATATGAATAAATACACATTATAAAATACCTCATTACACAACCAAGGAATAAAATCAGTGGCTTTCTCAACGAATTTCCTTGACCCTTTTTTTTTACTTTGTGTAGCCAACTCCATGCAATATTCATTGTATTTTCTGCACAAGTTACCATATTATCATAATTCTAGATTTCTAGTTATTAAAAAAAACTAAAATATTATATATCTTACTCTTCCCAATCACTCGAATCAGCAAGTGCATTGAAAACCCATCTTCGAGCTTGTTTAAATTGTACATTATTTAGCATATAGTTTTTTCCTTTATCTAATGGCTTTTCATCGGCATACTCATCATCTACATCAAGCCACTCCTCTTGACTGTGTTTGTGAGTTCCGAACCGTGGCTTTGTCATATACTCCATGCAGTATGTAACAGATTCATCTACAAGGTATGCTTCTGCTATTGATCCTTCTATGTATCTGAAATTTTTAGCATAGTCTTTGTATCATTTCATTAACCTATCAATCATAAATAAAATGATAAATTATTATATAATATAATAAGATAACGTGATGTCGTGCACTAAAATTAGAAAAGTTATTTACCGCTCAAAGGGATACATCCATCGATATCGAACTGGACCACCAAGCATCGCTTCCTCGGTTAGATGAGCCATGCAATGCACACTTATAACAAAGAATGAAGGCGGAAGCTCCTTTTCAAGGACACAAATTGCCTCAATCACACCTTTGTGTGCCAACTGAAGATCTGTTTTGTTGATTACTTTAGCACATAAAATATTAAAGAATAAGCTAATTCTTTGAATAGCAATTCTTAAATCTTTATCCTTCTTGTCACGAAAAACATGTCTAAGCAAAACTGGAAGTAAATGTTGCATAATGACATGGTAGTCATGTGACTTCAGTCCTCTTAGCTCCAGGGGATTGACAAGAACGCAATTACTCAACTTGGATGAAAATCCACTCGGCAATTTCAACTCTTTTAGTGTATTCATAAATTTTTTTTTTTCTTTCTTGGTCAAGGCAAATGATGTTTTTGGCATTGAAGTTTTTCCCGTTTCAGTGTCATGGCTCAACCAATATCTCTTATGAGTTCCCATGTCTTCCATATCTTTTCGAGCATTCTCACCATCCTTTGTTTTCTTAGAGACATTCAACAATATGTTCAATAAGTGTTCAATGACATTCTTTTCAGTATGCATCACATTAATATTATGTCGTAGCTCAACAAACTTCCAGTACAGCAAATCAAATAAAATGGACCTTCTAGACCACGGTGGCGCAATGTTATTGGTTGGTTCATCATTGACGTTATAATTATCAACCATATTCTTGCGCTTTTGACCACTAACCCTACCTTGTGTAGAACTACCTTCCAAAATTTCCATTATCCTTCATTCAACTTTTTCGCCAGATAATCGTCGTGGAGCACGACGATGTTCAACATCTTTGTTGAATCCGTTGTCATCTCTAAACTTGTGTTTTGTAGGTAAAAACACGTCAATGGCCTCTATAGCATATCTTCCGACTGTTTGAAAGACGTTCAGATTCTACATCATCAACACAAATAGGGCATGCATTATAACCATGAACATTACAACCAGCTAGAGTCCCATAAGCAGGAAAGTCATGGATACCCCAAAACAACATTGCTTTCAACCGAAAATTGCTTTTAGTATACACATCCCAAGTTGAAACACCATCTGCCCACAATTCCTTCAACTCTTCTACTAATGGCTCCAGGTAAATATCAATATTCTTTTCGGGTGCTTTTGGCCCTGATATTAACAAGGTTAACAAACAAAACTCCTTTTTCATGCATAAAGAAGGTGGAAGATTCAAAGGTGTTATTATTACTAGCCAACAACTATAAGCATTACTTAGATTTCCACGTGGGTTAAAACCATCAGTCGATATTGCAAGTCTCAAATTCCAACTATCAGAGGCAAACTCTGGCCATCTCATATTTGTTGAAGTTGATTGTGCTGAATCACATGGATGTCTTATCAAATTCCCATCTGAACAAGCATCCTTGTGCCAAGTCATTGCTTCACCAATCCACGGTATGCTAAAAAATCTTTTCAACATTGGAATCAATGGAAAATACTTTACAACCTTTTTAGCTTCTTTCCTGTAAACCTTGCCAGACTCGTGGTCATCGTCATCCACATAAACCTTATACCTACCAGAACCACATTTTGGACAAGTAACCAGACCCTCATATTCTTTCCAATAGAGTATGCATCCATTGGCACATGCATGTATTGTCTTACAGTCCATCCCCATATCTATAATTGTGTTTTTCATGTTTGGGTAGTTATCTGGAAAATTACAATCATCCGGCAATAAGGTTTTTAGCCATTTTAACAACATCGTTACACTATTACCACTCCAACTAAAACGAGTCTTGAAATTCTGCAATTCAATAATGGTGGACAACGTGGTCTTATCCTTAGGACACCCATTGTACAAAGGCACAGTCGCGTTTTCCTTATACTTTTGATACTTCTTGTTCATAACTGTCTCAGGTTCACAAGAAAGTTCTGGACCACCTTCTGGATTACCGCCAAAACATTCTTCGACGGTGTCATTCAAGTCATTTATCCCATCATCAGCCTCCACAGTTTGCATGTTGAGGAGTACATCATCAACTAGGTCGTTCATTCTAGGATATTCAAAGGCATCATCAGGTTCAACCACTTCTATCATAGGTACATCAATCACTTGTTTGTTTATATTTTCTCCATGATGTATCTACTGACATAATTGGTATCAATGCCATGGCTTAACAAATGAACACCTATGTCATCAACACTAATGTTTCCCCTCGAGTTCCTACATCGAACACATGGGCAAGGAAAAAGACTCTCTCCATTTGCATTATCCTCAACAAACTTTTGGAATTGTCTAACGCCGTATATAAACATTTCACTTCCCCGTTTGTTCATCCATGACTTATCTAAAGGAATTGTTGACATTTCTACACACCAAAAATTAAAAGATTAACTTTAGTCAAACACTCATGAAAATTAGATGACATATATATATACGATTCTAGCAATTAGTAATGGCATATATCTTCAGCAGTTTTGTTATTACCTCTTCTTGGTAATGTGTGCTTTGTTTGATAAATTTATCAAACTCTTTTGCTTGCTCTTCAAGCTGATTTTTGAGATTGATAAACCCCCCTCCTTGAAAGTGGGTTTATATAAGTCCTCGTGGTCTGTAATGGAATTTGTAAGACCATGTTGTTGGGCAATGTGATCAGTAAGGATTAAATTACATCCTAAGATCTCATTGACATTGTTCAGCATATTGACACACGTCTGGATTCCTAATCCAGTGGCATTATGTCTGTAGTCAACAAATTTTTCTGCTACTACTTTATACTATTTTTCAATATTACAAAGCTTGCCTTCATAATATATGTGAGGATGTTCTTTGAATGACATCCTAATGAAGTCCTTGAATATCAATTTTTAGACCTTCAATTCTTTGAGACATGCTCTTTAGCATTTCTCTGGATTCTTCCATAAGGTTATTTTTGGGTTCCTTAGAAGAGCTAGACTCGCCGCAGATGAATCTATTGTTCTTAATCATGCTTTTTGGATTTGCTCCAAGCATATGTTTCTTTTTAGAAACGTCTAAAGACCATACTGACTTTAGGGGTTCTATATCTTTGATAGGTATGTCTTGGACACGACCTACATCTGAGAATACATCATCAAGTTCTATGTTCTCAGTTTTTCTATATCCCATACTATGATAAGAATTTGTTAAGGCATATCCTACAAGATAAGTGATGGATGGTTTGTCTCCATTCATCAAGTCGCTTCGTTCAAACTTATGAACAAAACTTAGGATTTCATTTATATTCTTGGTGCTGAGTGGCACACCATACTTAGGGTAAATTGAAAATATCAGTTTGCCATAAGCAAGATTTCCTTGACAGGTACCTAGAATACAGTCTTCACGATCATTAATCCTATTATCTAGTAAGGCACATAGAATAGGACTATTGATTCTTTGTCTAAATGTAGACTTTATACAGATTTGTACACCACCTATGTGAATGTAATCAATCTTTTTTCTTATGTCAGAAGGTATTTTAGCCATTTTTAGCTTAATATCTTATTTTGTTATTAGTGGTATATTAATTCTACCAGTGGTATCTTTAATATCCAAAGTAAATTCTTTTGTTGAAACACCAAGATAAACATGATTTTTCCTAGTGATCAAAGATTTTGCTATCTTCGTTAAGACTCCTGAAGTCCCGAAGATTTGTTCAGCACTAAGTTTTAGATGATGTGAAGCTATCATTTTTAACTTAGATTCTTCTATGAAAACATCAGCTTTGAAATTTCCATGTTCTTCATGAATTTCAACTTCTTCACATTGTTCCACATCAGAATCTATTTGATATAGATCAGACATTATTATCGTCCAGACTTCCTCAGTTCAGACTTTTCTTGATGCTCCGTGAGGAGGTATTAGAAAAGTTTCCGGTGATCCCGTTTCAAAAGGGTCGGGAAGTACTATACTAAGAACTGACTGGTCCTTAGATAACGTTGATTCTATGATCAACAGATTCTTGAGTAGTTCAATTTGAACTAGTTGTTCCAAGATTCTTAACATGGCTCTGATACCATTTTTTTGCCAAAATTCTTAATATATATTTTCCAAAACTAACAGTGGCATCTTCAAAAGAAACCAAAATAAATGTTCTAAGTTGTCATTGCTTTTAACTATTTCAAATTCTGACAACAATGCAACACGTCTACTGTAAAAAAAATTGAATATTCAAGCCAAATTTGGTGTCCAATTCACATCCAACTCTACTTTCCTAACACATAGTAAAAACACATCCACATAGCATTTATCTCACAAGCTAAATACTAATTTCAAATATGCAAATACATATACAACAATAAGTAAGCTCAAATTTTAAATTTTTTAACATGAATGTGAAGGACGATGCCAAAAAATTTCAAAATCGCATATGCAAGCTTGCAGGAGACAAATATCCAAAAATCAGAATTAAATATATGATTTCACTTACCCGATCAGTAACAATTAACTCCACTAAGCTCTAAAATCTCCACAAACGAAGCCCACGAGGAATCTATCAACCATTGTTGAAGCATTCACAAAAGAAACTCTTTAATTTGACTTTAAATCAGCTTCCATACACCGAATCTCACTAAGAACATAACTGAAATTCACTTTCCAGCTCCCGAACCAAACGGTTTACTGAAGCCATTTTCCCTTCAACCTGTTAGATTTAAGAGAGGAAATAAATTAGGTGAGAGGGAAACAAATCTCTCCTGATTTTAAGAGAAGAAACAGATAATAACAGGAAAAAAAATTGAAACCTTAGCTCATCGATGTTGGTAGCTAGGGCATGTCAAGACTTTTTTGCATCAAAGTAAGATGAGCTGTTGTTGATGGATCAAAGTTAAGAAACACTTTTGAAACGAAAATGGAACGAGAGATTCTTTGGCAGAATCAAGAGAACCCCTAATCCAAAAACACCTAAAACATCAATCAAAACAAGCCCAAACGAAGATAAGAGAAGAAGAAGATGAAAATGAAGAAAACTTACTTATACAAAAGGGGGTGTTTGAGACGAAAATTACCTTGAGTTTGTGCTTTCTTTCACTTCTTCTTCTTTCTCTTCACACTCTCCTCTGCTCCTCTCTCTCACTCTGATTTGAAACGAAAATGGAGCGATTCTTTCTCTTCACACTCTCCTCTGCTCCTCTCTCTCACTATTTGATTTTCTAACAAACCCTAAAATGAAAATGGAAGGAGGCGGGAGCACCAATTTTTTCGCAAGACCACGAAAGTGTTTTCGCAATGGCACCAAAGCGTGAAATGGATGTGAGTTCTCCACACAGGCACGTGCAACACAGGTGCATTTTCTTGTTATAGCCACGGTTTTAGGCCCTTTGTCATTCTAGCCACGGTTTGTGGGCCGTGGCAAATAAACTAACGATTTTGAGCCGTGGCCATCTCCGTGTAGCTAATCAAGCCTTTTGGTGTAGTGATTACTAGGTCTGAAAATGGAATTTCTTTGGATCAATCACACTATATTGAGAAGATCCTAAAGAAATATAATTATTCTGACTGTAAACCTGCATGTACTCCTAATGATCCTAGTGTAAAGTTGTTCAAGAGCACCGGTAATGGTGTTAGACAACCTGAGTATGCGAGCATCATTGGTAGTCTACAATATGCTACTGATTGCACTAAACCCGACATAGCTTATGCTGTGAGACTACTATGCAGATTTACCAGTAGACCTAATATAAAACATTGGCATGCTATTGAAAGGGTCATGAGGTACCTAAAGAGGACTAAGAACCTTGGATTACACTATCAGAAGTTTTTCGCTGTCTTTGAAGTAGTGATACTGATTGGAACACCCTCTCAGATGACTCCAAAGCCATCAGTGGCTATATTTTTAGTATAGCTAGTGGAATTGTTTTTTGAAAATCAAATAAACAGACTATTCTGGCACAATCCATGAAGAAGTCAAAGATAGCACTAGCCATGGCTAGTGAGGAAGCAGGTTGGTTAAGAAACATGCTAGCAGAGATCCCTTTATGGAAAATACTAATACCAGCTGTCTTGATCCATTGCGATAGTACCGCGGTTATTGCAAAGATATAGAACCGTTATTATAACGACAAAATACGACAAATACGTCATAAGCACAGTACGGTTAGAGAGTTTCTATCTACTGGAGCCGTTAAAGTGGATCATGTACGAACTGATGAGAACTTGGTTGATCCTTTGACGAAAGGATTAGCTAGAGAGAAGGTTTTCAAAACCTCGAAAGGAATGGGATTTATGCCCTTAGATTGATGAGTTATTCATGATGGTAACCTGACCTATAGACTGGAGATCCCAAGAAATAGGTTCAATGGGTAATAGCAAGTTGTGAATGATATGAAGTGAATCATGTTGACCTTATAGTAATTCCATTCCTAGAATGAAGCATGAGTTCCTGAAGCGATAATAGGATGAGTTAAAACTCTTAATAAGATCTATACTCTATATGGAGTGGAGTACCTAGCTACAGGAGTATTCTTGATAGACTCACCTAATTGATTGTGAAAATTTGGCCGCTTCCTATGGAATTTGTGGGCAAAATTCCTAGAGCCTTCACTATACTGGGATATACGTGCAGGGCCTTAAAACACGGGCTTTTTAGACTTCACTTTGGTAAGGTTGTGCGTGTAATGTTGTTAGAGATAGAGTTCAAAACTACGAGTTACTCTAGTATAATCTAAATCATGAACACTACGCAAGAGTTCAAGTTGAAAGACACTTTTGTTTATGCACAATCTTATATTTTTTAAATTGCTCGATGAAGAAATGTTTTGTTTTAAAAAATTCAAGAGGGGGATTGTTGAAATTTTGGTTTGAATTTTAAAAACAAAGGGAAATGGTTTTTTAATTTTCAAATCTCTCTATATTGTTTAGTCTCATATCTTCTATGTAACTCACTTTGGAAGAGTTAATAAGGATAGTGTTTTGACTTGGATTTTAACCTCAAAAAATACCCATTTTAGTGAACGAGGGAGGAGATTGATATGCTTCCTCGGCTAGAAAAGTATCATCTGGAGCAGTCTCTTCTGATTCAGTATCAAATGAGAGGTAGCGGGCAGCGGTAGAAGCACTTTTTCTTTTTCAGTCCTTCGCATCGACTCTCCAGAATATCGCACTTCCACAGCCACATTGACACAACCTTACCCACTTCCTCTGGTAGCTTTGGCTTTATTCGAGACTTCTTCTTTCACATTTGGCTAGTTCGGCCTTGGACTTCTCAGCTTCCTTTTTCAACTCAACTTTGGCCTTATCGGCTTGACTCTTCAGCTCGACATCCTTTTTCTGACTCTTCTCAGCAAGAATCTTGAAGTGCTTTAACTCGGCATAGAGGCTGACCAAGGCTTGCTCGCGATCATGCAAGTATCAATACACGAGGGAAAATAACAGGTCTGCTGAGAAGCAGATGAGAGGGAGTTAGAAAGAAAAGTAAGTAATGAGACAATGAAAGTAAATAAATAGTGTGCAGATGAAGAAGAAAATACCATAGAAAGTCCACAAGCCATCTAACAAATGACATTGGAGGCGCCGCCAAGCATGGGCGGATCTACCTTGTAGCTAAGGGGGGCAATTGCCCGCCTTAGCTTTTTAAGAAACTTCACCAAACTAACAATATTTGTAATTTTGCCCCCCTTTAAAATTTTAGATTGCCCCCTCTCATAGATAATAAAATACAAATATACACAAAATCGCAAACCCTTCGCAAGTTCACCTCTCCGCCTTCTCAATTGCCCAAAATGATTTTGACAAAGATCGATTTTCTCCAATCTCCTCCAATCGCACAAGACGATTTCAACGGAGATTGATTTCTCCAATCACACAATAAGATTTCGATTAGACATAGATTGATTTATGGAGGTGGTCTTACTTTCTCTCTTGTTTGTTTGCTCATCATCGACACTCTTCAGTCTTCACAGTAGCCTGCTTCAGCTAAGCAATTGGACGGTAACATTCTTAATATTAACATTTGTCCACCAATTGAAGCTTAGTTGATTGGAGATCAACTCTCCTTTTAAGAGGTCGCAGGTTCGAGACTCATCAGTTAAGATTTTGTGAGTTTTCACCTGATTATTAGAAGCACATGTGCTTCGCCGTGGATAAGCTGTCTTCATGCAAGGTGGAGACAACGAACCGTAGCAAAAGCATGTCTCCCTGCGAGATAGAGGCGACGAGGATATTAAGTGGCAACAATATTGTAGCCTTCGGGCCTGATTTGGTAAACCCTATAGGGTCATTTATATAGCCTTCGAGCATGGATTACAACGCAGAGGATATTAAGTGGCAACAATATTGAAGCAATCGGGTCTGATTTGGTAAACCCTATGAACATGAGAACTCGTAGAGAGTTTTTACTAAAATTCAATGTGCAACAACATTGACACATAAAATATGTTTCTCTTGTACTACTTTTGAAACTTTATTTTAATCATATTTATTTATTTATTTTAAGAATTAAATTATCTGTGATTTATTTTTTTACCCCCCTTTGTCTGCAATCCTGGCTCCGCCCCTGCCGCCAAGAGAGTTCACATAGACCTTGACACGGGCGAGATGAGTGGACTCCATAAAAGCAAAGGCAACATCAAAATCATGAATGGCGTTGTTGTCCTGAGAGTTGATAGTGGAGCCATCTCGAATGACTGGAATATGCCAAAAAAACTGTAAGATCGCCGCCGACGACCACATTTGCACAAAAGAGGGAGGCTGCTCAGTCAATCAAGTTAGATCAAGAGAGAAATAGAAAAATGAGGCAACTAACTTACCTTTCCCCTTTTTCGAGTGAGGAGAAGGTTGGTGGGCCTTGGGCCCAGCAGTTAGAGCGGATGCTGAGGTTGTCTCGGCTCGGCCTTTCCGATGTCAAGGAGAGCCTTTCCTATGTTGAGTTGTAGCAAGAGGGTTGATGGCTAGCTGATTAGAGGAGTCAGCAGGTTCCTTCTTCTACTTCTTGGTAGGGAGAAAAATTGGAACAACTTCCTCATCATCAGAAGGCCCTTGATATTGCAACATCTCTTGATATAATGGTTGGTCTGAATGGAGTGGAAGGGTGACGAAGGGTGCATCAGGTCCTGAGAGGAAGAGAATGCATAAAGACATTTATGTTAAAGATCATGAAAGGATATGCTTATAAAATAAATTATTTTTACCAAATCTATAGTCTGCATTTCTCATAACTACGTCCTCAGTAGGAAGCCAATATTGACAAAAAATTTCGGTTTTAGTCCATCCGAGAAGACTGTTAAGAAGGGGGATGATGTCGAGCTCTGGGAACCTTGGATCGGTATATTTTTGATTAAAAGAAGGGACAAAGGTGGTTGGAACAGGAAGTTCGTCAGGGTTAGCAAGGTTATCAACGTTGTGGTCGTAAGAGTGGTTGAGAATCACTAAAGGATCAAGTAACCAATATTTGTCGGTACCGGGTTAGCTTTGGGGTGAGAGGCTCGTGGTCCTCACTATGCTTACGGAGATAGTAATACATGGACCTATCTTTGGCCATGGCTCCAAATAGATAGTATTGCTCTAATATCCCAGAAAGATATTGTATCGGCTCTAAGAACCGAATTCTATCTCTGACAAGCACGCAAAAATCTTCGAAAGTTTCCGATGGCTTGACTAGAAGCAATGTTATAGAAAGAAAAAGCTCAAGACAGCTGACGAAGTGAAGGTTGTAGGCATGCCGACTTCCAACTAGCCTAGTGTGACATAGATGGTGTTTGGTTCAATAGGTTGGTTTGCATATTTAGACTCTCTAGGGACCCAGTTCATGGGGAGGGGTTTGTACCTAGAAAGGCTTTCTTGGCCTCAAGATTGGGTCCATTGGAGATTTTAAAGTGCCTAGATCTATGAGACTTGGACTTGCAGCGACCCATTAACTGAGTTTGGGGAAGAAGAAAAAAATGATAATGATAGGGTTGTTGGGGGAAGAAAAAGAAAAAAAAAGTGACAGGAGATATAGAGTTACTTGTTACAAGCGAATGAGCAGCAAGAGAGAAGAATAACAGCAACGTCTGAGCGATTCACCAAGCAGCAACTTCTAGAGCTTTGACTCTGAAACTTAAAGCAGCTAAGGAGAAGGGGAAACGTGCCCTAAATTTAAGTGGGGTGATCTCGACTATCTTCGCTTCCAGCTAAAAAATGTAACAGTTGTTAGAATGCAAAGAGGCAGGGACGATGTTATCTAGTGCTCTCTAGGAGTAAAGTGTTACTTCACCCCCAACGGGGCGACTGTAGGTACCAAATCTAGTATGCCTGAGTATCAGCACACAAGCAAAAAATGGATTGACGATTCGGCCCATGAAGATAAGGGAAGTAGATCCAAGCGCTAAATGGAAATAACAATTTGGCCCATGGGACTAACTATAATTCAGCCCATAGGCTCGAACAAAGAGAATGTGCAAAGAAAAACGAATCCAAGATAACTAATTGTAGTCAATTCTTGTTCTCCTTCCTCGCTGCTTATCTAGACCTACACAAGTAGCAAACGTGAGCCAAGGACCACCGTGTGACGGCCGATGGCACTCCAATGCTTAAATTAGATAAGGCTTAAGAGAGGCTTAAAACTGTAAATTGAATTTTTGTAGCATACCTTAAGTTGATCAACATTATATCCCTTTTTATAGTGTAGGAGTTTGGTGGCGGAGTTTAGGAAAGAGATCTTGCTGGAGATCCTTTCTTAATTGAGAGTTGTCCATCTGCGATAGTTTCCCTACACAACTCATGCTCCTATATCTGTGGGAGAGGTTTCCATTTCTAAGTGTTGTCCATGCAAGGAAATTTTCTTGCCCGACTTATACTCTAGTATTTATTTCCTAGTAGGATCCAATATGTTGTTGGCGTGCCAGTCTTAGGTAGATCTCTCAAATACTTGCCTTAGAGATCTTACGAGTATTGTGTCAGAACGCATGATGTAGGCTTAATGGCTCATTGCAACTCAGACCCAGCTGTCTGGATCCTACCAATGATGGGCTTAGTGTTGTTTGGGCTTTGCTGGATTGAGCATGCAACCAGGCCTACTTTGTTATGTTGACGAGATTATCATGACAAGTGCACAGTGCTAATCAGATGACGGTTTGACGTAAGTGGACCGTCTTATCATTCCACTAAGTCATTTCATGTAGCAATTGTGCACTCATTATGATTGAGTCTGAGTTATTTCCTCGAGCGATGAATTTCATTAATTGAGCGTGGGCTAGCTTGAAAAAAGGAAAAGCGAGAGTTCAGTTTTCTATATAGATCTCCTGCCTGTGGAGTATAGCCCCTTTACTCTTTCGATCTCAGGGATTTTGCTTTGTCGTGTTGTCTTTTGTGCTTTTGACTTTGCTTAAACTTCATATTCGAAAGCTTGTACTTTCTTTCATGGCAAACCGAAATCAGCTTCTTTGTGAACTATTCGCTAAGGGCCATAAGTTTTTTTAGGACAGGTTACTCTCTAAATCTGATCTGGAATTTCTCCGTAAGACATACGAGATTCCTGATGATCTGGTGCTCTTCACTATGGGCGCCAATCTGACGCCATAGTACCCTTCTGAGGGGTTTATCTATCTTCACCGGGGTATGCTTCAATTGGGTGTCCATTTTCCTGTAATCAAAGAGATCTAGGAGTTCCCGGTGTAACTCGGCATTGCACCCACTCAACTTGTGTCGAACGGGTATAGGACTTTGATTTCCATTTTGAATAGGGTTAAGGACGCAGGTGTCCAAGTGTCTTCATGGGCAATGCAATTGCTTACTTCTCCTCGGATAAACGAGAAGGTTGTGTGCATGTTGACGTCGACAGACTGCTTTGGCAAACTGCCTGATGATTTTAAATCATGCAGAAGTTTTGTTTCATGGCTCATGCGGACTCGACGTACTTTGAGCTTGTTGGTCATCCGGTCGAGTGTGAATTTAGACCACTGAGTAAGTTGACTCTTTTTTCAGTCTTGTTTGTATTAACTACATATTAGATTGACCCGTTGTGGTTTTTGCAAGAAGATTCTCAACTTCGTCGCTTTCTGCTAAAGATAAAAAACCTTTCAATGCATTCCGCGACATACCTTGTCTAAAGGTAGATGATGTCGTTAAGTCTTCTAATGTTGAGCGTAGCAGACTGTGGACTCATTGGCACATGACTCGTCACTTAAAGAAGCCAAAACCCGAAGGTGTGTCTGCCTCGAGGAAGAAGAAACTTCCAAAGATCAGGGTTTCGAGCCCTTCGAGGATGGCAGAAATAGATGAGGTGTTTCCTTCTCCTGTGCATCCGAAGAGGTCTTGTGCTTTGTCTAGATCCGTCCGCAAGCACTTGCCTTCGTCCGATGAGACTGTTGTTTCTAAGGGCATGATGCTCAGGTCGTGGCCTTTATTTCCCTTCCCAACTTGGAGAGGAAGTATCTGTAAATGGTTGGCGTGGAGGATGTGACCAAACTGAGTACCAAGCAGATGAAGTTTTTGAATAAAATGTTGCTGCAGGCAGGCATGGAAGCTTCAGATGGTCGTCCTTTTACAATAAAGAACTTTGAAGTCAGCCTCTCTCTGGATCATGAACTTGTTGAAGAGTCGTCTGATCGTCGACGCCATGATGAAGGGTTTCATTCTCATCACCTGTACTGTGTTCTGTCTTGTTCCCGTCCTCATATTGAGTTGATGACGGGTCCAAAGAATAACTCACTTCCCTCGTCTATGTCAACTGATTCCGAATCGGTGCGTGAAAAAGAGTCGATTGTTGCAGGCAAAGGGAAAGTTTTTTATGAGGGCCCTGATGCAATGAAGGCGGCTAAGGGCGGTGCTAGGGTGACTCTAGTTCCGAATGATCTTCATCTGAATGCTCGGATCAGTTTATTTGGTCCAGAAGTAGTAAGGATGGGCAACTAAGCTTGGCATCTCTTATGCTTCGAGGAAACATATCAGCAGGTGGAATGTCTAGTTGGCGAACTACGCTCCGAAACTAGTGGGAGAGAAGATAGGAGGGCGTTTAGATAAAGGGCAGAAACTTCTTGTGTTGGGGATGTCATAGCTGAATTAAGTGGTCGCAGTTGGAATTAAAGTCGAGCCCGCTCGAGTAAAGTGTATACCATGGAGTGAGTCTTTGCAAACTTGCACAAGTCCCACTCTTACACTCTCTATGAGATTGAGTCGTTTGAGGAAGCAACTTGAAGCTTTCTCAGATACTGGAGTGGAGTCTAGATCCAATAGGTCGAAGGCTCAGAAGGTTCGCTTGGAGGCGCTTGAGTTCGAATTAGCGGGGGCAGTGTCCGCAAGGGATCGGTTCGAAAATGAACAAAACCTTGTCCGTCGTGACTTGCAACTTGTCTGTGAGACTGTGGCTGGAGTGCAGATTGAACTGCAGGTTCTGCATGCTGATGGGATTGAGAAAGAGTCCAAATGGATTGTCCGATGTTAGCAATTGGAGGCCGACATTGAGTTCAATGCCAAGAGTGCGCGGATCGCTGAAGAGCAGTTCTTTCTGATGTAGAGTGAGCTGAATATCGTCAATGATAAGCTGGGTGATGAGCAGTCCAAGACTAACATGTTGTCAGGCGAGCTGGAGCTGCTGGAGCGGGAGCTCACTGAATCAAAAGGGCGTGAGGAGAAGCTTCTCAAGGCCTAGGGCACATTTGAATTCAGTAGAGTCGTGCATGGAAGGCCAGAGCTATTGCATCTGATGAAGGAGAAGCATCCTAACTGGGATCTCTCCCATTATAAAGAGATTGCATGTGCAGAATTTGGAGCGACCTCGGATTCGTCTGAAGAAGAAGGCGACCCTAATGACGGGGATCGAGAGGTATGACCTACATATGTGTCTCCTGCTTCTTCCCCTGCTAAGTCTAGTTCTGTTTTATTTGATTATCCTCGTGATAAGGGGTGAATCTTGTATTTTTTTTCCAGTTTGCAAATGAATAGTATTTCGCACTTGTTTGTCTTCTTTTGTTTTTTCTACTAGCTTTTACCTGCTTTGTCTTATTTCGACATTAATCGTCAGACGAGAAGCTCTGCTAGGCTAGGAAGTTTTATGGTTGATCCGCTGTTGAGAGTTCTTACTTCTTGTGCTGCAATAGTTTGTGCAACTCTCGTCAAACTCCTTTTTAGAGATCGGGGAGTGTAATACACTCTCCGTCTGGTGGCTTGGTTGTCTATTGGACCAACAGTTTTTGTTGCTATTATAAGCGAATTAGTCATACTGTGGTCCGAGTGCGTGCACCATTGAAGATGATTGGACAGTAGACTTGCGAGTAATCTAGTTCAAGTTTTCAGAACTCTGACCAGACTTTTGACTCGTCTTTAGTTGTTATTCATAGAATAGGCTTAATTGGACACGGGGTTGTTATCGCCAGTTATAACTGACTAACTGGGGTCAAGTTTCAGCGACCATGGTGGTCCCTGGCAAGCCATCTTGATCAGGCGTCAAGGGCATTGACTGGTCTCCTACTTTTCAACCCATCTTGATCCGTTCATGGCAGACTAGGAATTGGAGCGAGCCAAAAGTTATCATTTTCAGTCCTTCTAACTAAACTTTGGCGGGGTTCGGCTATCATTGTCTGTAGTTGGCCAATGATCCATGGCAATCCGTTTTCACCAGGCTGCCTGAGCACTAACTAAGCTCCAACTTTCTAGGCCATCGTAATCCACGCGCAGCGAACTAGGCTTCGAGCAGCTCAAAACTGTCGTCATCAGCGGCCACTGACTAAGCTTTGGTCGGGGTTCGACGATCACTGTCTATGTATGAGTAGTAACCCCTGGCAAGCCATCTTAATCAGGCATCGAGAGCGCTGACTAGACTCCAACTTTCTAGGCCGTCAGAATCCGTTATTTGCGGACTAGGCTTCGAGCAAACCATAATCCATCTTCGTCGGTCGTCACCGACTAAGCTTTGGTCAGGTTTGGTCTCTATTGCCCATGTTTGGACTATAATCCTTGGCAAGTCATCTCGATCAGGCATCAGAGTGCTGACTAAGTTGCCACTCTCTAAACCGTTGACACACATTTAATATAACAGACTGTGCATTAGAGCAAACCAGAAGCTATTGTCATAGGTCGAAACCGACTAATCTTTTGTTAGGTTCGGCAACCATTATCTATAATTGGACAATGGTCCCTAGAAATCCATCGCAATCAGGTATTACAAACACTAACTAAGCTCCTACTTTCTAACCCATCGTCGTCCGTTTCTAGCGAGCTAAGTGTTATAGTGGACCAGAAGTTGTTGTAATCAATCGAAGCTGAACAAGCTTTGGTTAGAATAAGATTTTGGGCGTGTAAGTCAGACTTGGGTGTCCTGACTTAGATCGTCTGGCGATCTGATTTCAGTATTGGATCGATTGATCGGACTAATAATAGATAGACCAGCTTTAATGAACAACAACTGAATAATAGTAGATTTGATGCCTTATATTTGATGATAACACTTTGTAGGCGCGCTCCTTATTCTGTGGGCGCTCAGGGCCTTTGTTGTTTATTCCTTTGTGTGTGCTGAGCCGGATCTGGCGGGGCATAAGCTTGGGCCCATTAGTTGAAGGGCTCAATTAGAAAAAATCTTTGTGGATCAGCGTGTCAGGGATACGGCACATTCTGCGAGAGGGTTCAGTATCGATTACTTCCCCAGTTAATGGGGTTGTTTGCATGGTCATTAATTAGAAAGATGTGGAGTTGTGCAGTTGCAATTGGAACCGTCGTTTTCTCGATTTTCTATATGGCATTCATTGTTGAAGTAATTGCTTGTTGACGCCTCTTCGTGAACAATTTCAGCCTATATATAGGATAGTTATTCTACGTTCAAACACTGCAATGAGAATAGTAGAGCATGTTAATCAAATGCAACTTACCAGAAAGTTTGCTTTGAGGTTTTTCAAAGGGTTTAGGAAGATCTCCCTCACTGGAGTCTTCGAATGTTCTGACAGTAATCTGAGCCTTCTTCAAGTACTTCGCTTGCTACTTTCGAATCATCTTTGTGGAGTGATTTGATGGAGCAATGAATTGAGTGTGTTCCTTCGCCTTCTATTCCAGACGTTTTACTTTCACCACGTTCTCTTCTGGAGGTAGTTAGCAAATCAGAGTTTTTATCCTTGTTCCAATGGATAGATGCTTGCATCGCACTTAGATACTTGTAGTGTATAAAGTTTAAACTGATGTACTAGTTGGTCGACAAGCTTTGTAATAACTCTCATTTCAATCAATGAAATCAATTTTATTTCTTGAATGTGTCTTGTACGAACTACTCTTCTAAACTGAAATGAAAAACAGAAAACAAGAAACAAAATCAAAGCAACAAATAATTTACCTCCGAGTAGAGATCGAGCTAATCCGGCCCTAAAGGATTCGCAAATGGTACTGGCTCGGATCGCATGGTCTCTAGCGATGTTATTATATTTTTGTTTTAAAAGCTAGCAAAGTTACTGAATAGTGGACTTCGTACTGGCGGGCAATTCTTTGCTGATTAACAGTTCTTGGAGTTGGTGCCCGTTTGCTGAGGTATCGTTACTTAGCTCTTTATGAGTCTGATTGTGTCGTTAGCTTTGACTTTTGTATCTCCGCATAGTTTTATTTTGGTTATCTAGGCTCTTTCGCCCTCATAAAGTGATTCTCTTCTTTTGTCTACGTAACTGGCAACAATTCAGCTGCTTCAGGGCTACATAATGGCAGTCTCTTGCTGCTGGTTGATCTCCTCGGATAGTTCCTTGGGCATGGTTTGTTGTATATTTTATGAATTGGTGCAGAGTAGAAACCATTGCTTCCATATAATGAAGCCATAGCTTTCCCTGAATAATGTTGTAAGTGGATGGGGCATCAACTACCATGAACTATTGGACAAGGTACTTCCGTAATTGTGGTTTTCCTACCACCACCATTAGATTGATCTTCCCGATGGAGAAGCACTTATCTCTGTTGAATCCGACCATAGGGGGTTAAGTCTTTCTCCTATAGTTGCATGTTGCGGAATGCACTAAGGAACGTGAAATTCAGTGAGCTTCCAGTGTCCACCAAGGCCCTCTTTACCTCCCACTTAGCGATAAGGACGGAGATGACCAGGGCATCATTGTTAGGAGAATGTACCCTCTGGAAATCCCTCCCCATAAACGTCAGTGATGGGATCGGGTTGTGAACTCGTGCGTGTTGCACTTGTCGGTCCTTCCTGAGCCATTGGCTGCCCACAAAGCGTGTGAGGAATGTCAATGCCAACGTCCGGAATGAATCAATGAATTTCGGAGAAAGGCTATGAAACCACGTCAACGCTAAAGTCTTTCAGGCTTGCAGAGAATGATCGGCACATTATTGCATCAGACCTTTCCTTAAGCGCCATAATGTGTTGGAAGTGGCGCAAGTGATCGGACGGGTCTCATGTCCCATCGTAAAACTCCAACTTCAGTGGTGTGTATTTCATTAGCAATGGTTCGTCCATGATATGGTCCATGAACGGAGGAACTGTGAAACTAAACAGTATGTTTTGGCTTGTGGCCACGTTGTGGATGGGGTTGTGCGAGACGTGTCTGTCAGCTATGGACGTTGTGTCTCTATTGGTCACTCATCCACCTATTGTCCATTGAGAAACTCTTGGGGAAACACGACTCTCCTAACACATGCTATCTAGAACTCTCTGGGGACCGGGCTTTTTGCTGCTCACGATTGCCCTCTGCAGGTGGAGGATTCCGCTGTTTCAGAGCCTCTAGCGTTTCTGCGATTTGATGCATCTGTGTTGAAAGTAGATCCACCCTTGGGTCTGTTGCGGCTGCCACCAGCGCGGGGGTCTGAGGAGGTTCCTCCCGTGGCGGTGGTGGAACGAGCGGCGCTCTGCCGGTTTGAGCGTTCGAAGGTTAGCAGCATCTCCATTGTTGCGAAACCTTGTTGTCACTATCGCACTGATTCTCAAGAAAAGGTGGTACTACTTCTTTTTCTGAGAAACTATGTCGCTCCCCACTGACGGCGCCAAACTGATGTAGTCGATTTCTGCTCTCCTTCCTCGTCGTTTACCTAAACCTACACAAGTAGCACACGTGAGCCAAGGACCACCGTGTGGTGCCAATGGCACTCCAATGCTTAAGTTAAATAAGGCTTAGGAGAGGCTTAAAGTTGTAAATTGAGTTTTTGTAGCATACCTTATGTTCATCGACTTTATCTCCCTTTTATAGTGTAGGAATCATTGTTCGGCTAGGTCTTTGGTGGCGTAATTTAGGAAAGAGATCGTGTTGGAGATTCTTTCTTAATTGGGAGCTGCCCATGTGGGATAGTTCCCTAGACGACTCGTGCTCCTAGATCTGCGGGAGAGGTTTCCCTTTTTTAGTGTTGTCCATGCAAGAAAATTTTTTTGCCGACTTATACTCTAGTATTTCTTTCATAGTTGGATCCAATGTGTTGTTGGTCTATCAGTCTTTAGTAGATCTCTCAAATACTTGCCTTAGAGATCTTACGAGTATTGGGCCTGACCGCGTGACGTGTGGGCTTAATGGCTCATTACAACTCAGACCGACTGTCTGAATCCTGCCAATGATGGGCTTAGTGTTGTTTGGGCCTCGCTGAATTGTGCATGCAATCGGGTTTGCTTTGTTCTGTTGACGAGAGGACGGTTCGATGTATCGTCAACTAAGAAGGATCTTATCACTACTATGATATTATGAAATAAGAAATTCTCCAATAGGATATTTATGGTGTAAGAATTTGTTCCCCATAAGATATTTAAGTAAACATCTAAGAAATAGATAACTTAGAAGTGAAGGTCATTGGGCTCTAAAGGGAAGTGTGACATTTATTGTAAGGGTTAGAAAAATTGTGTACTGAGAGTATAAACCCTGTAGAAGCAGAGACACATAATTGCAAGTCATGACCATGCTACCTGTTTTCATAAATCGTTGGGAAGTGAGAGATCTATTTGATTGGGCCAAAGTCTAGTTGTTATACTCAGTTATTATCTACTGCTCAATTATTATATATTGTCTGATGATTGTGAATTTCATCGTAGTCTCCATTCTCCAAAACCACTTAACTGAAAGAATTATGATAGTGCCTAGTACTCAGAATTTATCACCTTTCATCAAAGGGCAATTAGACATACCCCTCCCCCATCCATAATGCCTAATTAGGGAAACCCCCTTCAAATATCCAAATTAGACTTACCCCGCCTGGACTGATGTTTTTGTTCTTTGACTATTAGGTTCATAAATTTTTCGACCAAAATGATCATCACGTGAAAAGCACACATATGCCCCAAAAATTTACCAACACACACCTAGAGATAAAAACATCTCTTGATGCAAAATAAACGGTTATCAATAAAAATAATTAAAATTAAATAAATTTTTGCAAATTACATCTCGAGATTATTACAAATTTCGAGGACAGAATTAGTGGCTTGATTTACCCTCTCCCTTCTTCTTCCTCTATTTTCTTTGTTAAACTTCATCATCACCACCGATCACCCTCTCCCTCTTTTCTTCCTCTCTCTTCTCTGTTAAACTTCATCACTGCCACCGATAACCCTCTCCCCACTGTCCCTTTCTCGAATTGAATCTTTGTCACCACTGCACCCTTCCTCTCTCTCTCTCACTTTGTTAGAATTCACAGACGACCACCATTAGCCTCTTCCCCTAACTCTCTATTCACAGACAGTCACCACGAACCACCACCCCCACCGTCGCCCCTAACTTCGTGTTCAGCAACAACGTCATTGATCCCACAACCCCCTTCCTCTCCCTTGCCGTTTCCTTCCCACCATCTTCTTACGGGTTGTCCCCACTCCTCTCCTTTCTGTCCCCCATGGGATCAATTCTGGTCATCCAGATGTTAGGATTAGAACTAGCAATTCTTTGAGCTTCATGCCAATTGCCTTCTACGTATGTGATCTATTGTGTTGTTGAATATATGTTCCAGTTATGGTGAACCATTTGCAGGAGAGCCACCATTAATGTACCTAGTCATTTGTTGTGCTTGAGTTGTTTTAGTGTTCTTCACCTTCTTCTACTAAGCTGAGCTACTTGTTTCCAATATAAATTTACTCCCCATTTCATCTCTTGTTCCAGTCTTTTCCAAGTCTTTGGGCATTAGTACGGTGACATTTTTAAATAACTAGGACCAAGTGGATGATGAGGAGATGCTTGAATTGGTGGAATTTGAGACTCGCGAGCTTGGTGGTGTCAGTAGTTGCTAGCAAAACAAAGAAGCAGATACGAGAAGAGGGAATGGGTAGGGAGGTGGTCGTCGATGAAAATGAAGGAAAAATGATAGACAAAAAGGGCGGGGAGAGGTGGTTGCCGGAAAAAGGTGGAGAGGGAAGTCTTTGCCAAAAAAAATGGTGATTTTTCCTTTTAATCTGCTCCACTTATTCTTCATTGATGTTTATTATGTACCCAAGTTTTGGGGGCTTGTATGTTGACCGATTCTCAAAGTATGTGACCTTTGTGCCGACCGGACTAACTTGCACAGCCGAAGATACGGCGCAATTGTTCCTCAAGCATGTAGTGAAGTATTGGGGACTGCCCGAAAACATTGTTAGCGACTGTGATGCTCGATTCACAGGAAAGTTCTGGAAGGAGTTGTTCAAGCTCTTGGGATCCAAACTTAATATGTCGACAAGCCAACATCCCCAATCTGACGGACAGACTGAGCGCTTTAACTCTATGCTTGAAGAATACCTTCGTCATTTTGTAAGTGCAAACCAGAAAAATAGGGTGGGACTACTTGATGTTGCACAATTCTGTTTTAACTTACAAAAGAGCTCAGCTACTCACTCCAGCCCCTTTCAGTTAGTAACTGGTCAGCAACCATTGACACCACATACAGTGCTGACCGGATACCAAGGACCCAGCCCAAGAGCTCTTGAATTTGTCAAAGCCTGGCAGAAAAACATTGAAGTTGCTCGAGCCTATCTTGAGAAAGCCTCCCGTCACATGAAGAAATGGGCCGACAAGAAACGACGAATCGATCCTTTTGAAGTCGGGGACTTGGTATTGGTGAAGCTAGATATGTTCAACAAGTATAAACGGACAGCTAGAGCACACAACAATCTGTTTCACAAGTATGAGGGACCGGTACAGATTATTGAGAAAGTAGGCAAAGTCTCCTATCGCGTCAAGTTACCACATTGGCTCCGTTTCACCCATCCTGTCTTCCATGCAAGTAACTTGAAATCTTACCATGCAGATGCCGCTGATCCCACAAGAAATGTATCTACCCGAGCATTGCCTAAGCATCCTACTAAGCCAAATCGAGAAGTGGAAGAAATCTTAGCTGACCGCCTCATCAACAACACAGGCCCGGATAGAGAGTATTTGGTCAAGTGGCAGGATGAACCTCCTTCAGAGATCAGTTGGGAGCCAGTCGAGCATCTGCTGCCATACCTCTCAAAGCTGGAAGAGTACTTGGAAAAGTTCGCTGCGAGGGCGTCAGCGAATTGAGTGTGGGAGAGTGTCAGGACTAGTACCATTGGTTAGGAAAATCAAGGTTCAGAGGCCTTTCAAGATTTTCCTAATGGTCTCAAAACTCAATGTTCCCTTTTGAAAAGTGCCCAAATGCTTAGCATCTATATTATAGGGGGGAGGTTTGAGCTCTTGACTGTGAGGACGTGTTGCCTCCATTGCATAGTCGGGCCAGACTGTACCGCTAGCATTTTTATTGTTTTCTTTGCTTTGCTTTTCAACTTTAAACTTGTATTTCCATCGATCGATAGCATCGAACTAGTCTTGAGCAACGTCCTTCCGAACGTTCCTCCCCATTGTAATCTATTGAATGTGAATGAGAGCTTTTACTGACTATTGTGCATTGTTATATTGTCTACAGATTGATATTGTGCATTCTCAAGTTAATATTTGTGTTCGTCAAAGTAACTACTCATAGGCTTACTAGTGAATTGGATAGCTAGTGCCGCACGGATTACTAGTCCGTGACACCTGCAAGGACTTGAACAACTCATTATAATGCATTTAGACAAAACAGTGAGTTTGGATGATCATTCCAAAGTCCTTTGGTTTCCTCCTCCGATTTTGTTATACATTTGTTCACTCTATAACTCATACACTATTTATGAGAAACCTCACCTCCCTATAACTTCACCCAACACCGAAAATAATTAAGTCTCTGTTAGTAAAAATGGCTGAAAAGGAAGGAGGAGTTGTGAAGAAGGGTCATGAGGAGGGCCTAAAAATGGCCACTGCACTTCTTGAAGAGTCTGGACTTCCTGCTGGTCTTCTTCCTTTGGATAATATTCTCACGCCCTCACTCTTCTGTTTATCTTTCTCTCTCGTCTCCCCTTCTCTGCTTCTATATCTTGAAGGTGACTAGCGAGCACGAATCAGCAGCAGCAAGACGCAGGGAAATTAACCACCTCGCCAATGAGCCAGCAACAGGGGAGCATACCAGCAGCAACCTAGCTCAACCTGCCATGTTCCTCATTCGCCCCTCTCTCTCTCTTTGATCTCTATTTCTCTCGTAGGTTCAGCATGGAGAATAAGAAACAACAGCTCATTGGAGACGAAGATACAACACTGTTGGGAGGGAACTTTAATCTGTTTTGTTTGAAATTAGAAATGAATAAAGTAAAGAACCTCGCAGCTTTGTTTTTGGGGGAAAGAAAAAAACAATTGTGATTTTGGAGGGGAAACGAAAATGTTTTGGAGGGAGCAATTGTTGTTTCGTTCTCTGTTCATTTCTTTTCAAATATATATATTTTTTTATATCCCTTGTTTTACACTAGAAAATCACGTGCGAGGTTCCTTCGTTCCCTCCCTCGATACCTAGAAGTTCTGTATTAGATGATCTATACATGCATCAAGGCATTAATTTAAAACTCTATCAATTACTGTACACCTTTCTCTTGTACCAAAAAAATGAATCCAACTTACTGTTCATTGTGTCTTGCTTACCAAAATAAGGTCATGTTGTATTGTGTGTAGAGTAATCAATCTAGAACAAATCTTTGATAACATTGGTGAGAGGTGCTCTTTTGTAAGCTTTATTTATATATGTAACCAAGGTTATATTGTATTTACGTTTTTTTTTTTTAACTATAGACTATAGTTACAAGAAATTATGATTTCCAAGTCGAAACTTTTTTTTTTTTAAATTGTTTAATCTTAATAGCGTTGAAGATCACTACAATATTAATGATTCCTTATTAGGAACAGTAATATGTTCATGTTCCTGTGGGACTTGTTATGGGACCCTAAATTATTCTCACGAAAGTTTAATATATATTCTCGCAATATCCCATTTTAAGTCAAGTGAAAAAAAAGAAAAAATAAATAAATAAATACACACAAAGAGACTGAAAAAAGTGATGTTTTGAATTGTAACAATCGCATCAGTTTCTTCCATTTTCCTTATATAGTATATGAAGTTAGTTCACACATACAGGTGCACAACGATTTAGGTTTTTGTTTTTCCTTGTTGGATAAATGTTAAAATTGTTATCAACCATACTAGGAAGCTACAAGAACAAAATGTGAAAATGAGCTTCTCCACGGTTAGTGTAAACAAATCACTCTTAACAATGTGCTGACATGCCTAAAAATAGACATCCAGCAATCGAATACTGTAATATTTGTAATAATTTTGACAATCCAATGTTGAACGGTAACAGTGGAAATAACAAAATTTCAATAATGTGGAAATAAATGGATCTTAACAAGGCAACTCCTAGACGATATTATCAACAACAAAAAAAATACAAAACAAAAACAGATGACTATCTTACACATAAATATTTTCTATTTACTGATATCAGTAATTCACTCAAGAACATCTCCAATTAAACAACTTAAGCGGATCAATAATATAAGGGGAAACAATAAATGTTTATGTGTAAATAGAAAATTACTGACATCTGTAAATATAAGCGGATCAATAATATAAGCGAGATCAATAATATAAGCAGATCAATAAATGTTCTTGAAATGAAATAAAATGAAGAAAGAAAAAAAGAGCAAGGAGTGGGGAAAGAAGAGATGCAAGGTGTGAGGAGTGTTGACAAAGATTAGCAGGGGATGTATTTTAGGAGAACTCCATCTGGTACGAACTTTGATCACCGAATCAGGAAGCTTTTTGTTGACTTCTTTGAGGATCGATGCATATACCATATGTAGTAACCGAGCTCATTTGATTTCTTGCGAATTGATAGTGACCGAGATGGAGATGATGAGCAGAGAGAGAAGGCTTTGGAGAGGGTTTGGGTTTAGAGAGAGAAAGATATGTGGGTTTGGATTTGGGTTTGGGTTTGCAGAGAAATGTGGGTTTGTGAAATAAAAAAAAATTCAAATCCACAGATCTGGAGGGTGGGTTTGCAGAGAGAGAGAGAGATGTGGGGTTGTGAAATAATTTTTTTTTGAAATTCACAGATCTGAACCGTCCAATAGATCTAACGGTCCAAATCTGTGCACATGACGCCCTCCTGCGCTTTGTGCGCATGAACCCCCGGGTCCATTGTCCCATACAATGTACTCATCTACCATGATATCAATCCCAAAGATTTATGGAGTCAGAAGTCGTTATTACATTGGCGCTTTTTCCAAGTGTCGAGGGGGTCGCCCATTTCCTCGACAGAGAAGGGCTATTACATTGGTTAAGAAAATCTGCTTTGAAAAATTGAAACCCTTTCTCTCAAAAACATTTGATGTTGAAGAAAATACTGCAGTGACAAAAGCCATGGCCCTCGGGCCATGCTCGAGTTGCAGACCTTTTAAAAGGAACAGGCAGCTATCTGTTCCACTATTTGCCACATAGAAAGTCTAGAAAATAAAGAGAAACAAAGCAATCAAGGCACGCATCTCTTCTTTTCAAAATACTTCTCCATTTCAAGAAAAACTGACTCAAGTTACACGGGGAACGATCCTCCTCGACAAAAAGATAAAACATCCTTGCACACTACTGTCTTCCAATTTGAATTTTCATCATCATCAGAATCATCTGCGAATAGAGGAAAATTTGCTAATCCTACTTTATGCTAAATTACCAAAATTAAGTACCTAGCACCGACCAACTATAGAAACTTAAAATAAAAAACCCAGAAATGTTGAAAAAGATCGAGTGATGCGGGTGAAATAGATGTAGAATATGGGGCCAGGACTGCCTGGTGACACTGACTTCCAATCTGTGTTTGATCCTCTTTAGAAAATCTTGAAGAGGATACCACCATGCTTAGCAAAGAATGGAGCAAAAACAAGTGACTCCACGGCCATAAGCTTGATAAGGATGTTGAGTGATGGACCTGAGGTGTCCTTGAGTGGGTCTCCAATAGTGTCACCAATAACAGCAGCCTTATGTGGGTCTGACCCTTTGGGGCCAAGGGTTCTTGCATGCTCTGAAGCACCCGCCTGACAATACGAAAGTCACCAGTCCCAATGTAAAAAATAAAATTCAGTAGGTATGATTGATGGAAGCATTGGAGAAGGAGAAGATAAAGAGAAGCAGCTATCTAAAGAACACAAATGTTTACCTCGATGTATTTCTTAGCGTTATCCCATGCACCACCAGTGTTGGAAGCAGAGATTGCGATCTGTTAAACAAAAGAAAAAACCCGCCATCAGTAACTGAAGCATTAGAAACATAATACCAGTGAACTTGTAGAAGTACCTGCACACCAGAGACGAGGGAGCCAGCAAGGACACCAGAGAGAGTCTCAACACCAAAGAAGGTACCAACAATGAGAGGTGTGAGCATGACCAAGGCACCAGGTGGGATCATTTCCTTGATGGATGCATCTGTGGAGATCTTGACACAGGTGGCATAGTCAGGCTTGGCAGTTCCCTCCATGAGACCAGGGATGGTGTTGAATTGCCTGCGGACCTCCTCAACCATCTTAAGGGCTGCACTTCCGACACTCTTCATGGTCATTGCAGAGAACCAGTATGGAAGCATAGCACCAACTATCAACCCAATGAAGACCTTTGGGGTGAGGACATCAACGGTGGAAATAGCTGCACGGCTGACAAAGGCACCAAAGAGAGCCAAGGACACAAGCGCAGCTGAGCCGATGGCGAATCCCTAGAATCAAAATGATATCAAGATTAATACAAATAAAAAATGTAATAGCAAAAGAAGCAAACAGATTAGAAATCTACAAGTGACCATACCTTCCCAATAGCAGCAGTAGTGTTTCCAGCAGCATCAAGAGCATCGGTTCTCTCACGGATCCTATGGCTCATGCCAGCCATCTCAGCAATACCACCAGCATTATCACTAATGGGACCATAAGCATCAATGGCCAGTCCGGTTGCAATGGTGCTCAGCATTCCAAGAGCAGCAACTGCAATTCCATACATGGCAGCCAGGCTGAAACTTACAAAGATACTGACAGCAATGGCAAAAATTGGAATGATGACTGATTTGTATCCCAAAGCGAGACCAAAAATAACATTAGTAGCTGCACCGGTTCTGCAGGAATCAGCAACATCTTGCACAGGGCTGCAAAATAAGAGGGGTAAATTAGGATGCTGATGCAACCATAGAATGAATCGTGTTGAAGGTGTATATATTTCAAAAGACAGTTACCTGTATGCATTGCTGGTATAATATTCTGTAACAAACCCAATAACAAGTCCAGCCCACAGACCAATTGCAACGCAGAAGAACAGCTCCCTGAAGTTCAAATAAGTGTTAGCATTTTTACCATAATTCAAAGATAAAATGCTAATAAAAAATGGCTTTCAAGACCCAAAACTTAGAGACGACTTACCAGTTCTTCACAACCTTCTGAACTCCAAAATTGAAAATTGTGAAAGATGATGGGAGTGCAAGCCAACTGACAAGTGCAATTCCGATAGTCATCAAAGCAGTTGATATAATTAGCTGCTTCTTCAAAGCAGGTTCAATTTCATTAACAGCCTTGATTTCAAAGAAATCAGTTGCAAATAAGGTGGTCAACAAACAGACAAGGATACCCATTGAGCTGATTAAAAGTGGATAACACATAGCAGTGAAGTCATGGGTGATGCCAAACGAAGAAATGGAAGCAACAACAAGTGCAGCACAAGAGGCCTCAGCATATGAGCCAAAAAGATCAGAACCCATTCCAGCAATATCACCAACATTATCACCAACATTGTCAGCAATCACCTGAAACAAGATACATGGGTAAGATTTAACCAATCACCGCAAAACATGCTAAATAAAAAATAAATTTAAAAAGTAATAAATTAAACTAGATTAGAAAAGGGTCCTCACAGCTGGGTTTCTTGGGTCATCCTCGGGAATGTTTCTCTCGACTTTGCCTACAAGATCAGCACCAACATCAGCGGCTTTGGTGTAGATACCTCCACCAACTCTTCCAAAGAGAGCCATAGAAGAACCACCAAGGCCATATCCAGTTATAGCTTCAAAAAGGCCTTCCCAATCATCACCATAGTACAGCTTGAAAAGATTGATTGCAATGTATAGCACCAACAAGCCATTAGCAGCTAGAAGGAAACCCATGACTGCTCCAGATCTGAATGCAACAATGAAAGCCTTCCCAACACCTTTCCTTGCCTCAAGGGTTGTCCTGGCATTTGCATAAGTTGCGATTTTCATTCCGAGGAAACCAGATATCACTGAGGTGACAGCACCAAGCACGAATGATATCGTACTGAAGATAGCATT
Organism: Berberis vulgaris; assembly: GCA_963556465.1. NCBI lineage: Eukaryota > Viridiplantae > Streptophyta > Magnoliopsida > Ranunculales > Berberidaceae > Berberis > Berberis vulgaris. The sequence goes on from OY747132.1 coordinate 61,462,984, forward strand.
AGCAAGAGCAGATTTACAAGTTGCGTGCTTGTTATAGGTACAAGGTTGACTCTTTGTGCTGAAGCTCTCCACGGATCCAAGGAAGAGGAAAATCAAAATTGCAAAAGCAACCATGAAGATACCAACATACTGGTATTCAGTGAACAGGAAAGAAGTAGCTCCTGCGGCACCAACACATGCAACATATTAAAGATGGTAAATAAACAACTCCAATATTCGATGATGATAGTAATAACTAAAAACATTGAAGAAACTGGAAATCCAGTAACTACTAGGAAGAGAATTATCCACGACTTTTTTTTAATCAATCGAACATACAAGAAAAATAATAGCCCAAGTGGTTGAGGGTGTCACCAGACAAAAGAAGATACACTTTTAAATTTGTTACAGATTAAATAAACTTTCCCAATAAAAAAATGCAGACATAAAAATCTGTATTAGTGATTATTCCACAGCTAATAGAACCCAGTAATTGCTAAAACTCAAGAGACTGCTAGGCAAATGATAGTAAAATTTCCCAGTGATTAACTAATCTACTGGATAATTCAAAGCCAGCTGCTGCAGACGCACTCAACAGAGAATGAATATTAAAAATGTGGTTGACAATTAGACCAAACATCTTGTACAAATTTAAACGACAAGCAGAAAAGCTGTCAAAATAACAAATTTATGATAAAATACCACATCACAATATCAATCAGCAATCCTCAATAGAAAAGAGATGGAGAATACATGATTCTAATACAGATGGCAAAAGGAAATTAAAAATCAATAATTGGGAGAACCCGCACCATCTGTTGATGGCATAATGGCACAAAAATGAGATAACTCATACATCAGCAGTATAAAATTTACTAGATTCAACTTGTACTGATGGCTGAAAAACACTCAATAACGCAAAATGAATAATCATGTCTGGGAACGGATCAAACATTGTTTATCATTTCATGCCACCAAAATCACACTCAACCAAATCTAAAAATTACAAGGAAGCTTGAAATCATCTGTCAGCCTAGCAACACAACTCTACTTTCCAGGGCATCTTTAGAGACAAAAACAAGATTTGGCCATTTTCACATGAAAATCAATTGATTGAAAACTTTCATCACCAATCAAAATCTAACCATAAAAAAAAAAAAAAAAAATTGTCTGAACAGATCAACAGAACCTAGAACAGAGGATGAATACCCGGACTAAAAAAGCAAGCGCTTCAAGTATTAAATCAATGACATAATATCAAACAAAATTTCACTAAAAACTCTTAACACAAAGCATTGTGAACTAAATAAACAATAACTAAAGAAGCAAACATCTAAGAGAGCAATCACACTTGGCCAAATAAGAAAACAAAAGGTAAAGATTCAATTTTTATGCCACAATAATGAACTTCAAATCTCTGTTTTCAAGTTACTTCATCAAACCCTCTAAACCCTAATTGCAGTTCCACTTTCTGAACTTCACTAATCCATTAATCCAAGCTTCATAAACAAACAACAGTTGAAAACATATCAAAAGACTGAAATTTTATCCCAAAAAAAACTTATATGTAAGATCTACTGAGATAGAAACAAACCAAGACCCAGATCTGACTCATAAACAACAAAAACACTAACTTCAACTTCGAGATCTAAACTTTAAACCCCAGACTCACCTTCAGAGATAGCTTTCTGAATCTCAGCACACTTAAGCACGACGTTGTGGTCATTCAAACCTTCTTCCTCCTCAATCAAGTAGTCGTTGTACCCATTCTTGTTGTTGTTGGAAGCAGTGGTTGACTGTCTTTCAGGAGAAACTTTGACTTGAGAGACGATGACCCATTGAACCAAAGAGAAGATGATTCCAATCACTGCACACACGGGGATCAGAATTTCTGTGAGGAGATCGGAGAGAATCGCCGCTCCCATGGTGGTGGCTTCAAATGGGTGTCGCTGGACAAGGTGGTGGAGAGATTCCGCCCAAAATGGGAGGAAAGAATGGGTAGAGAAAGAGAGGAGAAGAACAGTAAGCGTCGAGAGAGGGTTTGAGCGAGGTCTCGAGTGAGTGTTTTATATTGCAAGAGAGGGAGAAAATTATAGGGTTTTTTCTTTTTTAAGAAAATTAGAAAAAATAAGGAGATGACAGAGGAGGAGGATATTTGGATAAGGCGTGCCGTAGTTTAAACGCATTTTAATAATCGTTTTTACCTTTTTGCAAATAATGTTGGTTGTTTTCTAGTACATCAAACAGATATGTCCTATATAATTAATGTGTATCTCAAGGTAGGCTATGCCTTCCACGTTCTATGGTGTGAATGAATTATAATCTTAACATCGACTTTCAAAGTTTGCAGAGACTTCGAGTTGTGCTCATAGTTTATTTTATCAATAGGCAATGGAGATTGTAAGATTTTTCATCCAAATATAAAGCGGTTCTACTGATGTTTTTATTTTGTGGAAAAAGTAAAGTTGGAAGAAAAAATGATAATTTATTTATTTTAGCTTTCTTCTTTTTTTTCATTAAATGATAACTTTGAATACGTGTTATATGGACCCCTTCAAAATCATAAACCTCTTGAGTTTCAAACAATTTGAAGAAGCATATATGATCACTTCGTTGAAGAATCACAAAAATATTATTGAATTTCATTCGAATTAGGAAGAAAAAAAGAAGTATGTGAATAATAGTTGAGTAAGGAAAGAATGGGTGGGTTGTTGATAATTGATATGGTGAGGGATGGAGAGTTGGTTTTGAAAAGATTGAAAATTAATTCATTGTTTATAAAATGTTAATATGTTTTTAATTTGAATTTAGAAATTTAAAACAATAAAAATAAACAATAGAGCTTTCTTTAGAAGTTTGGGTCAATATATATACATTTTCTAAACACTACATTTCCTTGCAAAATGATTCATTGTGGTTTCTTTTTATCATTCCAAGTGCTGATGAGAAGTTCAAACACTTGATCATATGTTGTAAAAGCTTATACATTTTTACTCCGCCACCCAATTTATGAAACTATCTAATATACACTTTTACTCGTGTTTTAGTTTTCCCTAATCTCCCATCAAACTATACATACAATTATCACTACAATGTAGAAAACTATCATCAATTGATTTTATAATGATAAAGTGTTAAAAACGAATGAAATGATCAATCTACCATGAAATATATATGAGTTATGAAGTTGCGAATGAGATATGTTGGAATGTGGAATGTCGAATTGCACTACTTTTTGGTTGTACATTTATTTTATTAAATACTATTGACATTGTAAATATTCCATCCGAATCTTATTACCTTTTTTGTATTTTTTAAATATATAATCTTATTAATAAATATATATCATAAATATTGGAGAATTGCTTTTTTTTGTTAAAGAATATTGGAGAATTGTGATTTTATAGATTATTGAGAATGATTAGGTCATTTAGGTATGGACTAGTTGTTGTGGATGGTAGAGCATCAACCTCGTTATTCCCTTCCAACACACTTCCATTTCCACCTTTTTCCATATAACCCAACTTCCCTTGCTTACCACATATTTGCAAAAATGGTCCAGTCCGTTTAAAGCTGCTGACGTGTCTGCAACAGTTTCATCGATTGGTGTGCAAAGAAACGGATAAGACTCTATTTATTACCTCTCTCTTTTTTTCTTTTTTCATAAATAAAAATTCTTTTTTTTCTATTTTTGGTTATTTAGGATTTCGATCTGCAATGGCTATTGAGTTGTTCTCACGCTTCCTTCACGTGGACCCCCACTTCCAAATAATGGTGATTAGCTTTAATGACGCGTTTTAATTAAGATAAATGTTTGACGTGGTAAGATTATCGTTAATCCATCTCGTGATGTTTTGAAATTTTATCGCGAGATGGTAAAAGCCGGGAATAACGGGCACGCGAGACTCGTGTGCGTGAGCGAACATTAAATGCTTATTGGGTAGAGTAACATTACGAGAGTGCCACTGAGTCTCTTTTTCTGTGTTGGTTTGTGAGACAGAAAATGAGCTGTGCTGTGTTGGTGTGGTGGTGACACAAGTGCCCAAATATAAAATGGAAATTGCCGCACATGCAGGATATGATCTGGGCCGTTGGTAAGGGAAGAAATGAGAACTCGAGGAGATCGGAGGGTGGATGGTGGAGAGTGGACATGTGCTCGTTTTGTCTAGCTAGGTGGAGTTTTGTTTTTATGGATGACTTTTATGTAGGGAGGTATTGGGTTGGGCTGCAGAGCTGAGCTTCTTTAGCAATTTTCAGAGATTCCCTCCCTCGATTGGGAGGATTTATCCAATCGAGGTCCAAGGTAGGGAGGGGCCTAGTTTCTATTAAGAGTAACTCTACCGTGTTTGGTGTTGTGTCTAGCGGCTATAAGGCATCATTCATTTGCATCGAGATAAAAATTATTTCATATCTCGAGGTAAATGGACGGTGTTTGATAGCCACCAGGCAAGCTACCAGTGCACTTAAGAATTTTTGTCCTATTAATGATGGGCATTCCATTACATTATTTCGATCTCGTCTCGGTTTCATCCACCCCTGTTTCGATTTTTTGGATCTTTTTGAAATTGATCAAATTCATTCTGATCCCATCCTGTCCCGATCTAAAGTGGGATGGGATCGGGAAGAATATTTTCAATCTCACCCATCCCGTCCCGTCTCGAAACTATTTAATATTAATTATTATTAATTTTAATATTTATTAACTCAAAATTTTGTGTGTCAAATTAAGTGTGGTACATGAAATTTTGAAGAGTTGTGTGAATTTAACATCACAAATAATTGTATTATAATTTAAAACAATAACACTTTCATAGATAACTTCTTAATATGCATAATGATATAAAATATTGTAATATTCTTTAATTGATGATGTAAATAGAAACATAAATAGAAACTTACAAAAATAAGACCTAGCATATTGTGGAACAAATAAGTAGACTTAATGAAAATGTTAATAATATAGTAATTATAAGAATATACGTTTAAATATGCACATCATAATAACTTAGTAATTGCACGAAAATTCAACCATGTTCATCTCGTCCTGTCCCATTCCGTCCGAACCCATTTGGGATGGGACGAGGTCGGAATGAGGTCTATCCCATCCCAAAGATAAAACAACGGGATGGGATTGTGATGAGTCCATTCTGGTCCCATCCTGTTTCGTGCCCACCCTTAATTCCTATTATCGACCTGATTCCGATTAGCTTCGCCCAGTTTTCTTTTAAGTGTGCCCTGCTGGATTTTCATTAAATGCCTTCACGCTAAAGCCTAAAGTTGGAAACTTATACTTGTGATACCATTCACTGCAAATTAACACCATCCCGTCCATTTACTTACCAATTTGTCTTAATCTTTATACCTTATCTCTGTCTTAAATATGGGGCAATGTCACATGGTAAAACCCACCTTATAATAATGCCATTTGCATTGAGATTGTAGATTACTTAAGGTCTCAGCAGTATTGTTTAGACTAAACCAAACCCTATAAAAGATTCAATGGATCGGATTACATCACCATATAAACTGATATCCTGATTCTATCCGAGCAAAGGAAATGGAATATCGTATTCCAATCTGATTCACCTTTCTCTCAACGCATACTATAGTGCGACAAACTTATTAGTGTGTTAGTAAATAGAAACAATGTTCTTAATTAAACCAATTTAAATTTAGTTAACCGACCGAACCGGTTTTCAAATTTGGTTTGGTAACCGAACCGAAATATGAGTAGAAAGAAAATAATTTAAACCGAACCGAACCGATTATAAACGGTTCGAAATCGATTTACGATTTTGAACTGACCGATTAATTAGATATATATAACTAAATAACATGTAGGTGTCAATACCTTATTAGTGCAACAAATGCACTGCAATACACTCTGTTGCACTGAATCGCCCCCCTTTTCTCATAGTTTTCAATTTTGAGCTAAAATTGAGTCTGTAAAAAAAATTAGGCCTATAAAACAATTGGCATGTTTTAATGAAAGTCTTTCAAGTGCTTGAGCCCGAAATTTCGGCTCAACCGAACCGATCCAAAATTCGGTTCAACCGAATTCATTGGTTTACAAATACAAAATTCAGTTTCAATTTGGGTTTTGAACAAACCGAATGAAATAGATTCGAAATCGATTTGGAACTCAAAACCGAACCGAACCGACATTGCCCACCCCTAACTTTTACTAAGACAAATGTATTAAATATGAAAATTTTATTAAGAAAGTTCTTTATCTATAATCTATATGAAGTTGGAATATTGTTTTCCTTGAAGGTGTAGATTGTCACAGTGACGTAATTACAGCTAATATAACACCCTCTAATAATTCCATTCTAGATCTTAAGACACGATATGCCCTTTTGAATAGGGATGGGCATTTTAGATCGAAGAACCGAATTGGGAATCAGTCGAATCAAGCAAGCTCGGGCTGGGTCATTTTAATATTATTTTATTCTTCAATCTTAAAAACCGGACTACCCTGAAATCCTTGAGTCCAATTCATAAAATCCGACGGCTCGCTCAATTGGCTTATTTTTTAACTTCAGCAACAAAGCCCAAACCCCCTCCTCCAAATCCCAAGCCCAACCTCCCTCACATCCCTATCCATCTCCTATGTGCCACTGTCTCTATCACCTACAACGTCTACCATGGCTTATTCGGCCGCCCAGTCAAGCTCGCATCCGCCCTCAAATCCTCTCCACCATCTCATCCTCCTCACCCTCTCTCTCCTTCACATCTTCATTCTCATTCTCATTCTCATTCTCATCTCTTGGCTTAGTGTTAGGCACCGGTAGTAGTGGTCGAATCGAGTTGGGGATTGGATCTTCGAGGTCATGCCCCATCCCTCATGAACAGAGAAGCTAGCAATCTAGGTTCTTCACAATTGCCTCGCCAAGTACTCATGCGGCGGAACTCTTCCATCCTCACCGTCCCCATCTTCATCATCATCATCAACTACTCTTTTTGTATCCCTATACTCCTTCAAAATTTTGGATCAATCTAGCACACTGATTGCCAGTGACTTCGCCACCCCACCTTCTTGATCACCACTCTTCTCCGCCTTTTTGCCCACTCTATTTGATCCGCATGAACTCGGTATTGATTTCTTCCCCCAAACCTCCTCCAAATTTGTTTGTTGTTGTTGTTGTTGATTGTTGATGGAAAAGGAAAGAGAGGAGAAAAAAATTATAATATATATATCTTCTATATTACGATTCAGAGGGGTGTTTTACTATTTATTGTTCACTAGAACAAAGTTAAATAGAAAAAATTAGAGATAAAAGATAGTTAGGATTAAAAGTTGGAAAATATATTGAATTTGAGGGTTGAGATTAATTTTTCATGATGCAAAAATTTTAAGGGTCGAGGGAGGACACCCATCCTTCGCTCCTTTCCCTCGACCCCTAGTAAAGCTCTTCCATGATGACATATTTGTAAATATAAAATATGTAGAATGACAAAAATAATGAATTTTTTTAAAAAAAAATTGGTGGAATGGACACGTGGCAGAAGAGAAAATATTGTGTTTTGCTTTTAGCAAAATGAAAATTATCATAACTATCTATATCGCTATCGAATTTTGGTAAAGTTAATATCGTTGAAATGCATTTTTGAAGATTTTTCCAACAAAATCAATGATCAACACGGGCGCTAAAATTTTAAAAATATATTCTATAATTAAAAAATATATAAAGTATTTCACGTTTTTAATATTTTCAAAGCAATGAGACGGACCGATCATAATAAAAAAATGAGTCGAGCATCGTAATGCACATTTAAACAAAAACTCTAAACTTCATATTTTGGTGAATTCAAATATTGGAAGAGAACTTATTCTCGATGTTTAAATTTTTCCCCAACTGGTTCAATTTTGACGTTTAATAGACTTACACTCAATACTTACTCAGAGCGAAAACGGGATAGTGATGGTGTTCAGTACAAAATATTTAGCAAAAATAAAATTATGTGGAGTGCCAACAGCACGGGGCATATTCTAGTATATATTTATATACCTAAGTTGAAAGGGTTTGGGTCAAGATCGGCTCGGTCCGGTTCCAAAATTTCAGTTACTTGGGTCCCCGATTAACCAGTCTCACCCGATCTGAACTCGCTCCTTAAAAATCCGGTTTTGAAGTTTTCAGTCTGATTCTAATGCTTGGGTACTCAAGCCGGTTACCCGGGCCAAGCCTAGCCCTACTTTTGAAGTACTCTACCACTTATTAACTTGTGATGTACACTGTACTAAATTATGCCCCGTGTCGTTGGCACTCCACATAATTTTATTTTTGCTAAATATTTTGTACTGAACACCATCACTATCTCGTTTTCGCTTTGAGTAAGTATTGAAGTGTAAGCTTATTTTAAGGTAAAAATATATATTATAAATTTTAGGGTTAGACTAAGTCAAAATTGAATCAATTGGGGCAAAATTTAAACGTCGAGAATAAGTTATCCCCCAATCTTTGAATTCGCCAAAACATAAAGTTTAGCATTTTTGTTTAAATGTGCATTAAGATTTCTGACTCATTTTTTCTGATATAATCGACCCGTCTCATTGCTTTGAAAAATATTAAGGACGTGTAATACATTATATATTTTTTTAATTATGAAATACATATTTTTAATATTTTGGCCCTTGTATTGATCATTGATTTTGTTCAAAGGATCTTCAAAAATGCATTTCAACAATACTAAATTTATCAAAATTCGACAACGATGTAGATAGTTATGATAATTTTCATTTTGCTAAAAGGAAAACACAATATTTTCTCTTTCCGCCACATGTACATTCTATCAATTTTTTTCATTTTTTTTGCCTTTTTACATATTTTATGTTTACAAATATGCCATCATAGAAACTTAATCTCAACGCTCAAAATTCAATACGTTTTCCAACTTTCAATCCTAACCATCTTTTATCTCTAATTCTTTTGATTTGACTTTGTTCCAGTCAGCAATGAATAGTAAAACACCACTCTGAATTGTAATATAGATTTTAGTAGCGAAGACAGGCGACCCATCTCCAATTGTGTTTGTTTGATTAATAAGATATAATAAATCGAAATCTATTTTTCTATGTGTAAACTTGGCTGATTATTTCAATGGAAAATTATCAGATCTCTGAAAGGGCATTTTTCTACCACCAAACCAATATAACATTCCAAAGTGTGGAAGTCTTGTTTGGCAAAGTGGGTGGCAAGGCTAAAGCTCATGACGTACATTTTCTCACTGGTTGGACAAAAAACATTATTATGGTTTTGGCTGGAAAAATGTGTTCAAAGCTTCTCTTGATCACTAATTAATTAGTAAGCTAATATAATGATACTTTTCTTTTCTACAAAAGTGATGATCTAGCTAGCTTCATTGGCATTCATGTTTCTATTAGGGATGGCAACAGAGTGGACTGGGGTGGATTTGAGCATAATCGTTTCGTCCCGCCAATCCATTTATAAAGTTAATTAAAAACCATAATCGCCCCGCCCCGCCCCGCCAATCTGTTTACGATTTGCGGTTCTGTTATTGGATTGTGGGGTCCCCGCCCCGATCATAACATCAAACTCATATCAACATGTTTTCAAAACTTGCTAACCAATATCAAATTATCCATAATAGATTCAGACAGGCTTGTGTTAGGCGAAAGCTCACAAAGCTATTAATCCAAGAACTGAAACAGTAATATTCGTGAATCATACAATCCTAAAAGTATAAAGATTCTTACTGGTAAAAGATACAAAAATTATAACAAAAAAATGCAAAAAACCATACAAAAAATTTGTATATAAAAAAAAAATTCGATCTAAAAAATTTAGATCTCAGATTTTTATCTCAGAGATATCAGATCTTTCATGCAGCTAGGGGAGAGGAAGGCGGGGAGAGCTTCGAGTGTCAAGTCTGTCACTGTGGGAGGCTTCGACTTCGATCACCTTCGCTGTGAGAGGTTTCGACCACCGGCACCCTTCGCTGTGAGAGGCTTCGAGCCTTCGACCACACAGAGAGCCTTCGACCACCAGAAAGCCTTCGCTGTGAGAGGCGACTGTGAGACCTCTTCGAATGAGATTCGTGAGAATGAGTGAATGAGAATATGAGATTTGTGAGATGAAGGTTTATTTCCTATTTATAGTTCAAGGGTATTGTAGTAATTTAACCGACTAAACGGATATCCATGGGGCAAATATGGCCAAATCTGTATCCGCCCTGAATAATAAACAGATACAATTTTGATATCCGTATCCGCCCCAACCTCCATCCACCCTTAACCAAATCTGCCCCAAACGGGGCAAGTGGGGCGGATATCCGTGAAAATCCGCTCCACTGTCATCCCTAGTTTCTATAGGCCAACCTTCAATATAATAAAACCATTAATAGTTTATTTGGGATTTTGTAATTGTACATTATGAAATATAATGACTTACATGAGGAATATGTTATACTTCTCAATCGGTGGCGGAGCCAGGATTTTTACCAAGAGGAGGCAAAGTGGAGCGGCAAAAAAATAATAACAAAATTATAGAGGGTAATTGTAACGACCCGATCAGCACAGTAAGATATTGTCCGCTTTGGGCCCAACCAGCCCGCACGGCTTTAAAATGCCTCTTACTATGGGGATCCAACCTCGCACATATATAACACATCACCATCCCGCACCCAGGCGATGTGGGACTATGATCTCCCCTTGGTAGCTAGTTCAACCCCTCTTGGGATCCACATGCCTGTTGGGCCTATTGGGCTCCAACCCTCACCCTCACCCTCTCCCTCAGGTCCGCCCACACATGGGTCTCGCAGTAATTAACTAAATATAAAACTGTTACCCACAAATTCACTATAGAAAATATGGGTTTTAAAAATTTTAGGAGAACAAATACCCTCATGTGTTGTATGTGGCTACGCCACTAATCTCAATGCATTAGTCGCTCAGCCTTGGGCTTAAAGAAACTTGGCAAAATTCTAAATGCAATATGAGCTAGATAGAATTTATATTTGAAATGTAACTTTTGTTTGTTATATTGGTAGGCATCAGCCATAATGATAATACGGTCCCTAGCCATTTTTGGTGTTTGGTATAGTTGTTTTCATTGTTTATTTATTTTTGTGTGTGTAGAGAATAGAATTAAGAGTTTGTTCAGGCGGTCAAATTTTAAAACCATTTTTTAGTCAGGCCTCAATATTTTTACATTTTTACCAATTTTCTTTGAAACACAATCACAAACATTATCAATATAATAGTATAATTGTAAAAAGCCCAAAACCTTGCAAGAAAAAAAAAGAAGTGACTACTGCCTAGAATTGGGATAGATTAAGCAAGTTGTTAACTTGTTTGATGGATTTAGGCACTGGTAGATTGTGGGACACGATTAATTGGATGCTTCTCCTCTTAAATTAGCCTTCTAAAGTTCAATTGAACTATAGGACATAAAGAGAAAACAAAAAACATTTAATTTCCAATATCAGCGTCCGTGTATTGCAAGTCTCAAAACATTGAGATTCTTCTATCATTGGTATCTCCTACTAAAGAAGCTTATAACAGTTGGGCTTGCCATTGGAGGCTCCTTTCCATTCTCTCTTATTGGCTTCTATTATAACATTTAGGCTTGGATGGTCTATGTGACCCTCTCACATATTGTTTGTAGATTGCTGGCATGCTTGCACCACCACATCTGAATCATTCCTCACTTCCATGTTGTACCACAAACAAATTATGAAGACCACTACAGCGGAAAAACTGTTGTAAGCCAAAGTTCAAAAGGTTCGTTTTGGGTTTCGTCAATATTTAAAAGCACTTTATCCTTTGTTTTTTTAAGGGTGCAAACAACGGTATTAGATTCTACAATCAACTTTAGACTTGTGATGTCATCCGTCACATGTCTGGTTGAGCTCACACACCGTTGGTCTATTCCCCATTTATTTGTTTGTTATTCACAGTATTCTTCACTAAAAATGACCCCCTCCCCCACCCATATTTTCCTGAAGTCAAATATTCCCATCATTTGGCATCGTGGTCTTGTTTATATGAAGGAGATCAATGAGAGATGTCGGGTTTGTTCACCAAAACTTTTTTTTTCCTTGCTCAATTTAGGAAATGAGTCAATTGTTCTCATTTTTACTTAGTTATATTCTATATTACTATTCAATGAAATTTTTTGCACACGTATTCTGCTCATGGCTTTCGACTACACAATTTTAACTGAAATTCGGGGAGATGTGAGGATCCATGACACTGATAATTTGTACAAGTTTGAGCTTGATTTGAGAATCAGTCCTTATATATGCACACAGCATGTTATACATTGTTTAGTAAAAAAATTCCCACTGCTCCAATTGAGATAAAACTTTTTGGGAATTTTGAGTCATCAAAGCATTTGTAAAAGTTATACCATCCAATTATTAGATTTGGAGCTTTTTTTTTTTTTTAAGTGAGCAAGGGTTATTTAGGATCCCCCAACCTTAAAATGACAAGCATAACTGATTACATTTCTGCCATTTTTATCATCATATATATACTTTTTTCTTAAAATCATCCGCAAATGAGCTAGGAATAATTTCAATAAACACATTCTTGGAATAGATTCCTGCTAGGAAGTCAACAATCTTGTTGGTTTTTTTGAAGTGATGCTAGATGTTGTAGTCTTCAAGTTGTTGAAGTTTTCTTTTGATTTTGTATATAACATGCATTAGATCCCACGGTGGTTTCTGGTCCTTCGTGAGCTGAGCATACACCGTTTTTGAATCCGTGCTTATCTCCAGTCTATTATTCCATGCAATTTAGCTCATGATCAGACTTGCCTCTACTTGTAGCTTATGTTTGTTAATTGAATGTCCTTGTGTATCTCCTATGCAAGCTGAAATCGCATCTCCTTCTTGATCACGAATGATTACTTCATACCCTCCTCTAACTCATTTCGATGAGCCATCAAAGTTGAGCTTGTGTCATCCTTGTGCTAGTTTTTTCCATGCACGCCTTATTGGATTTGGTAACTGGAACTCCATTTGCAAACTCCATCTACTAAACAACTTTCTATTGCTGGAGTTGTCTTCTACTTTACAATCTGGATCAATGAACTTGAGCCTTACCTCTTCAAATATATGTTTCACAAGTTCAATACCTACCATATGTGATTGTTGATATACCCTCTTATTGCGTTCAGGCCACAAGTGCTACATTGTTGCATTAAGTGCAACCCTCTTCAATATGTTCCCAAGGGTGTTGCCCCTAAAGTTTTGTATACACCATTCTAGTTCATGCTCCCAATCTTGTATATGTCTGGTATAACCAAGATACAACAAAATATAGTTACATACAAACTTTGCATATGTGCATGCAAAGAACATGTGAGATTCAGTTTCAGCTTCTTGATAGCATAATGAGCACATATCATCCTGAACCTTCCCCCATCTTTTTAGTTTTGAAAAAGTTTTCAGTGCACCATTTGCAAGCAGCCATGTAATAAAACTATACCCAAGTATGTTACCTTTAAACCAGAGTATAGAGTCTTAGTTGACCGTGCGATTATTGTGCCTAAGAGCTTCGTATGTATGCTTCATATGATAGTTACCATCTGACCCTGCACGCTACACTATCTCATCTTCCTAGTTAACTTCAAGATCTATATATATCTTCCAAATAGCTCATTATCTCATTTACGGACGAGCTGGCCCTTTGGGGAAGTCTCTAATAACACTGATGATAGCACTAACCTTAGCATTCATATTAAGAACATAATCATACCGGGGCACTTGCAGGAAATGACTCATCAAAACTATAAGAGGGTGATATATCTCAAATCATACCGCAAGCACACGGTTATCTATTGAATTAGATAACGGCCAATACGGGTCAAATCTCACAAGGAGAGCTATAAATAGGAAAATTAATCTTTAAATCTTTCTTAAAACTTAACCTAGTTAGAAAATAAGTGATTGATGAAGTGATTGAACTAAATGCTAAATAAAAACTATATAAATAAATTACAATCAAATATGGGGATACTTAGGGCTTTAGAGATCACCACCATGGGTTGATGGTTCTCTTAGGCTTATCTCAAGATTTTATTCTTCCAACCATAACTCATGCTTAGATAGGTTCTCACCTCACCTAAAGATGGGAAATTATAAAATGAAGCTTATGTAATCAAACCAATTGGATAATCATTTCTAAGATTATAAGCATGATCTAAAAGCATATAAGGAATCCATACTTAAAATGAAATACCTAATATCTAACAAATCATGTATAACCTTATACTACAATCATACTTAAAGCATTAAAGGGGTGGGTTTGTTAGACTCATACTAGTGAAGACATCTTGAATCTATGACTTTAAGAAAGATGAAAGCAAGAACAAGAAATGTATCCATTATTATGAAAAACAAAACTTTTATTGATTTCATTAAACATGTCAATTCAAGTACATAGAGTATACTAATCACAAAGTTGGTCTAATTTACATGGAAGAAAATACCTTGAGAATACCTAATTGAGGTCATCCTCCCATGGGGGTCACTCACACCCTAAGAGAGTGTTTAGCCACTCATGGTAAACCTTAGGTTTCTCATGGTGATAAACATAAAGAAAATGAGAAAACTTACAAGTAAAAACTCTTTAAGACTCTAAATCTCTAACTCTCAATTTTCTTTTCTTCCAAGTTCTCCTCTTTATACTCCAAGCATGGGGTATTTATGGGTGAAGAAATGTGAGATGGTAGAATGGGAGGCGAAATAAAATAAGGAAAAGATAAGGGAATATGATGAAATTGATGGTGGAATAAGGAAAAGATAAAAAATACGGTGGAATAAAATAAGAAAAAGATAAGGGAATATATGGAGAATTGATGGTGGAATATTTAGAGATTTCTTTTGGCTAAGATAAAGTTGTCATATAGAAGTCTAAATCTTCAAATTAATTTTCTCGAGATCCATAGATGATGGTGCTTTGTGGGCTTGACTTTATGAACATTGGGCTTGAAAATCATTGGTAATGAATGTGTTATCTTCTAATGGACTTTGTTGTTGAACTTAGCTTTATTGTGTCATTTTGTGCATATTTGATGATTAATACTTGAATTCCTACTTTATACACAAAATACACGTAATGAGAGTATTTTATTAGATAATAGAACATAACAACAAATATAGAATTAGGGACTTAAAATGTATCATTTATAAGGCTATCAGCCAATAGAGTGAAGCAATAGTTATGAAGTTTTACCCCAACAATCCCAAATTTTCCGCCAACACCACGATGCTTACTTGGGCTTTTCCATCAACCAGAAGTTTCTCCTCTTGATTAGATGCTTATGGACCCACTTAACCCAAAGAGTTTCTTTGCTAGTAACTATATGCTACACGTGTCTCATACAAACAATTTCATTCCCATTTTCTATATTCTTGATACTCAATCCACTTTCACTATATGGATAACAATTATTTTTCCAACTCACCATTGTTTTCTTTGAGTGCGTATCACCACCTGGCCATAAAAAGCTTGTCATCACAACATTGATAGTGTTGATGGTTTGTTTTGGAAGACCATAACAAGATGTCCACTAGATATGCACACTCGAAAGAACTAATTTAATCAGGACTACTCTACCAGCATCGAACACGGATTTATTCTTCCACGAGTTTACTTTCTTATTTATCCTTTCAATAATGGAAGCACAATGGACATGAGATAAGTGCGAAGAAACTAGTAGCGACCCTAGATGGGCTTGTCTTATTAGCGAGGAAACGGGCGAGGGAGGGGGTGCAACCCTCCATCTCCCTCGAGATGCGCAAAGGTACACATTTCGAGGGGATGGAGGGTTGCACCCCCTCCCTCTCCAGTTTCCTTGCTCGTTTCCTCGCCAATTAGAATTCCCCACCCTAGATACCTCACTGAGAGCTGTCCCACTATAAATTGAAGTTGGGTGCTTATTTGTGTTGCTTCATTAGGTTGGACTCCTGCTAAGAATAAAGAGCTCTTACCACAGTTAACCCAAAACCCTGTACATTGATGAAATGATCGAAGAGCATAATTGAGTGCCTTGGCTGAATTGGAATCGCCATGAAAAAAATGCTATCAAATCATCTGCAAAACACAAGTACATGATAATAGGACCTGAACACTTATAATGCAATGTACAATGCCCATCTTGAACTTGTTTCTTGATCGATAGATCTAGCACCTCCATCACCGTCACAAACAAATAGGGTGACATAGATCATCCTTGCCTTAAGCCTCTCTTGGCCTTTATATAACCCTTCGAAGATCCGTTCAAATTTATAGATAACTTGGTTGAGGTAATGCATGTTATGACCCAATTAATGAAAATAAGTGGAAAATTCAATTTTCTAAGAACACATGTTACTGCCTCCCAACTAACCATGTCACACGCCTTCTTGAGATCTATCTTAGCGATACACCTGGGTGGTCCCCTGTCTTTGTGATAGTTCCTGACCAATTCATGGGCAATCATTATATTATCTTGTATGTACCTTCATTTTATGAAGGGCTGACTAATTGGTACTCACAACCCTTTAGACCGCATCCCTCATACGAGTTGTTAGAATCTTAGAGATAGGGGTGGGCACCCCATCCCGCGATCCCGATCATGTCCCGTCCCATCCCTATTTTTTGGGTCCTATTAAAATTGATCAAACTCATCACAATCCCGTCCATTTCTGATCTAATGTGGGATGGGATCGGGATGAAGATTTTCAATCTCGTCCTGAACTTATTTTTAAATATTTGTTATTACTAATAATGATACATAAAAAAGACCAGTCACCACGGCCGTACACGTGGCACGAAGACCCATCACGAGAATACAATGCCCGACCTATGGGCCTGACCATAAAGCCCAGAAAAAATGAGGCTAACTATAAAGGCCCAAACTAGGCCCATCACTAAGGAGATGTAAACAGGATCCGAATCCAATCCCAAACGAATCAAAGCACAAATTTGAGCCCAATACACGCTCTCTTATCAAGAAGAAGAACATAGCACCAAGAAAGACTTGCGAAGGGACCTACACTTCCACGAACGCATCTCCATTAAGGAGGAGACTGTTACAGAAACATCTCCTTCCGTTGTGCCTCACATGCTTAAGTCATACAAAGATTTAACCATGACCAGTATAAAAAGTAAAGTGGGCATTCGACAAATGTATGCAATTTTAACTGAGTTTTGTCCAGATTTACTTCATTCTTCCAACAGAATTACTTACTTAAGCATCGGAGTGCCTTCGGCCACCAAAAAGGTAGTCTTTGGCAGTCTAACAGTTGTTTTGCAGGTCAAACTCACAGGAGGACAATTTTTTGACGCATCAACTAATTTTAATCAAACTACTATTTAAAAGAAAAGTTTAGGATGTGTTGAAATTAAATTAAAAGATCTATTATTTGAAAAGTTACTTGATTTGGTAATCTTTATTTAGATAGAAACTTCAATTTGAATATTTTAGGTCAAATAGAATGCATGAAAAACTATGCTTTTTCTCATTTTAGATTGGTTATAGGGCAATTATTATTGTAGAAAGTAAAGGCAAATAATGGTTTGGTTTAGCTTTGCACTATGAGTTATGTAGTTGAGAATTTGGTCAATGAGCAATTTTTTCATTTTTGAACTTATATTAAAACAATTTGAAAACTTATATCATTCATACAAGATACAATTAGGAGCAATGTGAGATGAAATTTTATATTGTTATGATGAAAGTTATATGTACATAAATTATACATTATTGGTGTGTGAGCAATGTGAGATGATATATTTTTATTATTTTTCATTGGAAAACTATTTAATACATGCTCATCCCGTCTCGAACCCGTTTGGAATGGGACGAGATCGGGATGAGGTATATCCCATCCCTATCCCGAACGAATGAGATGTGATAGGATGAGGTTCATCGTGTCCTGTGCCCACCCCTACTTAGAGATACATTTATAAATGACATTGCATCATGTTATTGGCCTATAATCATTTAACATAGATGCATTCATAATCTTTGGCACTAATGCAACTAAAGTAGCATTTACCTCAGCCAGTAGCTTCAAACTTCTGAAGAAATTCATGATTGCTTTGGTAAAGTCATTCCCAATTATTTTCCATGCGGCTTTGAAGAAATAAGAGGTAAATTCATCTGGTCCCGGTGCTTTGTCAGAGTCAATTGCATAAAGAGCCTCAATTATCTCATCCCTGGTCACTTTTTTAGTTTAGTTCTGTTCCCATATCATCTGTGACAGTGCTATCCATTTCCAAGGTATTTATGGTATTGTTGTCATACTAATCATCATCCTGCCCTAAAACTCCCTTGTAGTATTGTGCACATTATGTTGCTATCAACTCATGTTCCTCAAGTTTCTCACCCTGACTGTTGTAGATGCACATATAATGTTGCTCTAAGCCCTTCTTTTACCCTGTTTTCCTCCACGCAGTGAGTTTAGCCTTAACTTGTTTGAGTTTTTTCACTAGACAATACATATGATTTCTGTATACTTTCTCTTGCCATGCTTCAACTACTGTCTTACGAAAATTGATGATACACTGAAATGTCCTTTCTTCTACACCGTACACGTGTCATGATGATCTCAAGGAATAACAGACCCAAGCGTCAGCCCAATAATGATCCGGCCCAAGCGGCTCCAAGCCCGCACAACACAATCTGCCAGATGGACCAAAATTACTACAACCTGCTAAGCCCACACGTCTCACAACCATCCCCAATACTTATAAGACCTATTAAGGCAAGTATCTCGGGGATCAGCTTTGGATAGGCAAGCCATCGGCACTTTGATAACAACTAGGAAGCAAATACCAGAATATACGTCGTACATGAAAACTTCCATCTATGGACAACACTCCAATTGGGAACTATCTCCCGCATATCTAGAAGCACTAGTCTAAAACGAAAACTTTCCTCCATAGCACCACTCCTAATTAGAGAAAGATCTCCATGAAGATCTCCTTCCCTAAACTACGCCACCGATGGCCTAGTCGAACCAGGACTCCAACACTATAAATAAGATATGAGGTTGGTAAGCTAACGTTTGCTACAAATTTCCTGTTTACAACATTACTCCTTCCTTAGATCCATGTCTGACTTTAGCATCGGAATGTCATCGGCCACCCCAACGGTCTTCCGTGGCTCACGTGCATTCCTTGTGCAAGTCAGCAGGTCAAGGTCAAGCAGGGAACAAAAATCGACTGCATTAGTCTTGCGCCGTCCGTGGGTGTTCCTAGCAAAACACTAACATCGTCTCTCTTCATAGTTTCAAGAATATGGTGACCACTAGATCTCGCAACAATGGGAAGCAGGGGGACACGTCAAACGCTCAGACTGGTGTTATACCATCGCTATTAGCGGTGCCGGTAACACAAAGGCATCAGTCTCACACCCCCACGCCAGTAGCAGTAGCGACGGACCCTAGGATAGATCTGCTAACATCATAAATACAACAGAGTGCTAAAACAGTGGAGATTCTTGTTCAGCAGAACCCTCCACCCACTGATGGAGATCAGGAGCAACACATGCCTCATTCTCCAGATAACAATAGAGAGTAAGCATAGAAGAGTCAAGCTCCTGCAAGTTCTCACTAGACTAGAGGTGGCGACACGGTCAACGAATACCCAACTCTCAAGGTAGACAGACTCGCCACGCAGAACCCCCTCCACCGAGGGGTTCATAACCTAGACGTGTTATATCGCCTTTCTGTTCCCTCGTTCGTGGACCACATCATGAACAAGGCTTTGCCAAAGAAGTTCAACTCTCCAAAGCTTGAGTTCTATGATGGGACCGATGATTCGTTCGATCATTTGTGCCATTATCAGAATGTAATGGTGCTCAAAGAAAGTTCTGAATCAGTGATGTGCAGAACGTTCCCTACCAGCCTGAAGAATTCAACGCTAACATGGTTCCACAGCCTCCTGCCAAAGTCAATCGACTCATTCAAGACACTGGCCAAGGAATTCCTAACACGTTTTGTTGGGAGCCACTGGATCAGAAAAGGTCCGCACTATATATTCTCCATGAAGCAGAAGTCAAACGAATTGCTAAGAAAATATGTCACGTGCTTCAATGATGAGCTGACGCTCATTGACGGCTGTAGCGATGATACCGTCGTTATGGATTTTACTATAGGTCTAAAAAAGGGAAAGTTCTATGACTTCCTCACCTTGGAACCCCCATTGGATATGGCAGAACTCTTGAAGGGAACCCAGAGGTACATCACCTTGGAAGAAATGAGAACAACAAAAAAGGAAACTAAAGTAGAGAAGAAACCCTCCTTTTCCAGAGATAGAAAAGGGGGAAAAAGGCGAGAAGACGAAGATAGAGGCAAACAGAAGTGCAACGGCGATAGGTCAGACTCTGGCCGGCCCAGGCCAGAGAAATCTTCCAACTATGTCGAATCCAGAACCATGACCCCTCTGAACTCTAGCTTGTCGGACGTCTTTAATTCCATGAAAAACTGAGAAGATCTTAAATGGCCCCCGAAGCAGTGCGGGGACCCCCCCCAAACACGACAATAGCAAGTATTGTTTATACAATAAGGAGGGTGTCCACGACACCAGTGACTACAAGAGTCGAAGGTACGAGATCGAGTACTGGATTCACAAGGGCAAACTGAAGGAGCTCCTGGGTTAAGAGAAAAGGCAGGACTGAACCAGGGAAAGGGGAAAGGCGGTCAAAGAAATCAAGAAAGAGACTCTAGGCATTATATATGTCCTTCATGGAGTCGGATAAAAAAAAGAACAATCAAACAAGTCTCGAAAGCGGCTCCTTGAGATGCAGACACAACCCACTAGTGAGGATAGATGCGTATACTACTCGCAAGTGCAGAACCCCATCCCGACCTTGACTTTCACAAATAAGGACCTTGAAGGTGTTTGAGCACCGCTCAATGATGCTGTTGTCGTTTTGGTTTCTATTGCAAGGTGGGAAGTGAAGATGGCCTTGTTGGACACGGAAAGTGATCATATCTCAAATCATACTGCAAGCGCACGGTTATCTATTGAGTTAGCTAACGACAAATACGGGTCGAATCCCACAAGGAGAGTTATAAATCGAAAAACTAACCTTTAAATCTATCTTAAAACTTAACCTAGTTAGAAAATGCGTGGTTGATGAAGTGATTGAATTAAAAGCTAAATATAAATTATATTAACAAATTACAATCAAATATGGAGATACTTGGGGCATTAGAGATCACCACCATGGGTTGATGGTTCTCTTAGGCTTATCTCAAGATTTTATTCTTCCAATCATAACTCATCCTTATATAGGTTCTCACCTCACCTAAAGATGGGAAATTATAAAATGAAGCTTATGTAATCAAACCAATTGGATAATCATTTCTAAGATTATAAGCATGATCTAAAAGCATATAAGGAATCCATACTTAAAATGAAATACCTAATATCTAACAAATCATGTATAACCTTATACTACAATCATACTTAAAGCATTAAAGGGGTGGGTTTATTAGACGCATACTAGTGAAGACATCTTGAATCTATGACTTCAAGAAAGATGAAAACAAGAGTAAGAAATGTATCCATGATTATGAAAAACATAACTTCTATTGATTTCATTAAACATTGACATTCAAGTACATAGAGTATATATGCTAATCACAAAGTTGGTCGAATTTACATGGAAGAAAATACCTTGAGAATACCTAATTGAGGTCATCCTCCCATGGGGGCCACTCACACCCTAAGAGGATGTTTAGCCACTCATGGTAAACCTTAGGTTTCTCATGGTGATGAACATAATGAAAATGGGAAAACTTACAAGTAAAACTCTTCAAAACTCTAAATCTTTAACTCTCAATTTTCTTTCTTTTCAAGTCTTTCCCAGTATACTCCAAGCATGGGGTATTAATAGGTGAAGAAGAATGGGAGGTGGATTAAATAATGAAATGACATAAATTAAGGAATTGTAGTGGAGAATGGATAGTGGAGTAGGAGGAGGAGTAAAATAAGAAAAAGGTGTTGGCATAAAATAAGGAATTGTATTGGAGAATGGATAGTGGAGGTAGAATGTGTAGAGATTCTTTTTGCTATGTTGAAGTTTCCATCTGGATGTTCAATTTGATTTCCTCGAGATTCGTAGACGATGATACTTTTTTGGGCTTGAAAAATCCTTGATCCTTGACATGCATGTGTGAACTTCCAATGGGCTTTTTAGTTGTTGAACTTAGCCTTATTGTGTCATTTTGTGCATATGTGATGATTAATACTTGAATTCCTACGTTACACAAAATACACGTAATGAGAGTATTTTATTAATTAATATGACATAACAAATATAGAATTAGGGGCGTAAAATGTACTATTTATAAGCCTATCAGGAAGCTTTCCCAACGTGCTATTCTACAAGGCATTCCATAGTATGGACCTCAAGGAAGAGAACTTGACACCTTTCGACTACCCACTGATCATATTTAGGGAAGAAAAGTGTTTCTCGATAGGAAGATAAGGCTAGCAGTGGTAGCAGGAGAGCCACGACTAAGGAATGTCATGTTTCTAGACTTCATGGTGGTAGACGCACCATCTACCTATAACCTCATCCTGAGAAGGCTCTGCCTTCACCAGATGGAAGTAGTAGTCTCCACCCTTCACCAGTGCGTCAAGTACACCGCCAACCATTCAGAGGGGACAATTCATGGGGACCAACCAATGGCACGAGGTTGCCACTACGCTGCGCTAAAGCGGATAGAATGTTCTCAGATTCAACTGGAGCCTGCCAGACAAGTTGAACAGTAGCCATACTTAGAAACTGGGGACAAAGACCTAGCAACAGTGGCTCAACTTAGCGACGGAGGACAGTCCAACATTAGAGGAGCAATCCGTCCTCTAGCCCGACATGACGTCAGACCCAGCAGAGAGGCTGCCACCAAGCTTCATTTTGTTGCTTTCACTTTGATATGTAAAAATAAGATAGGGATTTAATGGCCACGTTGGACAAAAGCTGGATGGATATTGGGAATCATTTGAACCCCAACTATATAAGAGTGAAAACATTTCTTGATTTTGCGTTTCAGCACACAAAATCTGGGAATCTATATATTGCCCATGTATAAAGTGCTTCAATGGTCGTCTTAAGACAATGGATGAAGTTAGAGAAGATTTTATCTTAAGTGGCATTCTTCGTGGTTACACATATTGAGACTATCATGGTTAAGATAGACATGCTACCACAGGCAGTGAGGATGACGAGTTAGAGCTTGATAATGAGGTTGAATGTGATGAAATAGACGAATTGATAGCGGATACTTTACTAGGGTTTAATCATGAGAATGTCAGAGACCAAAGATATGAGATGGAGACTACTAGCAGTACTGTACCACAAAATGAGGCTGAAAGAATTTTGAGGGTCATTCAAAATGCCAAGACTAGCATATATCCTGGGTGTGAGATTTCTTTATTGTCTTTCATCTTATAACTTTTACATATTAAATGTGTTGGGGGAATGAATAACAGAGGCTTTACCATGTTTCTTAAGGAGTTAAATAAGGTTTTTTCTAAAGGTGAAACGCTACCAAAGTCCTACTACGAGGCAAAAAAGATTTTTCAAGATCTTGGGCATTCATATGATAAGATAGATGCGTGCATCAATGATTGTGTTTTATTTCGCAAAGAACATGCTTTCGCAGAGTATTGCCCAACTTGTGGAAAATCGAGATGGAAAAAATTGATAGTGGAGATAATGATGATGAGGAGGAGTCTACTAGATATTCTAATAGGAGGAAACGAGTCCAAAGAAAGATTTTGCGCCACTTTCCTTTAAAACCAAGGCTTAAGAAAATGTTCATGTCTTCCAAAATTGCTTCTAAAATGAAGTGGCACCATGATAACTGTATTAGAGATGACAATTTAGCACATCCCACAAATTCAGAGGCTTGGAAACATTTTGATAAATTGTATCCTGACTTTAGTGTTGAATCAAGAAATGTGAGACTTGGATTGGCAAGTGATGACTTCAATCCGTTCAGCAACATGAGTCTATCAAATAGCATGTGGCCCGTTGTTCTAATACCATATAATTTGCCCCCATGGATATGCATGAAACAAACAAATATGATTTTGTCTCTACTTATTCCAGGAGAGAGAGCTCCTGGAAATAACATTGATGTTTACTTACAACCATTAATTGACGAGTTAAAAGAATTATGGGAAGAAGGCGTGGATACATTTGATGCATCCAATAAGACAACCTTCCAAATGAGGGCAACCTTGTTATGGACTATTAGTGACTTTCCAGGTTATGCAGTTCTCTCAGGATGGAGCACTAAAGGACGTTTAGCATGCCTAGTTTCTAACATGGAGACATGTTCAAAGAGATTAGTATATGGAAAGAAACAATGTTATATGTGTCATCGAAGATTCTTGCCACTGGATCATAAATGGCGTGATAACAAATGCAACTTTGATGGCAATAAAGAACCAAGACCTCCACTGTTGTTTATGTCAGGTGATGATATTCTCGAGCAAATGCAAGACGCAGAACAAATAACATTTGGTAGAGGGAAGAAACAAGCCGAGGGAAGCGGGCGTCATAATTGGAAAAAAATAGAGTATATTCTTTGATCTTCCGTACTGGAAAAATTTGCTCATTCGTCACAATCTAGATGTTATGCACATTGAGAAAAATGTGTGCAGTAATGTGATTGCGACATTGCTAGGAGTTTCGACAAAAACAAAGGATAATCTGAATTCCCGTTTGGATTTACAACAATTAAAGCTTAGAGAAGAGTTACATCCAATTAAGAAAGATTAGAACACTTATTTACTCCCTCTCGCCCGTTATACTTTGTCATCCGATAAGAAGAGTCGTGTGCTACAAATCTTGAAAGATATCAAGGTTCCAGATAGTTTTTCTTCAAACATATCCAAATGTGTTAACTTAAAAGAAAAAAGGTTAATTGGCCTAAAAAGTCATGATTGTCACGTTCTTCTCCAACGACTACTTCCACTTGCTATTCGAGGCATATTGCCAGATGATGTGTGTGATGCCTTGATCGGTTTGAGTAGTTTGTTTGTTGATTTATTCTAAAAAAACTCTTCAAGTTGAGGAACTAGGGAGAATAGAAAGGAATGCTGCAATTACGTTTAGCCGTTTAGAGATGTTATTTCCACCATCATTCTTTGATGTGATGGTACACTTACCGATCCACTTGGCAAATGAAGTCAAGATAGCTGGTCCTGTTCAATACCGTTGGACGTATCCCATTGAGAGGTACATATATTTTCATTGTTGTAAGTACCCACAAGTAGGCCCTATTTGAGAACTATACTTATAATTCCAAATGTAGGTACTTGCACACCTTGAAGTCATATGTCCGGAACAAAAGTTGACCGAAGGGATCAATTGCTGAAGGTTACATTCTAGAAGAGTGTATGAATTTTTGTTCAAGGTACTTGCATTATATAGAAACAAAGTTTAATCAAGTTCCTAGGAACTTTGATGGCTCCGGTGACCAACATCAAGGTGGACTTTCTTTATTTTCAACAAAGGGACGTGCTTTGGGAAAGTCAGTTGTAAAAAAAATAACTTTGGAAGAATGGACCCAAGCACACTGGTACATCTTGCAAAATTGTGAAGATGTGACACCTTTTATTGAGTAAGAAATAACCATCTATAATACTTGTGTGTTTTTAGGTCACCAAATTATCTAACATATGTTACTTACTTGCAGGGAACATAGAGAAATCTTGAAACATACACATTCAAGGAACTTAGACCTTATTCATCGTCGAAAATTCCCAAAGTGGATTGAGGCTCGTGTAAGGAACTAAGACCTTATTCATCGTCGACAATCATACTAAGAATATTTTTCATAACATAATTGGTATTTTTCATTGCATAGGTGGTTGAATTATGTCGAACAACTAGTGATGAATCAGTTGAACAGTTGCTCCCATTAGCTCGTGGTTCTAACAAAGTAGTATTGTCATGGAATGGTTATGTTGTCAATGGATTTAAGTTTCACACAAAAAGCCGGGAAGCTCGGTTAAAAACACAAAATAGTGGTGTGGTTGTTAATGGGGATAATGGAGTCGATAAATTGAATTATTATGGAGTTCTCATTGATGTTGTTGAATTGCAATATTTAGGAAGAAATCATGTTGTTCTGTTCAAGTCTGATTGGAGAGATATCCACAGCCCTGGACGAGATATTTAAAAGGATAAACATGGTTTTGTAAGTGTTAATTCCCAACGAACACTTCAAACAAATGAACCAATCATCTTAGCAAGCCAGTGCGAACAAGTTTTCTATGTTAGAGACAATGCATGATCGGGATGGCTAGTTGTGACAAAAGCTGCACCAAGTGAATTTTATGTCGTGCCAGAACATGAAGACGAGGCAATCGTCGATGAAACGGAGGCATTGCAACCCCTAGTACCAACGGATACAACAATCACTTGTGCACCAAGTGATGAAGTTGATCATGTTGTTGTATGGAATAGAGCTAATTTGCCAATGGAAACAATTCAATTGTCAGAAAATAACACCAAAAAAAAAAGAGGAAAATAAAATAAGAGAGTTGATGTTTGAACTATGGTAATTGAATAGTCATCAAATGTTATAATGTATTATTATTCTATGGTAAGAGAGTTGATGTTTGAACTAGCTCACTTTTTGTGCATTTTTCAGGTATGGCGCCACGACCATTGAGAATTGATAGGTCACCCCCATTCCATTCGGAGGTGTCTTCCCCTAATATTGGGTCAAATTCTTCTAGTATTTTTACTCACTCTAAACAATATAAGCTTCATTTTTTCTTATAGAAATTGTACTTAAAATTTAAAAAATTTAACATTAATAATTTCTTTTACATAGGTAGCACAAGGAATAGGAAACCACGTGGACGAGTAGTGAGACAGAAGGTAGCAAGTCTACCAAAAAGAAACAAAACTAAGTCTGGAATTTGATGACAGACATCGGATAATAGGAAAGCACAGGCCACTATTTGCATCTCAATAGGGAATTGTCATCCGGAACATGCAAGTTACATCTGTTGCTGCTTCGTCATGGAGAAAACTTGACAAAGATGTAAAGGCCAAAATGCTTGAGTCGGTATTGGTACGTATCTTATCATTATAATATATGCGTATATATATTGGTCACATATGCTAGATTTGATCAAATTTGCTCTTTTATTCAGGAGAAGTTCGACATAGGGGATGATCCAGAAAGAAAGAAGTTGTTAATGAAAGAAATGGGAAAAAATGGAGGGACTACCGATCTGAATTGAAGAAGGACTATTACGATATACATGAGACAGATAAGGAACGACTTCAAAATCGACCACCATTTGTAAAAGAAGAAGATTGGAAATGGTTGATAAAAGAACATTGGGGAACGTCAAAGGTTCAGGTATGTACCTAAACCTTGAGATAATATCACACTTGATTAGAATATACTGGCCAAACTAAAAGAACCCTAATTTAAAGCAAGGATGCACGGATACAGACACCCGCGTCGTGTCAGACACGGACACGATATGCCGACATGATTACTTTTTGCCCTATTTGTCTTTATTTTTTTATTATTTTTTTTTGGAAAGCGAGCTGGGTTTTTATAGGACCCCATAACCTATCAACAAGGTGCGACTTACAGGTCAACACCATAAGAAAGTAACCATGTCGCCGGCGGGTCTCGAACCTAGGACGTGGGGGATAAACCCACACAACTCTAACCACTCGACCATAACACCATTGGCCCTATTTGTCTTTAATCGCAATTGAAATAGTCATTCACTTTAGATGGATCAACAATCATTATATTACGTGGTTATTTGCAAACATCTAAAAGTAAAAAATAAAACAAAGTTGGTTTTTCGAGTGTTGACTGTGTCCTGACCAAGTTTCGGGTGTGTCAGAGGCGTGTCCGACACGTTGACCACATTGACCATGTATTTGACACCTTCCGACACATTGACCAAGTGTCTGACACCTGCCGACATGTTGACCATGTGTTCGACACGTGTCGGAGGCGTGTGGAGTGAGTGTTGTGTGTCGGATACGTGTTAGACACGGATACGACAAATTTTCGAAGAGTCTGTGCTTCCTTGGTTTTAAGTTATTTTTTTTCTTCTGAAAATGCCTGCAAGCAGCGTCCAAAACAGGGGCAAGTGCTTCCTAGAAAATCCCTGCAAACATCGTCCAAAACAGGGGCGCTTGCTGCCCAGAAAATTCCTGCAATCAGCGCCCACAGGGCCAATTGCTGCCCAGAAATACCCTGCCAACAACATCCAAAACAGTGGCAATTGCTGCCCAGAAAATCTCTGCAAACACGTCCTAAACATGGGTAATTGCTGCCCAAAAAATCCCTGCAAACAACATCCAAAACAAAGGCGAAACTGGCTAGTATTGCTGTCCATAAAATCCCTGCAAACAGCGTCCAAAATAGGGGCGGCAAAAAACGAACCAAATGTGAAAACCCTGCCCATGACTTGCCATAACCTTGAAATTATTCTACTTTTAGGAATAATGAACTATAAATCATAAATTAATCCTAAATTATAAGTTAATAAACCAATTTATAAAATAAAAATTAAATAAAATCAGATCTATTTATCAGGGTCCCACTCTTTGTAATGAGTGCAACTCTCTTATTTTTTTTCATTGTAAGATGTAGGTTCGGTTTTTGGATTTGGTCTGCATACTCATTATAACAAGAAACCGTATTTTATTTTTTCTTTTCTTCCAAATTTAGCAACTTCACTGAAGAAATTTTTTACAATATCCACTATGGTTTAGTCAATTCTATCAAAACCACCGAAACATTGACAACAAACTGGTGCAACATATCGTCACAAATAGTTCCCAGTTTGAGTCCATTCACCTTTGTTCGTTATTAGTACTCATTGAAGAGATTTGTAGAGGTACTTGGAAGTTTATTCTATAGAAGTTCCAAGAGCTGAGATAATTTCAATGCTCTAAGCAAGACCAATGAGCTTTTACATATTCCAGTAAAAGCCACACTTAACCATAGTTAGAACTAGAAAGTTTGTTGCTCTTCTGTCATTGATTTACTTTATTGTTGCATTTGTTAGAAAGATTCGAATTCTTGAAGAATTTGTCTCAGTAAATGCTTTGCTGATTGTTATCAATATTAGGCAGACAACAATATTGCAACAAAGCAGAAAATTTCCTAGTTGCTCGAGCTGGTCAACCAGGTGTCGTCTTTCCTCCTTCAATTGGACAGGGAGCTTGCAGAGATCATAAAAAAAAAATCAAATCTTATCCAACTAATCTAATACTAGACTATGTGTGTCGTTGTGGTATGTTTTGTGTGGGAGCATTATGTCTGGATGGCTCTTACTCAGAAGGGATGTTAGCTCAATCCGAACCAGTCCTATCAAAACCCTGCCCATGATTTTCCATAATAATGAAGTAAACTAAGTAAATCATAAAGTTAGGTTCAAGATCATTTTATAGTAAAAATAATTAACAAATTAAGAAACCAGAGTCCTAGATTAACTATAAATTGGTGGTACCTTAAGTTATGGTGGCAAACATGGATAATACTAGCTTTACTTTTCTTTTCTTTTTTTCTCTTTGGCTCCATTCATCAGGAGACTTGACTTGAACTCAAAAAAAATATACATTTGCAAACCACTTTATTCAAGGCTTTGTTGGTTCAAAAGAAAAAAAAAACTTTGTAGATGATGTAACTGATGGATTACACCAATGGTGGCCTTAGTTACTGCATGGAGTATCCTTTCATACTATTATTATTCAACTGTTTTTACATTATATATGCATACTTCATTCTTGACATGGTTTTTCAAATCCGTTCTTAATAAATTTAGAAATTGTGTGATAAGAATAAAGACAGGCGTGACATACAACAAATGCTTCATCGTGCAGGCAGAAAATCCTTTGCCATAATTGAGGATGAAGAGGTTAAGTACAAAATGTTTGAGATTTTGGGTTTTAATATCAACCTAGTAGAAATATAGTTACTCATTTGTGTACGTTTTGTATTGTTGCCAGATGAAAAGGACAGGAATTCGCCCATCTTGTATTAGGAAGTTTGAGTTTGCTTATACAGGCAAAGATGGATCATATTCATATGTATTCACTCAAAGAAAGGTAATTAGTTTTTTTTTTCAATTTAAAATTGTTGGTATTCGTTACCATTTATATTCCATATTCACTAAATAAATGTGTCTCTAAATGTAGGAAGAGATACGAAATCTTACCGTGCAACGAGAGGAGGGATTAAACTCCTTAGATGACGACCACATTTTCGCTCAAGTATTTGGGCTAGATAAACCTGGACTTGTACGTTGTAGGGGACATGGGGTCACGCCAACATCCAAAAACGGCACGAGTAGTCGCTTTGGATCTCAAGCTGCAGAAGAAGC
This sequence comes from Berberis vulgaris, assembly GCA_963556465.1. NCBI lineage: Eukaryota > Viridiplantae > Streptophyta > Magnoliopsida > Ranunculales > Berberidaceae > Berberis > Berberis vulgaris. The sequence goes on from OY747132.1 coordinate 61,493,318, forward strand.
AAGGTGGGAGATTGAGATTGCAATGAAAGCGGTTGCGGAAGCAAAAAAAAGAGTTAGCAGACTACAAGAAAGTGGCCAGTGATGAAATGAATAAAATGAAGGATGATATGGCAATGATGATGCAAGCATTGAAGAGTCTGACTGATCAAAACAATGGTGGATCTAAGACACATTAGTGGTGAGTTTTTTAAAGTGATAATAACTAGGATGTGTTTTGTACGCCATCAGTGATAATAGTTGTTTTCATATTTGATCCTTAATTGTTGATTTTTCCTACAATAATTTCGAGTTTTGCTATTGAAATCTCCATGGGTAATTAGCTAGAAGGTTGCAAAGCTTCAACTGAGTTTTGGTTCATCTCCACTAGTATAATTGTTAATTTTATTACTTGTTGTCTACAGGTTTGAAGTGACTGCCGATGTGCTATACTTGGATGTGTATATATCTGGATGCAGAGCTCACTTATGTTGGTTTTTCTTACATGCTGGTTAAGACAGAGGATTCTAGTTTGTTTCTAACTTTTTTGGATTAGTCATGCTGTTATAGGAGAATGTGGTATATGTTCTTACAAACTTTCCATGGTTGAACATACTGTTTTACCTATAAATATATTAAATGGTTATGTTCATTGTGTTGTTATTTTATTTGTTATATTTTCTGTGAAGCTTATGTTGTTGATAGGGTTGGCAATGAGTCAAAGATTGGTTTATGGCAGATTCGCATTGGCAATAAGTTTTAAATTTAATGCTATCAATGTATTTATTTTAGTTGGAATCAACATTTTTATTGATGCAGGTTAAGCTGCCTAAAATTGATATTATTATTATTATATATTTTTTTTAATGTAGGTTTGTTAACATAACCGGCGCTTTCAAAGCAACGCAAAAAATCTTTGTCGGCGCTTTAAAACGCCATTACAAAGTTATAAATACGGCGTTTGTATCTAAAGGAGAATTGACATATCCATTTCTTTATCGACGCTTATATAAGCTATTACGACGGTTTAAAAAGCGCCGTAAATGTAGATTTTTACCGACGCTTCATATAAAGCGTCGTTAATCCTTTTGCGGCACATACTATTTTCGGCGCTCTATAAAATGTCGGCAATGATCTAAATCTGCACATTTGTTCTATACCGACGCTTTTAGAAGTGTCGCTTAAAACAAATATGTTGAGTGTTGTAGGGAGAACAGTGGTGGTGACCAAAATTGTGGTAACACCCTTGTTATTAGGTGAAACTAGGGGTGGGCATCCCATCCGGTGATCCCGATCCCGACTCAATTTTTTTGGATCTTATTGGGATTGATTAATCTCATCCCGATCCCGTCCCGTCCCGATTTAGAATGAGATCGAATGGGATGAAGATTTTCAATCCCACCAATCCCGTCTCGTCCCATACTGATTTTGTAATATTTATTATTAATAATTTTAATATTTATTTTATATATTTATTTAGAATTGCAATTGTTTGGATGCCCAGATAAAGTTTGGGCATAATGTTACAAGTTGTGTATTATTGTGTCATAGAATGAAGTTCATTATGTTATAGGTTGTTTTGCTAAACTAAACTAGAATGAAGTTTATTATATTATAGGTTGTGTATTGTGTTTGTTATGTTTGTGAATGAAGTCATAATGAATAAATGAAGTGTGAATGAAGTCAGAATGAAGTTTATGTTACACATTGTGAATGAAGTCTATATTTATGTTACATATTGTAAATGAAGTCTTATGTTTTTTTTTTTTTTTAAATTTTTAAATTTTTTTTTTTTTTTTATGTTACACATTACTATGTTTATTATGCTAGAGATTGTGTTTATTATGTTGTGTTGAAATATGTTATTATGTTACATGCTGTAATATGTTACAAATTGTGTTTATTATGTTATAAATTGTAAAAATAATTTATCAACAGATCGAGCATGCTGATCCCGTCCTGTCCCGAACCCGTTTAGGATGGGACGAGGTCGGGATGAGGTCTATCCCATCCCGATCCCGAATGAACGAGATGGGTCCATCCCGTTCTGTGCCCACCCCTAGGTGAAACCATGACAAGTGTTCGAGACTCCACAAATGATACTTGTGACCTAAAAGTGGAATATCCAACACTTCAGGGTTTTTTTTTTAAAAATTATTTTATTAGGGACCTAAAAGTGTTGCAGAAGTGAAAAATTCACCCTATGTTAATACAAAAGCAAACATACAACCGATCTCATGTGATAAAAAGGAGTAACCATGCACGTACCAGAACCTCATTGTAATTTTATAGTTGAATTCATACTGTATCACATGTTATAAGATTGGATTAGGGTGTGGACGCGCGCTCCACATACACGTATATTTAATATTTTTATTTTATTCTAAAAATTCAGTAATAAGTAAAATTAAAATTTTATGAGATTTGACTAGAGATTTTTAAGCTAAATAATCATAAAAACTAATTATACCTTTTTAATTTAATTGATTAAAAATGTTAAACAATATTATAGAGAGAGGAACTGGTTTTGATTATAAAAACTATGAAATGTCGAGAGCAAAATGGAAAACCAAAAGTTAGATGTAAGGAACTAATTATAGTTTATAGATAATTAGAGGCTCAATAAATATGTTAGGGGCTTAAGTATAATTAATCGAAGTTTGAGAGGGGCTATTTTGATTGAGCAAAATGAAAAATCCAAAAATTAGGTGTAAGAGCTTATTTATAGCTTATAGATAATTGAAAACTTTAAATAAATTATATTAGGGGCTTAGTTATAAATAATTAATGTTTGAGAGAGTTGGTTTTGATTGTAAATATTAAGAAATTGAGAAGGAAAAAAAATGGAAAATCTAAAAGTGAGAGTTAAAGACATTTCACTGTTCATCCAAGGTTTCGGACGTTATAATAGTACAAATGAACAGGGACAGATCTACATAGAGGCAAGTGGAGGCGGTTGCTCTCACTGAAAATGAAAATTTTCATGACCATTATATAGATTTTTGCAGTTTGCCCTCTCAATTTTTTGAAACTGCCCCTAGCTTTAAAAGTTTATTGGCTACTACACTCCTTTTTCTATTATTGTAGAGAACCTGACAACTTCTTTTGTGCTTAACCAACCTCTCATCTATTACCATCATTATTTTTTTTTTCTCTAATAAACTCCACAAACCTAATTTTCAACTCTTTGAATTTTCCCTCAATTTCTCATCTTCTTCCATAGTAGTTTGTATTTATTTATTATTTTTCCTAGCAATGTTCTTTTCTTAGTAAGATATCAGACAATGAAGTAATTAAACCAGAAGGAGCATAATGTAATTTTTTTGTTGTTGTTGCTATCCATCCTACGCTGAAATTTGTTCAATTAAAGTAATATTAACAATTTTATGATATCTTAAAGTTTTTAGTGAAATAGAACATCCATTAGACAATTACTTATTGATTTAAGAAAACAAATGCCATTTATAATACGAACTTTCATAATATAGCATTAACACTAGACAATTTCAACACTTTCGTTAAAAAGTTTCAGGTTCCATCCATTAACATATAGCAAGCTGTGTGTGCATGTGCGCGCGTGAGAATGGTTATTGAGCCTAAAAATAATGCATAAACTTCACAAATTTTCAAGATCAAAATAAAAGAGGAGATAATTGATCTAGAATAAAGAAGATATAATTGTACATCTTTATTAGAATTTTTTTTTTTTTATGTATAATGTAAAATATTTTCTTAAGTAGGGATTTGCCCCCATTGATTGAAATCCTAACTCCATCATTGCAAATAAATGCTATGCATGATTGCAACACACTTGTGTGGTAAATTTCACATTATGTGTGAACGTAGCACTCGAGGAGACTCTCATAATAGCTAATTGTGTCGCTTGGAGTGGATAAGAAAAAATTTAGTCTCACATTGAGATGGGATAAAAATCACATCATGTGAAATTTATTTTGAATAGGTCGTGATCTCTACTAACGTCAATGTTTATTTTGATTTAACCACTTTCCCTATGGCCTACTAGGTCACTAAATTGGAGGTCGCAATGGTCCCTCAATTCAAGTACACCAACAATAATAAGCATGGGCTGCCTTAAGGCTATTTTTAGTGTTGCAACCCAATGAATGTTTGATCTTCATTGTCAGTGACGGGGCCAGAATTTTTGTAAAAGGGGGGCAGAGTAATGAGTCATAGTTAATTAAAGATAACATAACAATTTATTACTTTAACATGTTTTTTTTTTTTTAATTTGAGCAATGCATGAATAATTATACAAAACACCTACTGTAGTCAACTGAAGCCGATAAAAGAATCCAGTATTTCGTTTTCTATGCATTAGATTACTTGGAAAAAAAATGACCGTATATGATGTTTTTGATTAATTAAACTTTGACTCGTCATATATGCTTGAGTGCACAAACTATTATGTTTTCCTATATGAGTTTCAAGCATTTTTTCTTTTCTTCCAATTATTGAATCCTTCAACAACAAAACGATCACCATCTCTTACTTTCCGACACTGCTAAAAAGATAGCAATGGAGACAAAAGGTGCATTCTTTGCTATGCTATACTCTAGCCAACTCTTATACTCAGTGAACCAAGCTACATTACAACATCGTAACACACCTTTTATTTTTGTGGAAATGCGTAATTTATCGACTGACAAGGACCCCTTTAAAAATAAGTTCTTCTAACAACCTCTTCATCATTCAGATGGTAACCGATTCATCAGTTGGAAAATTTGATAGGTCAACCTCTACATGACTTTTCTTTGAGATTGGTTATGATAAATTATTGTCATCCTTATTTTAGTTGGAGATGGTACATCACTCATTGACTTTCTTTTTTCAAAAAACTTATCCATGATTGAAACAAAATTAAGATTATATTTTTAAAATTTGGGTCGTTGACCCTTTCTATTTATTTATTAATCCATGCCCGAAGGCTACATGATTGACTCTATAAGGCTACCAAAACCTGGCCTGAAGGCTCAATTTTATTGCCACTTAATATCTTTGTCGTCTCCATCTCGCATGAAGACATGCTTTCGCTTTGGTCCATCGCCTCCACCTCACATGAAGACTTGCTTTTGGGAGAAAACTCACAAAATCCTAATTGGTGAGTATCGAACTCGTGACCTCTCACAAGGAGAGTTGATGTCCGACCAACTGAGCTAAAATTGGTGGACCATTAAATTTATTTATATATCCTAAAACTTTAAATGAATAAAATCAAAATCATGTACCATGTGGTCAAATTTGTGCTTATGGAAACGATGTTTAACATGCAAATTCCAAAATAATGGTGATGTTATGCAAGAATCCTCCTCTTGTAAAGACAAACACAATTAATTTCACTGTACTTTTGAAGCTTCTTTCCTGGAGAAGTGGTAGGTTACGAATTATGACAGATTATTGGAGAGATTTTGAGGATTTGAACTGTTGAACTGCTATGGAGTTTGCTGAGATTTGGGGGTTTGATGAGGGGTTTGGTAGATAAGAGAAAATCTATATGGGGACAAATCAAAATTGTATGTAAAGTTAGGTCCAAATTAAATTTTATTTTTTTGAAAAAGTTAGTGGAGTGCCCCCACTTGACCCTACGTGGCTCTGTGCCTTCCATTGTAATGCTTAAACCCACTTTATGAAAACAACCACAATATAACATCGTTTTTTTTTCTTAATTGGCAAGGTGCTAAGGGGAACGCAATGTTCTCATCTTTATAGGTCTTTTGTTTATATATAAATGTTTTATGTCACCGAGTTATAATTTATAAACATTTTAATCGGATCATTAATTATTATTCAACCATATATTTTCATGCAAATACTACTCAAAATTATAATTGAAATTGGAGTTGTTATATGTATCCGACTATTTGGCTCGGTTGCACAAACTCTTTGTTGCACCGATATTTTGGGATGTTTCGACTTTTTTTTATCAATTAAAACCATTTAGTGGTGAATTTTTTTAGAAGAGTTAGTTGGCTCTGGAAAGAAAGACAATAGTTGTAAAACAAAATTTTATTCACACATTCGTCAAATTTCAAATCTTCCTACAAACATCATAGAGACGAACCATCATCTCAAGTTCTATAATAGATAGTAAATACTATAATATTTTATTTACTTATTTATTTTTATTTTTAAGAGCAAATGTGGTTTTAAAAGTCCTCAAACCTTAATATTATGGTAATTTGTGTAAACAATAAATGCATAGACTATTTGTTTGCCACATATATTCACATGAATACAATATCCATCAAACATAGAGGAGGAGTTGACAAAACTAATACATTTGATTCAAAATAATTTCATTTAAAACCAAAAAAAAATCATGCATCAAAAACTTTACAATAGGAATTTTTCATAATACCAATTATCATTTTTAGCGGGTAATAGACTAATTTTGTTTTAGGATTATCAAAACATGGTTGAGTATACCAAATAATTTTTAAAAGAAAAATCTGAAAAAAAATAAAAATAAAGTCAGGAGCACGAAGCCGAAGAGTCCGATTCACGTACTAACTCCCCTGAAAATTATTTTGAGGACACAATAAAAATAAAATGTAAAAAAGATACACGTCCCTCATATCAAGGACCCAGTTCGCAACATTGTTTGTATTCTTCTCGTCCTTCCTCCAACACGAATCCAAATTCTGACCAGAAGATCCGAATGATATGGGTTAGCAAACCAAGAAGCCTCTCTTCAAACAACAACAAACGAAAATTTCGCCTGAAATGCTCCACTTTAACCACAAACTCTGAGCGTTTTTCCAGATAAAATTGGTCTTCACAACCCAAAATAGTTCCACCCCATTTCAAAAACTGTATAATTTCTTCCCTTCTCTCTTCATTTCTCATTTGTTCCTCTGTCGTTTTGAGAGAGATGAATAACGAAACTTTCATTGGTTCCATTGATCAAGGAACAACAAGTACTCGGTTCATTATCTACAATGATTCCAAGAAACCTATTGGTTCTCACCAAGCTGAGTTCACTCAGTTTTACCCTGAAGCAGGGTAAGAAACAATTATCCCAGCTTTTTCTCTCTCTCTCTCTATATATATATATATATATATTTTTTTTTTTTGCATTGTTAGATGATTTGTTTTGGTGTTTTTGAATAGATGGGTGGAGCACAACCCAATGGAGATTCTGGAGAGTGTGAGAGTTTGTATGGCAAAGGCTCTTGACAAGGCCACGGCAGATGGATACAATGTGGATGATGGACTGAAGGCCATTGGTATTGCTAATCAGAGAGAAACGACTCTTATTTGGAGTAAATCCACTGGTTGTCCTCTTTACAATGCCATTGTGTGGATGGATGCTCGAACCAGTGCTATCTGCAGGTTTCAAAATTTTTCTTCATTTTTGTATAACATCTATGAGCTCAAATTATGATGTGGGGTTTGTGAATTCTTTGATTTGAAAGAAACCCGTCTTGATTTTTGATTTTTATGGTTCTTGGGTTCTTTAGATTTTGCTGTTCGGTGAAAATGTATAATTTGAATTTTGAATTTTTAAATTTGAAATTTAAGATGGTTGTTTTCGATTTTGAACAAAACCCATTTTTGGGATCTGTTTTATTGAATTGTAGGAGATTAGAGAAGGATTTACCAGGAGGAAGAAACAATTTTTTGGAGACTTGTGGTTTGCCTATCAGCACTTATTTCAGTGCTGTCAAGATCCTATGGCTTATGGAAAATGTGAATGCAGTTAAAGAGGCTGTAAAGAGAGGTGATGCCTTATTTGGGACTATCGACACTTGGTTGATTTGGAACCTAACTGGAGGATGCAGTGTGCAGCAACCTGGGTTGCATATCACGGATATATCGAATGCATCTCGAACAATGCTGATGAATATCAACACATTCGAATGGGACAAAACGACCTTGGAGACATTGGGAATACCCATGGAATTACTGCCAAAAATTGTAAGCAATTCGGAGGTGATTGGGAAAATTGCTACAGGGTGGCCTATTACTGGTATTCCCATCGCTGGTTGCCTTGGCGATCAACATGCAGCAATGTTGGGGCATGCATGCTGTAAAGGCGAGGCTAAGAGCACTTATGGAACTGGTGCTTTCATACTTCTTAACACAGGTGATGAGTGCATTAAATCTTCCCATGGTTTGCTGACAACAGTTTCCTACAAGCTGGGACCAGAAGCGAAAATCAATTATGCATTGGAAGGTTCGATTGCAATTGCTGGTGCAGCTGTTCAGTGGCTAAGGGACAGTCTTGGTATAATAAAGAGTGCAAGCGAGGTAGAAGTACTTGCAAAAACGGTTGAAAACTCAGGTGGGGTGTATTTTGTGCCAGCTTTTAATGGTTTGTTTGCACCACATTGGCGTGAGGATGCACGTGGCGTGCTTATTGGAATCACGAGGTTTACAAGCAAGGGGCACATTGCACGGGCAGTGCTTGAGAGTTTATGCTTTCAAGTTAAGGATGTGTTGGATTCAATGCACAACGATGTAGGAGAAGGTGGCAAAGCCAAGGATGAGAAGGGAGAGTTTCTGCTTAGAGTAGATGGTGGTGCAACTGTTAACAACCTCTTGGTGCAAATGCAGGTTTGAGACCTTCTCCCTTCAGATTGTTTAAATTCAAATGCAGGCTTTAATCATCCTTACTTTGTTGATAGTGTAACTTAGCAAATTCTCTAAAACTTATCATGCCTTTTGTTTGGATACCATTTCGTCTCTGTAATTGATTATGAAGCTTGTTTGTTATATCATGTTCTGCAGTCGGATTTGCTTGGGTGTCCAGTGGTGAGACCAGCAGACATAGAGACGACATCACTCGGGGCAGCTTATGCAGCTGGATTAGCTGTAGGAATGTGGAAAGAAGAAGATATTTTCGCTACAAAAGAGAAGAAGAGCACAGCCTCCTATTTCCAACCAAACATGGATGATGAACGCAGGCAAAAAAAGGCAGAGTCTTGGTCCAAGGCTGTTTCGAGAACTTTTGATTTGACAGATCTTTCATATTAGGTCTTTTGCTTAGCGGTTATTCTGTTCCTAATTAATGTCATTTCATTCATTTGTTCTATTACAAACTCCTTTCAATAAAATAAATAAATAAAGTGATTGTTTGCAAGTTAGGAAATTTCTTCTACTTATTCCTACAATGTCTACTTTGTCGAGGCCGACAAATTAATAGGTTTCAAGAATTGTGGCTGCTTAAGAACTTGTGATTCTTCTTTGGGGAAACATCTGGTAAGTGTAGGGCAAAACATGTTGCCAATGTACACTGCTGTAACAAGCTTGGTTCCATGGGTAGGTTAAAATGTCAGAACTCTTAGGGAATGTTTTCCAAGACCACTTTTTGGGGATCAACTGAGAATTAGAATTAAAGCCAACCAATAGCAGTGGTTCCAATTCTAGGCAGTTTGTTGTCAAAATTTGAACTGTTAGGAACAAAAAAAAATAAAAAATGAAGATATCATTCAGATGGGTTGTAAGGAGATTGTGGTGGTTGTTGCAATGCAGCTGTGATGGTAGCTGTTGCGATGATGGTTAATACCAGTTGTAGTGACAATAGTGGTGGTTTTGGTGTGGTAGTATTGTTTGCTGGGGTAATGGTGGGCTGTGATTAAGATGGTGGTCATGTGATGGCATTGGCGGCCAAATATATTTATTTTCATGAGACAAAAAATTGTCAACAAAAGCAAGCCTTGTATATCATTTTAAGATGAAAATTTTATTTCATATTTTTAAAAAATTACTTTACATTAGATTTTTCATTTTACAAAAACACTCAGAGATCTTCATTAAAAGAATAAATTAAAATGTCGCATCCATTTAGTCCCCTCAATTGTCACCTAAAACACTCCACATTATTCTTGCTGTCGCGCCTCCTACCCCATGTGGAACTATTTCCCTAAGCTCCAATAGAGCTACCATGTCCCAACAACATTCTACTTGGATCTTCAAGGCTTGCGTACGAGGAAGAATTCAATAAACTTCCCTTGGATAGGTAGAAGAAGACTGGTAATAAACTTCCCAGGTTCTGCAATATAACAGAGTGATTAAAATAATGTTTCTAGGATAGGTTATGAAAAATTTTCATCAATCTAACTAGGTCTAACTTGAGTAATAATGAAAAACAGATCCATAGAGACTATTTCCATGAAGCAAGATTTGTACTTACATTTGGTAGTACTGTTTACGAGTATGCCTTAACCCAACTGAAAGAACAAGCACTTCAACTGGGTAAGTTTCATTCAGAGAGCGGCTGATCGTGGGCTGGTGCAGTCGTGCAGACCCTGCCATTTGGTGTCTCTAAAGCAGTGGTAATACTTGAAGATCACCACCTCGCATATGCAACCATTTACCATCAATGGTGTCACAGAATATCAAACAACTGCACTGAATTAAACAGAACAAAGCTCGTCCAATGTCATCATATCTTCAAAAAGAAAAGTGAAGACACCATAGATGGACTTTAAACTCTAAGCAACAATGTGACACATCTCCCGCCACAAACTCATGAACTGCATTGCCCAGCTGAATCCAGCTTGACCCTCTGTTCTTTCTCACCCGTCATTCCCTTACCATTGCTCTCACTTTATCAACATCATCTCATTGTAGGAATCTAAATAGATCCTTACCAAGATCTCATGTCAGTAATCAATGAAGAACAATTGTAATCAATGTGTATCTGAAGCCATTGATAAAAAATTCTTGTAGCAATACTCACGAATATAAGAACCTGCAGAGGAAAGGTCTTCCACCTCCTGAACCCTTCTCTTGTGTCTCTCAAACCAAATGGGAAAACTAGGTGATATAGAATTAGGTTTGGAATGGTGACCTCAACCGTGTATATATTAGGGGTGGGCACGAGACGGGATGGGACGAGATGGACCCATCCCGTTCATTCGGGATAGGGACGGGATAGACCATCCCGACCTCGTCCCATCTCAAACGGGATCGGGACGGGATGAGCACGTACTAAATAGTCATCCAATAAAAAATAACAAAAAGAGTTTTATCTCACATTACTCACATATCAATAATGTCAAATTTATATACATATAACTTACATCATAAATAATAATAGATATTAAATAAATAAATAATAAACTTTTATTTTGGAAGGCAAATAAATATTAATTTCATTTAGAATTAATGATTTAATTCATTTAGATTTCATATAGAATTTCCTCTTACATTGATTTAATTTCAACACATCCTAAACTTTAATTTAGAAGAGTATTTTGATTAAAATTAATAATAATAATTATTAAATAAATAAATTCGGGATGGGACGGGACGGGATAGGCGGGATTGAAAATCTTCATCCTGATCCCATCCCACTCTAGATCGGGACGGGACGGGATCAGGATGAGTTTGATCAATCCCAAAGGACCCAAAAAAATCGGGACGAGATCGGGACGGGTTCGAGATCGCGGGATGGGATGCCCACCTCTAGTATATATATATATATATAGTAGGGGTGGGCATTTAAGACCGAAAACTCGGGCCGATTTGATTTTTAAATTGATGTTTTTATTTTCGATCCAAAAACTCGGTTCTAGAATTTCGGTTCGGTCCTCGATTCCCATTTCCAGAACCCAATGGTTACCAGACCCGACCCGAGTGTTTTAAAAAATTAAATACTGTATAGGGTTTAACAATTTTTGGTAAGAGAAAACCAAGAGCTATCAATGTTACTTTCACATTAAAAATAAATAATAGACAATTAGTTTGGTAAGAGAGAAAGTCAAGAGTAATGTCACTTTTACCAAAAAAAAAAAAAAAAAAAAAAACCTAATTCAATTGTGTCATTCTCTATACAATTTTGGCCCCACCTATCATATATGACAACTTCTTTAGACTATTAACGTTTTAATTTAATGCCATTAAATTGGATGTAATGGTCACTTTGCCATATAAATTTATTGAGATTTACAAACGAAAATCTTGGGGTTTCACTCCTTTCTCTCTCTTATCTTCTTCATAGACCCGGCTTTACTCAGTGAGATTCTAGTAGAAACCTTTTTGGATTAGGATCAGTATGCTCAAATAAGGATTCTGGTGATATACCTAACTCTTTTGGTGTCCACATGAAGCCCATCCTCTAAGGTCTAGCCTGACTGAAACAATTTAGTCTTGGGTGTGCACTCTTGGCCCAAAGATAAATCACTATGTCTCTCTCTTGATCTCTTCCTTCTGCTTTGGGTGAGAAAGTGTTCAATCTCGACCCTGAAGATCAATCAACAAGTATCTTTCTTCCTTCTGTTTTGAGTGAGGAAACAAATAAGGTTAGCTCCTCTCTTCACGATGCTATCAAGTCCTTAAAATAATGCTTTTTCATTTCACTTTGGAGATGTGTGTGTTGGAGTGCAGGGCGGTGGTTAAATTTTCAGGTTAGCCCAGTTTCTCAAGGCATCGGCGGGAATGGATGGCAACATGAAAAGGAGTAGCAAGAAGTCTCTTTTCTACAACCGTCTCCCTTTTTCTTCCCCTTTCTGTTTCTCACCGCTCCTCCAGTGGTTGAACCTATCCTCCCTTTTCATATTTGATATCACTTCCTCGCCACCACACAATCTCGAGAATCGGCCCAAATCGGTTCGAATTCTTGGTTACCTGGGACCTCGATTAACCGATCTCACTGGTCCGGGCTCGATCCATGGAAATCCAACTTTTGAAACCTCGGTCCGATCCTCGGTTTTGACAAATCGGGCCGGTTAACTGGACATGCCCAGCTCGAATATATAACCATAATTTAGGCAGCAACTGTTTCAAACCACCTAAAGTACTGACCCACACACCCATATCAACTTTTTCTCTCCCACACCACCTACTTTATTTCCCACACCACCACTTTTCTCTCACACCACCAATAAAAACTCAAAATTAAAAAAATTTCTCTCTCTTCTCCTCCCCTCTCTTCATCTTCTTTTCTTCTCTTCCCTTATTCTCCTCCCTCCCTCTCTTCTCCATCAGACACCGCCGTTACCCCGCCATCATCACCATCACCCCGCCACCGCCACGTTTCTCCTCTTTTCTCCATCAAGCACCACCGCCACCCAACCACCTTTCTCACCCTCCTTGTCTTTGAAAATAGGGTACTATTTCTGACTTCGGTTCAACTTATATACTCGATCAAAACCGATTCTCAAGCTCATCAAACACGAAAATTGTAGCACTTTGAGTAATCTAATAAACACAATTTGAATCACTTGAAAATGTTTTGAAATGAACAAGTTAGATCATTTTACAAAAGTCGGGCAAATATGTCTCACAATGAAAATGGGGCAGTGTCTCTGAATTTCGGCCAAATTATATGCTCGATTGAGACCGATTCTCAAGCTCACCAGAACACAAAAATTGTAGTACTCTGCGTGATCTAATAAATATAATTTAAATCACTTGAAAATATTTTGAAATGAGCAAGTTATGGTCATTTTACTAAAGTCGCGCAAATCTGACTTGCAATGAAACGAGATAGTGTCCCTGACTTTCGGCCAACTTATATGCTCAATCGAGACCGATTCTCAAACTCATCAAAACACATAATTTGTAGTACTCTGAGTTATCTAATAAACATAATTTGAATCACTTGAAAATGATTTGAAATGAGAAAGTTATGACAATTTTACTAAGGCAGCGACTACTCCACACCACCATTTCCTCTTTCTCACACTATTCTACTCTCCCACACCACCTACTTTCTTTCTCACACCACCTATATAAACAAAAACCCAAATTTTTTCCCCCTCACCATTCAAATCGCAAATGGTTCCTCCCTCTCCCACATTCAAATCCCTTCCAAATCTCTCCCCATACTCAAATCTCTTAAAAATCTCCCTCTCCCTCGAAAATCTCTCAAAATCCTGTCAAATTTTAAACCCTCAAACTCTCCAAAACGCGACAGCTTAGACACATTGTTTGGATTGCAAAACGCATTGTTTGGATTCGAAAATCTCTTGCAAAACGCATATCTTTTGCGACTCCAACTTTTCGGTAAGCGATCCATCCATTTTATCTTTGGGTTTAGGATTTTTGTTTGGATTGTAAGTGAGACATCCATTGTTTGCTTTTGTGTATTTGTGTATTTGTTCCATCTTTAAAGTAGAATTGTTTATGCTTTTTCTGCATTAATGTCGAGATATAAAATGTTGGTATTTTTCTAGGGCTCCAAATTAGTATTTTTCTTGTTAGAATGTAGGGAAATGAGATATATAATGTTGTTTTACATCCAAATTGGCTAAAGTATCGCTTAAAAATTAGTAGAATTTATTGTACAAAAAAATTGTCTTGAAATACTTGTTTCCTTTTATTTGAAGATTTATCATGTTCATATGTTGGTGGAGATGATGGAGGTGATAGAGGTAGAAGATGACCCATGACAGTGTCTGCTCGAAAACAGAGAGCAGAAAAGGGCAAATAACTGGTAAAAGAACGAAAAAAATTAAGAAAGGAACAAAATAGGGACAAAGAAGTAAGGAGGAAAATGAGAGAGGAGCAAATGAGGATTCAAACAAATCCTCAAGAAGCATATAGACAAGTAGTTGTATCGCAAAGTTAAGCCCAATCAGAAGGGCAAGGAGGTTTGAGTGGTACGAGTGTTGGACATGAAGATGATGAGTTAGAGGAGAAAGCAGGGGATGAAGAGGAAGCATGGGAGAATGGTAAAGAAAAAGAAAATGCTAGACGAGATTCTTATCCCGGTGGTCCTTTAGATTGTTCCACATTAGTCGATTACCATGGCCATATTTCTCGTGCCATTTGAGACGGTGAGCCGATAAGTTAATATTTTTAGTTGGTTAAATTTTATAAGTGCGTTATTTATATATATTTGAACATTAAATTACTTAATGTATATATTTCTTGTATTTAAGAATGAAGCGCATTGTGGTGTCGGCATCAATATAGGAACTTTATATCATTGGATTTGAAACAAGAGCCGAAAGATGTAAAGAGAATGATCTACAATAGTTGTCTGTATCCCTTTATTAAATATTGTAAGGTACGTCCTGATAATGTGACCATTTGTGCATTCCTGGAGCGTTGGCAACCTGAGACCAAAACTTTCCACCTACCTTTTGGAGAGATGAGCATCACCTTGGACGATGTCTACCATATAACTCATTTGCTGATTCTCGGTAAGTCGGTTAGAATGACGATGGAGATGGCGGTAGATGAATGTGTTACATTATTGGTGGATGGTTTGGGGATTGAAAGTAAAAAAGCAAATGCCCATGTCAAGAAGCATGGGAAATCTGTGGAAATGAAGTTTATTCAGGACCACTGTTGTAGACAGGCTATGGATGCTGATTCTCTTGAAAGGAAACAACAAGTATGTAGGGGTTACTTGTTGTTTCTTCTAGGCATAACTCTATTTGCCGATAAAAGTGGATATATTGAATATTTGAAGATGCTGATGGAGGTGGATGATGTTAACAAGTATGCATGGGGCGTAGCAGGTTTAGTAGTCTTGTTTCGTCAGTTGGGTGGCGCTAGCAGAGAGGGGATGAGGCAAATTGTTGGATATTTGCCTCTTTTGGAGGTATGTTTCAATTTTTTTTAATTACCCTCATAATATATAAGAATTTCATAATATTTGTTTATGTTGTTTTCGTTCATAGGCATGGATATATGATCACTTTAGACTCTGGGGTAATGCAAAATTGACATGGGATGCTAGACTCCCCACCATAGCTAAGTGAGAACCCCCACAAATTATAGGGGTTTTGGATGAACAAATCATCACTCTTATGGAGCATCCCGATGACATGTCTCCTAAAGAGGTAAAAATGCATATTTAAGTTCAATAAATGTTTTTGGTATGTGTCATATATTAAAAAGTTTTAATCATTACAATTCGCAGATACTTTAGGACCCTTACGTGGAGTCCAAGAGAAACACTCCCCTTCATGACATCACATGATTCACACGATGTTTGTTATGCCTCGAAATAGAAGAACCCTATCACCCCGATAGAGTTATGAGACAAACGGGAAAGGTACAAGTCATCCCAATCCAAGCAAAAAGGAAGAATAGAGCTCAATCTGGAAAGCACTATTACGTCCAGTATAAGGTGTTGGCTTCCTTCACTTGAAGGTGGCATTATAATGTTGTGCCAACTAACCAACAATG
The DNA here is from genome assembly GCA_963556465.1 of Berberis vulgaris. Taxonomy (NCBI): domain Eukaryota; kingdom Viridiplantae; phylum Streptophyta; class Magnoliopsida; order Ranunculales; family Berberidaceae; genus Berberis; species Berberis vulgaris. The sequence goes on from OY747132.1 coordinate 61,509,401, forward strand.
TGCCCCCGTGAAGCTTCCATGGGACTGTGCGGCGGATTACTTGGACTGGTTTCACCGCATTAGCCATCCCTTCGTACAACCACCGAACAAGAGAAGAAGTTATCCCCTAAGAAGACATTTGTTTTTTTTTCAAATAAGAGGGTAAGTACAAACATTTTACACTTATGTAATTTCAAAATTTTACATGGTTTGCACTAACATCTAATGTTTCCTTGAAGGAGATTGCCATTGCTTATGATTGTGACTTGATCAATGCCTCTATTGAAGAAGGGGGGAACATCGACAAAGTTATTTTGCTTGCTCGACAAAATAGAATACGAGATTTGCTAGATGAAATGTCTACGCCCGTTACCTTGGAACAAGAGGAAGAAGAGCCTGACGTACGCCCCAATGTTGACAGTGGTGAAGTTGGTGGTGGAGAAAGTGAGCGTCGAAGCAAGTCGAGGCATGAACAAAGATTCTATATTCAAAGGCAACAACATAGTGTCTTAATTTCGTAAACTTGAAAAAAAAAATTTCTTTTGTTTTGTTCATAATGGAGGAATTTTGTAAACATGGTTTTATATTTTTATTCAAAGCTTGTCACTTATGTTCTATTCAAAGCTTGTTACTTATGTATTTGAGTTCATGAGTAGGGTGAACTTTAACTTTCTTGTAGTGCAACTCCCAAAAATCAAATTGAACATACTATTTTGTCTTTTATTAGCCCAAAAACCATGACTTTCTTCCTTTTTGTTAATAGACTGCACAATTGTGGCAAATCACATTATCAAACTTGAGAAAGAAAACTCATGCAAGTTGCATTGGCTGTGGGGCTTATTCAGTATGGGACTTCTACACCAATAGCTCAATAACATCAATTATATATACAATAACATGGCAGTGGAAATGATTAAGTGATAAAAGAAAACCATCTTTCAACATTACCACTCCAGCAACATCAGAAATTGTTTGAATCCAATGAGTTGCAGAAAAAAAATGTAGGTTAAAGAAAATATTTACTGTTCGCAGTGAGCAATGTGGTATCTCACATAACCCGCATTTCCCATTGCGAACATGATATTATTTAGAAAAAAAATTATGTTTGAGTTTGCCCACCTGTTGGTTAATGGCTAACTACTACGACACCAAAACCATCTTTTATCCAAATCCTTTATCTACAAATTAATTTTGGTCAATGTTTTTGACAAACAAAAACAATATTTTCTCCTTGATAATAATTGACTAGTTCCTTATCAAGCAATTTATCAGTTTAAATGGCCTTTTCTCCATCTAATCCACTCAGTCACCCTAATTTTAGCTTTTAATACATCAAAACACAAACATCTAAAGAAAAGAGTTCATGTTTTTACGTGTTGTTTATGTCAATAGGATCAAAACATTGTTGTTGATGGACTCACAGTGCTGCAACAACACATTGCAACTTTAGGTGATGTTAGTAAGCTATAACCTCTTCTAATTAACAACTAAGAAATTGGTTAAAAAATATGTGAAGGTTTGAAAGAAAAAATTGCAGGTTTTAGTTCTATCCGCAATGCACAATGCGGGTAATCTCAAGATTCCCGCATTGTTCACCGCGAACATAATTTTTTTTTTTCCAAAAAATTCCTGTTTGTAGCTTGGAATGCGAGGAATTCCAGATAACCCGCATTGCACACTGCGAACAAGAAATTTTTTTCCTGTTCGCAGTGTGCAATGCGGGGTATCGGGAATTCCCCGCATTGCAAGCTGTGAACAAGAATTTTTTTGGAAAAAATTGATTAAATTAGTCTTTATATATAGTTAATAGCTAGAGCTTTGGAGTCATCCACCTTGGCCTAAAGATGATTCTTCTAGCTTTATGGACAAGTTTTTCAAAGTATATGATCTGGCCATCTAGGTTACAAGTCCCATGCATTAGCCATTTAGTCCCTTGGTGAATGGTAGGTTTTTGCAGATTGCCACAATCTGTAAACCACTCTCATCCTTAAGAGCCACCAAACCACTTACAACAGTAAAATCTCATAACTAGGGTGAAGACATCTTTTTATACTGATCTTAAGCATGATAATATAAAACATAATGAATTGACCAACATAACATTCACACGTGAAGAAAAGTGACTAGGAACAACATTTGAAGAATCAATTTACTAGCATAGCATTCATAAATGATTTTTTTTTTTTCTGTTCACAGCTTGCAATGTGGGGAATTTTAGATACCCAGCATTGTACACTGTGAACAGGAAAAAAAAATTCCTGTTTGCAGTGTGCAATGCGGGGTATCTGAAATTCCCCGCATTGCAAGCAGCGAACAAGAATTTTTCTGGAATTTTTTTTTTCTGTTTGCGGTGAACAATGCGGTAGTCTTGAGATAACCTGCATTGTGCACCGTGGACAGAACTAAAACCTGCAAATTTTTTTGAAATTGGAAAAATTTTCAGTTTGTGAATTTTTTTTTAAAACTTAGTTTTCTAATGTTTTTGCGCATTGTCGCACCAAACCTAAACTCGAACCATACAAGTATTCCGAAGTAATCCTTTATGTGAATTCCATACAAGTCGCATTGTCGTATCAAACTAGATTTTTCAAAATTTTATCTGAAATTTGCTTTGATATTATTTTCTGATTTCGCATAGTCGCATAAAACTAATCCTTTTTCTTATATCGCATTCTCTCATCATACATAAACAAAAATCAAACTAATATGAGTCAAATTTCGTATAATATATTAACAAAATCTCGAAGCATATAAGTCTTTCGTTAAAAAAAATGGTGACTTTTCTTTCAAAACAATGGTTCGACTTCTTTACATTCTTTGCCATCTACATTTGCCATTTACATTTTTTCATCACAATAATGGTTAGCAAATTACAATATGTGCATCAGTCCAATATGGTGACCACATCGTTCGACTTCTTCACATTCTTCTCATTGAAATTCCTCAACATTGTCGCACCAATATTGAGCTGGATATCGAAACTACTCTTCAACGAGATTGCTTCAGTAAACATGCGACACGGCCAGGTTGGTACTATAGGAGGCAATGATGGGTTCGGTTGCATATGAAGGTCGATATAGTGACTCCTCTGAGTCAAGTGTGCCATGAAAGAAACTTGTCCCGAGTTTAAATGTGGTGTCGGGTAAACATGTCGTGTTTTGGTTCCCATAACAAACAAAAACGCATTGGTAACGGTTCGCTGTCAGCTCTAACATATCGAGGTCCATAAACCAACATTCCCTGTCTATCCGCACCTAGCCTTCTGGAATTACCAAAGTGTCCTTCACAACCTTTACCCCTGCGGCGTGCCACATTGCAAGCCACAACTCTTCATTACTCTCAACCTCCATAAGTAGCTCTTTTCGTACCTGTTTCCAACCGTTTTTGTCGTCATAATGAAGGAATTTGGCTATGCATCGAAAGCCATAGTTTCCGTCGCTTGGAACGTTTTTAATGTCGTAAATATAATCTCGTATCCATGACGGAATCTGCCTCATCAATCTATTGTTATGAATTTTCGGCTTCTCCTTTTTGATTGACAACTTCTTACTTTTGCCTTTCATTTCTTCTTGTGTCATGGCGTATTCGTGTCTTGAGGGATCCCTTTTTGTGGACCTCTCGTGCTTAACCAACTTATTCTTTTTTGGTTTCCCATTTCCAGCCAAAAATGCTGATGGTTCAATCATGACACTGTCACCTAGCGAACTCAACTCTATAAGCTTCATCTTCATAACCAACTTCTGATCATGACTTGACTCATTCAACTTCATATGGGCGTCGACCACTGGGTCTACAATCACATCGCCACTTTCACGAATAGGTGTTGTGCCAAATTGAAGTCAATACTTGTCTACGGTGTGTACTGAAATTTGTCTCATTGGAGTTAGATAACTAGTAAGTTAATGAGCACAATGATTACGCCCAAACAGTACACGCGGTCAATTGCAGTAAAGATTGGGGTGTCGATCCCACGAGGAAAAACGATCTACAAAACAATGTCAAGGAAGAAAAACTACGCGAAACTAAATGTAAGAAATTTTAGCAATTTTAAAATATGAAATTAAATTTAGTTTTAATAAAAATCAAGTTTGGAGAAGTCACAAGGTTCCAAAAATCCTTCATAGATTTCACGCGCCAACTAGTATTGATTCGCTATGATGACTCGATTACGTGTTTCACATCCCAAACAATATAATCGGAAAAATAGTCTTTAATGCATTAATATATCCTAATGTAAATGGATTTTAGATTTCACTTTTTCTAGAAAGCACAAAGGTTGGTTATATGTGATATCCTAAACTTACGATATATCCGGAGACAATAACGTAATAAAAGACGATCACATATAACTAACCTACCGGAATCAATTGATCCTTAAAAATTCCACACATAAGGAAAGCGTGACTAAACTTATATGGAGAAGAAAAAGACAACCACCGGAATAATAATCTACAAAGAAATTGATGAAATCTTTGTCACTAAAATAACATAAATTCCTATATTAAATAAAAGTGAGAATCATAAACACCATTATTCATCGTGAAAGCATAAAACAAATCAAATACTAATTAAGTGCGTTACATCTAGGAGTTCGTCTATTCACCTTGCGTGGAGTTTAGTGACGCATAGTGAAGGTGATAACAACAACAATGGTGTGGAGTTTCATCAGCATGGCAGCGCGTGGCGAATCAGTGATGCGCACCCTGCTGCTGCTGCGTTTCTACTCTGCTGCTGCGCACACTGCTGCTGCTGCATTCCTGCTCATTCTGCGCACTCCCTGCTGTCCTGGACAGCGCCCTCTCTTGTGTTTCTGCTGCTGCTGGACAGCGTGGTGGCTGCTTGCTGCCCTGCGTTTTTGGGCTGCCTGCTGGACAGCGTTTTGCGTTGCTGCACTCTTGCGCTATCTCCTCCTCTGTCCCCTTTTGTTGCTGCCTTCTTTTTATGTTCAAAAAAGAGCAAACAAGCCGTTCTTCTTGTGGTTCAAAGAGACCACCAATTCCTGTATTCTTTCTGTTCCTGTATCTTGTAAAAGGAAACCCTACTCCCTATTGGCCAAATTAGAAACCCAATACCCATTAGTCCCCCATTGAAAGCCCAATTTCAATTGTAAATTGGAAGCCCAATTTCAATTTCAATTTGTTGTATTTCAATTGTAAACTAAAGGGCTTGGTAGATCTCAAGCCCAATGAAATTAGAAACCAAAAGACAACAAAAGAAAAATAAAGGGTTTGGCTATGTTCATTCATATGACTTCTTTGTTCCACCAATTCAAAACTAATTTCATTATTTTTCTTTGGCATGAGTGTCTCCCGTTCCACTTCGTTAATTTGTCTATGAATTTCCAAATTCGCCATGCTAACGCACTTTTGTCATTTAAACTCCAAATCCTACAAAAATACAAAAATAAAATAATTAAACTAAAATACGCTATTCGAAACACTAACAAATATAAATTAGGCGGTATATTATGTAACAATTATGTGAATATCACACAACGTAATCCATGAGTCGTTTGAAGGACACATCCACACTTGATAGGGTCAACCCTCACACTTTCACACCTCCGAATTTCTGAATTTATCAAATCAATAGCCCTGTACGCCACCGACCCATCAAGTAAGGTAAATAAAGTGAAGTTATGTTCAGTCTTCACCTTGGTCTAACTATGCTGAAATGACGACTCTATCTTGATCAGTTGGACTTCGATCATTTCATGCATATTTTTCCAGACATTAAAAAATGTTCCTTGGGAATTTTCCAACGAGTGCTTCAATTTCGAGTGTGCACGTTCAACTCGACCCGTTGTGCGTTACCCAAAATGCATAAATTTATCCGTCCATGCACTGACAAAGTACTCCTTATGGGGATACAAAATTGTCTTGAGATATTCAAAACACTTGGGGTATTTTACACATCTTCTATCAAACTCAATTGTGGCCTTGTTCCATTTATCTTTTAAACTTGATCTATACAATTCAAAAAACAAATCTATGAAGTCGGCCCACCGGTCATTGTTCTCAAAGTGTCTCTTACAAATTTTCTCGACATTTGTATTGATGTGCCATGTGCACAATAATCTCCTTGCCTTTGAAAAAACTCGCTCAATAGCCTTGATCAAACCCAGTTCTCTATCAGTCACAAACACGCTTGGCAAGTTGTCTGGCCCAAAAATTCCCGCAAGCTTTTCCAATGCCCAAACGTATGACTCTTCCTTCTCAGAACACATAAAACAAAATGCAACATTGAAGGTCTTTCCGGTCGACGTCACACAAACAATCTCAAACAACGGCTGCCTATAGCGATCATTTTATACGTGCAATTCATAAGCATTACTTGTGGAAAACACTTTGCCAATTGAATAGATTTATGATGCACCCAAAAAAGGTTGGTGACTCTATTTCGCTGATCAACAAAATGTCACTCTATGTACTTGTGCGAGCTCAACAACTCTAGAGTATGTTGCGAAGTCGTCCTGCCTCTTTGTTCGAGTACCTTTAGCCGACACAATACATTGTAAATATGCTTCAAAGTCGAGATGTTATTCGAATACCTCTATTTTAGCCGAGACAAGATGTTGCGAGGGCTCACACCAGACTTCACCATATGCTGCACATAAATCATCTCCTCTACGTTTAATTTTCCAGCAAACGAATGACTAACAAGTGACTTTGATTGAGGATGATTGTGGGATCCAAATATCACTTGCAACCTCCAATGGTCATTCTCCAGTGGGATCCCTCTCAACTCAAATTTGCACCCATACTTCTTTGTACTGCTTGATCGAACATAATTCTTTAACTTTTTATCGGGGTTCCCTCCCCTTTCACAACCAAAATGGACCTTCCCTTATTTGATTAGCTAGTTCCGATTTAGTGATAGTAACAACTATGTTATTATCCCTATCGATGCCTTGGACCCAAGCTATCAATGCATATCTTGATGAGAATACCTAAAAAAAATTAAAAACCAGTTAATAACAACATATTTATAATAATGGAAAATGGTGAAAACAAAAATAAGTCAAAACTTACATACCTCGTCCGTAACAAATAGCTGACTATCATCGACTATCAGTATTAATGATCTTTTTTCATTGTTATTGCCACCACTTCTATCAACATTATCATCAACATTCTGCATAATGATTCAATTTATAATTAGTTTCATATTTTAATTAAAATGGCGGTTACCTCTAAATGGTTCGTCTCTGGGCTCTCAACATCGTTAAAAGGCATCTCCATATCTATTACATCCATTAGAAATGCCTATGCACCAATGCATCATACAATAATCAATCAATTATTTTGAAAATAAAATAAAATTACATGCAATAGATGAATTTTTTTTTTTTGCAAATTACCTTCATTGAAAAGGATTGTCCTTGCTCTTTCAATTGATCATCTTCTTCACCCTCATGTTCACCCTTAAAATCTCCATTTCTAACATCATCAACTGCACTAAACCCTTTCATTTACATCTAATGAAATGAACTAAGTTCTTCCAAGTGAAATGTAGTGGAATGCAACCGAGGAGGGAGACATAGGGAAGAGGAGGAGGACGACGAGTAGATGAAGGGTTTTTGCAATTTCTATTTGCGATTTTAGGGATTTTGCAAAGAGGAACAGATAGGGAAAACGAGGACGACGAGGATGACGAACCTTGCGAGGAAGTGAAGTTTGGTCACCGAGTTTGGGATGACACGCAGCAAGGAGTGTGAGAGATTGAAGGAGGGAGGGAGGAGGCCATTTTGTGTTTTTTGAAAGGTTTTTTTTGTTTGGTTTTTGGTTTCTTTTCAGGTTTTACCATATTTAATGGTGGTGTGAGAAAAAAAAAGCATTGGTGGTGTGAAAGAGAAGATATTTTGGTGTGGAGTAGTCGCTGGCTTTTACTAAAGTCATCCAAATTTGTCTGAAAAAAAGTCTATTTTTACCCATTCGCATTGGGCAATGTGAGGATTAGTCTCAACTTCGACCGAGCAGCTAGGTGAAAAACAGAAGCGCATGACGGCTGAAAAGTTGTTGCTTGTTGTTTGCTGTCTACTTCGCGAGCCTTCACTGGCCCGTTCTGTAACTTCCCTTCTTTCATCCGTCCACGAGGCAATACCTATGCAAATTAAAGTCTCAAATTCACATAGGTCTGAGCAAAGTTGAGACTAATCCTCGCATTGCCCAATGTGAATGGGTGAAAACAAATTTTTTTTCCGAATAGATTTGCGTGACTTTATTAAAATGGCCATAACTTTCTCATTTCAAAACATTTTCAAGTGATTCAAATTGTGTTTATTAGATAACTCAGAGTTCTACAATTTTTGTGTTTTTGATGAGCTTGATAATCGGTCTCGATTGAGCATATAAGTTGGCAGAAAGTCAGGGACACTACCCCATTTTTATTGCGATATAAATTTGCGTGAATTTAGTAAAATGACCATAACTTTATATTTTGAGTCTTTAATCTAAAATCCATATGATATAACATCCATCTGATATAGTTCTATATCATAATGAACTACAAGTGCCATGATAATTCTAAAAGAGTTTTTCGTAGAAACCAAAACATTTTGAGTAAAACTTTTAGCGACAAAACGTGCTTTATATCTTTCAATGTTGCCTTTGAAATCGTGTTTGGTTTTAAAAAAAAACCCATTTGCATCCAATTGGTGTCACGCCCTTAGGCAACTCAACAAGAATCCAAATGCTATTATTTTTCATAGACATTAACTCATATAACACAACATTCATCCAATCTAAAAAGTCAACAATTTGTTTGGCTTGAAGGAAAATGATAGGATCATTTTTCATTCCAATATCAAACTCATACTCATCGTGATAATTTACATAATCATCTAAATAACATATCTCCTCTCCATATTGATATCCTTATTGACACTTCTAGTTGGGGAGGTTGAGCTTCTTCTGGATTAGTAGAAGGCAACCCAGGAATATCTTTGTGATTTGCATCTGCATCCTATTAAAAAAAGTCATGATCACGTTAACAAGATGGATTTCTATCATAGGAATGTCAACATATTCTTATTCAAAACTAATATTCCTTGATTGTGTACTCCTACTATTCTAAATAAGCTTGGCATTATCCATCTCAATTAAGGTATTATTATAGGGTCAATAAAATTAGAATCCCTTTAATCTTTTTGAGTAGCTAATAAAGTAGCAACTAACAGTTCTTGAATCTAATTTTCCTTCTCAGCCAGGCATCCCTAAATATGCAAGTGCCTAATGCTAGGAAGTTATCCAGACCATAGCTCATATGCGATTTTAATTATGACTTTACTAGGTACTCTATTAAGGATATAAACGCAATATTTAAGGCCTTAACGCAGTATTTAAGGCCTATCCCTAAAGAGACACTGACAAGGTAGAATGACAAATCATATTGCTAACCATGTCTTTTAAGGTTCAATTTCGTCTCTCAAATACAACATTTTGACGTGGTGTCTCTGGCATGTGTATTTAGGGACTATGCCACATTCATGTAGCTAACCATGTCTTTTAAGGTTCAATTTCGTCTCTCAAATACAACATTTTGACATGGTGTCTCTGGCATGTGTATTTAGGGACGATGCCACATTCATGTAAGTACCTCACAAATGGACCTGAATATTGATATGATCTTTCATATCTACCATAGTATTCACCACCACGGCCAGATAACGACTATTAATTTTCTTATTATGTTGATTTTCAACCTCAGCTTTATAGGCATTGAACACATCCAATGATTGTGATTTTTCATGTATTAAATAGAGATACCTATAACGAGAACAATCGTCTGTAAAAGTAATAGAATATTATTGGCCATTCTAATAAGCGGTAGGGAATTTACCAAAACTATCAGTATGTATAAAATCTAAGACACTGAACTCCTATGAGCACCTAATTTCTTAGTGTTTGTTTTGTTTCCCCTTTATGCATTCAATATATATCATAAAATCTGTAAAATCAATGGTAGCAAGAACTCAAGTTTACACAAGCCTTTCAATCCTTGATCGAGAGATATAACTTAGACGCTTATACCATAATATAGAAGATTTCTCATTAATTAATATTCGCTTAGTACCATAATTATTAACATGCAAGGTTTGATTTGATTGTAAGTGGGAAACATCTAAATACCATAATTATTGGGATTTTGAAAGAGACCAAGTCATCCTTTTCCAAAAGAAAAAGTATAACCGCATTTATCAAATCTGGAAGCAAAAATTAAATTTCGCCTAAATGACGATACATAAACAGTCTCATCCAAATCCAAATAAAAACCAGTATCTAATTTTAATCTAAAGACTGCAATTGCCCACACATAAGTTTTATTGTCATCGCCCATGTAAATGAACCTTTCAACATCATTTGGTTTCCGATTCCTTATGCAACTCTGCATGGAAACATTGATGTAAATAGTTGCTCTTGTATCTATCCAGTTGGAATGGTGTGGTACTTCAGATAGATTAAATTCAGACCAAACAAAACTAAAATTATCACATTTATTTGCGAGCCATTTCTGAAATTTGGGACATTTCTTCTTCACATGACTCAATTACTTGCAAACCAAACATGTGGCGACCTTATCATGTTTCTATTGCACGTTTGTCTGGGAAGTCCCTTCAGATGCAATTCCCTGAGCTTTAATATTAGTATTTTTTTCTTTTTTTCGATGCTTGAATGGCCATTGGAAAATGGGCACTTTATGTCTTTTCTCATTTCAATCTTTCCTCTTCTTGCACACAGTGAGTAAAGAGCTCATTAACAGTCCATTTCTCACTTTGAGTATTATAATTGATCTTAAAGGGATAAAAATGTGTAGGAAGATAATAAAAATGAGGTGCACAAGGAGATCATCAGAAAATTCCAACTTTAGTTTCCTCCGCACATGATTAGACGTTTCCATTATGTATTCCCTTGTATCTCATTTGCTAGTATACCACATGGTAACAAGTTTGCAAAGAAGCGTACTTGCCTCCACCTTTTCTGATGGAACTAATCGGTCTACAACCTAGCGTAGGAAATGCGTAGCACTTTCCTCCATAGCCATTGCACTACCAAAAATGTTAGAAATAGAGTTTTTCTCATAAGATTAATACGATTAGAACGCTCCCATTTTTCATAAGAAGCTTTATCTCTGGCTGAACTAGAATCAGTAGGCTTAGTGGGTTCATCAACAAGAATCGCATAATCTAAATCTATACACCAAGAACGATCACAATATGCTCTTTCCATTTTTTAGAATTGGAACCATAAAGTATTGAAATGTTGTCTAAATTGGCAAATATCGAAGAAACATTCACTAAATAACACAGAACAAGTTCACATTAATATATGTACATCTCATCGGCTATAATGCAATGATAAGATAACAAAATTAATCACAAAGTAATCATCATCATGCACATGTTGGTCTAATTGAGGAGCAAACAAATAGACTAAGGGCAAATAGTACATGTAAATGTGCATATTTAATAATGGGCCCTTATGACAAATCGAACACACTAATACAATTCTAGTCTCTGCACAAGCATGGTAACATGTAAGTGGTTTTCGCAAAATATCTAAGGCTAATTAATATAAATAAAATAAAATTGGGTTTGGCCAAACATTGACCTCAATTTGGGCCGATCATTGAATGCATAAGTAAATCAAAAAAATTATTTTACCTAAATTAATTACTTTATACAGACAATAAACATGCCAAAATAACAACATTCCTTTGGGCCAATTGTTATTCACATGGGTCGGTCATGATGCAACCATATGCAATCCATGAAAATACTAAACTTAAATTCAAATAAAATATAATGAAAGATGTAACTTAGGCGACACATCACAAAATTTGACCTAAATTTAAAATTTGGATTGTTGATTAAAATATATTTGAAGTGCTCCTAAAAATTTTCCTTGACTTTAAAAATAAATTTACTCAAAATCTACGAGTGAATAAGGCAAAAAATGCAACTGGTCCATTCCAATGATTTGAATTGACTGAGTCCTGCCCAACATGCCCGACTAACCAAATGCCCAATTAAATTAACCAAATAGGCCACAATTATCCAAACAAACCCAATTAACCAACCAGGTCAACATGCCTAATAGAACGAAACTGGTCCAGCTGATTTGGACCGGCTAACTGGATCGAATCGGTCCAACTGAACTAAACCGGTCTAGTAGTAAAACAAGCCAAAATAATACAGGCCCGCTGCTACAGTAAAATATGCCCAAAAGATCACTTAAAAGTATAGATGGGCATCCCATCCCGCGATTCCGATCCCGTCCCGATTTTTTCCGGGTCCTTTCAGAATTGATCAAACTCATCCCAATCCCGTTACGTCCCGATCTAGAATGTGATAGGATCAGGATGGAGATTTTCAATCCCGCTCATCCCGTCCCGTTCTGAACTTATTTATTTAATATTTATTATTATTAATTTTAATCAAACTACTCTTCTAAATGAAGGTTTAAGATGTGTTCAAAATAAATAAAAACATCTATTGTTAAAAAATTTGCTTGATTTGGTACTCTTTGTTTCGATAGGAACTTTAGTTTAATTATTTTAGGTCAAATAGAACCCATGAAAATTTAATTTTTTTTCCCATTTTAGGTTGGTTATACGACAATTATTTTTGTTTCACATAGATGATGCTTAACATAATAAACTGTTAGTTCATTGGACCATAAATTTTATATGACATTTAATATTGTTACGATGAAGGTCATATGTACATAAGTTAGACATTATTTGTGTGTGAGCAATGTGAGATGAAATTTTTTGTTATTCTTCATTGGAGGACTATTTTAGTACATGCTCATCCTGAACCCATTTGGGATGGGACGAGGTCGGGATGACGTCTATCCCGTCCTGATCCTTAACGAATGGGATGAGATAGGGATGAGGTCCATCCTGTCCCGTGCCCATCCCTAGTTAAAATATTCAAAATTGAGTTGTTGTTATTATTATTATTATTATTATTATTATTATTATTATTATTATTATTATTATTATATCAAAACTGAGTTGACTAGGTTTAAAAACCTAGTTAACTCATTGTTTTATTCAGTTAAGACATCAGGAAGAAACATAGATCGTTTCTTCAACTGAACCTTAAAGAAACCCATGTTTCAACACACCTTACTGTAATTAATCAAAATGACACCGTTGGCTGCATGTTCAACTAAGAACAATCGATTTGAGGGGTCATTGGAACAAGACGATTGACTGGACGATGGGTTTTGATTTGTGTGTAGAAGCGTTTACTCAACCAATCCTTCTCCACTTGTTATACAACCGGCCCACACCACCAATGCCAGAAAATCTGGCAAGTGAATGCGTCTGAGAGAGAAGAAACAATAGGAACAATCTTATGTTCGATTTCTTGGACTCAACAGGTTCATTTGATTCGTCTTCTTATTCTCGTATGCTTCATGATTGTTTTTTTTTTTAAAGAATTGTAAAATCGGCGCTTTTCTGATGACTACCACCGACCGCCCAAATAACCTTATGGGGTTGATTAGCACCGACTAAATAACAATCTAGTTGCTTAGAAAATCAAATCCGATGAAATCGATTTCTAGGGTTGGGGTAAATCTAACGTCCAAAAAAAATTGTGCTAGAGGATTAAACCTCATGTTTTCTTCAATGATTCTGAAAATGAGGCTCTGATACCACTTGTAGGAATCTAAATAGATCCTTACCAAGATCCCATGTCAGTGATCAATGCGTACCTGAAGCCATTGATGAAAAATATCCTTGTAGCAATGCTCACGTATACAACAACCTGCAGTGGAAGGGTCTTCCACCTTTCGAACCCTTCTTTTGTGTCTCTCAAATCGGATGGGAAAAGTAGGAGATAGGGAATTAGGTTTGGAGTGGAGACCTCGGCCATATATATAGAGCTCTATTTCTATTATTAGCCCATCATCAATAATAGAATTATTGTAGGGATTGAATTGGTATCTACGCATAAATAACCTTCACATTCAATTTAGTAACACATGCCAAGACCAACAACATGTTATTCGAAACGTGTTTATGACCCTAGTCTTGTTTTTTTTTAATGATCACAACTATTCCAGAGCCTCTATTCTTTCTCACTCGCCCTTCCCTTATCATTGCTCTCACTTTAGCAACATCGTCTCATCTTTCTGCAGTAGCATATACAATGCATAAAAGAACATAATTGCCAGAATTATCAGGTTCTATTCAAACAACCAACTTGCTGCAACTTTAGGCAGTTCAACATTACTGCGAACTCTACAAGCTGCGAGCAGAGAACCCCAAACATGTGCACAAGTTTCAACATGCATCCTACTTATTAGCTTATAGGCCCCATCAAGGCACCTGGCACGACCAAGAAGATCAACCATACAAGCATAATGTTTGAGGGTTGAATACTAAAATCTTCAACCATTAATTTAAAGTAATGTTTTCCTTTATTGTGAAAGCCGCGATGGTTGCAAGTAGTCAAAATGCCAAGAAAACCTTTGTCTATTTCTGAAAGGCTAAATATGAAAGTAACTCCAACATGGTTAATGTTTATATTAGCATCTCTTCAAACAATGCAATGACATCTTAACCCATTCCATGATTTGCAAAGGCTGCGATCATGGTGTTGTAACAAACACTACAAAAAAAATTGACATCAGCAACGACTAAAATCCGTTGCAAATTGACCCAAAACCGTAGCTAAATCGAAACAGCGACGGCACACCAACCGTCGCCATCCCGTAGCAACTATTATCGTCGCTATTTGAATCAGCGACGGCAGAATAGCCGTGGCTAATTGGCGACCGCTACAAACCGTCACTAATTTGAAAAGTGCCGTCGCTAATTTCCAAATTCAAATACATATTAGCGGCGGCCAGATTACCGTTGCTAGCTAGCGACGGTTTCTTGCCGTCGCTAAGTACCGAATAGAAATGCTGATCAGCGACGGCCAGATTGCCGTGGCTAGTTAGTGACGGCTTCGTGTCGTCGCTAAGTCCCGAATAGAAATACCCATTAGCGACGGCCAGATTGCCGTGGCTAGTTATTGCGGCTTCGTGCCGTCGCTAAGTACCGAGTAGAAATGCTGATCAGCGACGGCCAGAATGCCGTGGCTAGTTAGTGACGGCTTCGTGCCATCGCTAAGTCCCGAATAGATTTCTTTAGCGACGGGCAAAATAAAATTGAAAATTAATTTTTTTATAATTAAATTATATTAATTTTAAAATTTGGCATATACTTTTTTTTGTCATTATATTAATTTTATAATAAAATTATAAACATCTTAATAACATACTTTTTTATTATAAACATCTTATAGAAACATCTTAATTAAATTATAAACATATACTTTTTTCGGCATATACTTTTTTTTTGTCCCGAATAGAAATACTTTTTTTTGGCAAATTATAAACATCTTAAACCTGAACAAAATTAAATTAATTTTCATATACTCAATAAATTGTCCATCACAAAAAAATACAATCCCAAATACTGTCAACCTCAAATTGAGATAACTACATAAAACAAAATTGTGATCGTCTATGGGACATAAAACAAAATTTTTACATACAGTAATTGCACACAGTAATTGCTTTAAGATCTGCATCAGCTTGGTCTTCCGACGTGGCTATTATCAGTTCACCAACATCACCAGAACTGCATTAAAATCACAATTTGCACAATCATCAGAGTAAATAAGCCCACAGATCGCTACCCTGATTATATAAGACCATATGCTAAACAAAAACTTACACAAATAAAGTCCAAAACAGATGTGTACCTCGCCCAACAATATAATACATGGTGGAACATGGAAAGCAAGTGACACACACAACAAAGCAATATTCATCCAAATTCCAACTCTTCATTCTTCACTGACACCCTTCCCAAGTTGGAAGAATGATGGGTTTGTGGCTTTAGATAGTAACCAAAAAACAAAATCCTACCAATCCCTCTGTCCCAACTAGTAAAGGCACTCGAGGCATACAAACTTATGCTCTTTTCAGGAGAAGGGTGACAGATTATTCACGAGGCATTACAAATCAGGCATGCAACTTATTAACAAAGCGTTGAAAAGAAAAACAATATTTATCCGCCAGGCATTAAAACAGGCAGGTAGGCGGCTTGTTTGATTCTGCAAATATGCAGATGCCTCACCTTATTAGTCTATTGGACTATGCAACAAATCATTTGTAAACACAGCTTGTATTGCACTAGAAGTGGACATAACTATCGCCCACCATAGAGTATTGCCTTGGCTGAACTTGACGAATTAAAAAAAAATAAAAAATAAAACCTCCCAAACTATCACCCACTATACTATACATCCAAACCCACAATATGCGTCCACTGGGGATCACTCCCTTTCTGTGCATATCAGACTATCTGTATGAAATCTAATTCCAAGTTTCAAGACCACACTTCCTAGTATAATGGTTTTGGACTAAGGAATACGACAATTTGAAAGTGTCAGATTCCATTCAGAATTTGAACTAACTGCTGTGTCCGAGAAATTGCATTCACTAAAATTGTTGAGTTACAACATGCAAGAAAGAAATGGAAGGCATCTTTCTGAACAACAATCTCAAAATAGAGAAACTATACATATAAAGCTGAGAGCACTAATAGCGGAATAACTGAATCTCGAATCAGTTGTCAAGATAAGAACAATAAAACCATAAAGTAACATAATCTATCGACAGTGGACACTAATTCTTATCAGAGTGAACCAAACCATATGTGACATTAAAGCAAGTCCAGAATTACAAAAATTAGATATTCAACTAAAACAAAGCCTCAGTAAAGAATCAAGTAAAGCATGAAGTAAATAAATAATGATGCATTGAATTACCAGAACTTGAACTCGGGGAGACGGCGAATGAAAGGCCTAAATTCATCTGAACCCTTCGTTGGCAACGATGCCCCATTCAATGATTCCAGCTCTGGGTCAACCTTCGGTGAGAGAAACCCAATCAATAGATTCAAGATATATATCCCGAGCCCATACGAAACGATATAGAATCCTTCAATGAAGTAAACGCGCAAAACGTAAATCAATCCAACAACTACTGTCCCTGACCATCTCCCAACTGGATGAGGGGTTGATCTATCAAGATAATACTGAAAAATCCTAGAGATATCATTTCTCCACTTTGAAAAAGGTGCCGTAGCGGATGGGTCCTCAGCTCCTAATCCCTCCATCAACCTAAACTCATAAAAACATCCCATTATAATAATTAGTGTTGTTAGAGAATAGAAGTATGTAACATAGACAATGCTGCGCGTAAAGTTAAGGAAGTCTGCTGGGGCGAGCCTGCGGGCGTTTTGGTGTTTCGACCAGCATTTCTTTTTTCGTGTCAGGATGCTTCGTTGGCTTGCAGGATTGAGCGAAATGCGAGAATCACCATCTGCTGGGACTGGGAATATCTCTGTTTTTTGGACTGCAGGGAACTGCAAAAACAGGATTGCAATTAGGGGGACGAGCAGCAGCACGGTGGGTGCGCACTGGACTGGGCAGTCTGTCGCAAAACAGAGTGTTCTCTGTTTGGATGGGTGTTGCGTTTACTGCGGTCCGAAGCTGCGATGACATGGACTGCTGCTGCGATGCTGTGTTCTGGCTGAGTGCTGAGTGCTGCGGCCTGACTTGCTGCGTGGTTGCGGTTTTTGAGATTCTGCGGCTGCGTGGATGCGGTTATTGTGTGTGTACGCTGGTTGCTTATTCAGCCTTGGGTACACTCTGTTTTTGCTCAAGTCCTTGTTTGTTCTTAGCTTTTTGTTATTTCTTTTCAGGACAGTTGATTCAAAGATTGTTTCATTTTTTGGCTTTTGGCTAAATGCGGGTATTATTAATAATGTCCAGTATCGAGGTTTATATGCATCACTCTTCTAGTTTGAATTATTATGAGCATGTTTATTATCTGGGTGCACCAAGATGGTGTTTGACCATTATCTGAAAAACTGGTTCTTTGTCTTATTTTTCTTGTCCTGATTTTGTTACTCGGATGGTTTTGGTACCAATATCAGCTAATTTCTTACGGATTCACGCGTTTGGGACACTGGAATCCTAGTTTAGGTTTCGTTGTCAATTATGATGAAATTTGATGCTAAAAACCTGATTCTTATGATAGTTGTCACTTTCCTATGTTACATACTTCTATTCTCTAACAAGATCAGATATACACATAAAGGCTGCCTCTACTCTTCCCCGTGGCGAAGATACGCCGTTTGTAATCTATCTAGCACAATCAAGCCTGCTATAGAGTAGTGCCAAAACCAACATATGAATTAGACTCGTAAGCTTGAGTAACTCATGAGATGTCAACATTTATATTTACGCAGAAAAGAGTGAAATGAAAAATGAGAAGATGAAACAGCAGGAAAGGAAGATTAATAGTAAAACAGCATACAAGGGGAAGAAGAAACGTACTGTGACTATAGACAATACCCGGTTCAACAATCTCTCCAAGAACTAATATGCCCCCTTCACCATGGCTATTATCAGCTCACCAACATCGCCAGAACTGCATTAAAATCACAATTTGCACAATCATCAGAGTAAATAAATAATGTCAACCTAAATGCTTTGTTATGTATTTATTAAAAAAAAATAATAATAATAATAAATACAATAATTTGTATGTCTATGTGACAACTTCTAGTCACACACACAACGTAAAGTAGTGCTACCATGCACATGCACCATTAGAAAAAAAAAAAAATTCATGAGTAAGAGCTCTAAAAGTTGCATGAATTGGTGAACTAAATTGATGAAGGATGTGAAGCACTGGAGTACATGTTTTGCATTTCATTTACCTTGAGAGAGAATGGCGTCAAGTGGGCGTTATTAAGATGCTTCATCGCGTCTCTCTTGTCGCCACCTCCTTGTTCAGAAGCACCATTGCATCTCAATTGTTCGTCAAATGACTAGAATAAGAGTTGGATAAAAACACAAGGCAAGGCTGAAAATGTGCTCCTCTCTCAAGCTTCTTTCCTTGTTATTCTGTCATCAACGAGGCAAATGTCAAAAACAAACTTGAAACTCACAAAAAAAAAAAAGGATGCTGCATGATTTATCAGCTAAGATGATTGTTAGATGCAGTGCTATATTGTTGAATTGAGTTCATGGATAATTATTCAGAAAATATTACAGATGATGGACTAAAGGCAATTTTGGTCGATTGCGGCTACCAATTCAGTGATGCAAAGGGTTTAATGAGAGGGGTCTCAATGCCAATTCAATTAGGAAATTATGAGCATGCTGCAGATACACTGTTGATATGCTACGATGAGGCCAGGAATTGTCTTATAGACCTTCATAACAAGTATCCAAATTTTCAACCACCAGAAAAGCTTGTCACAGGAACAACTTATGTAAAACTAGTAATACATGTGATTCAGGACTTACTGAAGTTTCTTGGCTAATTAATTTTTGTAACAATTATTGAGGAGGTGAAAATTCCAATAGGTAATTAAGAGAATAAATGTCAAGTCTGTTGTGTTGTTTAGAACCAAAAGTATTAAATAATTTATACTTGATTGTTCATGCAATTAATTTGACTCGTAAGAATTTCTGTCAAGTATTTCAATTTTTAGACACATCTTATTAAGTTGGTTTTGGTTTAGTTCATTCAAAACTTTGATATATTCCGACTAATAAACAAATAACTATATACAATTTTTTACTTGTACAATTAGAAGAAGATTGAATACCAAAGACAAAATCTTTCCATGGATGAAGAGCTTATGTTCTTGGATCCATTAGCACCCTGTGAACCAACAAGGACCCTGTCAAGAGGCTCCTTCATTATGGAGGTCTGGAAGGAAAAGCCTAGGGGATTGACAGTATGAGCTGGAGGATGTACCGATCAGTACCATTGTTGAATGAGATGATAAGAAGATGGTGTCACTAGGTGAACAAATAAAGATAAGAATGAATATGTTTCCTAGAGTAAGTGTTTGGCTGATTTTACTAACATACTTCTCCATGTGGAACTAGGTGAACAAATAAAGATAAGAATGAATATGATGATAAGAATGAATATGTTTCCTCGAGAGAATACAAACTTACCACTGGATCAGGTGCTTCCTTTTGCTTGCACATAACCCATGGAACACCGACATTGAGGCCTACGGCCATGTTTGCGGCCCATTGCACGTACTTCATTCCATCCTCCTCATAAGCACGTTGAATGTGGTTGTATTCATTTTCGATCTGTGCCAAAATGATCGGACCACCTTGTCCAGCAAATAGTTTCTCAGCTTTCATCTTGTCTATGATCATCCTAACATACTTCTCCATGTGGAACTGCACTTTAAGGAGATCCAAGCACTCATTAAACATAAAATTTTAAGAGATCCCCGTATCTTAGAACAAAAAAGCAAAGTAAAAAATGCTCAAAGATAACTAATACCAATTTAACCAACATTAAGAAAATCAGATTTCCAACTTGATCGTCAAAAACTAGCCAACAAATCCAAACTTATCATTGTTTTCAAGTACTGATATTTTTACTCGAAATATCAGATAGGATATTTAAATATAATAATTCAAGTGAAACTCCAAATTAAAATTTACCAATTGGTTGTCCATGTAGGCACGCAGTGTGCAAATATGAAACATAACATAATTGGTGATTGGAGAATATTTTATTTGAAAAGACCAAAAGCATAATTTCGTACAAGTAAACCATTATTTGTCAATGAAATTGCTAGGACATCGTCATTGTTACGAGGCCTATGATGTTGAGAAGCATACTGTACCCAACCCTTAAGCATACCATCATAAAGTTTCTCCATTTAGATTGGCATGACAGAACTATTAAATACTAATAGATGACTCCCTAGAGGTATGAAAGCTTAAACTAGACCAGAAAACAACCATTCAAGAAACCTCATCAACTCAAAACATTGAAACACACCTCAAATTCAAGAACTTGGAACAAATGAAATCAAAAATCAAAACACCCCCATTAATGAAAAGCCATAGACTAGCATGTAAAGTACAATAAAACCCAATTTTTATACCCGACATTGAAGGGATCAGCTGAACCATCCACGGGCAAATCCCTATAAAGAATAACCAACTCCACAAAATTATAGGAGAACTACACATAAAAGACTTCAATAAAAAAAAAACAAATTGATAGCAGCCTACATGGAATAAGAAGCGCGATTGATACAAGGGAGGGATGAACATACTCCGACGAAAGGAATTGCTGGAATCAAGCTCTAATGAGATCAAGACCCTGCCTAACTCTACGTAAATTACGAGAAAGGCTCCCCGACTTTCTGACTGTTACGAGAAAGGCTCCCCTCCATGTAGCCGGTTGGTAGCTCCCATGACAATAACATGAGCTTGTGATTTCAGTCCATCCATGACTTCACACCAATTGACTTAAAGAGCTGGGGGTGTCTACGAGGGAGCTCCACTAGCTCCCTGATCTGAGCCATCTGCTTTCTCACATTCATTTACCTATGCATTCAGCAAATTGTTACTACTTTTCCAAGCAACCTTTTACAAGCATACAAATAGCATTCAAGCACCATTCAGCATACATTTGAGCAATTGAAGCATACGATTCAGCATTCAGCATACATTTCAGCATTCAAGCATTTCATCACTTTAGCATTCAAGCAGCATTCAGCATTCAAATTAGCTATGGTTAAAGTTTAATTATTCATGTATTTAGGTGCGTATGGTTAAAGTTTAATTACTCACCCCGCTTGGCTGCGTCGCGGATCCCATTAGAGGTTGCATGTTTGACATGAATGCTCTAAATGCCTCCATATCATTGGTCAACGTGTCTACCTTCTGATTGGTTGTCTCCAGATTTGCTGTCGTTGTCTCCAGATTTGCTGTCGTTGTCTTCAGCTTTGCTTCAGTGGCTGCTAGCTTCTCCTTCGTAGCTACGAGCTCTTGTGCAGTTGCATCATGAGCTGCAACCAGCTGTTGCTTAGTAAGCTCATGTGATTCAACTAGTTCACGTACTTTGGCATTAGCTTCATCCCCCACTGCATTGCGGAGCATTTTTCGAGTGACGCCAACCCCATACATCTTGGCCCTCCCATGTCCATCCCCCCCCATCACATCTGTAAACGCCTCCTCCCTATTCATTCCCTTTCGGCCATCTGTTGGCTGTGTTAGTTGTTCCATTTTCTCCTACATCAAAACAGATGCGCATACCCATAAACCATAAATGATCAAATACAGTTTATGATGGTTAACAACATTTGAACAACACATTAACTAGGTACATTCATATAATTCCATAGAATATAACGTACATATCTCCTTGCTGCTTCAGGCTGAGGGAATAATCCATCAGATAATGTGTAAGTTGCTTTGAACATTTGCATACGATCTGGTTCTTGTCCATTTGGGTTTTTTTTCTTTCTGGAATAATACAAATTACATTAAAAGAATATACATAAGCTAGTACATCTGCATGCATTAAGGGGTAATATATGAGCGGCATGGCACACAACATACATTATATATAGAAATCATTGGGAAAAAAATTGCTACATCTTCCTCCCATTTACGTGCAAATGACATGGTTCCACATCGATGAATCATCTTCAATCGGGCGCGATTTGATTTATTTTGTGCATTGACTTTCTGCATACAAACACAAATTCACAGTTACAATTCCTTTCAATCATATGAACTATCGTACTTAACATATACACCTTACAATTTTCGCTCCTCCAGTACTGTACAAACATCCGCCACTGAGCCTTATCCACCCCATCATCAGTGTGCTCATATTGTTGCTCAAGTGGTCGATCATACCTATGATATGCCCTGAACAAATTGTGTTTCCATTGTTTCCAACAATAGCAAGCTTTAGTTTGGACCCATCTCTGTCAAATTTTATAATAAAGTTTTTTTTTAGTATAATATAATCATAAAGTTTTTTTTTAGTATAGTATAATAAAGTTTTTTTTTAGTATAATATAATCACATGACGATATATAAAAACACTAATTATCAAATTTGAAACAAAATCACTCGTCAAGATAGACAAAGACCTTAGTTTTGTCCGTACAGTTTTCGAATGAGAACTTTGCCTGTGACAAAAATGTAGGATTCCAATAATTATCAAGCTACGATAAGTAATATAGAAATACGATTTGGGAAAATGTGCTATGTCGTATATTATTAAACTTGCAAGACTATTACCGATATTAGCTTCCAAATAGTTTCCTTCACATCTGGTGAAATCTTCGGCCATTTGCAAGGTGAAAGAGGCACCTTACTTCCATCTCGTGCGATTATACCAATTTCAGTGGATACTTTTGCTGCTGTCTTGCCGATAGGCTGTCCAAAGGCATTGCATTTCACCACCATCAATTTTGTATGGTTTGGGCCATCATATTGATGCATACCCCTGCGTTTCTTATATCGTTGTATTGCAATTCCAATAGCACCAAAGTGAAATAAGCTATATCTCATGAATATTAAAAAAAAATTCGATTTCCTCAAACTATGTCATATCTGGAAAAAAAAAATTTACACTTGCGATAAGTCAGCAAACATTACCTATATGAACAGCTTCATCCCTATGCCTTGTAGATAGGCGTCCATCCGCACTCCTCTCTAGTTGTTGTTCAATTTCATTCATATCATGGTCAGCAAGGTCTTGTTGATCTTCAGATAGCGGCTGTCCCTCTCCAGCAATAGAGGGAGTAATAGTCTCAGGGACTACACTATCTGTTTGAGATAGTTGAGACACATGCTGTGACCTTTCCTGACTTGATATAGCTTGTGAAGTAGAAGCATGCTGTGATAAGGTTGCTCTTCGAGAATGCAACTGTCCTCTTTGAGTTAGACGCCTCATCTCTAGATTTTTTAACCTGTTATAACATTCAAGATTGCACATATTCATGCATAGAAAAAAATATAAGTTCAGAAAGCAACATCAAATTTATCACAGCCATAGAGCCAAATAGATTGAACCACATATATTAAACCATTGAATAAAATATAAGTACCAATCATATACTGTGCATATTGTAAAATAGCATTAAAGTTGAGATGCAGAACATGTTCATCACCATCCATATTATCAAACTTCATACATTACTCTATGAACTTAGAAGACCCAACTTGCTAACACTCTATTACAACATCTTCATCACCATCCATATTATCAAACCTTCTAACAGGAACGGGCTCAGATTCAACAATTTCTTCTTCAGTGGATGTAGACGACCCTCCATTGACATCATAAAATTCTCTAGGCTTAATCTTAACAGAGACGTGCCACTCAGTTTTAACAGGATCTTGTACATAAAAGACTTGTTTCACTTGTGAAGCGAGAATGTAGGGTTCATCCGTACATAGTAGTCGATTAAGTTTCACAATTGTGAATCCTAACTCGTCTACCTGAATGTCGCGCCTATCAACCCAATCACATCTAAATAGGACTACATGTCGCCCTCCTCCATAATCCAACTATGTGATGTCAGTCAACACGCCATAGTACGTCACATCTAACGTTGTGGGGGAATTGTCATTAACCGTTCCATAATTTATGCAACTTGTCGAGAGTACAACTCCACTGTTCTGGGTTTTACTTCTCCTATCTGCACACTGCGTGCGATACCTACACCCATTAATAAGGTATTTTTTAAACTTGCGAACAACCTTCGAAGGACCCCACGACAAGTGTTGAACATCATTAGGTTCATCAGAACTGCCGACCTGTTCATTAGAAGCCAAAGAATGCACAACCTTAGTATTTGGTTAACATGAATTTACAATTTAGTAGAGGCAAAACTCACAACATCACGAAACCATTGAGGAAACTCAGAGTTATGAATCCGATCAATGTCTATTTGTCGTTTGTTCGGGTATCGTGCTCGGAGGGCTTCCTTATGTTCTCTACAAAAGGTTAAGATGCATTAGAGATACTAAGGGTGCTACAAAGGCGAGATTCAAGTGGAGAGGAGATAGTAGACGTGCATACATTACATGTGTGTATATTTCAGATGTGTTAAATAACACCCATCTATGCATTTGTACCCACGTAACTTCGTCAATATTCATAAACTCTGCCTTCCCAATGCCACGCCCGGGCGATGAGAAAATGTTGAGGAAGGATCGAGCTGCTTGCACATAATTATCATCATTTGGCACTGGCCGGTTAGACCTTGTCTCGACATCGTTCAAATATCTTGAACAAAATGTCAAACATTCTTCAGCCAGGTATCCTTCAGCAATTGATCCCTCAGGACGACTTCGATTGCGCACATATGACTTCAATGTGTGAAGGTACCTAGGAGAAATAATTTGCCATGATATATTAGTAATTATTTTAATACATACTACCTAACATTATGACACATGGTTTGGGGATTTACCTCTCAATAGGATACATCCAGCGATAGTGAACAGGTCCTGCCAATTTAGCCTCACTTGCCAAGTGTATGGACAAGTGAACCATTATATCAAAGAAAGCGGGGGGGGGGGGGGGGGGGGGGGTGGAATCCTCTCAAGATGACAAAGTACTAGAGGTATATGACTTTCTAACTGCTCATAGCAATTAACTGTCCCAGTTTTGGAGCACAATTCACGAAAATACGTACTTAGCTCTATCAAAACTGTACTAACTTCTTTGGGAAGAATTTTGCGAATTGCTATTGGCAGTAGCTGCTGCATTAATATATGGCAATCATGACTCTTCATTCCTGATATTTTACGTTCTTTCACACGAACACATCGGGATAAGTTACTCGAATAGCCATCTGGCACTTTAACCTTGGAGAGCACTGTGCAGAGTAGCTTTTCTCTTCCGCGGTCAAGGAGTAACACGCCTTAGGCAAATGAACCTTACTAGAAGTAGTTTCTGGATGCAGGGCATGCCTAATGTCCAGTTCTTGCAGGTCCAAGCGGGCATTCAACGTGTCCTTGGTTTTCCCTTCCATGTTTAGTAGTGTTCCAACTAAACTCTCGCAAATGTTCTTCTCGATATGCATCACGTCAAGGTTATGACGTATTAAGAGATGTTCCCAATAAGGCAATGAAAAGAAAATACGTTTCTTCTTCCACCCTATTACTCCTTCACAATCCCTTTTGCGCTTAGAGCCAACTACTTGTGCATGGTGCTTCCCAAACGTTATTGTCACCTTACTTGCCTCGGCTAGCAATTGTTGGCCAGTGAAGTTAGGGGGAGGAGATTGTAGTTCAATTTTTCCATCAAATGATTCTACTTGACATCTATATCTATGAGTCTCATCTAGAAAGCGACGATGACCCATATAACAAAACTTTCGAGAGTTTTTAAGATAATGACGTGTTGTCTCCACATTGCAAGTGGGGCATGCATACTTGCCTTTTGTGCTCCACCCAGACAAGTTTGCATATGCAGGAAAGTCATTAATTGTCCATAAGATAGTTGCACGCATCACAAAATTTTCTTTCCTTGATGCATCGTATGTTAGACGCCCAACATCCCATAATTCCTTCAACTCATCAATCAATGGCTGTAAATATACATCAATATCATTGCCTGGAGCACGAGGTCCAGGAATAAGCAAAGACATCATAAAGAAAGGTTGCTTCATACACATCCATGGCGGTAGATTATATGGAATTAAGACAACTGGCCACGTGCTGTGTGCAATACTAAGAGTTCCAAATGGGTTAAAGCCATCACTTGCCAATCCTAACCTGACATTTCGACCATCAACAGCAAAGTATAGAAATTGATTATTGAGATGTCGCCAGGCCATAGAATCAGCAGGATGCCGTAGGATATCATCCCGTGCTCGTGAGTCTGCATGCCAACACATGCTTGATGCTGTCTTAGATGACATAAATAGCCTCTGTAACCTTGGAATAAGTGGGAAATGCCACATTGTCTTAGCAGCTACCCCACGTCTCTTACTAGTAAGTACATTAGACCCATCATCTGCTTGTTTCCACCTAGATAAGTGGCATATAGAACATGATTCTGCATCCGCAAATTCATTTCGATACAACATACAGTCATTGGGACAAGCATCAATCTTTTTATAACCGAGGCCAAGATCATTCACAATTTTTTTCGCCTTGTAGAACGAATCAGGCAAGCATTCACCAAGGGGGAGCACCTTTTTAAGAAATTTGAGTAGTTGAGTTACAGATTTGTTGGTCCAACCATTTAGACACTTTAGGTGAAACAAGTGGACAAGGCAAGACAACTTGTTGAAGTTCTTGCAACCAGGGTATAGCTCTTGCTCAGCTTCCTCAACTAACTTGTAAAATGACCTTGCCTCTTCATTTGGTTCATGGTCAATGTCTTCTTCTTCACCCATAATTGGTGAATGCCCAAATGCGTCATGTAACATGCCTTCCATATCGTCCTTTTCCTCTTCCTCTTCCTCTGAATCTTCAAAATCTGCCCATGCATCCATTACTTCCAATTCACCGTGGTGTACCCATGTATCTTTGGCAAACTGACTATCCCACCCAGAAATGATTAGATGTTCCTGAACAGTGTCACGTACATGGAAATGCCTGTTACGACACCTTTTGCATGGACATTTTATCTTTCCATGAAAAGACGACAAATCAAAAGCATCATTAAGGAAGGTGCGGAGCCCTAGTTCATATTCGGTGCTGAGACGATTATGCTCAATCCAATCTTTTTCCATGTTGGAATCTAACTTAGCCTGGATAATAGTATGAAGATGAATTTATTAATTGACATTTATGAAAACCAAAAATTTATTCTTTTAAAAAGATAAAGTAAAACAAGTATATATTATACTTTATCTTTTACGGCTATTCAAATTTGAAGCTTGCTCTTGTAAGGTTTTACAAACTCAATATGTTATTTCTGTATGATGCTCTATCCCTAAAAGCCATGCAAATGGAGGATCAACCCAAATATATCAAACGAACCCAAAGTTCAAATTAAACGAAACAAGCAGGATACTGCACGCTTATGGCATATCTACCCATTAGCTAATAATTTATTATTCCACGCTTATGGAATGTCTCTCTCAAAGTAGTTGTATATATTCATTTTCAACTTCACATAAAAAGTAAGCAAGCCAAATGCAGAATAATTAGAAGTAAACGACAATTTCAAATCATTAACCCTAAGCGAGCTCGAAGTATGAGCTTTATGTTATGTCTGATAAGTTGTTATTAGAGAACACCTTAGTTTCATGACAAGTTTGCCTTGTCATGCAAGCTCCTTTTTATTATTTGAATGCCCTAGTATGAAAAAAAAATGCAAGAAAAGCAGGGCACTAACATGGTCAACAAAAGCAGTGCACTAACATGGTCAAAACAAAACCAATCTAATCAAGCATTTCACTATTGGTTGGTACACTTAAAATACATCAAAAGTGTGGACGGTCTGACTTAATTCTACCATCCACATCTATTGCTATAGATGGTAAGAAGATTTAATAATTCATTAAATTCCACTTGAGCTCCCTGAAAAAGTTTTGCTAAATTTGAACATGTAAGGAATTTTACAAGTATATTTTGATTGTATGGAAGAAATTTTACAATCATACTATTACACTGAAAACTAAAGCTTGTGTACGTATTTATGAAAACAGACTTGGGAAGGTTTAGACGTCTAGCTTGAATTCCTAGAAGAGTTCTACTTCCATCTTTAGACTAAAAGTCTGTGAGTTTGGAGTAGTATTAGTTGTTCGCCACTTTTACAGTTCAAAACAATATAAAAAATTTGCATTTTTACACTAAAATTTGCAAAACAATATAAACCTAAGTGAGAGATTCTACTTCCATCTTTAGACTAAGAGTCTGTGAATTCTACAATATAAACAATATAAACCTAAGAGTCTGTGAATTCTAATATATAAACAATATAAACCTAAGAGTCTGTGATTTTATTTTTACTTACCTTGAACCCTTGTTAGAGCACAAAAACCCCAAATTTCTCCCACCTTGAAGTTGAAGAAGATGAAGAATGAGATGATCTTCCTGGATGCAGAAGGATTCCAGGCCCCTCAGCAGGTGACGCGGCGCGGGTTCTTCCTCTCAGACCTTCTTCCTCTGAAAATCGAGGGTTCTTCCCTTCAAAATATGGTTCTTCCTCTCACAGTTTCTTCCTCTGAAAATCGCGCGTTTTCCTCGCAGAGCTTCTTCCTCTCAAAACACCGTGACGCGGGATGTCAAACCTTCGTCCTCTCAAAATCGCTCTTCCAAACCTTCTTCCTCTCTCTGCGTCGTCCTCTGCAATGATTCTTCCTCAATGATTCTTCTCAATGATTCTTCCTCTCACAGGTTCTTCTCAATGATTCTTCCTCTCACAGGTTCTTCTCAATGATTCTTCCTCTCACAGGTTCTTCTTCTCAATGATTCTTCCTCTCTCTGCTTCGTCCTCTGCAATAAATACTCTCTTCACAAAACAAAAACAACGCGGGATTCCCAATTTTTTTCGCGCCGAAAGGTTTTTATTTTGTGTCTTTTTTTTTCTCGATTAGGGACGGCAAAAACCCGTAGCTAGGATTTGTAAATCTTAGCTACGGTTATTATACCGTGGCTAAGTAAAATTTTCGTCAATATTTTTTTTTTCAAATATACACTTATGGACAACATAAAACGTAGCAAAGTGTTTTTATTTGTCAATCCCAAATAAGTAACAGGTGGAAAATCTCCCAGTGTGACTTTACCACCCAATTGACTCCTCGGTCAAATAAACTGCATGAAGTCCATCCAAATTCACAATTCATTTCCCATAATCCATCAACGTACAACTGATATCAGGCACAAATCAATTCAATAAAAACACTTGCCTTGGTTTCAAGGCCACGAAGCTCGACCTGAGTGAATTGGCTTTGAAGCCAGGGATCCGAAACAATAACACCCATAAAGGTAGACATTTTTGCCAATGTTTACCAACCTGAACAATCCCACCATGAACAAACAAATAGCACACTATAAGGATCTCAAACACACAATGAAAATAAAAATTCAGATCCAATTTCTTATAAAACAAAACACAATTGAATAAACACGTAAATGAAGAAATAAAACTGATTTTGGGACAGAACCTCGCGAAGAGGAAAGAACAGGAGCCGACCAACCCCTGATCAGTTAATGCCATTTGAAAACCCTAGAATTCCTTCAAGAATGGCCTCATGGGGTTGTTGAAAAGTGTGGATTCTTTGTGGGTTTTAATGTTTTGCATTGCTAAAAGAAGGGAAAAAAAAATCTAGACAGATTTGAAGAAGAAGAATAAGAAGAGGACATCTAAATAAGAAGAAGGATCTTACCTAAAAAAATTGATGATGATGGAGTTAATTGAAGTTTTTCGGTTGAAATCAGAACTGGAGCCTTGGTTCTCTCACACCGTGGCTAATCTCTTTAGTGTTTAATTTTTTTTTTAAAAAACCAATTAGCGACGGTTTGTTGCCCTCGCTAATATAAAAAATGAAAAACGAATTAGCCACGGCAATTTGCCGTGGCTAATCTCTTTAGTGTTTAATATTTTTTTTAAACCAATTAGCCACGACAATTGGCCGTAGCTAATCTCTTTAGTGTTAATTTTTTTTTTTTAAAAACCAATTAGTCTATGATGTTCTTTGATCTGATCTGATCTTCTTTGATTTTTTTGATCTGATTTGATCTGATCTTCTTTGATCTAATCTTCTTAGATCTTCTCTGATCTTCTTTGATCTGATCTTTTTTTATCTTCCTTGATCTCATCTTCTTTGATCTGATCTTCTTTGATCTGATCTGATCTTCTTTTATCTCATTTTCTTTTATTTGAACTTCTTTGATCTTCTTTGAACTTTTTTGATCTTTTTTTATATTCTTTGATCTAATCTTCTTTGATCTTCTTTTAACTTCTTTGATCTTCTTTGATCTGATCTGATCTTATTTGATATGATCTTCTGTGATCTTCATTGATCTTCTTTGATTTGATCTGATCTTTTTTGATATTCTTTTATCTGATATTCTTTGATCTTCTTTGATCTTCTTTTATCTTCTTTGATCTGATCTGATCTGATCTGATATTCTTTGATCTTATCTGATCTTATTTGATCTTATTTGATTTGATCTTCTTTGAACTTCTTTGATCTTCTTTGATCTTCTTTGAACTGATATTCTTTGATCCGATCTTCTTTGATCTGATGTTCTTTGATATTCTTTGATCTGATCTGATATTTTTTTATCTGAACTTCTTTGATCCCATCTTCTTTGATCTGATCTTCTTTGAACTTCTTTGATCTGATCTTTTTTTTATCTTCTTTTATCTGATATGATCTTATTTGATCTTATTTGATATTCTTTGATCTTATTTGATTTGATCTTCTTTAATCGGATCTTCTTTGAACTTCTTTGATCTGATCTGATATTTTTTTATCTGATCTTCTTTGATATTTTTTTATCTGATCTGATCTTTTTTTATCTGATATTCTTTGATCTTCCTTGATCTGATATGATCTTCTCTGATCTTCTTTGATCTGATCTGATATTCTTTGATCTGATCTGATCTTTTTTTATCTTATTTGATATGATCTTCTGTGATCTTCGTTGATCTTCTTTGATCTGATCTGATCTTTTTTGATCTTCTTTTATCTAATATTCTTTGATCTTCTTTGATCTTCTCTGATCTTCTTTTATCTAATATTCTTTGATCTTCTTTGATCTTCTCTGATCTTCTTTTATCTTCTTTGATCTGATTTGATCTGATCTGATCTTCTTTGATCTTATCTGATCTTCTTTGATCTTATTTGATTTGATATTCTTTGATCGGATCTTCTTTGATCTTCTTTGAACTTCTTTGATCTTCTTTGAACTGATATTCTTTGATCTGATCTTCTTTGATTTTTGTTGATCTGATGTTCTTTGATATTTTTTGATCTGATCTGATCTTTTTTTATCTGATCTTCTTTGATCCCATCTTCTTTGATCTGATCTTCTTTTATCTTCTTTGAACTTCTTTGATCTTCTTTGATCTGATCTTTTTTTATCTGATCTGATCTTATTTGATCTTCTTTGAACTTCTTTGATCTGATCTGATCTTCTTTGATCTGATCTGATCTTCTCTAATGAGTTTCCTAACCGGGTTGAAAGGCAATGGGTTATTGGTGATTTTATCCAGTTTATAAATATATAGCTATTTTCTTTATATAATTAAAAAAAAAAGAATTAGCTACGGTAGATAACCGTGGCTACTGAGTTTTATTTATAAAACTCATTAGCCACGGCACTTTGCCGTCGCTAAGATAAAAATTT
Source organism: Berberis vulgaris (assembly GCA_963556465.1). Classification (NCBI taxonomy): domain Eukaryota; kingdom Viridiplantae; phylum Streptophyta; class Magnoliopsida; order Ranunculales; family Berberidaceae; genus Berberis; species Berberis vulgaris. Next base: position 61,541,577 of record OY747132.1, read on the forward strand.
TAATATAAAAAAAAAGGTTTCATTGGCGAGATTCGAACCCGGGTCGCCTAGGTAAAAGCCAATTCTCCTAACCGGGCTGGAAGGTAATGGGTTATTGGTGATTTTATCCAGTTTATAAATATATATCTATTATTTTTATATAATTAAAAAAAAAGAATTAGCTACGGTAGAGAACCGTGGCTACTGAGTTTTATTTATAATTAGCGATTTTGCTTTATATAATTTTTAAAAAAAATTCACATTTAGCTACGGTATTTTGACCGTGGCTAACAAAAAAAAAATTTATAAACATTAGCTACGGCCCTAGTGCCGTCGCTATATTGTTTTCTTATAATTTTTTTTTTAAAAATACATTAGCTACAGTATTTGGACCGTGGCTAACAAAAAAAAAATTTGTAAACATTAGCTACGGCCCTACTGCCGTCGCTACGTTGTTTTCTTATAATATTTTTTTTAAAAAATCACATTAGCTACGGTATTTGGACCGTGGCTAACAAAAACAAATTTGTAAACATTAGCTACGGCCCTAGTGCCGTCGCTAAGGTGTTTTCTTATAAATTTTTTTTTAAAAATCACATTAGCTACGGTATTTGGACCGTGGCTAACAAAAGAAATTTATAAACGTTAGCTACGGCCCTAGTGCCGTCGCTAAGGTGTTTTCTTATAATATATTTTTTTTAAAAATCACATTAGCTACGGTATTTTTTTTTTAAATCACATTAGCTACGGCCCTAGTGCCGTCGCTAAGTTGTTTTGTTATATTTTTTAAAAAAAAAATCACAATAGCTACGGTATTTGGACCGTGGCTAACAAAAAATTTCTAAACATTAGCTACGGCCCTAGTGCCGTCGCTAAGTTGTTTTGTTATATTTTTTTAAAAAAAAATCACATTAGCTACGGTATTTGGACCGTGGCTAACAAAAAAATTTCTAAACCTTAGCTACGGCCCTAGTGCCGTCACTAAGTTGTTTTCTTATAATTTAAAAAAAAAAAAAATCACATTAGCTACGGTATTTGGACCGTGGCTAACAAAAAAAATTTCTAAACCTTAGCTACGGCCCTAGTGCCGTCGCTAAGGTGTTTTCTTATAAATTTTTTTTTAAAAATCACATTAGCTACGGTATTTGGACCGTGGCTAACAAAAAAATTTATAAACGTTAGCTACAACCCTAGTGCCGTCGCTAAGGTGTTTTCTTATAATATATTTTTTTTTAAAATCACATTAGCTACGGTATTTTTTTTTTAAATCACATTAGCTACGGCCCTAGTGCCGTCGCTAAGTTGTTTTGTTCTATTTTAAAAAAAAAAATCACATTAGCTACGGTATTTGGACCGTGGCTAACAAAAAATTTCTAAACATTAGCTACGGCCCTAGTGCCGTCGCTAAGTTGTTTTGTTATATTTTTTTTAAAAAAAATCACATTAGCTACGGTATTTGGACCGTGGCTAACAAAAAAATTTCTAAACCTTAGCTACGGCCCTAGTGCCGTCACTAAGTTGTTTTCTTATAATTTTTTTTTAAAAAAAATTCACATTAGCTACGGTATTTGGACCGTGGCTAACAAAAAAAATTTCTAAACCTTAGCTACGGCCCTAGTGCCATTGCTAAGTTGTTTTCTTATAATTTTTTTTAAAAAAAATCGCATTAGCTACGGTATTTGGACCGTGGCTAACAAAAAAAATTTCTAAACATTAGCTACGGTCCTAGTGCCGTCGCGAATTCTCGTATTAGCGACAGTTTTAATCCGTCACAAAACGGTTAGCGACGGTTATTTTAATTTATGTACCGAAACCGTAGCAGAAACTATAGCGACGGTTTGATGCCGTCGCAAACCGTTTAAATAGCGACGGTTTTAAAAAATCGTCGCTAATTTCCGTAGCTAATATTGTTTTTTTTTGTAGTGAAACGAAGTCCTTCCTATATAAGTCTTTTGAAACAATTGCAACTCCTCAGTGTTCACATTAAGATTTATGGAAAATGTGAACACTGACTAGGCAATTACAAGTATGATCAACATCTTGTTCTAAACATAGGTTTTTACTTAATCTTACCAATGTTCCTTGTTATTTACTACATGTGAGTAAAAGATTATAACATTTAGGTGAAACTCTCCTATACTCTAGCATCAAATCCTAGTATACTTACTAAGTTGACCACCTTAACAAACATACAAAGAAAAATTCTCTATAAAGCAATTAAGCAAAACACAATCACTAATCAACAAAGAAATATTGAATTCAATTAATTCACAAAACACATGTTCGGGGCTTCGAATCCACCTCTAGCTAAAAGGGATTTTAGCTAGACATATTAATCATGTTCAAACAATAGTCCATAACCAAATATCAAACTAAATAAGAGAAAGGGTAGAGGGAAAGTTGTTGCCTGATCCGTGGTGGTGAATAGTAGGCTGCTGGGTGCAAATAATAGAGTGAAAAGAATTAAACTTCTCTTCCTCTTCACGATCCTTTACTGTTCCTTCAACTTTTATTATTTTCTTCTTACTATTAGGTTGCTACGAGAAATTGTGACAGTATGAGAGAAGGGACAGCAAGTTGGAGATGTACCACGAAATAAGGGTGGCGATAGGAGAAAAGGGCTGGCGTGCGAGATGATGGCTCAATCAGTGGATGGACTGTGTCTGCGATGGATGTATGAAGGCGAGGTGTGATCTATGATGTGTGGTTGTGCGATGAAGGGATTGGATTGTGTGAAGGAGGGTATGTGATGAAGGAGGGAGGAATTGTGTGCGATTTGGTTGTTCTGTGATGGGTTCCGTGGCGAGATGGTGGTGGGGTTTTGTGTCTATGTTGGTTAGATGGTGTAAGAGGGATGGCAGTCAAAATAAGGGTTGGACGGAAATGGGTTCGTTAATGGATTGCGAAGGGATACGAGCGAGGGGGGAGGGGGGTGATGGGCCTTGGGAGAAGGGGTGGTCTCTCCAAAGCCAGGTATTGTCCATTTCATACACATTCTCTATAGGTTTTCTATTTTATGTAATTTCCTTTCACCACAAGTATTTCTAAATTGCCAATTTGCATCTTTTAGTTTCTTTTTAGAATTTTTGTATTAGCAACCTACAAAAACACGAAAATAGTAATTACTACCATAATTAACAAGAAATAGTCAAATATATATATATAACAATTCGATAAAATCTCATAAATATGCTCCTATCAAATTCCCCTATACTTATCTTTTGCTAGTCCTTTAGCAAATCAAATAAACAAAATAAATAACGCAAGTGACTCAATCTTCACTATTCAACATTTGTCTCAGATGTTTTCAATAGATCATGACATGATAAAATTCTTTACAAACACAAGATTAAATTCAAATCATTCAAAAACTAATACACATTAATAGCAATGATATAAAAATTCACAATTAAATCACTTCATGCAACATGTGAAACTCAGACACATACCAAAAAGAATTAACCCAAAAATCTCACTAGATGCACTATTTTTTTCACTGATTATTTAGGAAAATCACTCTTCCTATTCTAGTTATGTGCGAGAGCACTGATGTAAAAGGAAACAAATGCTCATGTATATGATATAACAACAAAGAAAAGCATTTTCTAACATGTTCATTTTTTTTCCAGATATATGATCTCATGGAAAGAATGCTACTACTTGAATGCAAGAACTAGTGACTCCATATGCTCATACCTCATTCGAATATCCGCATCATGACATTTCACAACACACACGATCAAAATGTCTTAATTCAGGTTGTAATGGGGGCAATGGATCAAGAGAAGAGAAAGAACGGGTAAGTAAATTACAAATGGCTTATAGTATTGATGAAAACATGCAATAAGATTAGATTCATTAGCAAGGAATCACATGGTTCAAGACATACAACATAAATGCAACACTGATACATCAGCTCATGTAGAAAATAGAAGAGGTGGCCTACTGCTAATGTAAAGTTTCAGCCATTATTTTGTATCTACTGAAGATGAAAGGAACTAAACTATCTGTATAGTACTGAAATACTGAATGAATATAGACAAGGGCTAGTGTCCCTTCTGTAATTTTGTACCATTTTTTTTTTTTTTTGCAACTCTTTTTTTTTTAACTATCTACCATAAGGGATTTCCCCTACACTTGCTTTTCAATATACATTGAACCATAATAAAGTCTCTGCAAATCAAATTATGCTTCATTCTTCTGATTAGGTTAGGTATGGAAAATGTGGGCAGTGAAACAAAAAACTTAATAACAGGCTCAACGGGAGTTAACCTAAAGGAAATATATCATGAATCATGCTTATTTGGCAATAGTGGAATCTGGGTGCCTTTATCATGTCAATCATGTCGTGCAATTCAATATAATGCTTTGAACGAAACTACTACAAGTTCTAGTTTTTATTCTTAATTATGAAAGCAGTCCAAGTAGCAACCAAAACAAACAAAAATGAGATCATGCAACGAATTATTATTGACAAAAGAAATGAAAGATGAACTAACTAAAACCCCTCAGAATGAAAGACACAATAGGCTCAAAACTCACATATGGGTGATATTGAGTTAAATTCAATTAAGCATGTTACGAGTACCAATTAGTCAGTTGATTACATATGAATTCGCATATGATAACCATGAATAAGCATTAACCAAAGAATAATGTTGGACCTTAAATCATGCATATAAATCACCTTAAAGTCATGCAATTAAAAACCAAACCTCGTCATTGTGTTGGAAAATATCCTAAAACTCAAATCAACTATAAAAATCTTTTTTTAACTGACACTAATACCAACAAAGAAAAAACAATATTTATTTATGATTTTTAATTGGCTGACACTTTTTTTTAAAAAAAAAATTCAAAACAAAAGCAATGTTGTTCCCCCCACACATAAACCTAACATTGTCCTCAATGTTGACAGATTAGAGCACGTGCAATGAAAGATTTAAAAGAGAAAAAAATAAACAGCCAACAAACAAAAGCAAAAATAACGAAAATAAAATAAGGGAATAATGAAAGCAAATCTGATTGGGTTGTCTCCCAAAAAGCGTTTGTTTTAACGTCGTGCAGCCTGACGGCATCTCCAATTAATCCTCAGAATAAGTGGAAACATGGAGTGGTACGCCCTCCACGTCATGCTCTATAAATGACTCATCATAAGTCGATGCCCATTCACTTTAAACTCCTTACCGGTTGTGACACTCTTAATCTGTATAACACCATGGGGAAAACGTTAATAACAATAAAATGACCAATCCATTTAGAACGTAACTTACTAGGTCTAAGACATTATTGGAAAAACAAGACTTTATTTCCAACAACAATATATTTCCACGGATCATCTGATCATGAAAAAACTATGGTGTTCTCCTTGTAATTGTTTTTACTTTCATAGGTATTATTCTGAATCTCTTCAAGCTCCTTCAACTGCAATTTCTTATGCTTATTTGTGTCATAGGGAACTCTATTGCTCTCATATCCAACAACAGTAGTAATGGTGGTCTAAAGTTCATCATCATTCCTAATGTCCAACAATTTATGGGCCAACTGTCAATCACATTAATAAAAAAACAAGAATGATTATCAATATATCTCGTGGCTTCAAAAATATTGAAGCCAATCTCATCACCATCAAACTCCATGGTTACTTTCCCTGCATACACATCAATCTTTTTCCTTGCCGTTTTCATGAAGGGATGACCTAAAATAAGAAGCAAATGTGCTGAAAATGTCGAATTTTCCATCTCAAGCACATAGAAATCCGTCGGAAAGATCAAATGGTTAATCTGCACTAAAACATCTTTCAACAAACCTCGAGGATATGCATTAGAACGGTCAGTAATTGAATAATAACACCATCATTTTTAGCTCACCGAGATTCATAGAGCGATAAACAGAATATGACATAACATTAATTGGAAGCACCTAAGTCTATTATACAATGGATAGTAAAACTACCCGGATCCTTACACTTAGGTAGTAACTTCCTCTGAAGAATCGCAGAAACATTCTCACAAACCCCTACCACTTCTCCATCTTGAAGCCGTCTCTTTGTGGTGCAAAACTCTTTCAAAAATTTTGCATATCAGGCACTTGCTTAATAGCATCAAGAAGCGGAATGTTAACTTGGACTTTTCGGAAGGTTTTCAAAAAAAATTTCTCTTGTTCATTTTTCTTAGACTGGGCAAATTTGCATGAAAAAGGCAGAAAAGGTGGAGAAGGATTAACATAAACTAAATTTGGAACAGTCACCTTTTTACCTTAAGGTTTTTGTGGCTCAACAACTGGGGAATGACTGCTTGGATTTGGCTTTGGTTTGCTATGCTTGGCTGATGCTTTGGTTAGATCTTCATCCTCAATTTGCCTTCCACTCCTCAGTGAAATGACTTTTGCAGTTTCAAACCTTCTTTTAAGATTTTGAATGGTTGAACTAGGAAGTTTGCCTTGATCACAAATTTATTATAAACTTAGCTATCTGTCCCATCTGTAGCTTCAAATTTACTATGTCCTTTGCTTGGTTCTGCTGATAAATAATTAACGATTTCAGAATCTCATCATAATTAAGGGGTGTGTTTGAATTGTGCTGAGGTGGTTCTGGCGGCTTCTAGAAGAAACTAGGAGGTGCCCTAGTATAGGCTTGTTGCTGAGGTTGTTTTGAATTATTCCATTAAAAGTTGGGATGATTTTTCCAACATTCATTATAAGTGTTAGAATAAGGGTTATTCCTATAGTGATTCTGCCCCTGAAAACTTACTGCATTAACATTTTCCCAGCCGCCATTCTCAATTAGCTGAGGGCATTGATCAGATGGGTGTCCTGACATGGTGTATACACCACAAACTTGTGCAACTTCTAACACATTCGGCTTCCTAGAGCCGGAGACACAAGTGAAGTAAGATTTGCCATTTGAGCTTCCAAACTAGAATTGGTACTTACCTCATGGACTTGGCGTGAAGGCTCTCTAATTCCTTCATACTATTAGGCGTTTAAGGCTCGATTCGCAATCAAAGTCTTCGTTGCTGCTGGAGTTTTATCAACTAAAGCTCCACCTGCTGCTACATCTAACATTTTTCATTCAAGAGGAAGCAATCCTTCATAAAAGTACTGAATCACGAACTCCTCATTCATCTGCTGCTGTGGACATGATGCTATGAGAGTTTTGAAGTGCTCATAATGTGCTAGATATGATTCACCTGAACCCTGCTGATTACGACTGATTTTTTCCCTCAACAATATGATTCCCAAAGTTGGGAAAAATTTATCTAGAAACATCTTCTTCATACTATCCTAAGAGTATACCGTTCTGGAAGGTAGTTCATAGAGTCGCTCCTTAGCCCTGTCAGCCAAAGAAAAGGGAAATGCTCTCAGCTTCAGGATCTTCTCATCCACCATGATTAGCGTCATACTGGAGCATACAATTTCAAATTCCTTTAAATGCTTATTTGGATCCTTCATAGAAAGACCACGATACTTTGAAATATGCTAAAGTAGGCTGAATTTAAGCTTGAATGCTTCTGTCGTGCCCTGCGTTGCTATTGGATACTGAATGCACAGGGGTGTCACATTGTCCAAGGTGGATTCCGAAAGTTCCTTAATAGACCCGTTGTCTACCATGTCGTGCTCTTCTAATTCAGACTCAGAGCTAGACGTTTGTGATTATTTTGTTTCTCTCATTCGTTTACTAAATGTTTTCTTAGACTCCAGATCATACTCTAATAAGTTATCACTAGATCTTCTACTGTGCATGAACAAGTACTTGAGATAAAGATAGAAAGAAAAAATAAAAAAATAAAAAATTATTAAAACACTAATGAAGTACTTAGAAATTTTACTAATCCTCAACAAGGACGCCAAAAATTGATGCACTATTTTACTAGCACACAACTTAACACTTGTTTTGTAGTCATAGTAAATAATAAGTAGGGATTGTTCTAGACTGGGGATTAGATGGCTCGTTAACTAACACTAAGGGTAACTAAAAGACAACTAACAAACTAAATAACAAAATGTAGGGGAATTGGATTTTTCTAATTTTAAACTAAGAAAAAATAACTAAAAAGATTACTGTGAAACTAATAAAACGTTAGATAAGTAGATGATGAGAAGTTAGTTAAGAGTTTTATCTCCACACACCAAATATATGTTCATGAACTAAACTTCAAAAATCCATTACTAACTCGTGAAGGACAATGCTCAAGATTAACCATGACCAGCATCAATCTTATTATTTTTCCAAATTCATTGAATTAAACTAAGCATCGCTTTCAAACTACTCTTTTCATGCTATCTAATTAAGAATCACAAGTTAGATAACCAATCCAAGATCATTAAGTTTATGGAAGATATGAACACTAACTAGGCAATTACAAGTATTATCAGCATCTTGTTCAAATAGGTTTTTACTTGATCTTTTAACAATGTTCATTGGTATTTACTACTTGTGAGTAAAAAATTATAACAATTAGGTGAAACTCTCGTATACTCTAGCATCAAATCCTAACATGCTTACTAAGTTGACCACCATAACAAACATACAAAGAAAAGTTCTCTGTAAAGCAGTTAAGCAAAACACAAAACGAAATATTGAATTCAATTAATTCACAAACACATGTTCGGGGCTTCGAATCCACACCTAGCTAAAAGGGAATTTAGCTAGACATATTAATTATGTTCAAACAATAGTCCATAATCAAATATCAAACTAAATAAGAGAAAGGGTACAAGAAACATTGTCGCTTGATTCGTGGTGGTAAACAGTGGGCTGCTGGGTGCAAATAATGGAGTAAAAAGAATTAAACTTCTCTTCCTCTTCGCGATCCTTCATTGTTCCTTCTGCTTTTATTCTTCTCTTCTTGTTGTTAGGTTGCTGCGAGAAATTGTGACAGTATGAGAGAAGGGACGACGAGGTTGAGATGTATGACGAAATGTGGGTGGCGATCGGAGAGAGTGGCTGGAGTGCAAGATGATGTCTTGATCAGTGGATGGACTATGTCTGCGATGGATGGATGGAGTTGAGGTGTGATCTCTGATCTGTGGTTGTGCTATGGAGAGATTGGATTATGTGAAGGAGGTTCTGTGATGACGAAGGGAGGAATTGCATGCGAGCTGGTTGTTATGTGATGGGTTCTGTGGCGAGATGGTGGTGGGGTTCTGTGTTTGTGTTGGTTAGATGGTGTAAGAGAGATGGCAGGAGAAATAAGGGCTAGACAGATATGGGTTCGTGAATGGCTTGGGAAGATGCGAGCGAGGGCGGGTGATGGGTCTTGCGAGAAAGGGTGGCCTCTCCAAAGCCATGTATTATCCCTTTCATACACGTTCTATGTAGGTTTTCTATTTCATGTAATTTTCTTTCACCACATGTATTTCTAAATTTCTAATTTACATGTTTTAGCTTTTTTATGAAATTTTGGTATTGGCAACCTACAAAAACACGAAAATAGTAATTACTATTGTAATTAACAAAAAATAGCCCAATATACATATAACAACAATTCAATAAAGTCACATAAATATGCTCCTGTAAATTCTCAAGCTCATTAACGCACAAAAAATATAGTACTCAAAGTTACCTAATGAACATAATTTGAATCACCTAAAAATGCTTTGAAATGAGTAAGTTATGATCATTTTACTAAAGCCATTCAAATCTGTCCGGTAAAGAAAACATGATATTGTCCATGACTTTCGGCTAACTTTGACGCTCTATTGAAACCAATTCTCAAGCTCATTAAAGCATGAATAATGTATTAATTTGAGTTATCTAATGAACACAAATTGAATCACTTGAAAATATTTTGAAATGAGCAAGTTATGGTCATTTTACTAAAGTCACTCAAATCTGTCCGGCCGGTAAAGAAAACAGGGTATTGTCCCTGTCTTTCGGCCAACGTTGACGCTCGGTTGAGACCAATTCTCAAGCTCATCAAAGCATGAAATATATAATACTCTGAGTTATATAATAAACACAATTTGAATAACTTGAAAATGTTTTGAAATGAGAAAGTTATGGTCATTTTACTACAGTCACTTAAAACTGTCCAGCAACGACCAAGTCACAAAGGCTCATATATATGTAAGTCTCCCACTCCTATGATCCACTGCGAATGTAAGTCTCTCACCCACTTGCTCATTTCAAAATATTTTCAAAATAATTGTAGTAAAATGACCATAACTTGCTTATTTCAAAATATTTTCAAGCGATTCAAATTGTCTTCATTAGATAACTCAGATTGCTATATTTTTGTGTTTTCATGAGCTTGATAATCAGTCTCAATCGAGCATCAAAGTTGGCCGAAAGTCATGAACAATACCCTATTTTATTTACCGGACAAAATTGGGTGACTTTACTAAAGTGACCATAACTTGCTCATTTCAAAACATTTTCAGGTGATTCAAATAGTGTTTAGTAGATAACTTAGAATACCACATTTTTTTTACAAGCTTGAGAATTGGTCTTAATCAAGCGTAAAATTTGGTCGAAAGTCAAGGATAGTACCTTATTTTCTTTACTGGACAATTTGAGTGACTCTGTGACTGTGAGTTTTCCATTTGCAGGTACCTTTGTGAGGGTCAAATTGTTTTTCCCTCACATCTGCATGTGCGATTGGGGAACCCATCCACTCACGGGTTGCCACGAGGGTGGAAAAATAGTGCGAGGGGAAGGAGAAGAAGGAGAGGGAGATGGGCGATGACCTGTACGAGAAGAAGATAAGCGAACTGAGAGAGAGTGGGAGAATAAGAGATATTAGGTGAACTGAGAGAGAGGACGGAGAACAAAAAATGGAGAAGAGGCGACGGTGGTTGTGGCTCTCTCTCCTCTATCTCCCACTGTCACCAGTCGTCGCTCACCGTCCATCCCAATCGATCACCCTCTTCTTCGCTACCCCCTTCCATGCTGGTGTTGTTGTTTTTTAGAAAAGAGGGTGAGAGAAGAAGAAGATGATGAATAGTGGTTTAAATGGATGGTGTGGGAGAACAAGTAAAAAAAAAAATTTAATTGGATGGATGGTGTAAGTGAGAGGAAGTTGTGGTGCGAGATAGTCGCCGCCTTAAAGAAAACATGTTTATTCATGATCCAAGAATGCAGTTATACATCCCGATTGCTTTCCGCATGATCCAAGTTCAAGCTTTAGATTCAACATGGCCAATATACTTTGGTAGATCCCGCTGAAGTTGTAGGGAGCAAAAAATTTATTGTTAATAAAATGCAATAATTTAATGAAATGGTTGTCTCTATTTCATTTCTATGTTGGCCATTGTTTTAAAGAAAAACATGTATCCACTATTATGTAGCGCATCATGTACACGACACACGCATACACCAGTTCTGAAGCTATTAAACAACCCAAAAACATATTTGAAAATTAAAACAAAGGCCAAAAAGAAAATTATTGTAGTATTGCACCAAGAACATCCAAAAAGACAAGATGCGTGGTACTAAAGAAAACTATCTAGCATACATGTGGAATTAAAACAAAATTTCTAACAAACCTAAGCAAAAGTAGATTGAGAATGTATGCTCTAATTTCACCAAGGATTAGATCCTTCGAGATAAACTTCACATGGTGTACTGCCTTCATCCGACAAAACGTTTAACAAGAGTTGGATTGCATCAACAATTGTAGCAAAGAATACGCAACAAAAGTATTTAGAAATAATTTCTAACAATTCAAATGAAACCCAATGATTTTTATAAAGATGTTACATTCATAGGATCAGTGAATTGCGAAATAGAATTTCCAACATACTTGAAATAGATTTCCATATCCTGATATCCTAAGTTTTTGAGTATAGGCACATTACAAAAAAAAAAAAGAGGCAAATTCAGCAATAGCATCTTGCCGTTGCTAAGCATTAAAAAAACGTAGCTGAAATGAGTTAGCAATAGCTCAATGACCGTTGCAATACCGTAGCTATTTGAATTGTCGTTCCTGTACAACAACAACGGTGGACTTTTTTGTGGCTATCTAGCAATGGTATCAGACCGTCTCTAAGTTGCAAAGAATATGTCCATAAACCAATTTGAACTCGAAAGTTTATTTGAGACCAAAGTTATTGACGACAACTTTTCAAATATCTGAGACGGCTATAGCTGTAGCAACTTGACAAAATAGAGATGGCTATTGTTGTTGCAAATCAGAGGCTATCAAATGGTTGTTGCTAGTAATTTAACTATCAAATGTATAGCCGCTACATCTTGCTGTAGCTAAAAAAATTACTAAACAATAAAAATTCAATTTTTAATGGAATTAATTATCTCTATTAATTTTCGAATTTCTCATTTCCTTTTTAATAGGATTAGTTCTTTTTTTTTTGGTCATTCAAATTTTCACCGTAAGTGATGATTAATACACTAACCTTGTTCATATGATCAATAACTTGACCCGGGATGGTCTGGGTCGAGACCATGCCATCCCGAATAGGGTTGTTGGGTTAATGAATTTTTATACCAAATAACATGGATAAGGCCAAAGATTGTTCCAAATAACAATTTTTAAAACCCAGCCGAAACTTAAAAAATAATAGTTCTTTAAACAACAATTGTTCCAAATAAGCAAAAATAAAATAAAAAATGGGGGTGTTTGAACCAATATAATCCACTATCATCACCAATACAATCCACTATCAACACCACTTTCAATCCTGCAACTTGACATCAGAGGTATTTGATGAGAGTGATTATCATCCCATGAGGGTGATTGCAAGGCTTTTGCATCTGCCATATTCTATACATCAACAACACACAAAAATTAGATTTAGACTTTCTTCACAGTCAAACACATCCACCATTAGCCACTAACCACAAAAAATAGAGTATAAAAATGAGGAGGAAGAGATTCGGGTGAGTGGGGTGGTTTGGCGTTGAACCATGGTAGGAGGAGGAGGAGGAAGAATAAAATATTAGGAAGAAGAAGATGAGATCTGATGAATAAAAAGAAATATGAGTGAGATCTGATGAAAAAGACGAAGATGGATGAGACAAACCTGGTGAGGGACCGGTGGCTGATGAGATCCGAATAAGAAGAAGAAGATGGATGAGATCCGAAAACAAACCTGGTGGTGGATGGAAGTGGACGATGCTTACTGTATAAAATGAATAATAAGAAGGATGAGATCCAAATGTAACAGAGGACGATGAAAAAATAGAAAAGAAAAATCTTACCTGACGGTTGAATTGGAGTCGACTAGAAGTTGTCGACTTTGTTGGCCGTGGTGTTTGGTAGGGGATGTTGGAGCGCTAGAGGTGGAGGTGAGGTGAAGAATGAAGATTGAGCTAAAGACTTTAAGGCCTTAAGCTTATAAGCTAAGGGAATTTAGGGTTAGGGTTGTTGTTTATAGTTGGGTTTGGGCTAGGGTTTGGGCCAAACTTTCTTTATGTATAATATTTTTTTTTGTTTTAAAAATCCATCAGAGACAGCATATACTATAGCAACGAGTTTTTATATGTGACAACCCTTTTACCATCGCTAAGTAGAGACGGAAAAAGTTGTCCCTACGCTAAAAACAATTGAAATAATAAATAACTTAGCGACAACTAAGATGTCGTCCCAATAGTTTGAATTAGCTTCGGTTTATTGTGAATTAAGCCATGGTTTTCTCGTTACAACCACATTTTTTATGATTATGGTCTTGGGCAGCTACAAAAAGCATTAGTGACGGTATTTTGCTGTCTCAAATCTTATAATTAGAGACAAAATCAAACTATCGTCTCTGATATTTGTAGCTATTAATACTTTTTTTTTGTAGTGGAGGGATCTAGCCATCTAGGCGCTACAAGCTTCCACAGGGTAAAGCCTACTTATCAATAATGAGTAAAAGTTTATTTACATTCATGTTACTTGCTTCTGGGGCGAACAAGTGGATTGTCACTCAAAATGTTTTTGATGTGTTAAGTTAGAGCTCAAAGCCACTAATATAAAACAATTTAGATCTTCCCTAGATTTTTGTTGTTTAAATGCATAGGTTTGAAACTTTTGAAACCTAGTTGATATATTAATTTTTTTTTTCCGTAAATGAGAGATTGCTCGCCACCTTCATTCTTGTTAGGATAGGAGGAGCTGAGGAGCAAGTTTCAACAATTTTATTTATTTATTTATTAATTTCAGAAAATGAAGATAAGATAGATAGAGAATTTGGTGCTTTTGCACAACCACTATTGAATTTCAAAATAACTAGGCAACCAAAGTGAAGTGACTTGATTTGGGGGGGGGGGAGGGGGGGGTGGTCTCGGCATACATTCAAAATGGAATAATTCCTAAAATCACTCATTATAATAGTTCCTGAGCGTGCTACAATAGAATCATTTAGAACATCTCTAAAGGCCTGCTGAATGCTAAATTTTAGCATTAAAAATTCACCCAGTGGAATGCTAGACACAATGCTAAGTTTAAAAAATATATATATATAAAAATTTAAGTTGCGACTCTTGAAAGATCGCGGAGGAATGAAAATGTAGAAAAAGTAGACCAGAAAAGCTTAAAAAATTCAAATTTGTGGCATGTCCAATTATATAAATGCTCACTCTTTCTCTTATCTCAACAAACCCATTAGGAAATTTAAAAATGTTTCTATATAGGACATGGGAATTTAGGAATGATTCGAAATTGTACAGCTAGACAAAATAAATAAATTAATAATAAACAATATTTTAAAGGGCTTTTACAAAGCAGACTAGCTCTTAGGAGTTGCTCCACCTGTCATTTATCGGCCTAAATATTTATGGGAAAATGACTTATAAGACCTATTTTTTGTAATTATAGACCACATCATGCTCTAATAATTGAAAATGCCTCAAAAAGCTTATTTTTAATAATTAAAGACTCTTAAAAGCCACAAACTCAACCCATGGGTTTAAAATAATTAGAAACTCATTTTTACCCTTTAACTTAAGTGATCAATTTTCAAAATTAATTCACCTTCTTAAAACTAATCAAAAGTTTACTTCCATATTTTTTATATTTTATTTTTTTACTTCCAGATTACCCAGCAAGAATCGATCAGTTGTATTTTAGTGACATGAAACAACTTTAAAAATTGCATATTTCGCTTGTTTCAGAGTATCTAGAATTTGAATACATAAATAACAAGTGTTTTGGAATATGGGTATATTTGTCTTTTTACATATATTTTAGCCATAGTTTAGGTTTGTGGCTTTTAATAGTCTTGAATTACATAAAGTAGACATTTTCAACTGTTAGGGTCTTATATGGTCTACAATTACAAAAATTAGGCCTTACAAGTCATTTTCCCAAAATTTATTCTTGGTAGGGTTAATTGCATTTTGCCCCCTAAAACATATAGCCAATTCAGCTTTTCCCCAATTAACATTCATATTGCACTTTTCCCCTCAGACTAACAGTCATTGTGCCTTTACTGTTAAACACATCACGTGCCACCATTCTTCCTATTTTGCATGACAAAAATGCCCTTCACGTGCTTATCACGCTTGATGTGATAGCATGTCAATCCCACCCGTCTATTACCTGAACCAGGCACGTGGACGACTAGGGTTTAATCTCTGTCAGCTCTTACCATTTAAGAGACGGACAGTGGAGGGGAAACTTCCTCTGTTTTCATTCTCTCTGTTCCATTTCTATTCTTTCCCCGTGTTCTCTCTGATTTCTCACCGAAATGAAGAAGAGGAAACCCAAAACGAATAAGGGGAAGAAGGTTGTTTTCAGTGTCAAAATCACAATCAGTAGCAGCGATGATGATGGGAGCACCACTTCTAGCATACACTTGGACGATTGTAGTTCGTTCAGTGATTTTAGTGATTTCTTCAGTAAGATGCCAAGCGATGAGGAGCCAAATCTGAGGCGAGATTTGACTCCTTTAGACACTAAAAAGGATGTGAAACCTCCTCCTGTTCATTGGCGTGATGTATTGTAAGTCTTCTTTGCTAATTTAGGATTTTCATTTTGGTGCTTCTATATGTAATGCATGTTTGAATGGATGGTGTGATTGGTATGATTTTGTTAGTATTTTGTTCATTTGCACAAATTTTGGTTTTCCACTGTTTATTTGGTGGTTGTTGTTTGCATCAGTGAAAATGTTGTTTCTGAAATTTGGTTTAGTGTTGCTAGTGGTTGGTGATTCCATGAATAAGTAACAGTGTTCATTTAGTGTTGCTAGTGGTTTAGTGTTGTACTTGTCTTTTTTTTTTCAGTTTACTATTCACGTTTGATTGCATGATTTAGTGTTGTTTAGTTTAGTTTTGTTTGTCTGTTTTGTTTGCATCAGTGAAAATGGTCTGATTTTGTTCTGTTTGTCTGTTTTTAGTCTTCTGTTTGCATCAGTGAAAACGGTATGATTTTGTTTTGTTTGTGTATTTGCAACAATGGTAAGTGGGGACAAGAACTGGAAGTTTGGAACTTAGTGATCCATTACAATGGAAAGTGAAGTAAGATTGCAGAGATCCCTAGTCTATGGAAGGTCAGTGATTATAAAGATGGGTTATCTATAGAGTTTGTACAAGTGCATGGGGATTACCTGAATTAGGATAAGTTAAATAAGAGTATCCTTGAAGTTATCCCCAACCCACATAAGCATGCCTTAACCCTTGGAACAACACATACCTATGTGGAGAGTGGGGTGAGGATGGACATTACAAATGATAAAGACTTGATGTATTTTTGGACCCATGCAGACATTGATGACAATGATGTTTTGCATGTGTTTGTTGAGGTTAAAGTGGCAATACAAGTACATGAAAGTAACACTCCAGGGATTAGTGTAATGGAGCATGAATCAATTTCAACCCCACCTATAGCTAATGTAGACCCTGCCCCTGTAACACAACCCATCCCTACTAAAAAAATTTCATTTGAGGCCTAAATGCAGGGCCAAAAGGCCTTGGACCAGGATGAATGTTCCAACACCAAGGAAGAGTAAACCTAGTGATTGGTACTCTTCAAGGAAAGATGGTAGGAAGAAAGGGATAAAGTCAAGTAAGACAAGAGTGAAGTTATATGATGAGTTGAGTGAAGAAAAACTAGATGAAGACCTACCTGATATAGTACCACAGGGACCTGCTGAGGAAGCAGGTCCATCTGAAGCATGTCCATCTAAATCAGATCCATCTAAAACATGTCCATCTAATCCATCTGAAGAAGGTCTATCTATGTTTGCTGAGCTAGATGATCTTCCAGTAGAATAGGAGTATCATTCAGGCCATAGCACTGAAGATGAGGCACCTCTAAGTGTGCATGTTGGTTTTGTGGCTGAGACTGAGAATGTTTATGGTGATGAGAGTGATCATGAGGCTCACCATGAGGATGAGGAATGGGTCTTGGAGATTGGGAAGGAATGGCCCACAGTAGATGATGCTAGGTTTTGGTTGAGGAAATATGCAGTAAGAAAGAAGTTTCTGATGAGGTTTAAGAAGAATGATCCTGACAGGCTTTTAGTTAATTGTACAGATGAAGAATGCAAATGGCATTTCTATGCAGCAAGAATCAAAGATGGGCACATCATCAGTGTTAAGACCATGGGGCAACAACACACATGTCTGGGGATTGTTGATGGAAACACCCTATGGCTGATGCTAGGTTTGTTGCTAAGGAGTGTGAGACCATGTTTAATACCCACTTCCAATCTATTACACTTGACTCACTTGTGAAACAAACATGGAAAGAGAACACTGATGAAGTCAGTTGCCATGTAGGGTGGAGGACAAAGCAGAAACTGATGGCAAAAATAGTTGATAGCTATGAGGACAGTAACAAGATGGTCCCTTTGTAACACCCCTACTTTTCCAATGGCAGTAAAAATTTATGTACCTAAAATTCAATTGAAATTTGTATTTTAAAATCTTCTTTCGTTTGGCAAGTTGTATTTTTTTCGAAATTCAGTTAAGTTTCTTATCTTCCGAATCTCGGGACGAGATTCCATTTAATGTGTATATAATGTAACACCCCTAATTTTCATAAAGTTTATTTTATTTTGAATTAAATAAAATAGAGTTACATTTAATTGGATTTAAATTTCAAAATTTTAAAGTTTTATTTTGTGAAGTTAAAGAGTGGGAGCCCTCAGAATTTTAGTGAGGGCAAATAGCCACCCACATTATTAAAAAAAACCCTTCATTTCCTTCTTCTCTTGTGCAACAGGAAGAGCTTTCTCTTCCTCTTATCCTCCTCTTCGGCGACGACGGTGGCGACTTGCATCCAAACTATTCCGCCCACTCCGCCCATATATCTTCCTATTTTCTCCGTTTTCTTCCTCCATCCTCCATCCTCCTTCCCCGTCCCGTTTGATTTTCGCACAAAAAAAGGAGGGGTTCATAGTGAGATTAACGATGGCGATGGAGAGGTGTTGGCGGCATTGTGAATGGTGTGGGAGATATCGCAAGTGAGAGAGGGACTGAGCAGTGGCATTGCGAGGATCTATTGCGCAATCATTTGTGATTTCGTCAGGTGAGTTTTTTTTCATTCCTTGTACCTCGCAATCTTTGTTTTCTTCTCACTTGTTTTCTGGAATGAGTTAGTAATTATTTTGAGGATTTGATAATGGGGTTTGTGAGTTTTCTTGAAATTAGTTATGATTCATTCTTGCAGTATGATTGTTTGATGAATTTACCGAGAAAAATATTGAGTTCACAAAGAATAAATAATGAAATAAGTAATGCTTCTTGCAGTGTTTTCCAATTATTTGATGAAATTACTCAGAGAAACATTCATAAACAAAGAAAGTTTAAACAATTTCTCATCATTTCTTGTGCAACTCTCCATGTTTACTTCGTTTTTTTTTATATGGTTCATAAATAAGGAATGCTTCTTAGTTTTTCCCCTTGAGCTTGTCTTGCACTTAGAGTCCTCATGTCTCTGAACCAAACATACCCATTGTAGAGAAATAGTGTGGGAAAATTCTGAGTACACATGAAAATTGATTAGGTGGGAAGATGTAGTTTGTTACCTTGGCAAATTTTTTTTGTAGTTTTTGGGATCCATAGGCAACTTCCAGATTATTAAGCTTAGCAGAATGACCAAGGTATCATGACTTGCTATCAATAACAAAATGAAATTTTCCAAAAATTTCTGTGTTTGTAATGGGTTATTGACCTTTTATTTTCAACGTTAACATGCAAGAGAAGGCATCATTTCCCAGGCTAAGAGTGTCCTTCCTGAGATCTCTCCCTATGTTTCTAACTTGCTTTCTTGTTCATTCTTTGTGCCCTTTGTTGCACTTGTTGTTCTAGTAATGGGTTTGTTAGTTCCCATTAATTCTTTGTGAGGATTTTGGTTTCTTGTTGCTCTTTCTTGCAATTGGGTATCTGGGATTGTGAGTTCTTCTTTTTTTTATTTTGAATTTTGGGTGTGTTTGCACATTTGCAAATATAATTGTAAGATGGATGTTGGCATGATTTGGATTTATGGGGTTTGTCTATGAAATGGACTGTTTGATTCAGTTCATGTTTTTTCTTGATTTTAAGTATTCTGGTTATGCATCACCGATGCTATTTGTTCTCAAGTTTTATGAGTAAGAACAAAAGAAATTCTTTATTCGTATTTTCTAATCTTGTTTGTGCTAAAGTTAAGATATGGATTCAGATGGCACATCACTGATTGTGTTTTCTTCTTAGATTAGGTTGTCTCTACTACTTTTTAGTAAAGGGCCTTAAGGCATTATGTAACTTGGAAAAAGGAACCCAATTTACATGTGTTGTCCTGTTTTTATGCTTTTATGAGTTAAATTGGAGGAGATTCCACTGGATTGATCATTGCAGCAATTGGAGGACGAAAGAACCCTAACCGAGGTTGACGTTTACTTTGCTGGTAATCATTGAATCGTCCATTCAGTTCAGTGACTATTCTTTTAGACTTCTCTTGGTTAGTCTTTTAGACTTTTTCTTGGTTAGTTTGGTTATTCAAGACAAAGAAAGGATTCCTCCTCCACATTAACATCATCTGTAGTTGAAATACTAATACTTTGTGACGTGGTGAGTTGGACATTTTCATTCAAGATTGCCTTTTGAAAATCAAGTTACGTATACTTCAAATTTCCTCTCATTCAATTTCATCTGTTGTACTTTATCAGTGTTTATTAGATCTAGGGTTGCATATCTGTTGTTATGCCTTATCTTTGATTTCTAGCATATTCAATAGGTTTAGATTTACCTATGGTTGGTGGTAGACTTTGTTGTAGAAGCTAGGTTTAGAGAAAACTTTTGATTCAACGAATGCAAGAGGGGATTTGGGGTCGAGAATTGATGCAGATTTATTTGATTTCGAACTACCACCTTTGATTAATGTGGTGTTTGTGTTCTATATCTCTCTATTGGTTCAAAATGAAGTGATTGGTGTGTTTTGATTCACAAGAAGGAATACCCCTGTATACTTGTGTCTTTGTTAATGAAATATCTATTAGTATATTTTAGACTTATATGATTGGTACTTTGTGGGTTGTGTAGTGCTTTGCAACTTCTATCCAAAATAAAATACATGAATCATGGTTAAGAGTGAAGAGAAGGTTGTTCTGGTTTGAAGATGGATTACCATTTCCATTTCTATTATCAATATTTTGAAGGGGTAAGAAATTGTTAGACGGGGTTTTGGCTTTAGTTAGTTATTTCTACATCTTAGTTGATGAGGTATACTTGTACATTCCATGAGATCTAAATGAATATACACGGAAATAGTAAACAGTAATAGGTGAACGAAAAGATGGGTCAGAAAGGATTCATGTTAGTTTATATAGTTTCCCCATTAGTGAAGTCTGAAAGTAGTACAGTGAAGTGTCTTTCTTGCTACTGAAAGTGGTGGTGTTGAGTTTTTGGTCAGATAAGATTATGGGTAGTCTAGGCCTTATGGACTCATGGAGTCTAGTTTCCTCACTACTTACATTTAATCATGTATAGGGTGATTGAGGTTCAGTAGAGGAGTTAAGGGATCTTTGGGTTTGTGCCTTTGTGCTGGTTTATATAAGAAATGTGTGAACTTTACAACTTTGAATTATGAGGCTTGGATGGACATAAAGGGTTTCATTTCAGGTAATCCGTTATGAGATTTTAGGCATGTTTGAGAATGAGGTTGCCTTATTTGTGGTGTTTTATGTCGTAAATGCGTGATCTTCACTACTTTGATCTGTTTGATGTGTGAGTTTTTCCTAGCTTGTTGGGTTCATGTTTTGGGTATTTGCATGATTCTACGAATTTGCATTTGTATGTTTATGACTTAAATTTGATTGTTATGTAGATTTCGGTGCTGAAAAGAATTTATTTCTTGTATTAAATGGGTTTCGATCCCCGCTTTATTACAAAAAGTTTGTATATGAAAATGTTAGTCACCCAAAAATGTGGGTGGATACAGTTGTGGATTGATTTTTGAATGACAAAGTGTCATCGTAAGAGAAAATTTGAAATATCAAAAATAAATTATATTGGTAAACTTTGACTCCTGAAAATTTAATCACCTGGAATTGTATCATTTAGAACTACCACACCTCTTTTTGTTTATTATTTTCCCTCTCTTATAAAGAAACTAAATAACCTGCGGTCGCCTTGCGGAGGTGGGGCGCCTATTTCTTATAGAAGAATCTAAAATAACCTTCGGGTAAGTCTTGTGGAAATGAGGTGAATTTTTATACCTAAGATAGGCTTTGATATTTATCCATCAAAAATGTGACGTGACTTTATGCGCATTGATAGCCCAAGAGTGACTTTTGTTACTCATATAGTTAGGAGTATCCGGTGATGCATGCCTGTATGTGATGTGTCCCCACTTGGGCATGGATGACGGAGAAGTCCTCCTTTATATGAGAGAGGCATACAAGCATGTATGTTCGGCACGGAGGTGGTGCGAATGTGGTATTGTCTAAGTGATCAATCTGTTAAAAAATGAAGCAAATTCAAATAAAAATGAATAATATGCGTAAGTCAAATATTGTACGAAGACAACTGTTTAATTAATAAATTACGTTTATACTGTTTCTAACCCTTTTCATGCAGGATGGCAAATCCACTAATATTTCTGTAGGTCAGACTTGTCATAATCAACTTATATAGTGTAAGTACAAGTAAATGCATATTTACTTATTAGGGTGACATGATTGCCTCGTTGAGAAACTAAATTCTTGAACTATGTTTTTTCTTGCACGACACCTTTGCCTCATTGAGGAACTACCTAATGGTGTGGTTGTTTATTGTTTGTGTTTAGTTTGATGTTATCACGTGCGAATTTATTGATTTTGGGATGAAGATTACTCACACCAGCTTTATTGCTGACCCAAGTGAGCTTTTGCTTCTTGGGTACATTCCTTCGGAAATGTAGCCAATTAGTCTTTCAGGTTTAGAGACTTTTGAGCAGCGTTACTGGAGTTCCGCTAGTGGGGCTAGTAACGTCAGTCTTTCCTAGTTAGAGTTTTTATTTGTTTCAGTAATTAAATCATGTTTACGTTGTTGTTGCTACTAAATATTTATATTGTTATTGAATTTCACGTCTCGAGTTTTTGGGAAACGGATAATCCTACGTGAATTTTGGGATTTTCGTTTTCTTCAAAAATTGGGGTGTGACACCCTTCTTGTTGCATGGAGTTGTTGACAGAAAACCTAGGAAACATTGCTACATGCTCAATAAGTAATGAAGAACAATGCTTCACAGGACTGTGTTTGGCTTTTTCTGCTAGTCTACTTGGTTGGCAGCATGGGTGTAGACCCTTGGTAGGTTTGGATGGGTGCTTTTTGAAGACAAAATATGGGGATTGTTGTTTGTCAGTCATAGCTTTGGATGACAACAATGATCTTTTTCCATTGGCCATCTACATTTGTCAGTCAGAATGCTACCAGACTTGGTACACCTTCCTAAACATTATTGAGATGCAGTTGAAGATGCATGAAGGGAAGCTGACCTTTATCTCTGACCAACAAAATGGTTTGATTGAAGCAGTGAAGCAACTCTTTCCAGATTTAGATCATAGATTCTGCTTTAGGCATATGTACAAGAACTTCAAGAAGGCGGGTTTTGGTGAGACTTTCTTGATGATATTAAGTTGGAAGGCTGCGAAGGCATACAAAGAGGTTGAGTGTGTCTCCCACTTGAAAGAGATTAAGTAAGCTAATCCAAGGGCTCATCAGTGGTTGGTTGATAGGGATGTGAAGAGTTGGTGCATGACCTATTTTGACACTAGGCTATGCTCAGAACATATCACTAACAATTTTAGTAAAAACTTCAATAACTGAATCATTCACCTAAGAGACAAACCAATCTGCAAGTTCATTGATGACTATCACATGTTTGTCATGAGGCTTATGTATGACAGAAGGGTGAAAAGTAGCACTTGGGACATCAATGGGTTAGTACCTAGGGCTCAAAAGATGGTTGACAAGTACTGTGAAATGAAGAACCAATTCAGGATGTTTGGGTCCAGTGGTGGTTTCATCATAGTGCAGTATAATGCCACTGGTGATAGGTTTAGAGTCAAGACATCTATTAGATATTGTGACTGTAGACAGTGGGAGCTCACAGGTGTCATATGTGTGCATGGAGTTTGACTCTAGTCAATCAAAGACCTCATTGGGTAGAGTAAGTAGTTTTCTCATTGCTTATATGATTGCTTATATAATCATTGCTTATGTACATATTTTCATTTAATGCAGGTACTGCAGCCCCTATCATTTTATGAAGGCCTATGTGGAAGCATACTCTAGGGGCATTGTGAGTATAAGAAATATGCGTGAATGGGATGAAGTAAGTTTTATCTTCATTGCTTGTGTATAGTATTTCCATGTCTGATTAATATTTCCATGTCTGATTAGTATCTCAAAAGCTAGTTAGTATTTACATGTCTGATTAGAGTTTTTATGTGGCAGCCATACTTAGTATCGCCTCCTCTAGTGAAAAAGGTCCAAGGAGACCTAAGAGACAGAGAAGAAAAGATGAAGATGAGGTTCACAGGGAACACAGAAGTCGCAAAAAGTGTGAAATGGAGGGTCACAACAGTAGAAACCCTCCTAGGGAGCAAACTGCTGAGGATGTTACTAAATGTTAAGGTTGTTAGGTACTGAATGTTACTAAATGTTATTGAAAGTGCTATGTCAGGTTGCTATGTTAGGTGTTATGTCAGGTTGCTAGTGCTATGTTAGGTTGTTAGTGCTCAGGTTGTTAGTGCTATGTCAGGTTGCTAGTGCTATGTCAGGTTGTTAGGTACTGAATGTTATTGAAAGTGCTATGTCAGGTTTTGAATTGCAATGATGTCGCGTCAATTGAATTACATTGATGTTAAAGCATTTGATTACAATGTGCTCTTAACTTCCAATTAACATAAAATGAATTTACATTGTTGAAAAAACATCAAACTTTGTTGCAAGAACATCAAATGAATTTACATTGTGCTTTAACATCCAATGTACATGTACTCCTTAAAAAACTTGCCTAGTTAAAACCTCTTATTCACTTGTTTGATTGTGCTTGTGACACCATGGGATCTGCAAGAAAATCAATTAAGAGTTGTTAATTAACAGTAACTTAACCCCTTAAAATAAATTACTGGCAGGAACTTAAACCCTCAAAATAAATTTGAATTTAATTTTTCCCCCTGCAATAGAACTGACCTAACAGATGATGAAAACGAGCTGCAACTCAAGCTTGCCGTCAAAACTTAGCAGAGACGAGTAGTAGAAGTAGAGGTGAGTAGTAAAAGCAGAGATGATGTAGATGTAGTAGTAGAAGCAAAGGTGAGAGTTATTGGTGGTGAAGTGAAGATGGTGGTGGTGAAGTGAAAAAGGTGGTGGTGAAGGAGGAGTTGGAGGATTATCCCAACGTCTTAATGAAAGTTTGAATCTCAGCGTTTGATTTTAATTGCATCAACTTTGAATCTCAACCTTTAGATCATTAAAGGGTATTTTGGACAATAAAATATGACCTTTTTTAATCTAGCACGTGCATTGACAATCAAAGCACGTTGACTGTTAGTTTGAGGGGAAAAGTGCAATATGAATGTTAATTGGAGGCAAAGTTGAATTGGCTATATATTAGGGGGGAAAGTGCAATTAACCCATCTTGGTAAGGTCTTGAAGTTTTGGTATGAGGTCCCAAGGGCAGGTCAATTAACACAACCATAAGGACTTCTAACCTTCGAGTACCACCTAAGAGGTTGCGAGCCATACTTCTCAACAATGATTCAGTGCTAAAGAGCCTCATCTTCAAGGACCCGGGGGGGGCTCCTGCGCATAAATCACATCCGTAGGATCTGATCCGACGGTCCAGATTAATGGACTTAAAAAAAAATATTTTACAGTATTTTTATCGCTGGATTGGACTTTAGTTTTTTTTTATTTTTTTTATTGACCCCCGTGTCCCACTTCTTCCATCTCATCCTTGCAGCAAAAGATTTAGAGGAACAAGGCCTCTAAGAGCGATCATCTCATCCCTGCATTTTGGAAAACAAACTCTCCCCATCCCAAATCTCCGAAAACTAACCAATTCTCCACTCACAAAGTAAACCCCATTACAACAAATCAACACAAAGCTCTATTTGGAATGAATTCAAGCTCAGTCAACAAGAACACATGAAGAAGTGGGATGAGATGGCACATCAACAGATCATCAACAGGTCTAAATCTTTATAGAGGAAGTAAACTTGTTCAATCTCTATTTGGATTTAGAGGCACCTTTACTTCCTCTATTCCAAAAACGAAATACCCAGAGCATCAACAGATCTAAATCCCCACTTGAACCCCAACTTTACTTCCTCTGTTCTCAACCAAGTTCGAAGAGCTGGAAAGCCATGAAGAACAAACAAGCTTCCCCTATCAATCGAAATACCCAGAGCATCAACAGATCTAAATCCCCACTTTGGGTTAGGTTTTCCATGACGAGGATCAGCGCGAGATGTGGAGATTTGGGAACGTTTTGTTTATTTGTTTTTTGAAGAAAAATGTGAAGAGGGTTTCGGTTTCTAAGGGTAGTGAAGAATAAATTTTTTTTAAGTCCATCAATTTGGACCGTCGGATCAGATCCTACGGATGTGATTTGTGTGCAGGAGTCCGTGCTGCGCTTTGTGCGCAGGAGCCCCCCCGGGTCCCATCTTCAACTCCAAATTATTTACTTGGATAGATCATATGTCCACATTGACATTGAAGGGAAAATATACAAAATAAAATAAAATGAATATAACACCACTCATTGCCTAAGGGATCACAATAATTATTAAAGTACATGTCAAGTATCCTCTCTAAAGGAAGAAATTTCATTAACTCGTCAGCTTAAATCGTGAGAGTTACAAACTTCATTTAGGACATGCTCATAATACTATAAACAAAATAAATGAATTTATACGTAGAGGTATTATACCATCTCTCTGAATTATATAGAATAACTTATGTACATTTGTTTACGAATGAATGGAATTAGTATTAAACATTTCTCAAATAACTCCATCAATTATATTTTTATTTTTCTAAAGGTTAGACTTGCTACTAATCTAAACATTCAGTGGAAAATTAAAATAACTACCACCAGTATTATTCAGTGTTCTAAAAAACGCTAGGTGATAGGTAGGCGACGAACAGGGGACTAGCACCTAGAGGACTAGGCAGTGGCCTAGGCGATTATTTATTTATTTATTATAATTTATAAATTATAAAATGTTAAGTATAATAGCATATAAATTACTTCTGATTCAATGTCAAGATATATATGCAAAATGTATTTAAAAAAAGTCTTTTTTTTTGAATTGAAAATAAAAAAATAAAAAATAAAATAAAACTTCAACAAAAATTCAAAAACCTGCCCAGGAGGCCGCCTAACGCCTAGACGGCCACCTAGACTTTTTTTAGAACGCTAGTATTATCATTACCAAAATTCAGTGAATAAGTAAGCTATTTCAATATCTTGTCCTTATGTTTTGCCCAAATTTTCTAAAATGGGAAGGAGGTTGTGCTAAAGACATTTGCATGTTGTGTGATGAGGGAAGAAGAAATGAAGAGGGCTTTTCGTGCATGACGACCCTTAACCATTCTCGAGATGTGTGTTAGCATATCAATAAATTTTCAAGTAAACCATTTGTTTTTTTAATGATGGTGTTTTGCATATAATAAAAGGCGCCGACTACTCCACACCATCATATACGTTGTCTCACACCATTACACTCGTTTACATCACCTGCTTTATTTTTCACACCACCACTGCTTTCCTACACCACCAATATAAACATGCATCCACTCTCTCCCCCTTTCGATTGGTTTGATAGTTTTCTCTCTGCTCCACTCTCTCCCCCTTTTAATTGGTTTGATAGCTCTCCCCCTTCTATTGCTGCTCCACTCTCTCCCCCATTCGATTGGTTCGATTGCTTCACCACCGGCTCCACTATCTCTCCCATTCGATTGCTTCACCACCTGTTGAAAAAAATAGTAACATAAAAACGAGGTAACTTTCGACCAATTTAAACCCTCAATTGAGATAAACTCTCAAGCTCATCAAAATAATAAAATTGTAGTACTCTGAGTTATCTAATAAACACAATTTGAATCACTTGAAAAGTTATGATCATTTTACTAAAGTCGCGCAAATCTGTCTCGCAATGAAAATGGGATAATGTCTCTGACTTTCGGTCAACTTATATGCTTGATCGATATCGATTCTCAAGCTCATCAAAACACAAAAATTGTAGTACTATGAATTATCTAATAAACACAATTTGAACCACTTGAAAATGTTTTGAAATGAGCAAGTTATTGTCATTTTACTAAAGTCGCACAAATCTGTCTCGGAATGAAAATGGGGTAGTATCCCTGACTTTCGGCCAACTTATATGATTGATCGAGGTTGATTCTCAAGCTCATCAAACAAGAAAATTGTAGTACTATGAGTTATCTAATAAACACAATTTGAATCACTTGAAATATTTTGAAATGAGCAAGTTATGGTCATTTTACTAAAGTCGCGCAAATCTATCTGGAAAAAAAATGTTTTCACCCATTTGCCCAGACCTATGCAAAGATAAGCCTAAACGTCACATTGGTCAATGCGAGGGTTTGGCAAAACCTCGTGAGGTTTAGGCTTGTCTTCGCATAGGTCTGGGCGAATGGGTGAAAACATTTTTTTTTTCGGACAGATTTGCGCGAGTAAAATGACCATAACTTGCTCATTTCAAAACATTTTAGAATGATTCGAATTGTGTTTATTAGATAACTCATAGTACAAAAAATTTCATGTATGAGTTTGAGATTCAGTCTCGATCGAGCATATAAGTTTGCCAAAATTCAGGGACACTACCCCGTTTTCATTGCGAGACGAATTATTGCGACTTTAGTAGAATGACCATAACTTGTTCATTTCAAAACATTTTTAAGTGATTCAAATTGTGTTCATTAGATAACTCATAATATTACAATTTTCATGCTTTGATGAGTTTGAGAATCGGTCTCAATTGAATATATAAGTTGGCCAAAATTCAGGGACACTGCCTCATTTTCATTATGAGACAGATTTGTGCGACTTCAGTAAAATGACCATAACTTGCTAATTTCAAAACATTTTCAAGTAATTCAAATTGTGTTTATTAGATGACTCAGAGTACTACAATTTCCGTGTTTTGATGAGCTTGAGAATCTGTCTCAATTGAGAATTTAAATTGGTCGAAAGTTACCCTATTTTTATGTTACTGATTTTTCAAAAACTATATTTTGGGTGGTATGGGTTAGTAGGAAAAAAACACGTGGTGTTGTAAGACAAAATATATTGTGGTGTGGAGTATTCGTTGCCACAATAAAAGGGCATATGCTTGCATGTGACTAGTGTTGGGGTGGGAACTCAAGAAAAATAAAATAACAAAGCTACAATAAATAACAAATTTGTAAATGTTCAGTCATCCGCTTATCAAGTTAATTAGTAAATGGTATTTTTCAAATACAATGTCAAGGACTTCATTGCAAATAAATAAAAATAAACTATATATCACCGAATATTTACAACAATGCACCTTTTACGGTTGTCTTCTACAAAATTTAATATTCTAGAAATGCTCCATAAAACTTGTTGGGGTTTGGATCTGGTATTTATCTCTACAATTTGGGATGAACGGCTTTACCCCCTCCCTCGTTGGTTTTCTCGCCCATTCCTTCGACATTTAGACAAATCCTTTTTACAAGGGAAATTCTAAATGTTGAGGGAAACAGTGAGGAAACCAGCGAGGGAGGGGTGAAGCCGTTTATCCCTTTCGAGATGTGTGCAAGCCGGTGTCTCGAGGCATTTTCATGCATCTCGAAGGGGTAAACGGCTTCACCCCCTCCCTCGCTGGTTTCCTCGCCCATTCCCTCGACATTTAGACAAACCCTTTCTATAATGAAATGTTAATATCCTCGTTCTGGGTTTTACAATTCAACATGTGGTGTTTAATTTTAGTTTTAATGACCGTTTAGGTTTAGCCATTTGGAGTGACGAAAAAGAGTTTTAATTGTTGGGAGAAAATATAATCAGTAGTCTATGAAATAAAATTTTCAATAAAGATAAAGAAATTAATCAGATATGTTACACAACACCTTTTTGACGAAGAAGTTGGTTTTTCACTATTCTGGCCTGTCATATAAAACCAAACTTATTAATAAAAGCAAAGTGCCCAAAGGTAAAAAATCTAGAATATTTAATTTCCTAGTGCCTCAAATCAATCAAATTTTCTTACCAAATAAGATTGAACTCCAAACTTGCCCCACCCTCCGACATAGTAGCTTCGTGACCCACTTAACCCCAGTGGTTAACTTTTCCATTTACTTTGGTTGATTGTCTCTAAATACGATACTAATGAGGGTTTGGGCATACTTTTTGGGGCAGGGGTGCAAAGCTAAATAACATTTTAACATGTTCGCTTGTCATCTTGAGTTTCTTTGATTGACCGAACCAAGTATTAGAAATTCTTGGTTGATTACTCAAAAATTGATATAGTGAATCTCGTATGTCATAATAACCATTTGAAGGCTCAAACATTCCTAGCATTCACGTCGCCTCCACCTAATTGCATGAAGATTTGCTTTGACTGAGGCCCGCCTAAGCAAACTCGCAACCTCTAGTAAAGTTGGGATAATAGACTAAGTGTGCTACAATTGATTTAACAAAGACGATACTAATCTTTCATCATATAACTGCCAATCCATTAGCTGTAATTATCTATCCAATCATATGCTAATGTGCGCACTTTGAAGTTGACATATTTACTAAACTCAATAATGAAAAAGGCAATTGGTTCAGTCATAAAAAGTTCTCTAGTTAGCTATTTCAATATTTCTTTGCTGATCTTTTCTCATCCTCATTTCTCCACAGCACTGATCATGACATCTAAACCTATTCCAACAAGCATCAATGATGAGATCGACAACTCAATTGACTTGTATTGTAAAGGTGTATCTTGTTCAAGATTGGAACCAAAACCTACTTTGGACTGAAGCACTTATGCTTTGAGACGGAAGGTCGCACTCTGTTGATCCAATTAGACATGCTATCGATAAACAAAACATGCACTTTTATTTCTTTTCATACATAATGCCCGACATAGTATTCAATGAAAAATGTTGGTCCATAATTAGGGTTCAGCTTGGGAGCCCAAGTCCAAATCTAGCTGAATATGGCCTGCCATATTTCAACTTGAGTTGGGTAGAGAATACAAAACAATTCACAAAATTTCAGGGATGGACTTGGTTTAAATGCACTTTGTCCATATAATGCATTTATATCGTGGGGTATTTTCATAAAGGTAAAGGGGTATTTTCATGGGTATTTTCATAAAGGGGTTTGATAAAGGGGTATTTTCAGGGTTGGGCTTTTGGTTTGATAAAGGGGTATTTTTATGGGTTTGCCTTGATATCGTGTTCATACCGACGTACTGAATGATCCCGGTTGTTTGTTTGTTGTCCATATAATGCATACAGCTCTAGTTTTTGGGTGGGCTGGTTCAATGACTATACAAATTAGCTGTTTTTTTATCCCTCTGACCCCGTTCTTGATCCAATGTGAAGACAGGGTATGTTTGTTATACCCTTCATGACTCGTTTAGTAATAACCAATGGGGAGGTTGAAAGATCACAGAAGGAACTGTAACAAATCCGGGTATTTGGAGTTATGAGGGTGTGGCCAGGGCGCATATTGTGTTTTCTGGTTTGTGCTTTTTGGCAACTATCTGGCATTGGGTGTATTGTCAGTACTCGGAAATGGACATCACATGAATCTTGAGACGGTCATACATTTTTCATCCCGTTGCTATGACAATGAACCACGACACCACCTGTAACAATGTTGCTAGAAGCGAGCACGAGCACATTTGACCAATTCACAATGTTGACTGGCACCTCAAACTTAGAACAGAAAACCCAATTAAAAAAAAGTAATCAATGAATCAAACATTTTATCTTTCAAATGGAATCAAAACACAGATATCTATTAAATCCACTATCTTCATATTAATGAGCTGATTTCATGAATCAGTGTCTACAATCTGTAGTCATTAATCGATGTTGGTATCATTTGTATTTCTGTAGGTCAGATGGGCGGTTTCTGCTGTCCAGTTGCACAGGTACTCTTGTTTTTCCTTCAAAGTACTCAGCACTCTACTGCTTTTCGACTTACTGAAATAAGAACAATGATGCGCCATATACAAGCAGCATGAGTTTCTTCTAAATTTCAGATGTCAGGCTCTAGTCGATTTTCTTCAAAGGTGCATGAGACGATACACAAAAATTTGAACTTGCTTTGTGTTGTTTAAGCCAGGGAGCACAACTTATCTGAAAAGGAAAAAAAAAAAAAATCAATGCATCTATTTTGGTGTCTCTAAAGTGGAAATATATGATTTCAAATTGAATATGGCACCAAGTTTTGTGCAATCCATTCTATTAGAACTGAAACATTGATGTTGAGTGATAATCTATGGGGCATTACAATTGGAACCCTGGGTTATATGGAGAGAGAAGAACAAAACCAGTTCTAAAGCTGTGGACTGATACTAAAATCTGGCCATGGGCTTGTAATTGGGATAGGATTAGAGGGATCGAGTTCTCTTGTATGTTAAACTGCGATTGTGCAGTGATCTCACGACACATGATGTAAATTTTTTGTAGTGGCAAGTGATTATACATCACTATGCCCTTCCCCCTTTTTCCTTGATATACAATACAATATAGTGTTTTGCCACAAGTAGAAATTGTGTTTCAGCTCCTTCAAATCATGTGTAATTGGGATAGGATTAGAAGGATCGAGTTCTCTTGTATGTTAAACTGCGATTGTGTAGTGATCTCACATGACACATGATATATATTTTTTGTAGTGGCAAGTGATTATACATCACTATGCCCTTCCCCCTTTTCCCTTAATATACAATACAATATAGTGTTTTAGTGGTAGAAAATGTGTTTCAGCTCCTTCAAATCATGTGAAGGAATAGGCCTTTATTCAACAAAGCGCAAACACAACATTGTCCTTCTATGCTTGAACTCCCCAGTAAAAGGAGTGTCAAATGAACGATCTGTTCTTCATAGACAAACTTGGGATTTGTGAGCAGACGTATTTAAAATTCATATTCATGCGGAGGAGAATAGACGGGTTAGATTCATTTGATACATTTTTATAAAGAATATTTGTACAATAAGAAAAGGTACAAAGAAAACTAAAATCTATGTGAAAGAATATATGCACACGTGGCGGAGAGAGAAAAATAGTTTATTTTAGATTTTCAGACTTAAAATTACCATAATTTTTTTGGGGGCCACTTGGGTTGCCACACTGACTACCCATTTGCAAGTTGTTAGTGGTGTAGTAATTTGATTCGCATTTTCAGCAGGCGGTTCTGGATGTGGATGCTTTAATATCCTAAAGTTAAGAACTAGTTTATAACTTACCGGAGTATTGATAAATCATGCAATATGTCCTATTAAGTTAGAACAATGTATAGTTTTATTTTATGTAACAACAACATGGAGTGTCAGACACGTTGAGAAAACAAACACACACACACATCATCATCATCATCATCATCATCAAAGCCCATTCCCGATACACACATATATATATCATCACGGATACGAGACAATTGAAGTTCAGTTTGGAATCATTGAGGTTTTCTATCTTCAGATTACCCAATTGGGTAATCACCAAGGGGTCGTTAGGCGATTCGATGCCCCCCCCCCCCCCCCCCCCCCCCTATATATGTGTGTGTGTGTGTGTATAAGAACTAGCCGGAAAAAAAATACAATACGGGACACACCTATACATTTCAGTATTATTTACTTTTTCAGTAATCACCAGAGCATGAAGCGCAAGAAGGTACCGATTACGGAAGCGAGAACGCTTAATTTCAAATTTTCTTAATGTTAAAGCATTTGAGAACGTTTATATACGCAATGTACTTTTATAGTTTTATTCTCGTATAACTTAAAATATTTATTTATATTTAATCAACAAAACTTATTATTCTATTAATATAAATAAACAAAACTTATGATTAAATAATAGTTATTTAAGATTAACAACAAGCATAAGATAAATGGTTGAATTTATGAATAATCATACAAGTATAAATCAAAATACAAAAATATTAAAAAAAAATCAAAAGATTGATGAAACAAAAGCATTTGAACGATGATTCAAATTTCGAAAGTTAAGTTTCGTGAACAATAAAGTAAAGATTAGAGAACAGTTGGCTTGAGGATCTAAGGATCTAAGATTTTGTGAGCTACATTTAGATAATTTAAATATGCAGTATATAAGTATATATGTATATGCTTCTTAATTTGTTAATGACTTTACGATGTATAAGCACATATGTGTTTATTGAGTACATCTATGTTTTGTGTACAATAAGAGAATCTAAAGTACATTTCTTTTAAGTTATAACTTACAAATAAGTCGTAATACACAATGTGTTATAATAATTAATAACTGAGTAGTAGTCGGTGATGTTCTTTATCATATATAGATTATTGTAAGATATGACAAAGTTGGAATTAGTTATGTATATTAATTAAGCATACTTGAAATTATATTAACTGTAGTCAGCAAACTAAGAGGGGATTTGTTTGCACCACTTACAGTGTGGCAAATGACCTATAATAAGTGGTTGTAAGTCGAAAATTTGGACTAGAGGGCTTTGAATTTGATTGTGCACCTTGTACAGAGCTACTGCAGCAAAACCGATTATCATCAATATAGGTTGCCTCGATGCCCATCATCCATGACCCCACAGACGTGTCATCATAAGCATAAGTCTGCAGAGATGCACTGCAATCAAACAGTTGATAAATTATTGTAAATGGAAAAAGGATATTCAGTTATACACATGCAATAGTCGATTCTCAAAAGGATGCTATGTCTATGTTCTCCTGACCAACATATGGAGTAAAAGCCTAGCCAGTGAATATAACTAACCTGTTTATGTTGATGTACTGAGCCAGATTTCTTGACAGTATCACTAGTGGACCAGCAGCATGCCGAAAATATCTGAATAGAGAATATTATAATTTGCAACTAAGAATTGTAGCAGTTCAGTGCCCCAACAAACAATTTCAAATAATCACGATGACAACACATTTCCATGAAACAATATCCTATGGGCATCTCATAATCGGTCACATGTTATAAAAATATGAGTATGAAGATTAAAGGGGATAAGCATCTAATCCATTGTCATATGACCGAACAAGAATATGAAAAAATATCGTGTGCAGTACAAAGACCTGCTGGAATTCAGACCTCCCATTTCTCCTGCTTTTCATCAACAAAAGACCAAGTGCATTAGGTCCTTGAAGGGTTGGGCCAACACAATGTCCAGTTATCTTCTAAAAACAACTCCACCCCATGAAAATGATTTTAACAATAGAGTATCCCTTTTGACCAAAAGCTTCAAGTCAAACTACCCAGACCTAATGGAGACAACTAGTACAGTTAAAACCGAAAAAAATAATAATAATAATGACGATATAACTAAATGAAAACATGTTGAAGAGAACTCCAGTTAAACAAATTTAATTTTAAACAAAAAATTATAAATAAAAGTTCAACAGCAGAACTTCACAATATGACGCACTGAATATGTTCGGTAGTTACCTAATAAGTAGGTTTTGAACGCAGAAACCATGTACAATACAAGTTTCACCATCCGTAATGCTGTCATGTAATGCAAGATCATGCAAAAAACACTAGGCGGTAAGCGGGCGGCGAGCAGGGGACTAGCGCCTAGAGGACTAGGCGGGGCATAGGCGATTATTTATTTATTTATTATAATTTACAATTTATAAAAATTAAGCATACTAGCATGTAAATTACTTCCATTGCAATGCCAAGATACATATGCAAAGTGTATAAAAATATAAAGTCTTAAATAATTTTTTTTATTTTTTTAGAATTGGAATAAAAATAAAAAAAATTCAAAAACCCGCCCAGGAGCCACCTAGCACCTAGACCTTTTTTTAGAACATTGTTTACGATTTGTTAACTGACAAAGTAGCATAAACATTGGAATGACTGTCATTTTTTATTGTATGTTTTCTGCTGTGTAATATAAACTTGAAGCCATTCTGACATTGTAGGATGTAAGATCCATGGCCTACACTATTTACCAACATGTATTCTGATGGGACTGACATGTACAGTACATTCCTTGAATTTTTCAAAACTTAAAAACATTCTTCGCTCCACTTAATATTGGAATACAGAATAACTGTTTACACACATTCTTCACTCCCCTCCACTGCATTCCACTTGATACACTGACATGTGTAACACAATCAACGCATTCTTCACTTTACATAATACTGACCTGGGGTGTTAACACATTCAGCACATTCTTCATTCCCGAGTAATGTAGTTATTCTTCACTCCAAGTAATGACCTGGTGTTAACTTGGGCGAAATTGGCCATATTGGTGAAATCCAAACCTAACATGTGTAGTGACATCTATTCTTGACTGTATGTAATACTGATATCTACTGGAACTACTATCCCAGATCAAATATAGCACTAACATGTGACTCAAACCCAAATGAGGTTACAGTAACACGTAGGTTAAAAATACTTTCTATAAACTGTAACCATCTGTGGCTTTGACATTCTTCATGAGAATACTTCAATTTGACACTGATTCAGGTGCAATGACATTCCTTGCTCTATTAAAACTACTTCCTCTAAACTCATTAACGTAATATGACTAGCTTATGCTGTTATTTCCCACTTCATCAAATCTGAGTCCCATAACTGACATTTACCGCAACCCAAAAGGTGAGGAGAATATAGATTTTATTAAACTGACAATGCTGGAAGCATATGAGCCTGGCATGTGTTTTATGCTCATTGTCAGCGCCTTATAGAATTGAGCATGTAGAAAAGCACTAAAGTGCCACTGTATTCACGAATCCATCTATGGCTTCGTATACTATTATATCCTTTTGATTGACTGGCTCACAGTACTGCATACAAAATTGTTTTGCAGGTATGAAGGTTTCAAGCTAAGGCACATCCACAAATGGCACCTCCGCAAATGACAATGTATGCCAAGTTCATTGAGATTTTCCATTGTACATGCTTGAGCAATCCAAATAACTTTTCTGTCAGACACCATTTTTGCGACGTGTGATTTGACCGATAAGGGTGATTACATATCTTTAGTTATATTCCCGAAATTTTTTCACAATACTTGAACAGAGATGGTAGTTGAGGTTTTCTTACTGTAATCACATTCCAGAGACAATTTCATAAAATCGTTTGTCATCTTTATCTTCAATTTAGATGCATCATAATCCGATAGTGTCATACTGACACACAGAAAAATTGTAGAGTAAGGATGACATCAATTACATACAATTTAGAGTAACTTACTTTTGCAAATTATCCCTGTTTTCGTTAATATTTAGTCAACTTGAAATAAGAATAGGAGTGATTTTCATAAAAGCCGACACGCGTACTAGTGAAAATAGCATAGCATTCCTCTTTCAGGTATATCTGACATCACATTCATTACTTGAAATGACCATGACATGTTTAACCATATTTGAAGTTCACATAATCACTTAAAGATGTAACTGGAATACAGATAAACAGATTAGTATGACTAGATAAAGTAGGCAGTTGCTCTATTAGTAAACATTACAATGAAAAGAAGATAAGGAAGTGGGTGAAACACCTTCACAGCCTCTTTAGTCATATTCCGATGAATATGAACTAGACATTGAATTAGTGGGTCACTCGAAGATGATGAGGAAAGCAAGCCATTTACTTTGGTCTTCCCTTGGGGTCTAAAATCAGATCCGGTACTGAAGATTGATGTGAAGAGACTTGCCACATGGAAGGTCAAGTAAATGGTTACCTATTTGGACTTCTTAGATGATTATGCTTGTCTATTATATACTTATATGTATTTCATTTTGCTTGTTTCACTTGATGGACGTATTAAGAAGTTGATTAAAAGCTTTCTTTACTATGGTTCAATGGAAGAGAGGTTTTCATGCTCAAAATTGGGAACTGTGTGTATGCCTAAGGAACCTAAGGAGTTGGGCGGCTTGGGCATCCGATCTCTTCAGTTGACGAATAAGGCATTGTTGTGCAAGTGGTTGTGGAGGTATGATACCAAAGAGAAAGGTTTATAGGAGGTTAATAGAGTCAAGTATGATCATTCTAGTTGAAATTGATTCCGTAAATGTCGAGTAGCTTCACATAGCACAAGCACTTGGAAAACAATTTTTTAGTTTTAAGGAAGAATTAGTCCAAGGGCTACGCATGTGATAGGAAAGGATGACAAGGTCAAATAGTGGCATGATATTTGGGTGGGGAGGTAGCTTTTAAAGATAGATTCCCAAAATTATTTGCTTCATGTGCGAGGAAGCATGGTTTGGCAGCTGATTTTGACAGGCAGATTAACAACTATTTGCATTGACGTTCCTCTCCACATGAGTGTTTTTCTAATGGATGAGGCATATGAATGTGATAATTTATTGGGAGTTTTGAGAGGTGTTATTTTGGGCCAAAATAATGACAGGAAGGAGGATAGGGAGATAGGTTTCTTAGTAATTGTGGCTTGGTGCATACATTTTTAGTTTGGCTATGTATAATTTTTGCAGTTGTTATCAAGGGTTAGATTTAAGTTTCCCCTCTATATTTTCAGTCCTTTGACCATTTGATAAAGGTGTGGAGAACCAAAGTCTCCTCCTCTAGTGAGGATTTAATTTAAAAAATGTGTGAATATCAAACCCACGGAAAAGGTATGTAAAAGAAGACAAAATATTTTTCTAATGGAACAAAAGTCGATTCAAAGTCGGGATGTGAAAAATCACTCAAGAACTCAAACCCAAAGAACCTTTAGAAAATAATTCTAGATTTTCCTGTGAAGTTGGTGTGGAAGAAAGGGGTTCCCTTAAGAGTTTCTTTCTTTGTGTGGTCAGTTGTTTGGAAAAAAAAATTCAACTAAGGTTGAACTAGCTCATAGAGGTATGGACATCGATCTTACTTGCTCGACAATTTCCCTGAGAGCAAGACATCTTTTTCACTATGAGTGAGTTTGGTTTGGAGATATCGGATGTTTGGCTGATATTTGTTGATGCCAGTGAACGTTGACATGTTATTGCAATTGTAGAGAACACCAAATTATATTACCCCTAAAGGAAAGACACTGTGGAAGTTTATCCTTTTTGTAGTATTTTTGGTGGTTTGGTTAGAACGTAATTCCAAAACTTTTTGCAATAAAGCTTTTAATTAGGAGATAATGGCTAGGAGATTTTAATTTTATTCTGGAGTTGGTATCTCATTATCTTCCTTTTAAGAGTCTATATTTTGATTCTTTATATGCTAAATGGAATTCATTGATAGTGGGACCTTGATAGTCTCTCAAGGTGACCTTTCTGTATATTGATTTTTTAAAGAATCCAATATATTTTACCTTTTAAAAATAACGATCAATCCAATTTCCGCCCCATGATTAAAATACGCATTCTCCGGGATAAAGCATGGATTTTACATGGTGAGAGCTCTCTAAATTTTCCTTTCCAATTAAAAACCCGCTGCTTAAGAATTTAAATAGGAATGTCCTTGTTTCTCATTTTCTTTGTCTCCATGTTGTTCGTATCTCGTTTGGAGAATGCCCTTGTCTCTCTGTAACCTCGAACTTCTCGCTTGATTGAATCAAGTTTATTTCCTTTCTTAATCAATTTAGAGTCTTGGTGCCAATATTTACCCTTGCATTACAAAAATAAGGCTTTTTTTTCAATGAATATTTCCTTGGAAAAAGTAACATTTTTGTTGATAAAGATTTTTTCAACAAAAATTATTGTCGCAAAGTTTGTGGATGTAAAGAATTTTTTCCATAATAAAAAGCAAGTATGTGTTGGTAAAAGTTACAATTACCAACAAATAATAAGTTCTTTTATCAAAAACATATTTTGCTGGAAAAATTTTGCTTAGCTAAGTGAAGACATTTACCAAAGAAAATAAAATCTTCCCACTACAAGCCTTTCCCAACGAAATATTTCCGTGGAAATTCAATATTAAATTTGTGTATTATCAACTTTTCAACTTGTTACCTATTATTGTTATTGTGGCAGTAGGAATCAAGGGACTAAAACCAATTCTTTTCACTCAAAATAAGGCACTTCTAGTGTTTTTTTAGTGTATTTCTTTTAACAATGGAGGAAAATTCGGATCAACTTGTACACTTGTACTATACCTTTTGCTAACATGCAAATTAACACTATTTTCAACCCATTTAAACCAACAATCATTGAGATATGGTTAAATTCAAACTTGGTTGCTTGATAACAATTTTTTTATTGCTTGTTTAAGGTGAATTTTTCAAGGGATGCGTGGATTAATGTCAGGAATCATGCATTGAAGTTTCACCCGATACGACAAATGATCATCGAGATATATGTCAAAACTGATTGGTCATGATCAATCGGATAGATGAGAGACCCATTCGGATGATTTGAGGAACATGACCAATCGGATAGATGAGACTTTGAAAAGTTGACCTTAAGGCCTGAGAAAGGATCTTTGCCATGTTAGTATTTGCAACTGCCTCTTGGTGCCAAATTTATATGTATCAAGGTGGGGGATGAGGTAATTGAGAGGATTGAGAATAGGTTAAGCAACTAGAAGAAGAAATATAGCTCTAAGGCAGGCCAGATAGCTTTCAGGCTAGTTGGGCCACTCTCATTCAAAGCAGAATTGCCTCTATCCCTATTCACATGATGTTCCTTCATGTTATTCCTGCCTCAGTTGCTAACGACATTGAAAAAAGCATGAGAAGTTTTCTGTGGGGTTCTTCCCCTATCACTAGGAAGATTCATTTACTTACTGGAAGAAGGTTTGTCAACCAAATTCATATGTATGAAGGTGAGGGATGAGGTAATTGAGAGGATTAAGAATAGGTTAAGCAACTGGAAGTAGGGGTGGGCACGGTCCGGATCGGTTCCAAATTTGGAGGAACCTAACTCGAACTGTTTAAAATTAACGGATCCGGTCCGGTCCGGATCCCCTCATTTTGAACATTGGAACCGAACCTAACTCGAACCGTTTGGAACGGTCCGGTTCCTACGGTTCCTTACAATTCTAGAACCTAACAATTCACAAAGACCATCCCACAGTCAGGAACCTAAGGACTTCACAAGGAGATGATGCTAAAGGGGCAGACATTACCATTTCAATAAGCGGATTAGGCCAAAATGGGAATAAAAAACAAATAACATGAAACCCAGTTATTGTTGTTAGACATTTAAGAGTAATATGAGGTCAGGCTCTTATGCAATCTGGCAAAACTGAGACAAATTAAGGATGATGATGTTATCGGCTGCCGCTATTAAAAGAGCACAAAATGAAATGATCACTTTACCACCAAAGCATTTCTCCATTTTTCCAAATGTGACATTCATTTCACAGAATCCACAACTAAAAATGAATAAAAAAATATCGAACTCTGTCATCAGTTCAAAGCCAAGTAGACATGTTTATTTTATAGTAGTTTATACTAGAAAAAAGGTTTCTACTGATACTAATAACTCAACACATACAAATTTCTAATCGAAACGCAAGAACAAGATGATACCTTCTTGCAGGAAGAATCCCCACAGTGGGACAGTAGGTATTGAACTTCCCAGACCGAACAGATTCTACAATCGCATCCTCAGCTACAGGAGTGGTTCGAAAGCAAGGAAACACAGAAGGGTCGAACAGATTTTACAATCGCATCCTCAGCTACAAGAGTGGTTCGAAAGCAAGGAAACACAGAAGGGTCCCCATGACAAAGAGGGACAACAAGTCTCTTATCAGGATTGATAGAGTTCATGAGCTTGTTCAGCGCACCTCTGACTGTTTCTCACTTTCTTTTCTCCTCTTTACTTTACTTTCATATTTAGGTTTTTTGTAAATGTGATTTAAAACGGGTCCAACCCGGACCGTTTCTTTTTAAAAAATAGAAACCGGGACCGGACCGTTTTATAACGGACCCGGACCGATCCAAACCGTATTAAAAATACAAAATTAAAATCCGGACCGTTTAAAGCAAAACGGTACGGTTCGGTTAGAACCCGCGGATCCTCGACCCGTTTGCCCACCCCTAACTGGAAGAAGAAATGTGGCTCTAAGCAACTCTGAAGTGAGGCGGTGTTAACATTTTTTAAAGATTTTTTTACAATAAATTGAAATATATCAATAGTAGCATACATCATCATTTTGATAAGTATCATAAGTAAATATATACAAAAAGTGACACAACTACCTAGAATCAGTATTCAAAAAATC
Organism: Berberis vulgaris; assembly: GCA_963556465.1. Lineage (NCBI taxonomy): Eukaryota > Viridiplantae > Streptophyta > Magnoliopsida > Ranunculales > Berberidaceae > Berberis > Berberis vulgaris. The sequence goes on from OY747132.1 coordinate 61,583,243, forward strand.
GGTCTAGGCAGGGCATAGGCGCTAGGCGACAGGGAGCCACCCAGGCAGGCTAGGCGGGTTTTTGAATTTTTGTTTATATCCAGTTTGAAAAAAAGAAAAAAAAATTAAGACTTTTTTTATACATTTTGCTTATTTATCTTTGCATTGAATTGGAAGTAATTTATAAGCTATTATGCTTAACTTTTATAATTATAAATTATAATAAATAAATAAATAAATAACCGCCAAGGCCCCCGCCTAATCCTCTGGGCGCTAGTCCCCTGCTCACAGCCTGCCTACCGCCTAACATTTTTTAGAACACTGCCTAGAATCGAAATCGAAATAGAAATAGAAATATAATAAAATTTTATAGCATAGCGAAAAAATGCAATATATAAGTGTCAAGTAACTTACAAATATCCACTAAATTATGAAAAATCAATAATCTTGAAAGAATAGAAACTTGAGAATATTGAGCATTTGTTAGAAGAAATTGTTGAAATTGTTGATAAAAATCCATAAGGATGATCACTATTGGTATTCCAAAGGCATAAAAATTATTGAACTATGCTATGAAAAATCAAGATTGATGTTGATCACAAACTGATCAAAACATGATATACTTTCTCCAAAAAATAATAAAAAAAAGTGACAAATTTATCAAAATGTAAAAACGTTTTATCTTATTTTAATTAAATTTATCAAATATTACACCAAGAAACATAAAACCCTATTATAGAGTGAGTTGCAACCTCTTTTTGCCGCAATTGAGCTGCAAATGGGCTGTAAATGGCAATTGGGTTGGCTGCAACCATTTTTGGGCCGAGGCGGACGCCTCATTTCACTGCACCGCATTGCCTCATTTTGAGGCGAAATTCTGTAAAACGCCTAGAAGCGCGCCTAGGCGGTTGCCTTGACTACACTGGCTCTAAGGCTGGCCATATAGCTCTAAAGCTAGCAGAATTACTCTGTTAAGGAGTAGTATAGACAACTTTCAACACCTCCTCCCAATTCTATTTTTCATGGAAGGATCTGCAAGCTCAACTCTCTTATCTAGATGAAGGAAGTCCACCCAAGATCTACTTCTCTTCTTTGGACTATCCTTCATGGATGAATTCTTACTGTAGACAACATTAAGAAAAGAGGTATTCTACTCCCTAACCATTCAGTTCTCTATGAGCATCATAAAAAATCTATTGATCGCCTGTTTATCTCTTGCCCCTTCATGCAACAGGTTGGAGTCTGGCCCTGTCTGACTTTCATGTTCAAGGCAATTTTCCTGTGTCCTTCCTAGAATGAGCATAGCATTGGCACTTTGACTTGCTTCCTCCTAATCTTTCTATTTTTGGTAAATGGGCTTGGGAGAGACTTATTCATGCTATGGTTTGGGTTACATGGAGGAAAGGAATAATAGAATCTTCAGGGAAGTTAAGAAAGAAGCTACCAGTCTTTGGACAGTGTCAAAGTTACTTTGTGGTTATGGGCTTCTAACTGGGGTAGATTCGAGGAAATTCAGTTCCGTACTAGTATGTTTAAGTGGGATTGTATAATGCTTACTTGATGCACAAGATTTTTGTAAAGCTTTTGTATTAGTTAGTAACCCTCACTAACTTTTTGAACATAGGAATACAATACTCTGTTTTACTGATAAGAAGAAAAAAAGAAAAACAATATACATGTCAAAACGTAACAATTCCTTGAATACCCATGTTAAATGTTGTTCAGGCGTTGATCGAATTTTAAATAGCAATGGCCTTTTGAAAAATCAATTGGGATTTATATCGTGAATCTTAAGATTCAAGTTGAGATCCAAAATATAACATTAAAAAATCATATTTCAGAATTTCATTCATTATAACCTATCCTAACCTTGTTTTTCTTGATTTTAAGCAATTATAGTATTGTATTTGATATATAATATACACAATTTGTTTAATAGAGCTTGGTCTAAGGCCTTACTTTCCACTTGTAAATAATTGTCCAAAACTTTTTGGTCCAAATACCTTCAAGCCCATGATAATTCGGGTTTTCAAGTCTTTCATATTGCATGCAAAAATTAAATAAATTTTGAAGGCACCGCCAATAAGACTAAACACCTCTTCTTCTTCAATCCATGTAATCTTCTTCTTCAATCTAGGGTTGAAAACCAAACCGTCGGTTCGGTTTTTCACCTAAACCGTCGGTTCGGTTTTTCACCTAAACCGTGAATCGAACCAACTTAGGTCGGTTTTAAAATTTTCAAACCGAAACCAAACCAACCATTAACAAAACCGATCCGAAACCGAACCGATTCTAATTTATGCAAATCGTAACCGAACCAAACCGACTAAAATCGAATCAAAACCGAAATAAAACCGAACCGACCGACTATTTTAAACATATTATATTATATATATATAAAATATATATTATTTATTATATATATTTGGTTGGTTCGGTTTGGTCGGTTAAAATAACATAAAAACCGAAAATCAAACCGACCACTTCGGTTTTGAATTTTTTAAAATCGAAACCGATCCGAACCGAATTTAAACTGAAGCAATTGGTTCAGTCGGTTTGATCAGTTTTTTGTTCAGCCCTACTTCAATCCATTTAATCTTCTTCTTCCCTTTTCTTTGCTTTTTCTTTCTTGTCTCTTCTTCCATCATCCAACGTCTATTGTTGGGTTGGGATGAAGTGGAAATCAAGTCTCCGAATGGTGAAAAACCCACATATATATAAGAAATCCAACCTATGGTCATCTTATTCAAAATTATTTTGTGACTCAAGATACGATTTAATTTTATCTAAATCACAGATTTAAGGCATATGTGATCTTTTGAATTGATTCAAACTGCATCATCTCTTATTCGACTTGAGATGTGATTCAAGTCGAACTTATTATTGAGTAGAACTTTCCAAGTTATTATTAAGTAGAAATTCCTTGTTTTGTGTGTTGACCCGCAAGTATTAGGACGGTGGTAAACATTTAAACTGCAAATGATAGCCATGTATCATCTCTAACCACCATATTTAGCTGGTAAACGAAAGAGAGAAGAAAAAAAAAACACTTCCAACTTTTCTGCCAACTAAAAATGTTTTGGTGGAGTGAAATGAGGTGAGATGGAAACAGACTGCACGAAAGTCGATGGGAGCAACTAAACACGTGCATGAGCATGAGGACCACCACATTCTTGAGTTTTTCTCAAGCAAACAAATCCACAAGTGCTCTTTAATGGAAAATGTGATCTGAAAGGTGGCAAACTAAAAAGGTCCATATTGCCAATCTATGTTTCACTAAGATGAACGTTAAACATATCAGATAAACGCCAAAGTGTTTTGTTGAAGGGCTTGTAAGTTATTTAGTTTGAGCCCATGAAGTTATCTTCTATATCCTCCAAAGTCATTTCTTCATGCATAATATGATTACCAAAGGCTTGAGCCCTAATTTTTTTTTTATTGTTTCTCGAATTTGCATCTATCCAGAGCTTCATTCATTTTTCTCTCAACACTTTTTGAAGGGAAAAAAAAGCTCATTCAAGTGTGACTTACTATCTAGGGATTATGAAATAGATGATACATACAATATGAAAATAGAAACTAAAGAATGTGCCCCATGACAACAAATCTTTTAGCAAATTCAACTCCGAGCATGGAGCTCCATCAATTAAATCCATACTTTATTCCTTGAGAATTTGAAGAAATTCATTTTATGTTATGGTGATGTATGAAATAGTCAACTACCAAGACGAGAGGTTGTTGCATTATCATGGTTTACATATATAAGGGTTTCAGGTAGTTATGTAAACACCCCTAGACCTATCCCACATCTTAATTTATAAGAGGGTCCCCACTGACGAATTGATAAATGAGGATCACATTTTTTTTAAAAGCAAGCAAGGTTTTTATTGAATCCCCTCCCAGAACCATAAATGTCTCCGCCAGGGTTCGAACCCTGGACTTGTGATACCATCCACTGCAAGTTTGCTAACTGAGCTAGCGCCTCGTTGGTCGGGATCCGACCTTGTTCCAACCATGCCCCATTTTAACTTTGATAGACCTCCAAGACCAACTCCAATAATTTCGCAATATTGAAGTGATAAAACTCAGACTTGACCTTGAAAATTTGAAGTCAACAACCTCAGACTAGACCAAATAGTGCCTCACAACTTCCTGCCCTCTATTTTAGGAAAACAAACCAATCACTCTTTTTTCCAACAATCAACGTGAGATTTTTCACACTTAACCTTCCCTCAAATAACAACTTCGATAAATAATGGCACATGGTCTGAATGAGTTTAAAAGTTATTCCTTATGTTTATAAAGGAATAATTGATTGACTAAAAGCTAAAATTTATAATTTCTTGTGCCTTGTGATTTAGGTTGGTTGGGCCTCACAAATAAACTTCAATATTTAATCTACCAATCGAGGAGGGACGAAAAACAACATTGACCAGTAGATTTGCTATAAACCAACTGAAAAAATGACCAAACCGAACCGAACCAAACTGTGACATCCAACCCTAAAACCAGATTACTGACATCCATCCCCACCCATTACAAGTACCATTGCTAAAGGGTCCTTAAAACCTCTTTTTTTTAGTTTTTTATTTTATTTTTTACGAACAAAAAGAGTAACATTCACAAGTGAAAATGACATTGGTAATAAATTGATAAGGCCGACAATCACACATACAATAGAAATAGCATGCCAATTAAATGTAGATAAATGTGACTAACATTCACAAAAACAAGTGAATCAAATGGTAGACGATTGATAAGAAAGATTGACATTCACAAGCAATGGAAATGAGACTGCAATAACTCGCAAGTAGATCTAACAATGGAAATCAGACTGCAGTAACTTGCCTAACATGCCAATAAATTGATAAGTAGGGCTGACATTGCCAAAAATAATGTTAAAAAAATGGTTAATTAGAGTTGATGAGCAAATAACTTTATCAGGTTGACACTCTTGTCAATGTCGACTTTAATGGCTAACATTCACAATAGAAAATGGCATGCGATAAATCATCACAAAAATGTGATCCTTGTCTAACAAGCTGAGTTAGATACTTACGACTTCTCATCCCCGAATTTCCACCAATTTGGTTCATACCATGGTTTGCCCCTGAAAAAAATTGGCAAGAGTTCAAATGATATCAATTAATTTATAACATAATATAGTAATATGATAGAATAGAACAGAATATAGTACAATATAATAATAATAGTAATAATAAGAGAAATTCTAGCTGGCCTGGGAAAACCGGCCTGGTTTGCTGCCTGGGGGGGGCAAAAATACATTTTTGCCCCTCCTCCTTAAACACTTTTTGGAGCTGTGTGTTTAAAGAGGAGGCGCAAAAATGTATTTTCGAGCGATAAAAAAGAACCCAATGGTTTGCTGCCTGGGGGGGCGATAAAAATGTATTCTTCATGTGACTGCTCTCTCTGAGTGTGGTCCAAATATCTCCAAGTTGTGCAGTTAAAAATGAGTTATAACTCCTTTATAATGTGTAACGGATGTAAAAAATATAAAGGTAGGTGGTAACAGCAACCGATATATCGCTCATATAGCGGTCGTTATGAATAAAACGTTATAACTTGTAACGGCGTTATAAAGTTTGTTAAATATATTAAAAAAAACCAATTCATTTTTCTTTTCTTTTTTCAGATCTAAGCAAAGAAGAAACCGAAGAAGACAAAGACCGTGCGATCGAACTGAAGAAGACGAAGACCGTGCGATCAAACCTCCGGACCGTGCGATCGAACTGTCGGACTGTGCGATAGAACCCCCGGCCTTCATGCAGGAACCTCCATTTCTATTTTCTGCTTCCCCACCCATTTATGATAATCCTTGATGGAATTTTGGATTGTTTTGAAGAATTTGGGTCCATAAAATACACAAAAGATTTGTTTGATGGGTTTATAAACCTTCCTGATCTGTTTGATGGGCAATTAACTCCATGATCTGTTTGATGGGCAATTAGATGGGTTTATAAAATCAGCTGGTGTGGGGTTATAGAGATCTCACTAATACACAAAAAATCAGTTTGATGAAACTTTTATTTTTATTCTCTCGGTTTCCATTTGATTTCCTTATAAATACATTAAATCATAAATACTTAGTAGGGGTATAAAAATATATTTAAAATATATATTTTATTATAGACCTTTATATACCGTTATATTCCTATATAATCCTTTATAACGTGTAACGCTCCTAGGTCGTTATGGGTCCGTTATCCGTTTTAATTGCATAGCTCCAAAGTCCAAATCGGATCAAGCCTTCAAATCTCTCCAAAGGCCAAATCAATCAAGCCTTCAACATGCTCTTTCCTGCTTTTCTCCAAGTTGATTAGATGTTTAGCTTTTTTTATTATTATTATTATTATTATTATTATTATTATTATTATTATTATTATTATTATTATTATTATTATTATTATTATTATTAAAATAAAAAATACAATTCATAACTATAAAAAAAAAACTCATAATTTAAATTAAAAAAAACTCATAAAAAATGCATATAAATCAAGCATCATACTTGTGTCATACTTCCATCATCAAATTTAAGTCAAGTAACCAAACAATAATTAAAATACTTTCGTTTGGAATTCAAATTGCAAACTCATATCATCATAAACATTCACTCATAGCCAAAATATAATAATAATAATAATAATAATAATAATAATATTAATAATAACATTTTAAATACACATTTTCATGATGCTTACGCCCCACGCGTTCAAACCTACGCTTTTGCATTTTTCTAGAAAACACCTCACATCACACCTCTTCGTTTACATTAAAAACTTTGTTCAACCTTGTTCCTACTCAAGTACTCAAGTACAGGTTAAGAATTTTGAAGAATGAATGCAATCTAAGTACTACTGGGAATTTTTTTTTTGTGAACCAACATCATCAATATAAGGTCCCAACCACATTTACTTTATGGGTAACAGTATATAATGCATAAATGCCTTCTCTACAAGACAAGTGCAAGAGAAGTTAAGAAGTTAAATTAAGTAGATAAAAAATACTTACTCCTCAGCTATTACAGCTCCAGACTTCATGCACCCCATATACAAACCACTTTCTCCGCGATGGTTTTTGAGAAATCCAATTAACCCATCTGATAGACCAGGAAACATAGTATGTTCCTTAAAGTATGCACTCATCACAACTAACATAACTTCAATGCCTAAAATAGAAAAATAAACAAGGGGAACAAGGAAAAATAAACCCTTACCAAGTTCAAGTTCGATATTGTCATCAACCTTTACGTAAAACTCTGCATCCCAATTTTCAATTGCTGCACTAAAGAAAAACTTTGCTTTCTTAGGCAACTCCTCTTCGGCCTCTTCATGAGCATCCTTACAATCACATTCAAAAGGTTCAATTATAAATATGCCAAAACTCCATGAAAAGAAACAGAACAATTACTCCTTTTAAAAGCATTAAATGCAAATTGCAAACCTCAAATTTTAGGTATGCAATCTAGCCATAATTCTCAAAATCAACATATGAGACTAATGATGGTTCATCTAAACTAAAACATATGAAATGTGGACTTCACTACAAGTTAAAGAACTATTGGATGATCAATTAGACATTTATGACTAATATAAAGCACTTTTCAAAGCCAAGGGAAAAAAGGCGTCAAGTTTTAGAGTTTCTTTTAAATGTGTTTTCCGGCAAATTCTAGGGATAGCACCTATGTTTGATGTGATGTTTCAATGAGTATTGGTTTCTTAAAGTTGTTTTAAGAAATAAGAATTTTTACCACGTCACAGTAGGTTAGTTTCACAACTTGAGTCTCAAAAGCTAAATATTTCAAAAACATTTGCTTTATCATTGTTGTCTATGTTGTCAAGGGAGATGCCATGGTCGCCACTAAAACTTTGGCGATGCGCTGCCGTGGCGGAACCTTTTTTTAAAGGGTACAAAATATTATTATGTGTGGTTGCTCTCACCTTGACTAATGTATGGAGATGCATCAGTCTAAGACAGGGATGAGGCACTTAGAAGAAAAAATGGAGCGTAGAGAGTCTTGGCAAAGCTGCAAAGGAGCCCCCAACACCACAACTTCTTGTCTACTTATTTAAGATTTAAAAAAATACATAAATGAATGAACTAAAAAAAAAATCAATTGTTATGAAAGCCATACACAAAAGAAACACACACGTACCCTTACTTAATGCTCATCACCAATATCGCATCCTCTTCTATAGCTTTGGGAATTGTTAAAGACTTTATTTTTAATCCCTACAAAAACTACTTCACATGAGCACTAAATCAGTGGGAATGTGATCCAACGTAACTCCCAACATTAAAGCGCGTACAGTAGGAGAAAAGATTTGTTGTTGCACCAGTCTATACGGGAGTTTCTAGAATGTCCTCATAAACTAGATGATCAAAGAAAGAACTGTCCAAGAATTTCTATCACTCAACCATGTCATTCATCCTTTTAACATCACTCCAAGTCTCCAACTCTTAATGCTGATAAGATGTTCCATGCGACACCTACTCCATTCTATATGACTTCAATACGAAACTTTTCTGGCATTTGCAATTTCTTGAGTGCATCTTAATATTTTGAGAATTTGTTTTTACTAGCAATTACATAAAAAATCCAAGTCAAAAAAATTTAATTAATTTTATCTCCGAATGTCTCTTTAATTGCTTAGCAACACAAAAAATTGTTGGCTTGGGTGACGCGGATTTGTTTTTATCCCCCCCCCCCCCCCCAAAAAAAAAAATGAAAAAGGTATAAGATATATAACTTCAAAAAGAGGAAAATAAATTCAATAGAGTCCTCATAACTCTCTCGCACGCACACACAACAACAACAAAAGAAAAAAAAAACTTCAAGGAGAACTCCCAAGAGAAAACAAGGGATTTAATCAAATGTTCCCCAACCCCATCTCAAAACAAAATCTTGAATCAAGATTTTCTACAGAAACATTCCCCCCCCCCATTATTATAATTTTCTCCATAAATTATCTTGTTCTACTGCATATTTTCAAGCAACGCCAAGCTGACTTCCTAAACAGCTTCATTCCCAGCTCCTACCACTTCTCCCGCACACATAAACTTCATGTTCACTCACACAATTCAATACATAATTCTGCACAATATATTTATTTTTGTCAATGAGAAAAAGTTCTAAACCAATATGTCCTTTGGAAAAGTAGCTATTTGGACCAAAATTTATGTATTAAACCTCAAATTTTCATTAATAAAACTATCGTAGTAACCTCAGTCTCCATATTAGCTACAACATTTTATGAAATCAATGGTAGAAAACCCATTTCTCATTCAGGTGTATGTTTCAATATCTCTATCCAGTCTATCCAGACATTGGTAGAGTAGCCCAGTAATTTGTCAGTTTACTTCTAAATTAAGTAATCACTAAATTAAATCAAAATAATATTAATTTAAGCGCCATTTGACTAAGATTTTGCTCTGATATGTTCAACACCATAACACTGTAAGCAAGGCATATGTCATGTTCACTGTTCCATACCTATGTCTACACTCCATTTATGATCTCAGGCTAAATCATAAAAAATAATCAAAAATAATCAAAATGAAAAAGGTTCCAATAAAGAGATTCAAAATTTGGCAACTAACTACGCCTACATATTTAAATTGGTTTTTTTTTACCATGACCTTTCAATCCACCAAAAAATATAAAAATATAAGAAAAATAAAAACTAAAGAATAGAAGAGGTTGGATCGAAAGATTCATATTTGGCAACTATTATGCCTACACGTTTCAACATTCAGTGACTTTGTTGTAAGTGATACATAAGTATCTTCCTTTAGAAGCTTAGTGGTTAATTAAGGAAAATATCCCAATTAGACAAAGTTTCCTTAATTAATTAGGACAAGGAAAGTTTTCATATTGGATAAAAGTTTCCTTGTTAGAAAGTTTCTAATTTAAATTAGGTTTCCTTGTAAAATTAAGAAAAGGAAAGTTTCCTAAATCAATTAGGAAATTGGAATAAGGAAAGTTTATCTTTCGGGAGACAAAGGAAGTAATAAGGAAACATCTTCCTATTAGAAGTAGGTTTTCCTTATTTGCTTATTTCTCCTTGAGGGATAAGAAAAGTAATATGGAAATACTTTCCTATTAGGAGTAAGTTTTCCTTTTTTGGTTAAAACAAGAAAGTTCTCCTTCAGGGACAAGGAAAGTAATATATAAATATTTTTCTATTATGAGTGGACTTTCCTTGTTTGGTTTGTACTTGTTTGGCATATATATAGTCACTTTGTATTTAGGTTCAAGGATCCAGAATACACAAGAAATCCAGGAGATCCAGGCTAGATAGATGTAGATACATAACTTGTTAAGCAGAGCTCTCAAGATAGTTGTTCTCGAGGATATTGTAATCTTTGTTAAATAACGAAAGTTGAAACTCCAAGAGATTTTGTTCTGGAGAAGTTTAGAGCCTCAAGAGAGTTTGTTCTTGAGAGGTTGGAATAATATAGTAAAAGGATTGGAAAAAACTCTAATCGTCTTATTCTTTAATTCATTATTCCGCATTAAGCTCTAAATCGTTTTTGCGTATTAGTAAGCACGCCCTCTAACTGTCATATCTCCTACAAAATAGGTTTGGATTGAAAGATTCATATTTGGCAACTATTACGCCTACAATTTCAACATTCATTGACTTCGTTTGACTTTGTTGTAAGCATGACCTCTCACTATAGATTGCTCCTATGATATCATTAATTTCAAACAATCAAACATCAATCATATGTCTGAAATTAAATGTTGAACATTTCCCAACTTAATAAAACATACACTATGTTGTTGACTTTTTACCTTTAAACAATATGTATATACACATATGTATTGCATCAGATCAACTTTTTGAGGAGAAGAAAAATGCGACGTGGGCATCCTTCGCCCTGAAAAGTCTGTATAACAAAACTTTTCTACAAGGGTGCAAGAAGTTTGAAATTATTGAGTGCCTTTGATCCAAATACCTAAAATCAAAGGCTCAACATACAGATGGCAAGACAACAACATCATGCACTGTTACCAGAATGCAGAAACTTACAAGAATAAAGAAATCCTTTGTTACGCGATTTTCCTCATCAATATTACGATCCAAGCTATCACCTCGATTAGCACTGTTTGTTTCCAACATTCAAGTAATGGCAAATTATTAGATATTTGAAGAAATCAGAGTATATAAAATTACAAACCACGATGGAAACAAAATTGCAAAAAGAAAGAATGGTTTAAGTGTTCGGGTAGACCTGCGACCAATTACAAAGCGAATGACTACTCCTCTTTCCTCTAATTTCTTCAAGGCATCAGCTGCAATCCATGGGAATGTATTATTCTTGAAATGATTAAAGAAATTTGACAAAAGAAGAATAAGCATTATTAAAATTGATAAAGTTATGGTCTACTCGTGTCCTTGAAGCCTGATGAAATCTTAAAAGACAAGGCATGAACACACAATTACATATGAAACAAGTTAACATAGAAAGAGGGATGGGTCATTTTTATTCCTCATCATTTCACAATATTTACTAGTGTTGTAAGTGGACGGGTTGGAAGGGCTTCCCATGATCAACTAAAATTTTGGACACTGTGTCCAGCTCCTAACTGACCTAACCTCGGTTCTCCACCATAGTGCCCATGATCAACCCAATTTTAACATGCCCATGATCAGCCCAATCTTGACATGCCCATGATCAACAGAACTTTAACATCTCGGTGTTCAAGTAGCACAAGTGCCTTAACTGATCTAGTTGTACAATAGGGTGGCAAGGTGGATCTATCACTTTGCACCAATCCTAAGACAATTTATTAAGGCATGGTCAACACAAATAATTATGCACTATAAATTCAAAACGAATAACCAACATATTTTAAAAAATCTGAGGTTTGGCATTTTTTTTAGGAACTTTTAATAGATAAAGATTCCAACATTTCCAAATTAATTTATATTCAAAAGTTTAATTGGAAATATGTGTGTATATTCATTCAAGTTTGGTTGACTTACTGAATAGCCCATGCCCAAACAAAAATTGTGGGTTAATTGATGACCATGACCAAACCTAACCCGACCTTGGTATTTCCCCGTCCCACTTGAATCTTGAGTTCGACGTGTTCAACCTCCCAAATGACAACCATAGTACTTACATGATATGTAACAACACAAACGTGAGTGTCTGACACATCGACATGATATGTAACAACACAAATGTGAGTGTCTAAAAATCGATAAAATCATAAATAATAAATAAATAGTACCAAGAGACGCCTTATATTACACTGATTATGGTATTTTACAGTTTTCAGCCGGAATATTTTAGTTTATTTAGTCATGTTTTATATTTTCTACTTGTAGATCAATATTGCTAAAAATTGCCATGACTTATATACTTGTAACATTTAAGGTATTGAAACTTTCGGAAAGATATACGAAAAGGGTGATGATACATTTATTTTGTATTTTTTATTTTTTATTTTTTATTTTTTATTTTTTATTTTTTATTTTTTATTTTTTATTTTTTATTTTAATTAATTAATTAATTAATTAATTAATTTAATTTTTTACCCTTTCTCCCCCAGTGGATCTAGATAGGTGGGTCCTTTAACCCCTCCCACTCCAAATGTCGCCGGTAGGGTTCGAACCCTAGACTTGTGATTTCATTCGCCACAAGTCTACTGCTGAGTTGGTACCCCATTGGCATTTACATATTATTTTTTCCCTCTTTAGTAGGATCAATAGCTACACCGTCAAACATACCATGGAGCATGGAAGGAGCGCGTTTGCAATTCCTTAGTAATTCACAAACATAGCAATGTTTTTTATCACTATGATATACAAGATTCCCACCACGAATAATGCCTACTCAGTCAAAATCAAAACTCACATTGAATCACCGAACTCATAGGTCAGCAATGTGTCCTCAAACACCATGACATATAGGGTCTGGAAAGGAATTTTGAACACAATCAGAGTTGCAAATGTCATTGTTATTAACATGTTTATTTTCTTTTTTAAAACTTTGGAGCAATTTGAAGAACCAAATTGTAATCAACATTCCCAAATCCTGAATCATGAACTAAGTGTCTAGACATCCCCACCATAGGAACAAGAAAGGAATCCAGTGTTGCAATAGCAGTGTTTAGCTCTATAATTTTTCTTCAAAATCTGTTCATTTTCCGCTGTAAATCTTCATGCTCACTGGCCCCAAGCTGCAATCATTTCCTTGAACTATAAGAATCAATTTGCAAAGAACTTAAATTGTCCCTTAAGTCTTAATTTGAAAATTTCAATGATTGTCTTACTAAGTGATGTTTTTTAGTGTCTCAATTTTGAAATTCAATCAGGAATTAGGGGTAAATTAAGTGCTAAAAATTAAGCAGGATTTCTAACCATTTAAAATTGAATCTTCAGACTTATGTTAATTTTGACATCACTCCCATGTCTTCAGTGGAAGCTGTTTTCTATTACACAATCCCATAAACATTTTTTGTTCATAGGGAAAGGTGCCTACACTGCATCTCTAACTTATGGTAAAGGCACTCTTGATACTGAAAAACTGTAACTAAGTTACTAGACTAGAAAATGACATTGAATTAGACAAGTTGAGGAAATATATAAATAGCTCTGAAACTATGAACATACCCCCAGTTAGATTTTGTAAACTGGGTAGCAGATGAGGTAGTTCATTGCGGTAACATTAACACATTTATGCCTATCCTGCATATGCTGAGGAAATAAAAAATAAAAGATGGATACTGAACTCGAATTGAGATTGTCAATAGACACTCGATCCAGTTAACAAGGTTAACTTCTCAGGCATCTTTGACCACCCCAAATCTAAATAATATGCTCAATTGGGATATCAATGATAACTACCAAAGATGTTTGTAGCGTAGTGTAGTATTTTACATTTTGGACGATCGTGGAGTTTATCATAGACAAAAGCCAACATTCAGCAAGTGATATGCTGGTGGTTATGGAAAAGAAGAAACTGGCAGCCTTTGAAGGGTGGCGGAGGGTAGTGTAAAGTGAATGATAATTTGGTTTGGTTGACCAGGTATGAACTGAACTTAGGGCTCTCATATTCAATTACTAATTTGTGTTTCATTATGTCCAAAGGAAGGAGAAGTGGTGCCATCTGAGAGTATAGTTGCCAATTCGTCGTTTTTCTATGTCATCAAATCCCATTTTGAAAAATTGAGACAAAGTTTGTGACGAATATATTTCAAATGAACTCTAGAGTTTCAGAGGGTAGAAAAGAGACCGATCATTTATTAACAAAATAAATAAGATTGAAGAACATTCGTACTGTCGATGATTTGAAAATTAAAAGTAAACAAGAGTTAGAGAAAGCCAACTGACCTTTCGGCATCCAAGACCCTCTGAACACATTACGATTCAAGCGACTACCAAAACCAGTATAGACCCCAATGACAGCAAGAAGCTTACTGGGAGACCCATTTTTCAGCTTCTTCTTAAGGTACCCCCGACTCTTTGCTAATGTCAACTCCATTTCAACTTCTGTTATCCTCCTTGCCAAATCTCTGAAAACCCACAAGCAAACTCTTCATATGTAAACACAATTAACCACTAAAAAACAAATAGGATTACTTAACAAATATACATACATTAAATAAAAAGCAAACCATCTAAAGACAAGACTTGTTCACTCTCTCTCAAACATGAAATACTTTCTAATATCAAGCCTAATACATAAAACCCTGGCTTTTCAAAATCTAAGAATGAAAATAACATAGAAAACATAAAAACCACGCATTCAAGTTTTTAACATGACAGATTAGATGTTAGGTTTAGTAGTATATCCAACAAAGTACTGTTGACCAAACCAATCAACTTTGTTTAGGAAACCTATTACATTTTCAAATTTGGAAACAATATTTGAGTTCAGATTTGAAAAAAAAAAATTTGAACTACAGATTATCTTACTTGCATCCAAGAACTGTTAGCTTATCTTCCACTGTAAGCACTCTCGGCCTCTGCAATTCATATTCATTCGTACAATTAGATCAAGATAAGACCTTAGAATCACGGATTGCCAAAAGCAAGAAACAAAATTTGGGAAAAACCTGGCCTGAATTCTTCATGAGAAGATCGGAGAGAAGCATTCGGTTCTCTGCATCTTGCCACAATCTGAAACGTCAAGATTAAGTTAGAAATCAAGAAATCAACAACATGTTGAAAGATCCAATAAAGTGAATTCGAGAAACAACGACGGTTGGGTTGCATCAAGAATGTTTGAAGAAATGCACAAGAGAACTGACCGGCCAGCGACATAGAGCCAAGCGAAGCAAGAGAAGAAAGCCAAGACGAGTGAGGTGACGCCGGTTTTGGAGGATTTTGAGGACTTCCATTTGCGATCGTGCTTCGTCATTGTCGACGCTAAGCTCTCCATCTAGATAAGGTTTTTTACTTTCAGAATTTCGAAATTTGAAGTCTCTGGGTGAGAGAGAGAGAGAGGGAGGGTTTGAGAGGTTAGAGAAAGAGAGAGAGAGAGAGAGAGCTTTTTCAATTATTCGTTGATGGCATTGGAAATGGTAACGAAGAAGAAAAAGAGAGAGGTCTGTGCTGCTGTGGAAAGACGTCAGTATTCTTTGCTTCGCCTAAGACTTGGCAAGTGAGCAAGACATTTGTTCGTGTGGTCCCCGGGTTTGGTCCATAAACTAGGGCAGGTAAATTGTGTGGAGTCCAAATTGAATCCCGATTTGAATAAGCCAGACTTTAAATATGAATTCAGATGGAGAGAGGGTACTTGCAAATTGCAATCCAATAGGCAGCTTATTAAAACTTTTTTTTATTTTATTAGAATTAGAATTTGTTTTGCCTTATTTTTATACATTTTCTTGACCATGAAACTTTTTTTTGGCATTCTTGTTTAGAGAGTAAATCAATTACTATGTTAGTTTAACAAAAAAAAATTCAATTACTATGTTAGATTAGCAACTTTGTTAACATCGATTGAAGCAATGTTTGTTTTTCACGTTTTGTTTGGTTTAACAAGGACTTAGGTTCCCACTATCAAACAAAAACATAGGTCAAGGAAAGTTATTTAACCACCAAAACTATTCAAACTTGTTTACTTAGTGTTCTCCGCATAATCTTTTCATCTCTCTCTCCCATTTTCATTTTTATTTTTCCATTGAGGACCAATGTCGGGCAATCGAAAGAGGAAGTCGTCACCATATACTTGGACAACCCGGATAACATTAAAGTCATCCAGATAGGCTCCAACCTTAACAGGGATTTGGCATACCAACTATCCACGCTTCTAAAGGAGAACTAGGATGTATTCGCCTAGACGACGAAGGACATGATGGGAATTGACCCCTCCATAATCACGCATCGGCTAGCAATCAATCCAGAATAAAAACTCGTCAGGCAAAAATGGAGGTCAGTGGCACCCCAGCGTAACCAGGCAATTTAACGAGAAAGTGCAAGGCTTTTGAATGCTGACATGATAAGGGAGTCGTGCTACCTAGATTGGCTCGCAAACACAGTCTATGTAAAAAAGAAAAATGGGAAGTGTAGAGTATGTATCGATTACACAGACCTCAACAAGGCTTGTCCAAATGACAGTTTTCCACTGCCCCTGATAGACCAGATAGTCGACAGAACATGGCTGATGTAGTAGAGACAGGTTTCTACCTCATTAGTTTCATGGACGCATATTTTGACTACAATCAAATTAGCATGCACTCGCCAGATCAGGAGTAAATTTCCTTCATAATGGACAGGGGCACCTATTGCTATAGGATGATGTCAATCAGACAAAAAGCTGGGCCACATACCAAAGGCTGGTAAACCGGATGTTCAAATGGCAGATTGGGAGATCAATGGAAGTCTACTTCGATGATATGTTGGTAAAAAGCCTCCATAATCCCGATTACTTGCGGATCTTCAGGAAGCATTATCTCAACTTCATAAATATTGAATGAAGCTAAACCTGCAAAAATGCACCTTTGGGTACAATCAGGAAAGTTTCTGGGCTACATAGTCAACCGAAGAGGGATAAAGGCTGATCTTAAGCAGATTCAAGCTCGTCTCGACATGTGGTCACCCATGAACTTCAAAGAAGTTCAAAGCCTGACTGGGAGGGTGGCAACCCTAATCAGGTTCATCTATAAATCTTCGAATTTCGAACAGGTGCCTTATTTCTTCAAAATCCTAAAAGGAGTTTCAATTGGGCCAACAATGTGAATAAGCTTTCTGAGATCTAAAGGCATACATGGGAAGCACCGAGTTGCTCTCAAAACCCATTCCGGGTAAGACACTGACCATTCCCGGTGAGACGTTGTACCTATACCTCTCAGTCTCGGAGCATGTCGTTAGCTCAACCCTGGTTTGAGAGGAGAAAGGGAGGCAGACGCCTATCTATTACATCAGCAAAATGTTTGAGGGGGCAAATACTATCTACCTCAATCTGAAACTGGCCTTACCACTGGTAACCTCCTTCAGGAAACTAAGACTTTACTTCCAATTCACTCAATAACAATCCTTACTAAATACCTAGTACGGTCAACATTGCACAAGCCAAAGCTCTTAGGAAGAATGATCAAATGGTTAGTAGAGCTGGGACAACTTAACATCCATTATGCTCCAAGAACGACCATTAAGGCTCAAGCGTTGGCAGGCTTCATCACTGAGTTCACTAGAACAGAAGAACCAGAGCTAAACGGCTAAGAGGGAAATGACAACCCCAAACCACCCTCACAAGGATGGATCCTGCGATGTGACGGGTCATCCAATTAGAAGGAAAATGGTGTCGGGATCGTTATTCATATTCTAGAGGGGATCACCCTTAAAAAGGCTATCAAATTGGACTTTCGTGCCTCAAACAATGAGATAGAGTATGAGGCCCTCCTAGCCAAGCTAAAATTAGCCAGAGAAATCGGAGTAGAAGATATCACAATGTTCAACGACTCTCAACTGGTGGTCAACCAGGTGAACGGTGAGTTCAACATGAAAGACCCTCGAATGATGGACTACTGCAAGAAAATAATTAACGCCAATAATTGGTTCAAGAGAATTCTACTCTGTCGTTGTTCCAGGGCAAATAACCAAGAAGTGGACACTCTAGCCAAAACGGCCTCGTTTGCATCAAACGACTCCAATGGACTCGTAGAACACATTGAGAAGTCGGCTCTAAAGGAAGAATGACCCCATAAGGCCTTCTCTACAAGCGAGGAGACCAGCTGGGTGGACTCCCTAGCCAGCTACATAAAAGATGGAACTTTCCCGGCAGAAAAGTTGGGGCACGTAAGCTGAAGAATAGGGCGGTCTAGTACACACTCCTTAACGACGGGCTATACATAACATCAGCAATTGGCCCACTGCTCAGGTGCCTGACCCCCAACAAAGTAAAGTATGTCCTCAGAGAAGTCCATGAATGAATCTATGGGAGCCACCGCGGAGGAAGGACGTTGGCCCACAAGGCCCTCACACTAGGGTACTACGGGCCCAAAATGCAGCAGGACGAATCGTCAAATATCTGGTCCGTAAGTGCAACAAATGTCAGACGTACGCACCATACACACGCATGCTTGCACAGAACCTGGTCCCAATTACCAGCCCGGGGTCCTTTGCTCAGTGGGGATGGACATTGTAGGCCCATTCCCCATCTCTAAAAAGAAGAGATTTCTCCTCGTGGTCATCGACTACTTTACCAAATGGGTGGAAGTAGAATTGCTCTCAAAGATAAGAGAGAACCAGATTGAGAACTTCCTTTTGAAATCCATCATTTGTAGGTTCGAAATTCTGATAACATTGGCCAGCGATAACGAGACTCAATTCGAAAGTAAAAGTTTAAACAACCTTGTGCTAATTTGATCATCAGTCATCACTATTCAGCTCCAGCCTCTAGGTCACCCCCGGGCCAATGGGCAAGCGAAAGTCACAAACTGAATGATCCTGGAAGCAATAAAAAAGAACCTTGAAGCAATGAAAGGGCTATAGGTTTCTGAGCGTTCGGGCATCCTTTAGGCATATCATACCACAAAAGGACCTCGACTGGATAAACACCATTCGCCCCAGTCTATGGGTCCGAAGCGATGATCCTAGTAGAACTAGGAATGCTTACGTACAAAACGGAGGAGTTCAGGTTGGAGAACAATGATGAAGCTCAAATAGTCGGACTAAATCTGCTCAAAAAAATAAAGAGATGGGGCTTCCATCCAAATAGCAGCCTATTAGCAGAAGATGACCCAATATTACAAAAAGAAGGTCAAACCTTGAGAATTCATTCAAAGTCAACGATTGGGTGCTCAGAAAAACCCAACCGAACAAGAAAAGACCCAGGGGAAGGCAAGCTAAAGCCAAATTGGGAAGGTTCCTCTAAGGTGACAACAATTAATAAGCCTGGAACTTATTGGTTGAAAAGCCTGGGTGGAGAGCGTCTGAAAAGACCGTGTAATGTAGAACACTTAAAGAAGTATTATCAATAAAGGTTATTTAAATTTCATTTCATTTCATTTCATATGAATCCATGCACAAGAACAAGCCTAGTATGACTAAAGAACCACTAAGGCACACCGCGTACCAAGTCCAGTCTCACGACAGCTAATCGCGCTCGCAGCGAACCAAGTCCAGTCTCATGACAGCTCACCGCGCTCATGGCAGACCAATTCCAGTCTCACGATGGCTCACCTTGCTCATGGAGGACCGAGTCCAGTCTCACGATGGCTCACCGCGCTTATCGTGGATCGACTCCAATCTCATGATGACTCACCGCACTCACAGCGGACCGAGTCCAGTTTCACAACAGCTTACCGCTCTCATAGCAGACCGAGTCTAGTCTCATGACAGCTCACTGCGCTCCCAGCGGACCGAGTCCAGTCTCATGACAGCTTACCGCACTCATGGCGGACCGAGTCCAGTCGAAGGATCACCGAACTTGCTGTGGATCGAGTCCAGCCTCACAATGGCTCATCGCGCTCATAGCAGGCCAAGTTCACTTTCACGATGGCTCACCTGCTCATAGTGGACCGAGTCCTGTTTCACAGAGGCTCACCGTGCTCATGGTGGACTAAGTCAAATCTCACGGCAGCTCACCGCGCTCGTATGACCTAGTTCAACCAACAAGACCATGCACATAATGGCCAAGTATAGTCCTGTTCAGGATGTCGACAACTCACCAAGCATAAATGACCTAGTCCGCCTAAGAAACCACAATGCTACATAGCAGAGCGAGTCCAGACTCATGATGGCTCACCGCGCTCAAATTTTCTAGCCAGACCAAGGGGACCACAATGGCACACAACGGCCGAGTCTAGTTCTATTCAGGATAAGGACAACCCGTTGCGCATAAATGTCCTAGCCCGTTTAAGGAACAACAATGTTGTATATCAAATTGAGTTCAACCTTGCGGCAACACCACCACTGCGTACTCCAGTCCGTTCGGGCCAGGAGACCCCTTCCCCGACCACTAGGGTCCCGTTCATTATTAAATTTAGATGTCTCACAAAATCCAATCCATCCAGACTGGGATGATTTCTCTTATACATTTTTTAAGGCATTTCTCTTATACTTAATCCCTGTTCAGGGTCAAGACGCGTTATTCTATGGAATCTAGTCCGTTTGGGACAAGATAAATTTTTTATACCAAAACCTTGTTCATGGTTAAGGCGCGCTACTCTGTTCGGGCCAAAACAAGCACTCTAATACTTAGACCCTATTCAGGACTAAGTCAGACTGCCCTAGTTAACCCGACCCCCATTCGGGAAGCGGTCAACTTATCTCAAGAAGCCTGGTCCAATCAAATGGGAATACTTATCAAACAACTTAACTTTTATTTTGGGATTAAACCGCATCGTCGTGGGATCTAAACTAACTGGAACAAGGAAACACGAAGGCAGAACAAGTTAACCTAATTCCTATTTTGGGGTAGAACTATCTCCTACTGCAAAGCCATTTAGACAAAGGTCGAACATAATGCCAAAGGAGAAAACATGAAATACATATGATAAAGTAAATTTTATTGATTAAATCAAAGAGTTGTTACAAAGCTCAACTAGCTGATCACATCATAAGATTACATACTACACGCATATGAGCTTTGAGGAAAGGAAGGTGGGAGTGAAGATCTACCAGAGCGCATACTGAGGATATGTTCCTCCAGTCTGCCTTCTGGAGGGAATGCTAGAGGTGCAACTAAAGGAGTGATAAGGTCAGCCACTCGGTGGTTGGGAGGGCTATTGGTATTATCTCACAAAATAGGTGGAGAGAACCGCCGGCGTACCTCATGCTGGATGACAAGCTCAGGACCAAGGAAGCGCCCTCGAATTCTTCTCTACAATGTAAAAGGAAATCTGGTAACTATCAAAGAGCAACTGGAAGCTCACTCAAACCAGTGAGCTCCCTCAAAGTGCAGATATTATTAGAACTCGTCATTGCAAAGATCAAAATGTTCAGAGTCCTCACCAACGAATGCCCCTATGCGACCCCTTGAAAAAATAGGGCAAAAAAATATTCACAAAATTCCATCTTGAAGATAGGAAGAGAATTTGTAAATCCAGGGTTTGATCCAGCCAAACTAGGCTTATATAGGCACAGTGATTGGACGATCACCCAATGGTCACATAGATACTAAATTTTGTGCAGAGAACGAAGGGCGTTTACCTCAGTTTCCAACGTGTTTTGCTAGTCCCCGTGCAAATAGTTAATGGGCATGCACGCAACCCCACAAACTAGGAAGGAGTAAATTATGAGACATCAAACAGTAACCCAATTACAACCACACGTGGCACGACCCAATCCTAATATAGCAAGTCCTAAACGCGGTCTCGAGCAAGACCAAACATGGTTCAGCCCAGACTCAGCCAAATCATCGTTTAGCCCATAAATCAGAATCCAAGCCCAGACCATGCAAGCCTAACGTGGCGCAAACCTTGGAGCTTGGCCCATGACAACAAGTCCTGAACACAGATCTCTGAACTGTCAGAAGCCCAATATCTATTTGGTACAGCTCATGATCCAATCAAGTATTGGGTCCCAAACAGAGCCAAGTGTCGAATACAACCCAATCATGGACGAGTAAGATCCTCAGCGAGATCTCCTCCCTCCATCACGTTTCGACGATAGAGTCAATGAAGGAGTAAAAGATTCACTATATAAGGTGAACAAAGGGGATGTGAAAGGTATGCACTATCAATCTAATTTACAGTCTACATCCATCCTTACTCAGTCACCTGACTTTAGCATCGAAGTGCCTTCGGCCACCACAATGGTGATCCTTAGTGCACTGCTTTCTCATTTTTACAAGTCAAGAATCGAATAGGATGGATTTGGACGCATCAACTATTATATGAAGTATGTTTACAAAGTTATGTTTGTTATCTAATAAAGGTTCAAAGTTCAATTTTGTGGTTTCCTTATTTAACAATTAAATATCTTGTTCAGAAACAAACTAATGTGATTCAACATGTTGTACCGACACATTACACATAAAAAGAAATCGAAAGAGATCTTTTTCATTCACGTGATAAACATGGTTCCTTCACAGTGTATTGGAGCGCAGTGGATAAGTAACACATTAACGCTAAGTAACAAGGGCTCCGTGGGAAGCACCAAAGGTGACGAAGGGGAGCCCTTGAATCCACAAGGTATTAGAAAAAGATAAGGTGAACGGGAAACCAAAATTGAACCCACAAGTGATAAGAGAGAAAAAAAAAAAACGAAAGACTTGAATCCACAAGCCAAATAAAATGGGAAAATATTTAATAATCAAACAATTAACTATTACAAATAGAAGACTTTCTTTTATAGACAAAGAGAAGTCAATTCCTAATTTAACTCACCTAAGCAAAATAGAAATACTTGTATTTATAATTCCTGACTACTAAATTTAGAAAATAAAACTTGCTTAATAATGTCATACTACATTAAAAGGTTTCATCTTTTCTTCTTGAGCATGTTATGATATCTGATTACATATGCTTTTAATCAAATAATATTAGTTAGGGTTGGAAACTTCAGAGGACTGATAGCGTAGAAAAATGATGTGTTCGTTAGCAATAAAATAAGGAAATAAATAAATACACGAGACAAAAATGAAAAGGATCACTAAAGTTTTGGGGGGTGATCAACATGACACAATAGGTGTTTGGATACTTTATGCTTTGATTGTACAATTGAATAGGTTGTAACTTTATTAGCGGAAAAAAATTAGTTGTAAGTTCCATTTCACCAAGAAGGAAACTTATTTGCTGAAAAGCATAAGATTAGGCGAATTTGGGAAAGTTTTGAGTTACTTTTAGATGCAACCCTGAGTTTTTTTTTGCGATGTAAAATACTCACCCTAAAAGACCATTAGCTATTGAATATTCAGAAACTAGATTGAGTGAACCAATGTTTTAAAAATCGTTCAGCTCGTACGAGTTGACCCAAAGAGGCTAAAAATGCTCTAATACATGTGAGTCAAAGG
Organism: Berberis vulgaris; assembly: GCA_963556465.1. NCBI lineage: Eukaryota > Viridiplantae > Streptophyta > Magnoliopsida > Ranunculales > Berberidaceae > Berberis > Berberis vulgaris. Next base: position 61,606,664 of record OY747132.1, read on the forward strand.
GTTGTTTCAAGGTGAACGAGTTTGTTTTCTGACTCGAATGAGTTGATTTGTCACGAAGCGCACGAGTCAATGGATGGGTTGATATCAAATCTTTTTAGATCTTGAAAAAAGATCCGACGGCTAAAAGTATACCCCAAAAACTTAAATGGGTTTGTTTTCTAAAACCCATTCGATAAAGGAGAATAAGATAAGCAACGTCGTACGGTGTGATGTAGAAGAAGATGAGTGACCACTACTAATGATACATCAAAATAGACCGATCATCACGACCTTACACGTGGCTGAAAACATCCATCACGATGATATGGCGTCCAATCTGTTGGGCTAGCTCATAAAACCCAAGAAGAATAAAGCCAATTAAAGAGGCCCAGACAAAGCCCACTAACAAGAAGATATAAACGAAGCCCGAACCCAGGTCCGAATGAATTAGAGCCCGAATCAAGGCTCGATACGAATTCTCTCATAAAGAGGAGGAGCGTTGCACAAAAAAGAGTCGTGGAGGGAGTTACGCCTCCATGGACGCATCTCCATTAAGGAGGAGACTGTTACGAGAAGCATTTCCTTCTGTTGCGCCTCACATGCGTAAGTCACGCATAGAATTAACCACGACCATTATAAAAGGTAAAGGGAACATTTGACACATGTATGCAACTTTAACTGAGTTTTGCTCAAATTTACTTCCTTCTTCAAACAGAGTTGCTGACTTAAGTATCGGAGTGCCTTCAGCCACCAAAAAAGTGGTCTTTGGCAGGCTAACATTTGTTTTGCAGGTCAAACTCTCAGGTGGACGATTTTTGGATGCATCAGTTTGGCGCCGCCCGTAGGGAACGACGAGTTTCCTTTCTAAAAACAAGATCCACAGCAGTGATGATGCCAACAATGCATCACAAACAGCTCATGAATAAGAAGCACCTTAGTTCGTCAGACCAATGGGGCTCGAGAATCCGGATCCACATCATGCAATAGCCCAAACAACCCAAATATATGGCGACGCTGCCACGGATCCTCGGGTAGACTTGTTCATGGCTTAGATGAACTACATGACAAAAATGCTGGAAAAAATCACCCAGGAGCGCATTCAGCCAGCTGACCCTGTTCAGGCACCGCCCCAACAAAACTCTACCAACCAAACTCAAAAAAGTGATGAAGTCCCAGCAGAACCCCAACAGGGAAACTTCGAAAGAAGCGAGCTCCCCCAAGGCAAGACTCCACAGTGTGACGGAGTGCTTGCAGTAATCCCATTCGGAATAGGAGTCACAGATCCCAACGTACTATACGAATTAGCCAAACCGCCATTTTCTAGCGCCCTCATGAAAATCGCAATGCCTAAAAAGTTCACTCCGCCAAAGTTTGAATTGTATGATGGTACCACCGACCCAACTGATCACCTGAGACACTTCAACCACATGATGACCCTGAAGGAAACCACGGAGTCGATCTTATGCAGAACATTTTCGACCAGCCTCACCTCCACAGTGATGAATTGGTTCAACAACCTACTACCGAGGTCGTTAGACTCTTTCCAAGTGTTAGCCACCGGATGAGGAAATGAACACACTACCTCCTGCATGTCAAACAAAAGCCCGAAGAAACAATACGGGAATATGTCACTCGTTTTATCGATAAATTGACATTGATCGAGGGATGCAGCGATGACACAGCCATCGCAACCTTTATCGCCAGACTGAAGAGAGGCCCTTTCTTCAATGCCCTTAACCTAGAGCCTTCAAAAGGCATGGCAGTCTTGCTGAAAACAACCCAAAAACACACATCTCTCTTAAAGAGATGAAAATTGCCAGGAGGAAGAATGAACGGGAAAGAGAAAACCATTCAAGGAAACGAGAGAGGAAAGAAGAAAGAAGGCGAGACGATGGACCACAGGAATAAAGCAATCAATCAAATAAACATCGAAACGACGGAGGAACCGAATCCAATCAGTGAGAACCCAGGAAGTCGCAATCGGCACGACCCAATCACGAGCGAATAACCAACGTAATGAAAAAGGAATATAAACCATTCACGACCCTAAATGCAAGCTGGACCAACATCCTAAAGTACATATCGAATCGGAAGAACGTCAACTGGCCACCCAGGATGAGAGGAGACCCAGAGGAAGAGACAAAAGCAGGTATTGTTCCTTTCACAAGGATCATGGACATGACACCAAAGACTGTTACAAGCTGAAAGAGGAAATTGAGCATTGGATCCAAAGAGGACTATTCGATGAATTCATTGAAATACCAGACAATCAACTCAAAGGGAAGGAAAAGGCAGATACCACTGTTGCAGGATCAAAAGAACAATCTAGGGAACTGATATACGCTCTACACTATGCCTACCCTATCAAATAAGCATCCTCCAGTCGAGCAGACCTATATCGAAGAGAAAAGATTAATGCCCTAAAAACGATTGCACTGACAAACTTTGGGACTCTACCAATGACTACAAATTCAACCCGAATTACCAACAAAAGAATTAACGACAATGAACTCCATCAAGCCTCAGCAAGTGATGCCAAGTGAGGAGCAATAGCGGATTAAGTAAGAAAGACCAGCAAAGGTGCGAACCCCCAACGCTAGGATAGACATCAATCATGTGATTGCTCCACAATGTGGCATAACTGCTTCAGAAATATGACCATTAGAAATGGTCAAGACTTCCAAACAGGAAAATCAATAAAATTTCAAATTCAGAATCATCATCCCACGAAGGATAACAACTTCAAAACGAAGTCGCATGAAACAATCTGCATATAAAGCGAAAAGGAATTAGGACACAAATCGGATGCATATAAACTTCTGGTCTGATCAACCAACGAAGTAAAAGTTGAATGAATGAGTCAACTAACACAAAAACTTCGAGTCGACTGAAACGTCAAGTTAACGATGTAAGGGTTGGACGAACGAGTCAACTAAGTAAAAGTAAAACTTCGAGTCAATAGAGACGTTGAGAAGTAAAAGTTGGACGAACGAGTCAACTAAGTAAAAGGAAAACTTCAAGTTGACCGAGACATCAAATTAACGAAGTAAAAGTTGAACGAACGAGTCAACTTAACACAAAAACTTCGAGTCGACTAAAACATCGAGTTAACGAAGTAAGGGCTAGATGAACGAGTCAACTAAGTAAAAGGAAAACTTCAAGTCGACTGAGACATCGAGTTAATGAAGTAAAATTTGGACAAACGAGTCAAATAAGTAAAAAGAAAACTTCGAGTCAACTGAGACGTCGAGTTAACGAAGTAAAAGTTAAACAAACGAGTCAACTAAGTAAAAGGAAAACTTCGAGTCGACTACGTCGAGTTAACGAAGTAAAAGTTCAATGAACGAATCAACTTAACACAAAAACTTCGAGTCGACTGAAACTCAAGTTAACGAAGTAAGGGTTGGATGAATGAGTCAACCAAGTAAAAGGAAAACTTTGAGTCGACTGAAACGTCGAGTTAATGAAGTAAGGGTTGGACAAACGAGTCAACTAAGTAAAAGGAAAACTTCGAGTCGACTGAGACGTCGAGTTAACGAAGTAAAAGTTGGATGAACAAGTCAACTTCGAGTCAACAAAGCAAAACTCGAAGGAAACAACTACGAGACAACTGAATCAACGAACCAACTCAAAATAGGCAAATTCTATTTTGATCAAGCAAACAAAGCAAACGACGAAGGAACAAGTGAACACAACTCAAGAGAGCCTTGGATTAACTAACACACCAAATCGACAAAGTAGAAGACAAACAGGCAAAACGAATTTCTCACAAAAGCTTCGAGATAACCAACACGAGGTTGAGACGAACATACCAAAGCATAGGAAAATCAGTAAAAGATAAATAAAGAAAATATAGCTGTAAAAATCAAAGCTGGAGTACAAATCATCTAGACAACAGTAGAAGACCTATAAAAGGCACAAGCAACATGAACAAAGTCAACAAGACAAAACACGACTTCGAAGAAAAGAAAAGGAGAAAACTCTTATTCTTTAATCAAAAGCTACTCTATTAAATTCAAAGAAAATAAAGAAGTAGAAGATCAAGGGGAAAGGGGAAAAATCTATAACATCCTCAGCAACACCATCTTACATACGAGGAGTAGCCGTGTCACTAACAGGGACTCTCTCTTCAAGAAGAAAAGATGGATGCTCCTTCAGCCATTGGATCACCCGGAGGGTCTTCAGCTTCGTCTTCATCCTCGATGGTCTGATAGACCAAATGACGGTATTGAGACAAGTTAACACCAAGACCCTCAATGTAATCAAGAAGATCATTTCGACCATCGACAACTCGCTGCCAATCTGCCACCTCCATAACATGAAGTATGTCCTTAATAGAAGCAAACTCACTCCTGACCACTATAAGTACATCCAGAGAAATCACAAGATTACGACTAGCTTGATGACCCGAACCCATCACCCTTGCGTAGGCAAGATGAGTCATCTCGTCCATTACAAGCCTAAGACCGTCATCAAGATGAAGGCTCGGGTCCAACACAGGCATCAAAGGCCTTTCCACTGACCGTCTGTGCCATTCATTAATCAACTTACGCGCACCATTCTGCACGTCAAGCCGGGAAACCGGCAAAACTTCCCATTTGATTTGACCCAAATCTCTTTGGGAGTAGGTTTCTTCCAACTGATCTGCAAATGAAGAATGCAGAGATCTGGAAGCATGGAGGAACCACCATCCACAGCCGAAAAATGAGAAGCAACAATAGGAGAACCATCCTCACCCTCTCGTTGCTCAGCAAGCTTAGCAGAAATGGAACGAGTAGCAGTTCCAACAAGAACAGAAGAGCCTAAGCAGGTTGTAGAAGGCGGGACCTCCGCCCCATCGTCAACAGGAAGAGAAAGAAAATGCGGAGATCGCGTCTCAGGAACTCAATAACAACTACTGAGCTCTTTAGACTGGAGAACAACCAATTGGATCATCTTGTTGTCTAAGGCCCGAGGATCCTCCTCAAAACAGTTAACGACGTCAAGGCCGTCACAAGTAGAGAAGAGTCTCTTTTCGCCATCGTCCAGCGGACAAATGGTATCTTTTTCGCTCATCTCTAATGCCAACTTCATCTCTTCCGCCTCTTGCAGATAGCAACAATCCTCACTCGCGAGTTCTCTATCAACAAAAGCCAAGTAAAGATAACCACAACGAACATAATCAATGAGATGTTTCTTCTGCGAAACACGATCGAAACTCAGGAACAACCACTTCAACGGACTAGCAAGCCTTGATACTTTTCTCTTCCTGGAACTTGGACTGGCAGCAAGGCTAACAAGAGCATAGAGATCCATAACATCCGAGCTCACTTTCCCATCAACGGCAGAGTTACCACCATCAACAAGGGCAACAATCTCTGCGACTTGCCTCTCAGTTAGCAAAGCTCGCTCAGCTTCATTCGTGTTGTACAAACCATTGTGCTTCACCATATCATCAGTAAGATAGGTGTCTAAAGGAACTACAGGAAACTGCATAAAACGCTTGTTGATAATCTGTTATTCAGTGGTCAATTGGAGATTCCTCCGCTTATTGGGAACCCGAAAATACCTCACGATCTACTTACCCCACAGATTGAAATAGCCACAGTATACAGACGTGTAAAACCAATCCCGCGGCCAACCCTTGATATCATCATTAAGGTTGTTGAAACACACGGGATAATGAAGAAAACAGGTGTGATTGGGTTTCACGCTAAACCCCACCAAAGAATGCAAAATTTCAGCAGTCAAAGGGATACCAGAAAGATTGGCCCTGACATACGTGGAAACCACAACCATTCGGGCCCATTTGAGTAGAAAGAATACCCAGAAGATCTTGATAAGACCAAAACAACTCTGGAATTGGAAATCGAAGAACGACGTATAACATACGGGAGTAAAGCGCATTATATCTATTCCTCGAATGACAAGGACTGTCATTTTTGTGAGGTAGAATGATCTCAAGGTCGAAAGGCAAAGAGCAGTCGGAACGGACGCTATCCAAGGTTGCCTGAGAAACCATATTTAGAGAAAAATGAGCTTCACAGGTAGTAAGTTGTTCACCGTCTAGTAAGTCACCACCAGCAGACATCACAAATAGGCAAGAGATGATGGAAAAGGGCAATAGAAAAAAGAAACAACCCTAATATCAAAAATGGCATAAAAGAGAAAACAAAGTCGTCACGACACCCTTTATACGACCGAGCAACGAATAGACTGCTCACGGAGCGACATACGGGACATATTGGCGCGCAAAATTCCAAAAAAATGCCCCAAAACAAACATATAACAAAGTAATTGAAACGATCGACAAATCGAAAGTTGTTAACAACATTAAATTCAATACAAAGGTGCGGCTGAGATACCAACCGCCACACAGTTAGTGGATACGTGAACATACCCACTAACTAAGGGGGGAGTAGCCGATGATACATCAGAATAGACCGATTATCATGGTCGTACACGTGGCAGAGAACATCCATCACGAGGATATGGTGTCCAATCTGTTAGGCTAGCTCATAAAACCCAAGAAGAATAACGCCAATCACAGAGGCCCAGACAAGGCTCACTAATGAGAAGATATAAACAAACACTGAACCCAGGCCCGAACAAATCAGAGTCTGAATCCAAGCTCGATACGAGTTCTCTTATAAAGAAGAGGAACGTTGCACCAAAAAGAGTTGGAGGGAGTTACGCCTCAACAGACACATCTCCATTAAGAAGGAGACTATTACGAGAAACATCTCTTTCCGTTGCGCCTCACTAGCTTAAGTCACGCAGAGAATTAATCGTGACCATTATAAAAGGTAAAGGGAACATTCGACACAGGTATGCAACTTTAACTGAGTTTTGTCCAGATTTACTTCCTTCTTCAAACATAGTTGCTGACTTAAGCATCGGAGTGTCTTTTGCCACCAAAAAAGTGGTCCTTGACAGTCTAACATTTGTTTTGTAGGTCAAACTCTCAAGAGGACGATTTTGGACGCATCAACTACGATGGAAAAGAAGAAGATAAGCAGAAACAGAAGAAGAAGACGTTGTCGACACTATAGTCGACAGAAGGAGAAGGAAAAGAAGAAAAAGAAAAAAAAAAGAAAAAAAAAGAGAAGACTTGCAAGTTGCGACAGGTGATGCACTATTTTACTAGCATACAACTTAATACTGTGCTTTGTAATCAAGAATCCATAATTATTAAGTTCTATGGAAAATATGAACACTGACTAGGCAATTACAAGTATGAACAACATCTTCTTAACCTAGGTTTTTACATTACCTTACCAACTTTCCTTGGTATTTACTACTTGTAAATATTGGATTATAATTGATGATACATCAAATAAGACTCGAATCACAACTGTACACGTGACAAACATCATTTATCACGAGGACCAAGTGTTTCAATTCAGATTCGACCCGCAAAGTCTGAAAAGGCAGGTCCAACCATTATAACCCAAAAGGGCCCTTCAGAACAGATCACCATCAATGACCCGAATCCAAGCCCAACGAATCTCTCCCTTAAAGAATATAGACATTATGAAGGAGAGGAGTTATGGAGGGAATCACTCCCCCAAGGACGTATCTCAATGAAGGAGGAGGCTGTTACAAATAATGTCCCCCCTCATCATGCCCCACATGCTTAAGTCATGTAGAAAACTAATAACGAGCATTATATGAGGTAAATGGAACATTCGACAAAGGTATGCAATTTTAACTGAATTCTGTCCAGTTTAAGCTCTCTCCTATAGATTTGCTGACTTAAGCATTGGAGTGCCTTCGATCACCAAAAAGGTGGTTTTTGGTATTCTAACTTTGTTTTGCAGGTTAGATCTCTAGGAGACCAGATTTGGACGCATCAATAACTATTAGGTGAAACTCTCCTATACTCTAGCACCAAATCCTAGCATGCTTACTAAGTTGGTCACCTTACAAAACATACAAAGATAAGTTCTCTACAAAACAGTTAAGCAAAACACATTCACTAATTAGCAAGAAAAGACTGAATCTATTTAATCCATGAACACATGTTCGGGGCTTCGAATTCACCCCTAGCTAGCTATACATATTAATCAATATCAAATAATAATTCATAATTCAATGTCAAACTAAATATAAAAAAGAGTAAGAGAAACAATGTCGCCTGTGTGGTGGTGGCGAATGATTGTTGGGGTGCAGATATCACGTGATGGATGATACCTCCTTCTCTTCTTCTTCTTCTGATCTTTTGTGTGTGTCAAGAAATTGACAAGCTAATCGAAGCTAGAAGAAGAAATGGAGTTACGCTCCTCTCAATTGCAAACAATCGAGCCTCAATTACAAAATACAATCTCCTCTACTGTTTCTTCTGTTCTTCCCCTTCTTATAGAGGATTGTAACAGAAATTGTTCTAAGAGCCACTCACAATAAGACACGTGGCATCTACAGTGTTCTTAACTAACTCTTATAAAAACATTACCATTCTACCCTTCTTAACTACATTTTGAATCTCCCGCCAATTATGAATCTCCCAATTCATGACAATACCTACTGCTCCAAATGATCCTTGTCCTCAAGGATCGAACGAAGGAAACTTAGTGGAAATGGTCGAGGCGTCTTCCCAAGTAGCATCGTCTGGGGTACCATTGGACCAGTGGATCAACCATTGTGTAACAGCCTGGTTGTGTCTTGGAACCATGCGTCTGGCGAGGATAGCAATTGGAATTGCGATGAAGTCTCCTTGTTGGTCCACCAAAGGCAAGGTTGGGGATGGTGTGGTGGAGGCCCCCAATTTCAGTTTGAGCTGAGAAGCGTGAAAAACAGGATGTATCCTGGATCCTTCAGGTAGTGCTAGTCGATAAGCAACCTTGCCTATTGTAGCAGTAACTTGAAAGGGGCCATAATACTTAGCTGAGAGCTTCATGTTCCTGCGGAGTTGGACTGAGATTTGGCGATATGGCTGAAGTTTTAGATAAACCCACTCGCCAACAGAGAATGTACGTTCCTTCCTGTGTCTATCTGCATAGTGCCTCATCCTCTCTTGGGCCTTATGTAATCTCTCTTTGAGAATATTGACCATATCCTCTCGCTGTCTCAAGTATTGCTTGAGCTCTGGAAGTGCAATTGAGTCGACTGGAGGTAGCGCTAAGAGAGGTGGAGAGTAACCATATAGGGCCTTGAAGGGGGATGTCTGCAAGCTGGAATGGTAGTTGGTGTTAAACCAGAATTCAGCCAAGTATAACCACCTGGACCATTTAGAAGGGGAGTGTCCAGTCATGCATCGAAGGTAGGTCTCTAGGCATTGGTTTGTTCTTTCTGTTTGACCATCCGTCTGAGGATGGTATGCGGTACTAAGTGATAAGGAAGTGCCCAATGCCGTGAAAAGGTGCTTCCAAAAGGAGCTGATGAAAATGTTGTCTCTGTCAGATATGATGGAGTGAGGGAGACCAAGAAGTATGAATATGTTTGTGAGGAACAAGTCGGCAACCCCAGTGGCAGCGTATGGATGGGCAAGGGATATGAAATGACTAAACTTAGTCAGTCTGTCGACTACCACCAGAATGACAGATTTCCCTTGAGACAGAGGTAAGCCTTCGATGAAATCCATGCTGATATGTTGCCATGCGTGGTCTGGAACCGGTAAAGGTTGAAGGAGACCCCCGTACCTGGATTGATCACTTTTGTTTCTCTAGCAGGTGTCACAAGCTAAGATGAATTGTAGTACCTGATTACTCATTCCAGGCCAAAAAAACAGATTTCTAAGCCTCTTCCAGGTTGCACTAATCCCAGAGTGACCACCCACTGCTGAGGCATGCAATGACTTAATAAGCTAGAGTCTAAGTCCCCCTTGTGAGCCTATGTAGAAATAGTTTTTATGCTTCAATAATCCTTGGTTTAAGGAGTATGGTGGAACCGCATCAGCCTGGATGAGCAGCTTGGGTAATAGGTTTTGATCCAGAGTGTCATCAACATAGCTCAAGAGTACGTCCTGGAGCCATTGAGGACTGACAGTGGATATGGCCAGGCAGTGATCTGAGACTATGGGAGTTCTTGATAGGGCATCGGCCACTAGGTTCTCACTCCCCTTCTTATAGCTGATAGTGTAGTCGTATCCTAAGAGCTTAGAGAGCCACTTTTGTTGGATGATTGTAGTGATTTTTTGATCTAAAAAATGCTTGATGCTTTGATGGTCTGTCTGGATGAAGAATTTGGCCCCCAAGAGATAGCTTCTCCATTTCTTGACAGCTAGGACAATTGCCATGAGTTCCTTTTCATACGTAGATAGAGCCAGGTACTTGGGACCCAAAGCTTTGCTAAAAAAAGCAATAGGGTGACCCTGCTGTGAGAGGACAACACCAACACCATGAGAGCTAGCATCAGTTTCCACAAAAAAAGGAGTGGAGAAGTCTGGAAGTTGCAGGACAGGGTGTTGATCATGGACTGTTGCAGAGTGGAGAAGGCCTGCTGAGCACTTTCATTCCACAGGAAGGCCTCTTTTTTCAGTAGGTCTGTCAGTGGTTTAGCAATACTACCATAATTCCTGACAAATTTTCTATAATAGCCTGTGAGTCCCAAGAATCCTCTAAGTGTTTTGACTGTGGTGGGTATAGGCCATTTAAGCATAGCTTCTACCTTCTCTGGATCAGCAGCAACCCCTTTTTCAGTAATGATATGGCCCAAGTAAACTAACTGCCGCTGGCCAAAGGAACACTTAGACAATTTTGCAAATAAGGAGTGTTGTCTTAGAGTAGCAAGAGTGATATGCAAGTGTTGTAGGTGGAGTTCAAGAGATGTGTTGTAGATAAGAATGTCATCAAAGAAAACTAGAATAAATTTTCTTAGGTAGGGCTGAAAAACTTGATTCATGAGAGATTGGAAGGTAGCCGGAGCATTAGTGAGGCCAAAGGGCATTACCCTAAACTCAAAATGGTCGTGATGGGTTTTGAATGCAGTTTTATAGACATCGGAAGGGTGTACTAAGACCTGATGATACCCGGACCTAAGGTCTATTTTAGAAAAGATCTTGGCCCCATGGAGTTCATCTAATAACTCATCAATTAGTGGCATAGGAAACTTATCTTTAATGGTGAGTTCATTTAGGCGCCTATAATCAACACAAAATCTCCAAGATAGGTATTTCTTTTTAACCAATAATATAGGGGCAGCAAAAGGGCTATTGGAATGTTGTATTAACCCACTAGAAAGCATTTCCTGTACCAGTTTTTCAACCAGGTCTTTCTGTATATGAGGAAGCCTATAAGGTGGTTGAGAGGTGGGCATGGCATTTGGTTTTAATGGAATTTTGTGATCCAAACCTCTTGAAGGAGGAAGGGAGGTAGGTGGCTGAAAAATATCAGCATAGGAGTTCAGTATAACTGTAATATGTGGATCAATGGGGGCAGTCTCTGTAATTGGAGTAAGAGAGAAAAACTGACCTATAAGAGTAGGGACATGTTTTTTGAAGAATTTAGAGAATTTGGATGATTCTAAGAGATGTATAGAAACTGAATCTTGAACTCCCTGAAGTGTGATTTGATGGCCCTTGTGAGATAGAGTGAGTTGTAATGTTTGAAGGTTGAGTACAATGTTCCCAAAAGGCTTGAGCCAATCCCCTCCTAATACCATGTCATACCCACCTAGAGGAAGGACACGTACTAAACTCTCAAACTGGTGGTGTTGCATAGTCCATTGGAGAGGGTTACAAATGGAAGAGCTAGTGAGTAGTTGACCATTAGCAACTTTAACCATCATTTGGGGAGTAAGAGAAGTAGGCCAATTGGTTGCTTTGATGACTTTTGGGTCTATGAAGGAATGAGTACTCCCCATATCAATAAGGATGGAAATAGGTTTGCGTTTGACAAAGCCTTCAAGTAAGATGGTGTTGGAAGAGGAACTTCCATGAAAGGCATGTATTGAAAGTTCCATCTCAGAGGGTATTTCCTGACTAAAATCAGTAGGACTGTCAGGGTTAGGTGATGTTTCTTCCTGTAACTCTTCATCAGCCACTAACAAAAACAGTTGTTGAGTTGTGCATAAGTGACCCGGCTTATACACTTCATCACAATTATAACACAACCCTTTTTCCCGTCTAGCTTTCATTTGGGTGGTGTGCTGGTTTCCCCTCAATGAATGCCTCCTGCGAAACCCTGCATCATCTGAATCAGTTGATCTACCTTTGAATCTAGTCTCCTTCCTTGTTTGTCGCTGGCTTGTGCAATCTGATTCATCCCAGTTTTCATTTCTTCCATCTGGCCTGAGTTCTCCACGATGTATTTTTTTTTTCTTTCATGAAATTCTCTAACTCTCTCGCTCTCGTCTCCATTTTGTATTTCTAGGGTTTTGGATCAGAAAGGCTCTGATACCAATTGTCAAGAAATTGACAAGCTAATCGAAGCTAGAAGAAGAAATGGAGCTACGCTCCTCTCAATTGCAAACAATCGAGCCTCAATTACAAAATACAATCTCCTCTACTGTTTCTTCTGTTCTTCCCCTTCTTGTAGAGGATTGTAACAGAAATTGTTCTAAGAGCCACTCACAATAAGACACGTGGCATCTACAATGTTCTTAACTAACTCTTATAAAAACATTACCATTCTACCCTTCTTAACTACATTTTGAATCTCCCGCCAATTATGAATCTCCCAAACTACAGTTTGAATCTCCCGCCAATTATGAATCTCCCAATTCATGACAGTGTGTGGTTTTGGAACCAGTGATAAAGACTGCGAGAGAGGGAGAGAGAGTCGTGTGTGAGAAACGAATGCGTGAATGGTCGATTGTGTGCTATTGCACGACGACGGGTTGCGTTTGGCTTTGTGTCCGATGGAGGATGAGAAGAGTGATCGATTGTGGTGTGAGGGCGTTGTGTGATTGTGCGACAGAGAGATCGATTGGTGGAAAAAAGAGATATATGGAAGTGAGATGGATTTGCTAAGTGGGGAAGACAGTGATGGTTGTGGCTGTCGATTAGGCTGTTGGTGATTAGTTGGATGATGGAGACGAGAGGGCTGATGGAGGCGAGGTTTGAGTGTGAAGGGTCTGAAGGAGAGAAGGGAAAAAGACGATGGGTCTGTGAGCAGATGGAGATTGATCGGTGAGAGGGGGCTGAACGGAGTGATGGTGAGAGAAGGGAACGACGATGGATGTTCGATTGGTGGCTGTGAAAGGTGTGACGGCTATGAGATTGCAAGCGGGGTTTGATGATCTATCGAGAGTCAAGTATTGTTCTCTTTCTAAATGTTTTCTCTAGGTTTCCTTGTTTGTGCAGTTTCCTTTCGCCACGTCTTCTTAATTCAATCCAATTTGCATCTTTTAGCTTATATTTTGAATTATGTTTTTGCAACCTACAGAAACACAAAAACATAAATTACTACAAAAAATAACACACACTAAGAAGTATAGAAAAACATGATAATAAAATTTCATAAATTTGCTCATATCAATATGGTGCAGTTGTTGTTGTCTCCGAGAAGACGAAAAAGGGAAAGAAGAAGAAGAATACGGGGAAGAAGAAGAAGAAGAGAACACATGCGAGTTGCCACAAGGTGCAACTCATTTCATGGTGTAGCTGTTGTCGACAGTTGACAGTCGATCTTTTTAGAAAAGAAGAAGAAGAAGACTTACTGTTTATTCAGCAATGAGCCAACTTGCCAACAACACCTCTCTTTCAAAGCTTCACAATGGTATAGTTTTCCCCTCTCATTTGCTCTATGGAATATGCTTTCATGGACTCTTGATTTTGGCTAATTGCAGTGTGTTTGATGAATTTATTTACAAAATTAGTGACTCTGTTGTTGTTGTTGATTGTCCTATGAACTTCTTGAAATTTGTTAATTTCGGGTTTTGGTGCAAAGGAAAAGGAAGTTTTGAACTAATCTGTGATTTTTGGTTTAATATTGACCTAAAGATAGATTTGTTAAAGGAAATGACTACTCCACACCACCTTAAGTATTGTCTCACACCACCATGTACTTTTTTTCCTACTAACCCACATCACCAAAAAAACTATTTTTGAAGAAAAAAACAGTAACATAAAAACATGGTAACTTTCTACCAATTTAAACCCTCAATTGAGATCGATTCTCAAGCTCATCAAAACCCAAAAATTGTAGTACTCTGAGTTATCTAATAAACACAATTTGAATCACTTGAAGATGTTTTGAAATGAGCAAGTTATGGTTATTTTACTAAAGTCGCGCAAATATGTCTCGCAATGAAAACGAGATAGTGTCCCTGAATTTCGGCCAACTTATATGCTCGATTGAGACTGATTATCAACCTCATCAAAACACGAAAATTGTAGTACTATGAGTTATCTAGTATGTTTTGAAATGAGCAAGTTATGGTCATTTTACTAAAGTCGCGCAAATCTGTCTTGCAATGAAAAAAGGATAGTGTCCCTGACTTTTGACCAACTTGTATGCTTGAAGTTTCTCCAAATCCTCACATTGATCTAAGCAAAGTTTTGCCCAATCCTCGCATTGCCCAATGTGAACAAACGTTTTTTTGGACAGATTTGCGTGACTTTAGTAAAATAGCCATTACTTTCTCATTTCAAAACATTTTCAAGTAATTCAAATTGTGTTTATTAGATAACTCAGAGTACTACAATTTTTGTGTTTTGATGAGATTAAGAATCAATCTTGATCGAGCACATAAGTTGGTCGAAATTCAGGCACACTACCCCATTTTCACTGCGAGACAAATTTGTGCGACTTTAGTAAAATGAACATAACTTGCTCATTTCAAAACATTTTCAAGTGATTCAAATTATGTTTATTAGATACTCATAGTACTAAATTTTTTTTGTTTTGATGAGGTTGAGAATTGGTTTTGATCGAGCATATAAGTTGGCTGAAAGTCAGGGACACTATCCCATTTTCATTGCGAGACAAATTTGTGCGACATTCGTAAAATGACCATAAGTTTCTCATTTCAAAACATTTTCAAGTGATTTAAGTTGTGTTTATTAGAAAACTCAGAGTACTACAATTTTTGTATTTTGATGGGGTTGAGAATCGGTCTTGATCGAGCATATAAGTTGAACCAAAGTAAGGGATAATGCCCTGTTTGCTTAGACAAAGAGGGTGAGAGAGGTGGCGGGTGGTGGTGGTGCTTGAAGGATAAAAGAGGGAGAAATGTGGTGGTGGCGGGACAGAGAGAAGTGGTGGTGATGATGGCGGTGTCTGATGGAGAAGAGATGGAAGGAGGAAAAGGAGGGAAGAAAAAAAATGAAGAGAGGGGAGGAAAAAGAAATTTTTTTATTTTATTTTTATTTTTAATTTTAATTTTTTATTAGTGGTGTGGGAGAGAAGTGGTGGTGTGGGAAATAAAGTAGGTGGTGTGGGAGAGAAAAAGCTGAATTGGTGGTGTGGGATAGTAATTTAGGTGGTGTGGAGTAGTCGTTGCCTTTGTTAAATCAACATGTTGTATTTGTTTTTAATATGTTTGTATATTTATGACTCTCATCTCTATCATCAATCATGTATTTGCATTCATATGATCATCAATTGCATTCATCTAGGCTTCAACTTGCTTACTGTTACTGATCATCGATTCATTTTGCAGCTGCTGGACAACCGATCAAGTAACTTCAGTCTTCATTTTCATTTGGTGTTTCATTGCAATCTGCAAAAGAAATTCATAATAGATTCAATTGGACTGCAAGTCTTCAAGAATATTATACCTTATAATGAGGTAATTCTACCGCCTTAACCACTTTTATAATTGAATTCATATTATCTCTTGCATTTATGGTTTTTTTTTTTTTTTTTTTGTAATTTTCTATTTTTTTTTTTATCAATTTTTAATGAAAAGATGTCTCGCTACTCCTTGAGGCACCAATTTGCCTCGGAAAAAGCTTGGTCGCCTCAAGGCTTAAAAACGTTTTTTTAAGACACATTGGATTGGACAATATATGAATAATGGAATTAAGTTATATGTCTTGCTTCAAAGTAAATTCTCCAGCCAACCAACAAATACCCAAGTTTGAGATTTTTCCCAAACCAAATTCAAGGCAAATTATAGTGGTCACTTTTTTTACATGGGATAAGTGGTCACCATTCTCAACCAAAAAGTTCTTCCTAAGCTGTTTTTGAAGCAATTATTATTGGAATTATCTAATGGATGTTCCTAACAATCCATATTGGTGTTTTCTGACCCGGTGTCACAAACACATGGATACATGTTAGTTGGGCTTGGAGTTGGGTGTGTCCAACTATGCACATAGCCTAGGGTTCGTGGAAGCCTGATATCACTTTCCTATTAGGGTTAGAAGTATGATGGGAGACCTCTAACCCTAGGGCTTATTTGATGAATATAAGAGGTTGTCCCTCTCTACTTACACAACACATATCTCACCCATTGGAGGTTTTTCTTAGCAAATGAAATACATCTGCACTGTTATTGCAAAATTAGGCTTACGGTTCTTCGAATTTTAATTATTGGAGTATTAGCGAACAATCATGTATACCTTGATCTCTATTTTTTTAATAATTGGTATCAAAACACTAATATGCATACCATTGATTCGTTAATGCCTATTAATATTTATGATTAATTATGATATTCTAAATTATTGGACTAAATTAATCCATAATGATTTGGTTTACCGAAAATCATAATATGCATTTCACATTAAGTTTGTATGTGATTCTCTTCACAAGGGATCCGTTGGAATAACATGATTGGGTTTCCATCGTTTGTTTACTTTGAAATATTATAATACATCATGGTTGTTCATCTATAAAATATTGATGGATTCTTTGTTCGAAAAATGACTTTTAAGGCCTACTTCTTCACGAAATAGACCATTTAGATATCATAGTTGACGTAATGGCTAATTTGTGCCTATTTTATACTTTTATGACCAACAATGACTCTTTTATTAACTCAGGTTAACTCATAAAGTTATAAGACATCTTGATCATTCTTAAACAAATAGAAAATATAATTTTTTACTTTTATGACCAACAAGAACTATTTTATTAATGATTTATTTATTTTTGTTATTTTTACTTTTTATTATTACCCTTAACCCCTCCCACTCCATGCCGTTGGTAGGTATCGATATTAATTATTCTAATTATAACCAACCAATTATATTTTTTTAAGTTTTCATTGACCAATAAGTTATTCAAATTATTATGCTAATGTTTAGTAAACTTTTCATAATGTATTTAATGATTAGCCAATAGCATGACAACTCAATGGTTAGAGCTTGGCGGATGGTACCACTAGGTCATGGGTTCAAACCCAGCTTGCGGCATCTTTATGGGTTCTGAGATCCTATAAAAACCCTGCTTGCCTTTAAAAAAAAAATCAATTTGATTAACTTGTCATAAATTTAATTTAAAAAGAGATAATTTCATGTAAATTAAATAGAGACAGAGAATTGAAACAACCATTAATTGAAAAAAAAAATATTTTTTCAAACTCAGATATATCTTCACAACTGATCCTATATAAACACATTCAGAGTGACAAAACATTCATGAATAACAAAAATACTAATATGAAAATATTAATACAGAACGAATTACATAAAATAATTGCTCAAACTGCAGTTAAAGAAATTATTTGTAGCCATTTTTTGTCTACAAATAATGGGAGGGATTAAGGGTAAAAAAAAAGTAAAAATAACAAAATAAATAAATAAAAATAAAATCATTAATAAAAGAGTCCTTATTGGCCATTAAAGTATAAAATTAGGTTTTTTATTTGTTTAGGAAGGGTAAATATGTCCTATAATTTTATGAGTTAACCTAGGTTAATGAAAAATTCATTGTTGATCATAAAAGTATAAAATTAGGAACAAATTAGCCATTACATCAACTCCAGTATCTAAATTGTCTATTTTGTGAAAAAGTAAGCCTTAAAAGTCATTTTCCGTTCTTTGTTTGACTTCAAAATCAGAAGGATATTTTTCCTGAGGTAAAACAAGTTGGTGATTGAATCTTGTTTGTTTAGATTAGTGTCAGTGTGACTCTTCGACCGGATTCATCAAAATCATTAAAACCCCTTGAAGTTCATAAAAATTTCGATGAACAAAAGCCCTTGTCAAATCCTTCAATGTCCTCGTTGAGATCTGGTGACCAGTGGCCCTTGTCGATTATCTTGATGTCGTAATCTCGATTGGTGTTATTGCAAGTCCTCGATCAGGTTGATAGGGAGAAAAACAATTTCATCATGTCATGGGAAATATAAAAACCACGGGTTGTGATCATACCTCACTGGTAGGCTCGTGATATTCTGATTTATGGTTAAGTTCTTTCCTTGGTCTAAGATGAGTAATAATGTTGCTAAGTTGGTGGTAAATCGGGATGGGTTTGTATCGTATGTTTTGTTTCCTGTTGAGGAAGATGATAGTGAGTTGAATCGTTGAGTGGACTCACTATTGGACCTTGTGGCCTTGTTGACATGATATTGGTTAAACCACCAAGTCATATTGCTCGAGTAAGCTTTGTTAGGCTCATTGGTTTTCATTTGGACCCATTACCATTGTGATTGTATTCTATAGGGTTTTTTTTTTATTTTGACACTCATTAATTTATAACTATTAGAGTTTGACCCTTGTTTTGAAAACAAATTGAGTCTAACACTCGTTTTCTGAAGGAACCGTTAAGTCCACGTCATTGACTGGTCAAGACTAATTTTTGGACTCTTTTCCCCTTACCTTGGGTTAAACCATAGTTAATTAAGTCTAACCATTCATTCTTACCCATCTTCTCTGCCCTTAAAATTTTACCCATCTTCTCCACCCCATTCGTTCTTCTGCAAAACACCATCCCCAATCCACCCACCCTTCTCCTCCCTAATCTCTCTATCTCCATCTCAATTACAAACACATATTCTTTGCTTCCAAGCCCCACGTCTCTAGAGCCAACGTTGGAGACAAGAGAGATGGAAGAGGTGGAGGAGGGAGGGAGGCATTGTATTATCTCTTGGACGAGTTCATCACATACTAACTCCGCCATTCCATTCCAATCAGAGAGTAATGAAGAAATGACGATGATGGGAATTAATAAAAAGGTAGAGGAGGGAGAACAAGTTTAAACCACAATCACAGTTACTATCATGTGCATATTAATTTACCACCCAATTAGGGCTTTAAGGAAAGCAACAAATATAGCCAATTATACTGCTGAATGTGGTCATCTCCAATCCTATTAATTTAATAGGTAACACGACTTTAGACTCATAGTACCTGTTTGACACAGTCATGGCACAAGTACAATTTAAGATGTCAATCTTGGCAGGTTGATATGTTCACAATTATCCAAACTTGCAACTTCCATGTTGCGGTCACAAGGTAGGTTGAAATTGCTACACCTACATCACCAAACTTGCTACTCCCTCCTCCACCTCTTCCATCTCTCTTGTCTCCAAACGTTGGCTCCAGAGTCCAAACGTGGGGCTTGGAAGCAAGGAATATTATTTGTAATGGAGATGGAGATAGAAAGATTAGGGAGGAAAAGGGTGGGTGGATTGGGGATGGTGGTTTTGTAGGAGAATGAATCGTAGAGAAGATGGGGAAAATTTTAAGTGTGGAGAAGATGGGTAAGAATGAATGGTTGCACTCAATTAACTATGGTTTAACCCAATGTTAGGACAAAAGAGCCCGAAAATTAGTCTTGACTAGTTAATGACGTGGACTTAATGGTTTCGTAAAAAAAACGAGTGTTAAACTCAATTAGTTTTCAAAACGAGAGCCAAACACTATTAGGTATAAACAAATGAATGTCAAACTCGAAAAAACCCTATTCTATATTGGATTTATTGATGGCGTAAAGTAAAAATATAATATACGGGCACACACTTGAGCATGATATAAACATGTTTTTTCATGTACAATAAGTATATTTCTTGTGTAATACTAGTGTAATACCATTGTGATTCCATTATTGTCCAACATTGACAATGACTTTGATTTACTCAATTTTGTGTTCAATGAATTGTTGTGGCCTTGTGAGTAGTTGGAGTTTATCTAAATAGAGTTAATTTATTTTTTCATGTAAGTTCTTGTCATATGTGAAACATTTTCATATTCTTAAGACTTAGACAAAATTCGGACATTAGGAATACCCAAAAGTTGAATAAATCGTAATGAATTACAATATTAACACTAAAGGTGTCATTACCCGCATATATCTAATTGGGGCTTCAGTGAGATGTTCATGTAATCATTTTTGGAGGCAAAATTGAAGTAATTGGGCCAGCCCAAATTTAGTCAAATTATGAAAGTCTTGTTGTAACTTATTTTGAGAACCTCTAGGTTTAGGACTCATTAAGATCACCAATTGCACTAGGTTACTTTACAATCTTTATAGTACCCAAAGGTGGATTTAGAATTTTAGGTAATCTAGTAGGGCAAGATAGGCTACACAGTTTGTGGAGATGAGGATAACCCTACAACCCAAAAGTAAAGAAATGTCTGAAATTGATTTAAGTTGGTGATAGTCTAGTCTTGAGCATGTTTTTGTCACTACAAGCAGACAATTGCATTTTTATGCACCACCCAAAGATGACTTTAGATATTGCATTGTTGAACCCGCAGAGTGAAAGTACAATGTCTAGAACGCATTTATACACTCTGACTCGACCATCTTAACCCCACATAGGTTTGAAAAACATTGATATCATTAAAATAGATAATATTGATCAACAAATAATAATAAATGCATTTATTATTGCTTTAACTATTATTTTTGATGTCGTATTGCTTAATGCACCTATAGACTCTCTTATGGTCCAAAAGCATTTGACCAATATCGATACTTTGAAAGAATCAAGCTATTCAGCTTGGAAGATGAAATCTCAAATCATTTTAGGTTGCCTTGAGTATGATTTTGTGCTCACTGAAACCAAACCAACTCTCACTTAGAGTCATCTGCAGAAGCTTAAGGTTTCCTATGATAAATGGGTAAAGGCTAATAAGATGGTGACACTGGTCATTCGTTCCTTTATTAATCCGATCACACGGGGCGATTTTCCTGAGAAAGACACCGCGAAAAAATTGCTAGATGTCATAAAGCAGTAGTTCGAAGGGTTCATTAGAGCTACAAAGTATCAAATTTGACACAACTTCTCCCTCTAAATATGACGGTAGTGAAAATGACGGACACATATTCTCAAGGTTTTTAAGTTGGTCCTCACTCTTAGAGAACTTGGTTTGACTGTTGATGATGCATTGATGGTGCATTTGACAATTTTCTCAATGCCAAATAGTTTTGAAATGCTTCAGGTTAATTATCAAAATCATGAAATGGTTTGGATCTGAATGAGCTTATTGCAACTTATGCTTCTGAGGAGTAACGTGATAGGGATTTGACTAACCTAAATTAATAGGCTAAGAAAACCTAATTGTTATACCGCAACTACACATTTTTGTAACTTGTAGATAATGACACATGCGGGTTGATCCCACGAGGATTGAAGACACAATCGAAAACTAAAATTCACTTAAACTAATTTAGAATTGGGTTATCGCGATTGTAAATTTCTAACTAATAGAATAAAATTAAACAACTAAAATTCGAATTAATAAATTGAATTGGGAAGTGAACCATGGTATCAAATCCACCATAAGTTCTTAGAGAATTGTTTAAACCTAACTTACTATTTTCATAAAGCGATCAATGTTAGGGATGAACAATCATTTGCTTGCATCGATGATGTGATCGTTAATAACACTTGGAATTTTCTAAATTCACAATCAATTTAAGCAAAAGTCTAAACCCTAGCATTGAGTTCTTACTATGGCACACATAATCATAGGTTTAACATAATCAATTAAAGCATGCATCAAATATTAACAAAGAGTACTCTAACTACCGACTAGTCTAGATATCAAACCTGATAGAATTGATGAAAGTAATTCATCAATATTCAGAAATTGATTGTATTTGACAATGAAGTACAACTAAAACAATAATTTAAATTCAACAAACTCTCGAAACCCATGGTTTCATTTTCGACTCGGTACGAGATTTAGAAACCAACAAAGGCGGTCATTGGGGGTTTTGGTCAACTCCATCTCCTCTTCAACAAACCCGCTTCACTCAAGGATGTGGGTGTTTCGTGGTGGTGCAAGGAGGAACAATCTGGTGATAGCAAAAAGAAAAGTTAACATTTTTTTTGTGTTGTGTTGTGTGGTGTTGTGCATGACCTGCTGTTTGTGATGGGTCTGAGAGGAAAAAGTAAGGGGATTGTGTCTGGTCATGGTTTGTTAGTGGTGATCGTAGGAAGAGAAGGAGAAGGACAATGAAGAGCAAAGGAAGAAGATCTTGCATAAGGAAGAAGAGAAAAGTGATTATGAGATGGGTATGCATGTCTGTGATATTCGTTGTTGGTGTGATGGAAGGTAGTTGTTGGCATGTTCTGTAAACGAGATGAAAAAAATGGGAAGGAAGATGCAGGAGGTCGAGATGGAGGTAGGGGAAAAAGGGTTGTGCGAGGTCAAGATGGTGGTGTCTGCTGGTTAGTGTCAGGGAAGAGTGGCATAAGAGAGATGCGACAGTGAGAGGTGAGGTGGCGAGAGGTAGAATGTAGATAGTTGTGAGGTTGTTGGCTGTTGAGATCAGCGAAAGAACATGGTCTGCATTGGTGCTCCCTATCTACAAGGAAGAGAGGATGCAAATAGGAGATGGTAAGGGATTGTGGCGAGATGGATAAGGGTTATGCGACGAGGGGTTAGTGGCAATGAAGAAGCAAGGGCGATGTTTGTTTTCTATTAGTTGGGGAATAAGTGGAGAAGAAATGAAGAAGCAAGGGCGATGGCTTTGTTACTCTGGCGATTGGATGCTGGCGTGATGGATGCACAGTCGATGATGGTAGGAAAAAGGAAGGGGTTGCATGCGATCAAAGGAAAAAACACAGAGGTGAATTTTTCTTGCAACCGAGAAAGATGTGATGATGAAGTGGGTGTTTCGTGGCTTTAAGGAAGAAATGGAAGACAAGATGGGTTGCGGGTGGCTGCTAGAAAAAGAGAGGGCGAAAAGGGAAAAAGAAGAATAAATAACTGCATTACACCACAAGTGACTATTGATAGCAGTTTATTACAGCATTTTTGTAGTTAGCGCTATGAAAAGCCTACTTTTAATGACATTTCAATATTAAAATGCTATAAAAAAAAAAAAAGAGCGGGAGTTTAAAAGATAAAAAACACCGCTCGATTCTCCTCAAAATTTTAGAATATCTTTCATCTATCTCACCAAACGAAAAAAAAAACACAGCTCCTCTTAGTCTCCTCTTGTTGTTTCCCTATCTCTGTGGGAGAAAGAGAAATTGAGAGGACTAGGAGGAGTCTTCCTCCACAATAACAGGAGTTTGCAATCTTCATGGATTTGGAGCTGTAAAAATATGAATAGTCTGTTGGCTGAAATCGCCATCTCACAGCACGAAGATTTCGAAAAGAGTTCATTGGAGATGACTTTGAGAAGCTTTGCTTTGCTTGAGCTAAGATATCATGATATCTTCAACTGGCTCCGGTTTTGTGTATTTGGGGAAGAGATTGAGCTGGCGAATCAGCTTCTATGCTTGAAAGATTGGAAAGTCGGAGGCGGTAGGGAGGCGGAGATCGTCGTGAAGGGTGGCAAAAGAAGGAGAAAAGGCGGAGAGGAAGATGAGAAAGGCTATAAAGGTGAGACCTTTGAGGTAAAACTCCATTTTTTTACTCTTTGATTTCGATTTGGGGGTTTGGGCAAGGAGGGTTTTCAAGTGGCATATCAACACAAGGTGGATAGACATCCAACTCATTTCGCCTGAACAGTGTAACCCTCTTAAAGAAGCTTCATTATGAGCCAAGATCCAGCATAACCAGCAGCTCTATTCACCACACCTGGTCCCTTCATTTCTCTATTACTCAGATCCAGCAAATAGAACGCATATCCATCAGAGATCCTTCTTTCGAAGGTCAATCGAGGAAGGTCTAAACGCGTGGAGAGATTGAATCAACAAGTTCTATGTAAGAATCAACAAGTTTACTAAACAATTTCTAAAATTTAGGAAGGTGGGGTTATAGAATCTCTGCTGAAACAGGGTGGAGAATGGGTATGGTAGTATATGCAGAGATTGAATTGTTTTTTAATTGCCAGAAATTACTTGATACTTGTTTCTGTAGGCCAGGATACTTATTGATGTTTGTTCTTTTTTGTGAATTTTAGTGTTCCTGAGAACAAAGGGCAAGAATTTAACTTGGAGAGGTTGATTGAATCCGCTCGTCATTTAAATCCGGTAATTTCAGAATCCTACAAAGTAGTTCTTTCTTCGCATTTGCTTATTTTGCTATATAAGATTTAGATTGAAATAAATAGAGCCTCTAGTAGACTAAATAAAACAAAATGTTGTACAAGTACTTTCTAAATCAAGTTGGATTGAATTGAGAGCGTAAACAAGATTCAAGGTTTCAGTTTAATTGAATCAAGAACCAAGTTCACAAGTTTGGAATCGTGGACAGCTTACATTTGATATGATTTACTCAGTGTTGGAGGAGCTGGCTACTAGGATGAGAGATCTGGGTATGTCCCTCAGAATTTTGTGTTTCATGATCTTTCCTTGACATGATTATTAAACAATGTAAGTGTAAGAATGATATGACAGCAGAAAATGCAATTCTTAACAAAATGATCACTGAGGAGTTTATATTCTGATTAATTACCCTTGTATGTAGTAGTTCAGCAGATTCAGTAAAATTGAATGAAGTGTTTATAGGTTGGTTGAATTGGTTTTGATATCTAGATACTTATGTTAGAGTTGGAAGTTAAAGTACTATTGCAGCTTGGTTTTGGTTAGTGTTCTAAATTACGGGGATGGGGACTAAATCTGGTAGATGACTGAAATCAGGAGGCATTGAAGTGATGAGGATAAAAATCCTAGGCTGTTAATGGGATGAAGAAGTTCCTTTTGTATCAGTGAGAGCTCATCGGTAAAAATAGTTATATCTTTAGTCTATATGTTTCATTTCTCTCCCATATAGTGCTTTCATATCCATCCTACAAACCCCAAATCTCCCAACAATTCAAATTTGAGAAGGGCTGGATAAAATGGAGTCAACTGCATCTCAGTTTGAGACTGAACTATCTCACCTCAAGTATGAAACTAGAGATGGATAATTGCCTCCTGTTATCCAAACCATATTGAAGTGTACTTCTTTGATGTTAATTGCTTTTCCTATATTATACTGATGCTAGCCTATATTACTGATGATGCTATATACTGATGCTATATTAATGATTGATATTACTCCAAATCTGTGAAACAGATTTGTTATGTTATTTACTTTTGCTTTGATGCTATACTGTAATATGTTTCACTGATGTGAGTCAAGGCTTGAAGAATATTTCCTGACTCTAGGGATGCCATTCTACCATATTTTGTCTGATATCTGATATTGCCCAATCTAATAAATCAAGTTCAGTGTTTGGAATTTCAAATTTCATCTAAGATTTAGTTACATATACCCGAATAAACTTAACCAAGAACTTCAGTTTTCTAATTCTGGTTTTTTGTGCATTACATGTTCCAATTGTATCACTAAGAAAATAATAACAAAGTTGAATATATATGTCATGGTAAAAGTGATTTAGTATTTAATCATGTTATATCTTTGAAAAAAACAATTTATTTTAAAAACAGATTGTAAGTTGTCCAAATTGGAGGAACTGGATCCATATCCATATTAACTTACATCGAGCATTGAGAATTTGATCTTTGTCATAGCTGACGGGCACTTCATTTTCAGATACGTTGGAATGATGACAATGAATTGCTTGTGGCTTGGAGAGAAGCTCGGATAGGATACCCTTGGATTGACGCCCTCATGACCCAGGTTTGGTTAGTTTGGAGAATATTTGCTTGTGTCGACCAATCTATTGAGTGCTTGCATGAATTTTCACTAAAACTGGTATGCAGTTTATGTAATTCGAACATGAAAGCAACATGTTAAGCGCATTCATTCTTTTATGATAGTTAAGGAAGTGGGGTGGATTCAGCATCTGGCACGACATTCTGTTGCATGTTTTTTAACTCGTGGAGATCTGGTACATGACCATACACCTTTTGTGCTTTTGCATTATCTCGTCCTTTCTTATGATTTTCCTTTTCTCCACATCCATGATGTACATGTTCTGGCTTATAGTTTATACATTGGGAAAGTGGACTTGATGTTTTCGATAGATTGCTGGTTGATTTGGACTGGGAAATTAACAATGGGAATTGCTATGGCTTTCATGCTCATCACTTTTCTACCAGGTCTGACTCTCACTCGCATTGTAGTATTGTCTTGCTTAGTTATGCTATGAAATAACCCCATGGAAACTTGCTCTCTCCCATCTTATCAAATAAATTGAGATAAAAGTACTAATGTATTCTGATCTTATTCATGTATGCATCAGTTTAATCGTATATACTGGCACATGTCATTTGGGAAGAAGTATCATCCTGAAGGCAACTACATTCGACATTTTCTCCTTGTTCTGAAGGGTACACAATAGCTCTAAGTTTCCATTATTTCTATTCTGTTGTAATCTGGTTAACCTTTGGTATATGTTAAGATATGATGTATAAGCATAGTTTAATTTATTTGTTTTCAATATTAGAGGAAGCTTTACGAACACTGGGATGCTTCCTTTCCTGAAGAAGAACTTCGTGGATTAATATCTGAGTAGTGGATGGAAATGGGTTGGCAAGGAAAAAATCATCAACCGATTTCAGGTATGTACCCGTTCCTATGTCTAGGCACTATCTTTGCTAGTTCATAGTTCACCTGACTAATATATGCTTTATGATGGGAGTTATTTTCTGCAAGTTACTTGCAGGTAATTTGAGAATTTCCACTATTCTAGTAGTGTTTTATGATATTGCATGTAGTGCCGATTTGATTCTTTGATGTGTCTGCTTGGTTTCCACCTAAGTTATTATTTCTCTTGGTTTCACTTCCATGGTTATAATAGAAAACGAGTCAGCTTTTGACGTTTTATACTACATCACATTCAAAGCGAACAATAAACGTAAATCATGTTTTCTTGACTCCTTGTGACATAGTTGAAGGATGTTATTTTTCAAAGATTCAAAAAAGTGTAAACACTAGGTTCTTAACCTTGAATAACATAGCTAGGTTAAGAAAATCTAGATAAAGGTATTTTAGCAAGTTTCGAAGGATAATTTTGTGTACCTCAAAATTTGATATATGAAAATTTAGCACAAATGTCTATTACAATATAGAGGTAGCAATGTAAATTCATGGTCTGTGTGTGATCACAAGCACTTGATCTATGAATAGAGGGTCTCCTCATTACATAAAGAGACAGGGAAAAAAACTTCACCATTTGGATCTCATGTTTTTGGGGTTTGTTGTGTGCACTAGCCACCACAAAAATGTACAGAGAGACAGAGAAAAATTATTAGATTTTCTATGCTTGTCTAGCAAATTGAAGAAAGAGTACTAACAATAGAGGTTCAAATCAAAGAATGGAACTCATTCAAAAACTCTTAAACTTTGTGATTGATATGGTCCAGAAACTGTTGCACATAAGCTGCAAAGAAAGAAGTAATTAATGGGATGATCTGATTTTTATGGTTTTTTATGGAAGAAAAAATGGTTATAATTCTAACCCATTTTTTTCTCTATCTGCTCTTCTTTGCTGCTTCTCTGTTTTGAACTAAGCCCTCAATGTTTGAACACCAAGATTTCCAAAACATCCAAAATAAGAGTCTTTTCTACCATAAATGTTTCGTGTCCAAAGGGGTTTTGATTCATTTCAAATATTTAACAAGACTGACCTTTGCATCCAGTGGTCTCTGCAACATTTGATAAAAAAATGTCAGAAGTTTCAATAAGGAAATGTTCCTTCAATAAGAAAGAATCGTTCAGTTCCTGATTATGTTGCTGTGCCAGAGACATTATTCTCACTTAATGACAAACCAATGTGTTCTTTCGAAGCTCACCTTGATGATGTCTTGGACTTCTCTTGTTCCAAATCTCAGGTTGGCTTTGCAGGTTTCATATTATTGCTTGCTGATTTTCAACAAGTTCAGTCGACAACCAATTGTTTTTCGTTTGCAGCAATTGCTTTCCTCTTCAAGGGACAAAACTGTTAGGTTGTAGAACATGGAATGCAAGATCTGTTTAAAGTTGTTTGCACATAATGATTACGGTGAACCGCCTCAACTTGTTTGTTACTATTTTGAATTCAGAATTCATGCTAAATGCTTCAGAGTGTGATAGTAATAATAGGAGTAAGAAGCACAATAGTGAGGCATTTGCTTTATCTAATTAATTCTTTGGTTGGGCAGTTACTTGTATACAGTTCAATTTCTATGGATAAAAGTGTTCATCGTAAAATGAGATGTTAACACTGCACTGCTACATTTTTTTGTTTTCCTTTAGTCATTTTTTTCGTAGGAACAACCCACAAGTGTCGGGAAGAATTTAAGTTCTCGGCGGAGCATAATTTTTGACAAAGTTAATATTCAAATCCTAACAAATAGGTAATGCTTGAATGATGCATTTCAATGTTATAGTTTTATGAGTTCATATGATTTTGTACCTCTTATGTAATTGCGAACACCATGTCTAATTTCTTTCTTGAAGATATTTTTATTTTTGCTTGTAGTTCTCTTAATAAATATGAAGAAGATGGTAGTCAGAGCAATACTTCTGTTGCATCATCAGGGAAGACTACTCCAAATAGACCATCAAGGGATTTTATGTGTCCAATCACAAGCCAGCTTCTCATTGATCCGATTACACTCTAAACTGGTTAAACATATGTAAGAAGAGCGATCTAAGAATGGCTGAAAAGAGGAAATATAACATGCCCCATTACCCGACAACCTTTGCCTGCCACTTTACTACCCAAAACAAATTATGTTTTGAAGACACTAATCACCTCTTGGAAAGAACGATGTCCTGATCTTGCCCAAGAATATTCATGTGTCGAGACCCCCAAATCTTCCTTCAATACCACCTGTTCTAGAGAACATCATGTGGAGTCATCTCCATCAAAGTCTCATAGCCTTCCATTTCCTCAAAGACAAGATACTTCTTTTCACAAGAAGATCAATAGATTTATGCGAGCAGTAGTCTCCGCATCCCCAACCAGTGTGATATGTAATAACGACAAATGACGTTTATTTTGTTTGAAATTGTATTTGTTTCATGTATTAAACTTGTTTGATTATCAAGAAGTGAGATTTTCTTACATGGTTGGAGTTGGATTATATTTATTGTTGCACTTTTAATAGCAAGTATAATATTGCAAATGAAATCAACAAATTAGCATAAATTTTTTTTTGTCAAAAATGCTATTAAATGTACACTTTTAATAGGGTTCCAAAAACGCTATAAACGTAAACTTTTAATAGCATTCCAGAAACGCTATAATAGAGTGACACTTTTAACAACGTGGGCTGATGAAGCGTGTCTGATAACGCTATCTTATCCTATAATAGTGGTTTTGACACGCTATAAATGACGATTTGTGGTGAAGTGTTGGAGATTTAGGTCGACTGTGGGCTTGGGCTTCACTGTCCGCGCCACTTCGTAGTTATCCAGTACTTGTTCTTTCAAATTCGAAGCATTAATGCGATTTCATCATTTAAGCTTTGAATCCTATAAAAACATGAAAACAAAATAATTAGAATAAAATACAGTACCTTGAAACACTAACAAGTATAAGTTAATAGGTAATTTATGTATAAACACTACACTACAAATCCTCATTTATAGCATGCCAAAACCACAATAACTGGATAAGATATCGTTGTCAGACACGTTGTGTCAACCGAAGCTATTAAAAGTCTGGCTATGATAGCATTTTTGGAACGCTATTAAAAGTTATCTTTTAATAGTGTTTTTAAACATTGTTGTAACACCTTCCATAACGCTTAGAAAATATTGTTGTATAGCATTAAATGTTGTTGTAACATTGGTCATAGCTTTTAGAAAATGTTATTACATATTTTTATACAACTTTTTTAAAATGCTATAAAATTAGATAACTATATCACTTTAAAAATGCTATTAAAAGTGTACACCAATTTTGTTACCCATTCGTTTTTAGCTATGTTGATATCATTTGCAATGTTCTATCTGCTATTAAAAGTGCAACAGTAAATAGAATCCAAACATGTAATAAAATCTCATTTCTTGATAATCATACTAATTCAATACATGGTAGAAACATAAGTACAATGCCAAACAAATTAAGTCTCATTAGTTTTTACATAACATATACACATAGTATGAAACTATCATTTCTTCAAAGTAAATAAAATCATCTTTCCTGTCACTTTGTCCTTCCTCATCATCACCAACCATATAAACATAAAGATATATCAAAACTCTTGTAAGACAAAAACACCATGCAATATATAGACCACAGGATAGCACCATTGACATGGTCTGATTGGCGTGTTGTCGATCTTCGTGAATATGGTACTCTATGATTCTAGATGGAACACAACATATCAAAATAGCAAACAACCCTGAACCATCAAATATCCAACAATGTTGATCAATATTCGAAAGTTCATCATTGTTCGCTAAATTACATCCATTAAATTTCAGAGCTTGGATGTGTGAGACAAGTGGCATGTGTATGTATCATCATTATTTGGAATAGTTAGACAAAACAATTTTTCAAGGAAAATGAGTTTCTCAATTCAGGGTGCAAGATGAGCAAGTGAAATCAGTATACATAAAACAGAAGAGAAGCATAGGAAGCTTGCAGTAACATGCATTTATGGATAATTTGTGAGCCTTTAACTCAAAAACTAAATCTATTTATTGTTGTTGATTTAGGCAATAAGTGTTTTCACATAGCTCCTGTCTGCTCTTGAGTAAACATAACAGCTGAAAATATTTGGCATATCAAAATAATAAAAGCATTCTCAGCATATCAAAGGAATAAAAGCGATTAGAAGATATACCCAAACATTTTTTTCGTAATGATTTTATTATGTTTTTTCATATTTTCAGACGTACATATATACAAGAGATAAAGACGAATAATTCATCACAGTCAAAATTGTAGATTCACGTGACTGCCACAATCAGAAGAAATCATATATTACACCAAATGTTCACTTACCTTTAGGAGATAAATGAATAATTTAACTGTCATTTTTCCTTGACGGAGCAACAATCCTCTTACTCTAAGATGCAGGAACATTTACTGCCTTGTGCCCGACACCTTCAATAGCTACATTCCTTAGCAACATGTAGCTATAAAAGTCTGTTTGCAGACTTGAGCATTGCATCCATTCCTTTTCTGCAACTCAACAAAAAAGGCTTTTATTCTTGTGAATTAGAAAGCACCAAGAATACATTATGGATTGATTTTCTCCACAATAGAAAAAAAACAAAGCACAATAAGGTTTTGAACCTGAATCTATTATGAACTTATCATATGTTCCATTACTAACTTCCTCATGCAACACAACCTTGGCTTGGAACAGATAGCAGTGAACTCATACCCTTCAACCTTCGAGCACATAAATTTCTTACACGAAAAAAAAGCAATAATCATCAGATGTTCAATCACCTTAGGGAGGGAAACAACCCAAGTACTGTATTGCTTCAAACATAAAGGCATAGGTTTCATCTTCTTCATCTGATATGAGCAAATGACGGTTATAGCATGATTGTTGCCAATGAAAAGTGTCTTGTTTTGATTAAAAAATAGATGAAAAGTATGTCTTGTTTTGATTCAAAAAGAGAATGTTATGTCAATAAAACTAGAACACATTACGAGTGTATTTTCTTGCACCAGTTACTGAGAAATTCACAGTAAAAGCCACTCCAAAGGTGGTTGTTTAAAGCGTAGAATCAAGATTATAAATTTCTCAGAGGCTTACTTAAATTTATAGTCCTACCACTTGCTAGCTAAATATTCCCCTGTAATTGCTTATGAAGTTTTTGTTGCTTTGTCATAAACCTAAAGATCAACCTACCATATAATAGAGGAAACACAAGATCAAACAAAATAAATTGTTAAGAGGATATCATATGAGCAAAACAACATCCAAAAGAGATTTCAACTAACCACGTAAAGAAACAAAATTTTGGAGCATTCTCTTCTCCTGTGCGAGACAACCAATTGGCTCAACTTCATTAGAAAATTGGGATTCAACCACAATATTAATGGAAAACTCACATGTAAGATACAAAGTCCCATGCTTATTTTAAATCTTAAGCTTAATTTAACTATTCAAAGCTAATACATATATATGCCAATATCTATCTGCTGAAAACTTATCAATCATATACTATTATCTCCAAATCACTAATCTTATGGACCACTACTGAAAATAAAAAAATAATGATTCAAACTTCCCATCAAATTTGTTATTGGAGAAAGGAAAATGGCAGATTAAAGCTTTGAATATGAAGTCATATCATCCAAAGCATGGTTTATGCCTTTTATTTTCTCAAGTTGACAGCAATCAGATTATGAAACTTATTAAGAGTTCACAATGCATGATATAACTCAGAAGTGGCCTGACCTACTGAATGGCATGAAATGCTTTTTAGGCTATGATGAATAACCTGCAAAGATTATAAGATCGCCCATGTACCTTAATACATATTGTTAATAAGCGTGAAATAATATTAGCTTACTATCTTATTAGCTTGTTTGGTTTACTCCATCCAACACAGATCAATAAGAACTTTAAACAATTTGATACTCTATTTTCAAGATTAGAGATTTAGATTAGATAAGTTTAGGAGTGAAAAACAAAAAAAAGACTGAAAGAGAGAACATATTATGCTAATTGACACGACTACATTGTCCTCAGTTAACAAAAAAGAACTCAAAAGTTAATCCCTAGACTACAAAGACCCAAAACAATATTTCAATTAGAAACGATTTGATGTAATCGACAAAAAATAAAGAATACATTCATAATTTTATTTTTAGAACACAATAACATATATTCTATGATGAAATAGAAAATGGGAAGTAGAAATAGTACATACAGGGTCAAGGATGTTAGGTTCGGGTCCATAATCGGCAGTGAGGAGGAAGTAGGAAGCACTGATAGTGGCCACCAGCCAAGTGACTTGTGAATCAACCCCAGCCAAGTGATTGTAAAGTTCAATGTATTTCTATTTCTTAATCTACTTCAAAATAACCAATAGTTTCAAGAAACTAACCTGAGCAGTAACAATATCAATGTAACCAAGGGCGGCGCTAGATGAATCTCCTAATTTCTCCAAAATTTTAGCCAATGTCTGCAAGCAATTGATAGGATGAAAAAAAGCAATTGATTAGACTAAATTGATTCCAATATAAAACAAAATTATCATCAAAATATTGAATGAGGCATCAAAGATTTGCATTTGTAGCTTCAATCCAAGCAATCCTTTCCTTGAAAACCTACAAAAGTGGTTCATGTCTCAGTACCTCAACACACATATAATAGAAATTTTCTTAAGGAAGTCTTCACTTCTCGGTACATAAATTAAAAAATGAAGAAGTGATAAGTTGAATTGACAGAGAGAGATTATGTAGAACTCAAATACCTGCACTTCATCCGAAGAAAAGACTCCACCACGGGAAAAAAGTAATTCTTCTTGCAAGTATTCTAGTTGTTGACCAGGGGCGGATCCAGGATTGCAGACAAAGGGGGGCAAAAAAATATGTAACATTTTCAAAAAATTTCCTCGGTATACAACATAAAAAATGTCCTTTGTATAAGAAGTTTCCAAGAAATTAGTAAAGGCATCAAAGTTTGTCTTCTTTTTCTGGGTTATGTTTAACGATGAAGATATACAACATAAAAATTTCAATTTTTATGTACATTGCAAACAGGCTATGTATGTCACTATGTGTGTAGTGTGAAATGTATACATGTGGTGTGTATGGGGTGTGTTTGTCTTTGAGTGTGAGATTGATTGCTTAATAACATTTTATGTAGAGCATTTTTTTTTTGCTTTTATAGAAAGACCATTAAGGCTTATTGTGAGATTGTTTTCAAGAAGGATGAGATTGGCTTGGAGATATTTCATATTGTATTGCCTGCTGCAATGGCTTTAGCAGCTGATCCAATTGTTTTTTTGATTGATGACACAACATTCATCGGACATGTAGGTTTGTCATTGTTTCTTCTTTTCTTGTTAGTTGTAATATTAGATGGAGAATCTCTGAATCGGTTGACATGAAAAACTATATTAAATTCAGGAATTTAGGTTTCAGAAATTCATCGAAATTTTTATTGCAAGACCAGGGCATAAAATCAACAAGTCGGAGATGGAGAAATAAGAACATCAAACAAACTCACCTGTTTCAGACGGAGATGAAGAAGAACTGAAGAAGATATCACAAGACGCAAGCGCAGACACAAACACAAGAGGCTCGGTTTCTCTTGCGATTTGGGATCTATGATGTTTTTTTATAAAGATGAAGCAATATGAAATTTCAAGGGGGGCAATATAAATTTTCAAAGGGGGACAATAGTGAAATTTTAACTACTTTAATGAATTTTTTACAAAACCTAAGGGGGTCAATTGACCCCCTTATTCAAGCAGTGGATCCGCCCATGTTGTTGACGAATCCTTTGGACATTGGATCTCTATTAACCTGAACAAGGTAATACGTTCACTGTTCAGATCTCAACAAAACACGGTTTGATCATCAAATAAACATAGAATCAAGAATCAAAAAATGAAAATCACTTTGAATCGCTTGGAGAGACGAGTCTGAGAGGCTTCAAATTCCTTGAGAATCTCAGAGTGAGACAGGTCGAGATGCCTCTTGACCGAATCAGATCGAGAGGAGACAAGATCTGAGATCGGCGTTGGTGCTTTCTCGAAAGGAGATCTGACAGTTCTCGGTTGGATCAGAATAGATTCAGCCGCTACGGTCACAGTCTTCTTCTTCGAGGCGGAGGTTTTGAAGCCTTTCAGACTTAAATCGAACGACGACTTCGAAAGAGAGTCGTGAGAAAGATGAGAGGTTTCGAGAGGGAGTGGAGAAGCCAGAAGGTTCGCGGTTGTTTTCACTGCTGATGATATCTTTTTCATCTTTGTTTCATTCTAGGGAAGGAAGTGGTGGTAGTGTTTAGAAGTGGAGCTAACTGAACATTATTGCACATGTGAGAAGAGACAGACACATGACATAGTGTATAAAAGGAGAGAAAATAGAGTTTTCTTGGCCTTTTGGGTGATGTAGCAGGGGTGAGCAAGAGGAGAGGGAGAAGGAGAGGAAGAGAGGCTAGCAAGAAGAGGGCTTCGGGGGAGATAGGTGAGCTCTGAGTCTCATGTTTTGTTTAGCTAGAGTGAAATTTGGGGGAGAGGAGAGATAAAGGTCGAGTGAAAAAAAATTGGGGGCGCCAAAAAGCCCGCCATTCATTAGACAACGTTTTTCAATTTTAAAGTCCATTAAAAATTGATTTTTCATAACATAATTGTAAAAAGTGTTTTGGGAAATGCTATCAATAAGGATATGTGGTATAGTAAAATTACGTGAATATCAAATACCCTAAAATCTATATTTTGCTAGTCTTCGAGCAAAACAAAAATAAAATCCTAACTTACTTTCGTAGGAATCATCAATTGCGTTTAACTTTAACTTGCAACAAGGCTTTGATTCCCTAGATTATTTCTTGTCGATGAGTTATAATCCCGTGAGGATTTCCCAAGATGTTACCCACAAAAATCATTGATGTAATAAAAGAAAACCCACTTTTTCTAAAAAAATTGAAAAAACATGGCCACTCTCCTTTATTTTCCTCAGAGTAATCATCTAATTGCCAAAAAATTTCAAAAAAAAAAAAAAAAACAACTAAAAGTGCTATAGTATGTCAACAGACTTTGACAAGAATTTAATAATATCTAAATGTTAAATAAATTTCATCATCATTCTAAACTCGAGTTGTGTGTGCATAACCTTATCAACCTAACTCTTTATTTCACAGTAAATACACGACTAAATAGCTTTTAGAAAATATGTTTCGACTACAAATCTCTCATGTCAGTTGATGAAAGATCAAACCGTCCTCTGATCAACACTGTACACGTGTCATGATAATCTCGTCACTATAACATAATAGGCCTGATTGCACGCTCAATCCATCAAAACCCAGACAATGTTAAGCTAAGCCCACAATTGGCAAGATCCAGAAGGTCGGACCCAAATTGCAATGCGCTACTAAGCCCACACGTCATGCAGTCAAGCCCAATACTCGTAAGCCCTGATAAGGCAAGAGTAAGCCTTGATAAGGCAATTATCTGGGGAATCGGCCCAAGATAGGCAGACCAACAATACATTGGCTCCGACTATGAACATATATTAGAGTATAAGTCGGGCAAGAAAACTTCCTTGCATGGACAACACTCAGAAAGGGAAACCGCTCTCGCAGATCTAGGAGTACAAATCGTGTAGGGAACTTCTATACATGGACAACTCCCAATAAGGAAAGGATCTCCAGCAATATCTCTTTCCCTAAACTACGTCACCAAAGGCCGAGTCGAATAAAGACTCTCACGCTATAAAGGGAGATAAGGTCGATGAACAAAGGTGTGTTACAGAAACCTAATTTACAACTTTAAGCCTCTCTAAAGCCTTATCTAACTTAAGCATCATAGTGCCATCAGCCACCACACAACGGTCCTTGGCTGATGTGCGTTCCCTGTGTAGGTTTAGGTAAAGGCGAAACAAGAAAGCATAATCGACTACATCAGTTTAGCGCCGTCCATGGGGTCGACAGAGCTTTTCAAAAGAAACATTAGTGCCACATTTCCCATAGAGCCAGAAAGATGGACAACAAGGTCTTGCAACAATGGAGACGTTGCCGAACCCTCGGACAAGGTGGATCTACCATCAACCCAAATACAACAAATCGCACGAGCGGTGGAGATACTCAATCAGCATAATCATCCACCTGCAGGAGGAGACCGTGAACAGAAAAGAGCCCAATCCTCAGAAGGTTCCAGAGAGCAAGTTCAAGAAAGTCATGCTGCCCCTGCAGCTTCCTAGTAGACCAAAGGCGGAGGAGCAGCCAATAGGGACCCAACGTCAAGAGCCAACAGACACGTCTTGCACTACCCCATCTGGCAAGGGGCGAAAAATCCAGACATACTGTTCAATCTCATTGTCCCTTCCATTCATGGATCATATTATGGACGAATTGCTACCAAAAAAGTACTTTTCACCAAAGCTGGAATTTTACAATGGGACCGAAGACCCGTCCGATTACTTGCGCCCCTTCCAGCACGTAATGGCACTCAATGAAGGGTCTGATGTGATAATGTGTTGGTCCTTTCCTACTAGCTTGAAGAAGTCAGCGTTGACATGGTTCCACGCCTCCTTCCGAGGTCCATCAATTCATTTCGGACATTGGCGAAGACGTTCCTCGTGCGCTTTGTGGGTAGCCAACAAATCAGGAAGGGCCTGCACTATCTACTGACCCTAAAATGAAAACATAATAAAACATTGAGGGAATATGTCATGCAGTTCAACGATGAGTTGACTCTCATCGACGGTTGTAGTAATGACACTATCTAATGACACTACTGTCACTGCCTTCACCTTGGGTCTAAGGCAAGGAAAGTTCTACTACTTCCTTGCTTTGGACCCCCAACCGATATGGCAGATCTGTTGAAGGATGCCCAGAGATACATCACTATAGACTAGATGCTGACCCCCAAGAAAGAGGAAAAATTCGAGAAGAAACCCTCTACCCCCAGGGATAAGATAGAGGTGAAGAAAAATAAGACGATGACGGGAACAAGAGGAAGCACAATGACAACAAGACCGACTATGGCCACACAAGGTAGGACAAGGCCTCCAATTATGCTGGATCCAAGTCTGTCTCCCCTCTCAATACCAGTCTATCCGACGTCCTCAATTCTACGAATAATTGGGAAGAACTGAAGTGCCCCCAAGTAGCGAGGAGACCCCGCTCGACACGAAAATAGCAAATATGCGCCTTCCATAAGAAAGGCAGACACAATACTGAGGATTGTAGAAACCTCAGAGGAGAAGTCGAGTACTGGATCAGGAAAGCAAACTCAAGGAGTTCCTGAGCTCGGACAGAAGGCAGAACCATGCAAAGGAAAGGGAGGACGCTATCAAGGAGATAGAAAAGGACACTCCTGGCATCATCTATGTCCTTCATGGGGTCAATCTCGAGGGAGAGCAATCCAATAGTCCCGCAAGAGGATGGTGATCGAGATGCGGACACCACCCAGTGCGAGGACCAACAAGTGTAACATGCACGAGTTCAGAGCCCAATCCCACCTTTGATGTTTACGGATAGGGATCTCTAGGGTGTACATTCTCCTCACAATGATGTCCTGGTCATCTTCGTCCTCATCGCAAAGTGCGAGGTGAAAAGGGCCTTGGTGGATACTGGAAGCTCACTTAATGTCTTGTTTCTTAGTGCATTCTTAAACATGCAACCCCAGGAGAAAGACTTAACCCTCGCCACTCACCCCATAGTCAGATTTAGTGGAGAGAAATGCTTCCCTATCGGGAAGATCATTCTAATAGTGGTGGTAGGAGAGCCACAATTGCAGAAGTACCTTGTCCAAGAATTTATGGTGGTTGATGCTCCGTCCACCTACAACATTATTCTGGGAAGGCCTTGGCTTCATTATATGGAGGCATTAGATTCCACTCTACACCAATGCATCAAATACAAAACGAACCAGGCCCAAGGATTTATTCGAGAAGATCAACTTGCAGCAAGAGACTGCCATTATGCAACCCAAAAATAACTGAATTGCTACCAATTGCAACTCGGGCCTGCGGAATAGATATATCAGGCACCAACAACAGAAGTGTAGTTATGCGGAGAACCAGAATTCAGAGCTGGAGGCCCAATCCAGATCAATGTAGAGTTAAGTAACGATACTTCAGCAAACGGGCACCTACCCCAAGAGCTAATAATCAGCAATGAACCGCCCACCAGCATGAAGTTCACTATTCAGTAACTTCGCTAGCTTCGGCAAAGCAAGACACTTCACTAGAGGGACTATGCAATCCAAGGCAGGACCATACGCGCCTCTTTCAGGGCCGGGTTAGCTTAGTCCCTACTCGAAGTTAAATTATTTTGTTGTTTTGATTCCCTTTTTGTTTTTTTTTTCAGTTTAGAAGAATTTTTCATACCAAAAATATTCCAGAAATAAAATAGATTTTATCGATTGCAATGAAAGTTATTACAAAGCTTACCGACCAACTAGTACAAAAGTTTATACACTACAAGTATCTAAGTCCGGCGCAAATATGCATCTGCTAACACGCATGCCGAAACATCGCTCCGCCAATTTGCCTCCAGAATAGAAGGTGGTGAAAATAAAGTACTTGAAGAAGGCTGCAAGCGCTCCCTCAATTCTTCTTTCCACTGATCTACCCAGTGAATTGGAACAGAAGGAAGGAGAAGAAGGCAGACGAGAATGTCCCCCGAATGAGGAATGACTGAGGTGATGAGGTCATTGCCCAAAGTCTAACCCATCTGAAAGAAAAAGAAGGCAAGGTCTGGTCGTGCTGCCAGATGGGGACGCCTCTCAAATGAGTAATGCCTGGGGTGACGCAGAAATACCACCCTAGGAACGAAAGTCACGTCTTCCGGTGCTTGACTCAACCATAAACTTGTTGCAGGAATCATCTCCCAACGACAGATGGGAGCTCGGGAGCAACAGAAGATGGAAGATAGACCTGTCCCCTGAGGAAAGGTCTGTACTTCTTATTCGAAATGTAAGAAGGTATTACAAGATATCATGGAATCAATTGGATGCTCACCCAAATCAGGTGGCACCATGTAATAGTAGGTCTTATTAAGACTTATCGTTGCATTTCAAATGTCAGAACATTTGAAGACACTCGGAACGAGGATCTTCCTTCAACCTTTGGAAAATCTAAAGCATATTCTCCGGTAAGAGTCATTCGATCAACATACCCTACAATGCTCATTGCAATGCTTGAGATATAAATATAAATATAAATATATATATATATATATATATATATTTAGGCGAGGCAGTTTATGAAGCAACGTTAGCCAACCATTACGTCAACATTAAATGCCGTATGAGAAATAGGGAAGCGACGGTTCAAATTGCAACTGCACGAGTCCAAATTCATCGAATTAATGACCCTGCACGCAGCCTCATTAATTGGGGGGAGTAACCGATACTGAACCATTTTGCAACCTGTGTTGTACACATGGCATGCTGATCTATAAAGATTTTTTTCTCTCTCACATTCAAATACACAAACAACAAAGGCCTTAAGCGCCCATGGAATAAGGAGACGTCCGCCCTAATATTATTCCCGATTCAGTCATTTTTTGCTCCTTGCTTTGACCTAGTCCCGCTGACCTGCTGACCACGATTGTGGTGGTCGATGACACTTTGATGCTAAAGTCAGACATGAATCTAAGGAAGGCGTAATGATGTAAACATGGAATTTGTAGCATCCCTTAGCTTACCAACATCATGTCTTATTTATAGTACATGAGTCCTGGTTCTACCAAGCCATTGTAGGCGTAGTTTAAGAAGGAGATCTTCATGGTGATCATTATCTAATTAGGAGTTGTGTTGTAGGAGGGAAGTTTTGTGTTACCCCTGTGCTCCTAGATACGTGGGAGATAGTTCTCAATACAAGAGCAATCCATAGAAGGGAGTTTCCTTGTGTGAAATGTACTCTTGTATTTGCTTCCTAGTTAGAAGCAATGAGCTGCTATAGTTGCCTGACCGAAGCTGATATTCGAGATACTTGTCTTAGCAGAACTTATGGGTATTGAGAATAGTTGTGAGACGTGTGGGCCTAGCATGTTGTAAGAGTTCGGGTCCGTCTGATAGACTGAACTAGGCGGGCTTGAAACCTCATGGGCTGGATTAGTGTTGGGCTGACGTTGCGGTCCGTATTTCCTCGAGATCATCATGACACGTG
Source organism: Berberis vulgaris (assembly GCA_963556465.1). Taxonomy (NCBI): domain Eukaryota; kingdom Viridiplantae; phylum Streptophyta; class Magnoliopsida; order Ranunculales; family Berberidaceae; genus Berberis; species Berberis vulgaris. Next base: position 61,647,490 of record OY747132.1, read on the forward strand.
TATGGCTTAGGGATGTGACCATTTTTATGTATCATCAACTACTCCCCCCGAGTTAGTAGGGCATTAAGTCGGACCACTGACTCTTTGAAAATGAGACCGTACCTTCGTGATGATTGGACTTGAAGCGTTTGCCTCGAGCGGTGCATAACATTAAAGGGTACGCGACTGCTCAAAGAGGGAAAATGCGATTTGTCTTCCCTATAAATATTGGCCGCTTTGACGTAGATTTTCTTATTCTTGTTTGCACTGTTCTTTCGAGCCATAATATTGCTATAAAATTTGATTTGTTCTCTATACCAATGGTTGACAATGTTTAAATTTCATCCAAGGACATGTTATCCCTCACTTGCATCAAGTTCTTCGAAGGTAGCTTGGTCGACAAAATTGAGTTGATCAAGCTTTGTAGTTTGTACCATATCTCGGGAGATTTGGACATTATTCCCGCGTCTAGAGGTTTGGGCCCTCCTTAGAGACATAAGTTTGCACCGAGTCATGTTTGAGTCTGGGCTTCGATTTCCAGTGCCAGATGACGTTTGACATTTTTTTTGTTCATTTTTGTATGCCTCCCGCTCAAATGGTTTCGAGCGGGTTCTAGATTCTGTTCGCGATCCTCCTGAGGGCTCATGATGATGGCCTTCGTTTGACTTCACCGTGATTCATCACATGACCGCTGCTCGATTGGATCCCAGGGATCTCTACATATTGAACTGTCCTTCTTGTCTGGGGGCGGCAAATGACGCTAAATCTTGGGAGAAGCATTAGTTCTTGGCTTCGATGGATTCTGGGTACTTCAAGCTTAGGAGTCGTAGAGTGTCCCAATACTTTCAGTTTGATCTTGGTGAGTCTCTTGGTTGTTGGCGTATGCATATTTTTTGTATACCCCTTATGCGGTGCTGGTCCTGACTTTATTCCTTCGTTTCAGGGAAGTTTGTTGTTTCGTCTTTTAGTGAGGAATAAAGATGGATAGAGAGGGACTTTCTCAAGCTCCCTTTAACATCCGTTGAGGATGTTATAATGCCAGGCAATGTTGTGCCCAGCCGGTTGTTGCGTTGTTCTCATGGTGCTTGCCCCGTCCCAAGTTCACCAGCTGAGGGGGTGGTCGCTTGTCATATGAGGAAGAAAAGTGTGGCTCTGCCTAGTCCGTTCAGGCTTGTTGACTTGGAGGCGAATGTGCCTCCCATTGTTGTTCCAAGGAAAAGGAAACCTTCTTACAGGGCGACTTCTCCCTTTGGGACGTCGTGATCTGCACAGGCGGCACCCTCAAGGGGTCGTAGCTTCTCTCCAGATGCTTCTGCTTCCCTTGTTGAGCTAGAGGGGAGGAAGTTGGGCCGCGTGTTGATTTCGCGTTATCATGGTCCCAAAGTGATCACTCGTGCCCTTGAGTTGTACAGTCCTGTTTCGCTGCACCCTGAGGCTCGGAAGAGAGTTCTTGTTTTGGAGAAGGCTTTCGCGGACTCGCGGATGTCATATTCAGATGTTCTCTATCCTGTGGATTCCCTGAATGGTTAGTTGCAGAATTTTGATACTGCCGTAAACCTTGGGGTAGCGACCTCTGTCACCGAAGCAGAATTTGCCGGTATGAGGTCTCAACTGAGAGCGACCAAGTTTGATTTGGCGTCAACTCGTGCTGAACTGAGGCGGACCGGGGCCAAATTTGAGCGCTTGGATGTGGTCGTGGATTGGTGGTCTTCTGCTCTGGAGGTCCAGGAAGCCGAGAGGAAGCGGGTAAAGGTGGAATGGGCTTTTGAACAACATCAATTGGAATCCGCTATTGATGAGGGGCTTCGCCGTGTTCACGAGGCGGAACGACTTTTGGCGGAGGAGAGTTCACACTACGCCGCCCTGGTAGGTGTTGTGGATCGATGTGTCGGGCAGGAGGCCGTTAATCTCGTCAGAGGTTATTCGGGGCAAGTTGGAGCTTCTAGAGCTGATCAGAGGAGAGCATCTTGGCGTCGACCTTGATTTTGCTCGCTAGTGTAGGGCTACTTTCGGGCCGATTCATCGAGGGGAGTGCTCTAGCTCCGCAGGGCTAGCTGTTGAGAAGGATGCTTATCCTTAAAAATGGTTGTAACGTCCTTTCCTAGACAACCAAATATTTTTCTTTTTTTAATGAAAGTGGTGTTTAGTCATGCCGTGTCGTGTTTTCTCTAGATGCTTGGTAGATCTTAGAGTTTTTTACTACTGGACGGAGCGCCTGTTTTTTTGCAGTCAAACTATATTTCTGCTTTTGATTGTTGTATTGAAATTGTGAAAGAAATCATCGCTGGTTGAGGGTTGACCAGGCTCCCTTGGTCATTGTCTGTAATGACTACTTGATGAGTCATTAGCGGACAAGCACCGATTTGGCTACTATTCCCTCGGTCGTCGTGATCTGCCCATGGCGGATTAGGCGTTGGGCACCAGAAGTCATCGTCATCAGTCGCGAACTGACTAAGCTTACCTGGTAAGTTCGGCGATCATTGTCTGTCGGAGAGCAATGATCCCTTGGCAAGTCATTGTCATCAGCGGACTAGCGCTGACTAGACTCTCACTTCCTTGGCCATTGTGGCCCGTGCGTAGCGGACTAGGCTTTGGGCACCAGAAGCCATCGTCATCAGTCGTTTACTGACTAAGCTTACCTAGTAAGTTCGACGATCATTGTCTGTTGGGAAACAATGATCCCTTGGCGAGTCATCGTCATCAGCAAACTAGTGCTGACTAGACTCCTACTTCCTCCACCGTCATGACCCGCGCGCAACGGACTAGGCTTTAGGAACCATAAGTTATCGTCATTAGTCGCGAACTGACTAAGCTTAACTGGTAATTTCGGCGATCATTGTCTGTTGGACAACAATGATCCCTTGGTGATTCATCATCATTAATGGACTAGCACTGACTAGACTCCCACTTCTTCGGTCGCTGTGGCATGTGCGCAGCGGATTAGGCTTTGGGCACCAGAAGCCATTGTCTTCAAATGTGAACTGACTAAGCTTACCTGGTAATTTCGGCGATCGGTGTCTGTTGGAGAACAATGATCCCTTGGATGGTCATCATCATCAGCGGACTAGCACTGACTAGACTCCCACTTCCTCGGTCATCGTGGCCCCCGCGCAATCGAATAAGCTCTGGGTACCAGAAGCCGTCGTCATCAGTCGCAAACTAACTAAGCTTACTTGGTAAGTTAGTATCATTGTCTGTTGGAGAGAAATGATCCATTGGCAAATCGTTGTCATCAGCAGACTAGCGCTGACTAGAATCCCACTTCCTCGGCTGCCGTGGCCTGTGCAACAGACTAGGCTTTAGGATGATATTCGAGTCTAACCATAGTCGGGCTTATCGAGGGTCGTAACGGACAACAATGGAAGATTTGGTAAAAACAAATATTTTATTGATAATATATTTTGAGATGTTCTACATTCCCTGGTCATTTAAGCCCATCGCCATCTGTATCTTCCAGCCAGTACGTTCCCAACTTGTTGACCTTGATGACTCTGTAAGGTCCTTCCCAGTTTGGGTTAGCTTTCCCGCACCGGCTTCTTAGGTGTTCTGTTGAGTCTTCCTGAGCACCCAATCTCCCACATTGAACTCGCGTGGTTTGACCTTTTTGTTGTAATATTGCGCCATTCGCTGTTGGTAGGTGGCTGTCTTGGCGGAGGCTAGATCCCGTTTCTCGTCGAGGAGGTCTAGCCTTACGCACAAGGCTTCGCCGTTACCGTCTGGTCTGAACTCCTTCGTTCGGAAGGTTGGCACCTCAAGTTATACCGGAACCATAACTCATGACTCATATGCTTAGGCGAAAGGAGTTTCTCTGATGGGGACTTTTTTTGTTGTTCGATATGCCCAGAGTTTCCTGGTAGCTTTGGAACCCATTTCCCTTTGGCCGCGTCAAGTTTTCTTTTGATGGCCTCTAGGATCGTTCGGTTGGTAACCTCTGCTTGGCCGTTGGCCTGGGGTGTCGTGACGAAGAGAAGTGGTGATCAATATTTAAACTTTCACACAGTTTCTTGACCTTGCTCCCTTCGAACGGGGTTTCGTTGTTGCTGACCAATATTCCGGGGAGGCCAAATCTATAGATGATGGTGACCCATATGAATTTTTTGATCTGGACCTGCCCTATTTTGGATAGGGGCTTGGCCTCGACCCACTTGGTGAAGTAGTTGACGGCTGCAAGAAGGAACTTTTTGTCGACTGATGCCGAGAGTGGTCCAACAATGTCCATTCCCCATTGCGCTAATGGCCATGGACTAGCCATCGGAATTAGTGGTTGGGCCAACATATGTGTGTATAGTGTGAATCTCTGGCATTTCTCACATTTGCGAACAATGTCTTTGGCGTCTCGTTGCATGGTTGACCAATAATACCCTAGAGTTAGGGCTTTATGGGCAAGGGTTATCCCGCTCGGGTGATTCCTGCATATACCGCTGTGGATTCTACCCAGAACCTGGCTTGCCTCTGAAGGTGATAGACATCAGAGCAGGGGCCCTGTAACTGATCTCCTATATAACTTTTCGTTTAGGAGAGTGTATATTGCTGCTTTGTTTTTTAGTCTTTTTGCTTTGACCTTTTTGGTTGGTAGGGATCTGGTTGCTAGGTATTCCAGTATCGGATTCATCCAATTTGGCTGCGTTTCCGCGACGCAGATATCTCTATGTTCTTCTTCATCGAGGCTTGATTGCTCTTGATATTCAATGAGGCCGCTGGAGACTTCGTCGTAGGCTGAGGATTTTTTGGCTAGCACGTCAGTTCTTTTATTGTCATCTCGGGGGCACTGCGCGAGTTCGCAGCTCTTGAACCTGTCCATTTATGCCAAGTACCTTGTTGTTGTAGGCTATCATGCAGGGGTCCTTGCTGTTGAAATCCCCTTTGACCTGACTGACTACCAATCTCAAGTCGTTGTATGCCGTTAGGCAATCTATACCGATCCCTAATGCTAGCTTTAGGTTGGATAGGAGGGCTTCATATTTGGCCTCGTCGTTTGAAGCGAGGAAGTTGAACGTGACTGCCTTTTCAAGGGTGAAGACGCTAGGGGAGCAAAGTGTGATCCTTGCTCCGTAGTCGAGGACCCGTTGCAGTGCAAGATCAATGCTTGGACATCTGAATTCAAGGGATTGTAGTCTACCTTTGGCTCTTGTCCGCCGGTGAACTCAGTAATGAAATCTGCAAGCACTTGGGCTTTGATGGCGGTTCTTGGAGTGTAGTTTATGTCAAACTATCCAAGCTCTACTGACCATTTCACCATCCTTTTTGATAGCTCGGGTTTATGCAATATCAAGCGGAGTGGATGCTTTGTCAGGAACGTTATGTAGTGGGCCTAAAAGTAGGGCCTCGGTTTCATGGAGGATACGACCAGTGTCAGAGCCAACTTTTCCATGTCCGGATAGTGTGCTTTCGTTTCTACGAAGGTTTTGCTGGTGTAGTAACTGGCCTCTGGGTCCCTCAGGCATCTCGTATGAGGGCTGAACTGACAGCGTGCTTGGAAACAGACAAGTATAAGTAGAGTGTTTTCCCTGTCGCAGGCTTTGAGAGTAGCTCTGAATTCCCCATGTATACTTTCAGGATCTGAAAGGCTTGTTCGCACTATTTGTTCCAAGAAAATCCTTTGCTCTCTCTTAGTATTATAAAGAATGGGAGGCATTTGTCGGACGACTTTGATGTGAATCTGTTGAGTGCTACTACCCACCCAGTTAGGCTCTGAACGTCTCTGATATTGGTTGGGGCTTTCATGTCGAGAAAGGTCTGAATCTGTTTTGGGTCGACCTCGATTCCCCTTTTGTTCACTATATAGCCTAGGAATTTCCCAGACTCGATTTCGAACGTGCAATTTTGTGGGTTGAGCTTCATCTGGTATTTTTTGAGTTGGTTGAATGCTTCAGCGAGATCTTGTATGTGGTCGGGGCTGCGGAGGCTTTTGCCCAGCATGTCATCTATGTATACTTCCATGTTTCTGCCGATCTGTTATTTGAACATTCGGTTGACCAGTAGTTGGTATGTAGCGCCTGCATTCTTTAAGCCGAATGGCATCACCCTATAGCAGTATATTCCCCTTTTCGTCACGAAAGAGGTTTTCTCTTGATGTGGGGGGGTGCATCAATATTTGAATATAGCCTAAATAGGCGTCCATGAAGCTGAGTAAGCTGTGCCCGAAAATGGCGTCCACGATCTGATCGATGCGGGGGAGTGGGAAGCTGTCATTTGGGCAGGTCTTGTTTAGGTCAGTGTAGTCCACACATACTCTCAATTTCCCATTTTTCTTCTTTACAAGAATAGTGTTTGCCAGCCAATCAGGGTATCATGCTTCCTTTATCATGCCCGCGTTGAGTAGATGTTGTACCTCTTCGTTTATGATCGCGTTCCTTTCGGGCGCTACGAGCCTCTTCTTCTGGCTAACAGTTTTCCTCGAGGGGTCCACTTCTAGGCGATGAGTGATTATCGATGGGCCGATCCCCATCATGTCCCGCATGGTCCATGCGAAGATGTTCTGGTTACGTTGTAGCAGCTCCTTGAGTTGCTTCACCAATTCTTTGTTCAAGCGGGAACCGATCTGGATGGCCTTGTTGTTGTGAGGGCTGTCAAGGTAGATTGTAATGATTTCTTCCTCTAGTTGTCCAACATTGGGCCTGCCCCGAGGGCTTACTGGTGCCTCGTTGTTTGGGGTCGATTGTTTTCCTCCTATACTTTGGGTAGAACAGAGGGTCATCTTAGCCGTTGGGCTAGCCACTGATTAAGGATTGGTAGGTGACGGGGTCGTCAGGTTCTGGCACTCCCTAATCGTCTCTCAATGTATCGACCGCTCGGTTCGTTGGATACTTGACGCACTGGTGCAGAGTGGAGACCACTGCTTCCATCTGGTGTATTCAGGGTCTCCCTAGGACCACATTATACGTCGAAGGCGCATTGATTACTATGAACTCTTGAAACAGGGTTTTCTAAGCTGACTGCTCTCTCGTTGTTGTAGTCAGTTGTATTTTCCCACAGGGGACCGTCTTTCGCCACTGAAGTCGATCACCAGACGACCATCAAGGGTAAACGCTATCTCTTCTAGTTGCATGTTGCGGAACATACAAAGAAACATGACGTTCATAGAGCTCCATGTGTCTACTAAGGACCTCCTTATCTCCCAGCCCACCAGAGAAATTGTGACCACCAGGGAGTTGTATGCCCTGGAGGTCTTTCTCCGTAAATACTATCAGCACAGAAGGACCTTGCTTTCGATTGTGCGATATCCATTGTTCGTTGCGTATCGCTTAGATCCTCATACTTCGTAAAGCCCTTTACCTGGACCTGTTGGATAGTTCGGACTTGGAGTGGGCTCCATGTAGCACACATATTTTGCTGACCGATTGCTCTTTAGATTTAGTTTCTCTTCGTGCTGCCCATTCTTCTCCTAGGGCGATGAAGCTCCGCGCTTCCTTCGTCAGGTCTGCCATGCTTGCCGGAGGGTTCAGTGTCAGAAAGTTGTATAACTTTCCTTTCCGCAGTTCGTTAATGAAAGTTGAGATGGTCGTTGTGTTGTTACACATGTGGACGGTGGTTAACTCATTGTTAAAGTGGGTTAAATATGTCGTTAGTGTCTCGCTGGACTTTTGCTTCATTGACGTGAGTGCCTTAATCATTGACAAAGCCTGGTGTACGAAAAGATATCGTACATCCGACTCGGGGTTCATTGGTGCTGTCGTTGTTCCAGGAGCGCCAACTCAATCTTTACGCGTCACTCACGTTATCGAGGGCGGTGAAGTAACGCCAGGCTGAGCGCTTAACACATCCCCTTGCTCTCCATTCTTGCGTGGACTAGGCACCATCTTTCTGTTTCGAAGGGAGACGGTGCTAATGAAAAGTTAGGAACTTTGTCGTCCCCACGGACGACGCCAAACTGATGCAGTCATTTTTCGCTCCCTGCTTTGACCTAGTCTCGCTAACCTGCTAACCTGCACAAGCAATGCAAGTGAGCCACGGATGACCATTGTGGTGGCTGATGGTACTCTGATTCTAAAGTCAGACAGGGATTTGAGGAAGGCGTAATGTTGTAAACAAGGAATTTGTAGCGTCCCTTAGCTTACCAACCTCATGTCTTATTTAAAGCGTAAGAGTCCTGGTTCTACCAGGCCATCGTAGGCGTAGTTTAGGAAGGAAATCTTCGTGGAGATCCATCTCTAATTAGGAGTGATGTTGTAGGAGGGAGTTTCGTGTTAGCCCTGTGCTCCTAGATACGCGGGAGATAGTTCCCAATCCAAGAACAATCCGTAGAAGGGAGTTTTCTTGTGTGGAATGTACTATGGTATTTGCTTCCTAGTTAGCTGCTGTAGTTGCCCGTCCGAAGCTGATCTTTGAGATACTTGCCTTAGCAGGACTTACGGGTATTGAGGATAGTTTTAAGACGTGTGGGCCTAGCATGCTAATTTTTGAACTATTCCAAGACAGGATATGTGCATTCACTTGACTACTTTAAGCGTTCAAACTTTTGAAGAAGGGTCCTATGAGCATAAAACTTGTCCTAAAATTTATCTTACTACAAATTTTAAATAGTGAAGGTTTAGGTTCCTAACCCTAAAGTATAGTTGTTAACCTATCCGTAGGAGAGGGCCCAAAATTTGCAAATTCATTCTACTACTATTCAAATTTGCTTGCAATACTAACTTAAACACCAAATAATCAAGACAGAAACCACATGCTGATGTGATACAAAAAAGTTACTTCCAACGTGAACCTCTTTTGGGTTACTAGCGATGTCGGATAGAAGTTGAGTTGTTATCGATCAGAAGCACCATCTACCTGTCAGCTTGCCGATTTCTGAGAGTGTTCGCGCAAATCACAACCTGAAAAGAAAGACGACAATGCATTCTATATCGATATTTTCTATTTGTATTTATTTATTTTCTTTTAATTTTTTTCTTGTTTTTCACGACATTTGATTTTCACTCCATTCCTACGAAAACTCCTATTAGTACTCGTGTATGATTTTTGCAAAATAAGTGAAACAAATTAAAACTCAAACTAATAAAAAACAAAACAAATTTATTCATAACTTGAAAATTTTAAACTTAGAAACTAGCAACAAACAAATTAATAATCAAGGCTTGGTTTGCACAAAAACGAGGTATAACTTCCGTAAATGCTTGTGAATCAAACAGGTCGATGGACTCACTCATATGTGGTGGATTGATTATAGGGCAGCCACTAATATTTTCATTCCTCGCATTGTGTTCATAACAAGGAGACCAGTAAAGTCGGATGAAAAGATTTTCTTAGGGATTGCAAAACAGATTGAAGTTGAGTTTGTTGGGATTTTTTATATTAGCTTTAGTTCCTGGACATGTTTTTGATTTTGCAATACTTTCAATGTGTCATCCTTGAGGCAAAATTTGATTTCACTATCTCGTTTAGCTAATTTTTTGTTATGGGTTCCATTTTAGACAGTCCGGTTTTAACTTTACATTATCTCGTGCAAATATTGGTTGTGGTATTTTGGTTGATGGATTATACAAATTATCTTTGGGTTCTACCTTTGAGCAGTCTTTATCATGTTTATCTTCTGCACAGAGTATTGTTTTACATTTATCATCTTCTAAGCGATCTAGATCATCTGAGCAGTCTTCGATGTCGTGGCATCAGTGTCTCGACTACATCTCGAGGAAGATAAATGAAACCCTAGTGAAAGATGGTTTTATAAAACCATTGGATTTTTCACATTTTTAGACTTGTGTTGCCTGCATCCGGAGGAAGTTTGGGGATCTTTTGCAGCTTATTCATACAATTATATGGTGGTTCGATGACTTATCTTAATATGACTTATCTAAAAGTGTTCCAGACTTATCAGCTTGAGGTTGAAAAACAGTTAGATAAGATCAAGGTTGTCCGATCAGGTCAAGGTGGCGAGTATCATGGGAAGATCGATCAGGACAAACAATATATGGGTCCATTTTATAACTACTTGAAAACTCAGAGTATTGTAGCCCAGTACACTACTCCTGGGTCGCTAGAGTAGAATGGTGTTTGTGAACGTCGTAATAGGACCTATTAGAACATGGTTTGGAGAATGATGAGCCATGATAAACACCAAAACATTGATTATTTACATCCATTTAGCTCTTTATTAGTCTTTACTTGTGTTTTAAAATTAATTAAATGCCGCTATTTATCTCGAATTTGATTATTGTGATAATTTTTGTAGGAAATGCGTGAAATTCGAGAAAATACACCATTAATTTGCATGTCGATGAGCAATTGGAGAAATTATTTAAGAAGAAATTCAAACTAGACCAAGCCTAAAATTCAATCAAATTCTAAATACTCCTTAATGACCCATATAATGTTTTGAGCAAAAAATCGCATTTTATGACCTTTCCACATCCCATTTTAATTTTCATTTGATACCCAAATGTATCACTAGGATTTCCTACCATTATCAATAGGATTTCCTACCATTATCAATTCAAAAATCCCTCCAAACCACTCTTAAAATTTTTGAATTATTTAGTTCCTAACTTTGGAGATTTTTCTTTATGCATTCCGGTAAAATCTATCCAACAATCCATTTAAACCCAACCCTAATAAATCTCAACCATTCACTTTATCCAACAAATCTCAACCATTCTTTCCATTGAAGTAAGTAAGTTTCATTTTTATTTATTCATTTTTTGTCTTAATTTTATTCATTTTTACCTAGAGTTCTTCTTTCTCAGCTATCTTTTTTAATTTTTAGTGTTTTTATCACAATGGAGAACTAATCCTCCCTTCTCAAGGGGAAGAGATTGAACCTCATGAAGATATAATGGTAGTTAGATTGTATTTCATTTATGAATAAATTAGAATAATGAATTGTAAGAAGTACTTCGAATAAAGACTTCATTTGTTCAATTTTTTTAATACCTTAAACCCTTTCACCCCAAATGTCGCGGGCATGGTTTGAACCCTGGACTTGTGATATCATTCGCCACAAGCCTACCACTAGCTGGTATACCATTGGCTTTGTTAAGATGGATAATATTTTTTATTCGAAAGAGTAAATTTATTTTCATATCTTTTAGGATTTTTCCGATGAAAAGCATAACCAAAATCTAATGATGTTTTAGAAATGAAACAATGGATTTGGTTAAAGTTTGAAGGAAATGAAAAAAATTACTTTTTTAATCCTACTACTCAAGTCATGTAGGTTAAAATTATGTGATTTGAGTATTATAGAAGAAATTGAAAATACATTCTAGTACATCATTATGTTGGAATGGGGTGATTCTTACACTCTTGAGATTTTTCCACATTTCAATCTTACTTCACAAGTTAATTATTTTGTTTTAAATCACATCGTCTCTCGGCATTTCATCATCTATTATTTTTAATTTCATTTCTTCCGTTTATTCTTAATTTCTAAGTCAAGTATTATCCTCTTATCCAAGTGAAGTAGTAGATAACCCCTACTTCGGCTATGCATTGTTAAAGTGAATTGTAGGTTGAAGGAAAAAAAATAACTATTTCTTTGATTAATAAATTCATGCAATGATAATAATGTCGACTTTTGGCATAAAGTAAATGACGTCGTTGCACATCACTTGGCGAAGGAACAAATTCTTGAAGATACAAATATAAAGAAAATAGAGAAGATTTTTAGTTTTTAATTTTTAATTTATTTTGTCTTTTCTTTATTATTTTTTTCTCATATTTATGCCTTTTTAGGTAATTTTTCAGCACATAAAAGAAAGAATTGAGAAACATACGGATCAAATAGTGTATGTTCAACTTGAAAATTTTACAGTAAATTCAGTGACGAGTCATTGACTTTTTTTTGTAATTTTTTGCAGATCTTTTGAGGTCGTTTGCTTGTTGAACAAATTTATTTGGATAAGTGTATGTGAAAGCTACGGAATTGCCTAGGACCTGCTTGAAGACATTTTTCTTTTCTTTCTTCTTTTTCTTATTGAACTTTTAGTGAGGAATTGAGTTTACCCTATTTTAATTTTTTATTCTTTTTTTTATATATGGTTGAGTACAACTTGTAATAATTGGACGTTGTTTATATTTTTTTGTACATTATTAGCTTTAGGTTAGAATTAATTCATTTGCACCACAAAAAATCAATTTAAAATATAGTGGAAGTCGTATTTATTTGATTTACAGTTTACAAAATAGCTTTAACTAATTTAGCAAAAAAAAAAAAAAAAAAACTAGTTTCTTGACCAAGACTAGTAAATTTGTAATTGCTTGATTGTGTGTTTATTTGTTTAGATACCCACAAAAGTCAGCAAACAATAGGATTGTTCTTTGAGTAGGACTTTTTTTTTTACAGTGGAAAACCAGTGGTGTGGTGAGGGAGAGAGCAATTTGCTTGAACCAAAGAGAAATAGCTCTTAAATAACACTTCTCTTTACCCCACGGTGGAGACGTTGGGTCCGGGCTCACAAATTAGTATCACTTTCAGACACAATGTTTTAGTGCTTGGGTGCTGAGTGAATATGATTGATGGATTTTGGTTGGTATTTGTTTATGTTTCTGTAGCTTAATGAACTACGTGCTTTCCTATGTTAATAAACTACCATAAACAGAGAGGGAGACTTAGCCCTATTTTTGAAACTGGTGGGATTTCATCACCCACCTCATCACTCCGCTGTGTCAAACCAAGACACTTAGTAAAATGAACTTAGATTAGAGCCAATTAGAGCGGTGTTCATAGGACAAGCAAGACCAAGGTGAATCTGCTGAATTTTGTGTTGACCAAAGATAAACATGATGTTGGGCTTAATCATTCAATAAAATCCGGGAGGCCACTACCACAGGGTTAACTTACCCGATACGCTGAGTCACAAGTATAGTTTTTAATTAGACCACGTGATCTCCTGTCACTTGTGCAATAATTTGCCTTATTGTAATCGTAATTCTGACATCCTGATTTTGGACTTTGTAATGTTGGATACAAGCCGTTGGGATCGTCCTTTCACACCCTATCTAATCAGGCGATAAAAGATAATAGTGTGACGTTAGTTGGTTTCAATCAGTCTTGTCCCTCACATATTAACAAGATAAAATCCATTTAAAACGTTGTTTGCTTAGATAGCCATTTGTGTGGTTAAGCGATGATTGGTGCTTGTGTATGCCTTATCAGCAATCGACTAGGGATACTCGATCTATGCATTTTGTTACTATCATCATCCCGTCTCACTATTTTCCTTTTATGAAAGATTGGGAACGACCTAGCAAACGTTTGGTTCGTTCCCCAAATTTTTATGACCACCCTAGCAATTGCTTAATTCGTTCCAAAAGTTTTTTCAACCACCATAACTCATTTTTTTTTAATCTTTTTACCACACTCTTCTCTATCTTCTTTCCCATACTCTTCTTCACCTGTCTACCCATACTGTCAAATCAACATTAAGATGGCAAAGTATCCGATTTGGGAATATAATGCTCCCATTGCTGCTAATATGCACAGATGCAAAGAGCTGCCTCTATCAAGACAACTTTATTTGAGATCCAGCTAGCTATTATCAATATGTTGCCGAAGTTCTATGGGCTTGATTGAGAAAGCCCATATGTCCATGAGAAGAACCCTAGAAATTAAAAGAGACATTGCGGCGTTTTCTCTAACACATTATGAACTTTTTTATGAATCATGGGTCGCTTTCAAGATTTACTCATCAAATGTCCTCATCATGGTTTTGAGAAACGAGTGGTAGTGCAGGGTTTTTACAATGGATTGACTGCTGAGTCTTGAAATATGATTGAGTCCATGTACCATGGCAAATTTACGCGTAAGACTGATACTGATGCTTATACTTTTTAAAGTGACCTTGCTGATAATTATAGACAATAGATTGTCCATAGAGACTTGAAACCTGAAACTTTTATAAGATTGCATCTATTTGAAACAGATGAAGATACAGAACCAGACATCAGATCGTTATTCAAGGACTTTGCTAAGTAAACAAATATATTATCACGCAGTCTGTTTCCCACGCCAATGAACAAACTTTCAAGCCTCATACCTTTTGCCTCAAAGTAAATCAAATAGATTATGACTGTTCTTTAAATCCGGGTGGCAATGAGACTTAAGAGGTATGCTTGTTTAACAGTGAACGCAAATCCAACACATTCAGTCGAACCTAAATATCTGCAAATTGAAACCACTCGAACCTTTTCTATGGTGGGGACTTTTATGAGCAACCACCCAAGAGTTTAGGGAATCCTCCTGGTTTCCAGCACCTTAGGAAACCTAGTGGATAAGCCCACAACTCAGCACTTATCTGAGGTCAGGTCAATATGGATCTCAATCTAATCAGTGGCAACAAAATCAATATCCACAACAGGGAGGACCGCTTCCATACCAACAAAATCACCTTATGAACCTTTCTATGGTTCCTATCCCTCATAATTCCTATGTCCAACTTCAGCTTAGCAACTCGAGTGACTTGGTGCCTCAAACTCAATATGTTTCTCTTGCACCACCTCCTAAACCATCATTGCAGGATATGATGCACCAATTAATAGCTACCAATGTTGCTAATTCCCAATCCGTCCAACCGCTTCAGCAACAATTGCAATTGTGGGAAGGGAAAAATGAACATTTCCAAGCCAACACATCCCTAATCCAAAGGTTTTTGTCCAAGCCAATGTCAATGAAATTGGAAGTAGTTTTGACTCAAATGGAGAAGTTAAAACAATCACTACCCCTTCGTTTTGGGCCAACAATTGATAATGGTGAAGAACAACTTAAGAAAACATGTGATTTCCAAATAGTGTGTTCCCAAACCTATTGAAAAAGCTAGATGCTATTTTAAAACCAGTTTAGACACACCCTTCCAGCTTTCCTTAGAGCCAAGACAGTACATACCTAAGACGCATTTTCCCAAAGCCTTTCAAGTAATAAAAAAAGAAAAGCAATTTTAAGAAATCCTAAAGGTTTTCAAAGGAGTACATATCAACATTCCTCTTCTGTCAGCTATCCAACAAGTACTAGTCTATGCAAAATTTTCAAGGACACGTGCACAAAAAAATAGAAAATAGAAGTCCCTGAAACTGAATGCCTTGCAAGCGATG
Organism: Berberis vulgaris; assembly: GCA_963556465.1. Taxonomy (NCBI): domain Eukaryota; kingdom Viridiplantae; phylum Streptophyta; class Magnoliopsida; order Ranunculales; family Berberidaceae; genus Berberis; species Berberis vulgaris. The sequence goes on from OY747132.1 coordinate 61,662,490, forward strand.
CCATATCTCTTATTCAACAAACTGGAGTGGTTAAGTACAAGGATCCAAGAACCACTATTATACCATGTTTCATTGGAAATGACTTTGAAAGTCATGCCTTGATTGACTTAGGAGCTAGTGTGAACCTTTTACCTTATCATACATATTTGGAACTTGAGTTGAGGGAGATGCAACCAACAAAGGTAGTTCTTAAGCTAGTAAATGAGTCAAAACCGTACTCGATAGGAGTAGTTGTGGATGTGATTGTACAAGTTGATGATTTCTATTATCTAGTTGACTTTTTCATCCTAGATACAAACCTGAGCCTAGATAATCAAATTCCTTTCATTTTAGGGTGGCATTTCCTTGCAACTACAAAGGCCAACATCAAATGTAGAAGTGGTAGCGTGTATATTTCCTTTGGGAACCTTAAAGGTGAGTTGAATATTTTTAAGGTCATGCAAATGAGAGATGAATTTGATATGATTGAGGATGTAGAAGAAGAAGAAGTAGTGTGTATGATTCAATCTTTTGAGTCTATGACTTAATCATTAGAAGATAATGCATTGCTTCGTTGTTCTTTCACAGGTTGGTATGAAACTAGATATGGATGAAGCTATCGAAGAAGTCAACAATATGTTGGATAATGTTCTTATACTGCATATACTTGAGTCTTGCCCATTATCACTTCATCAATATGAGAAAAAGTTGTATTCCTCATCTTCCTTCCCAGCTCAGTAACTAGAAAGTGACTCATCCACAAGCTCTCCCCAATCATTAGCACTTCAGCCTTTGCCAAATGAATTGAGATATGCATTCCTTCACCAAATGAAGTGAGATATGCATTTCTTGAACTTGAGGAGAGTTATCTAGTGATTAATGCCTCAGATCTCACTAAGGAACATAGTGACCAGTTGTTCGAAGTCCTTAAAGCTCACAAGTCAGCCATTGCTTGGAGTATTCATGATATCAAGGGTGTTAACCCTACTATCTATCAACATCATATCTATTTGGAAGATGAAACCAAAACCTCCAAAGAGCCCCAACAACATCTCAATCCCATTTTGAAAGATGTCGTAAATGAAGAAGTGTTGAAACTCCTGGATGCAAACATCATCTATGGTATCTCTGATAGCAAAAGGATTAGCTCAGTCCATGTGGTTCCTAAGAAGTCAGAAATTATAGTTGTTGAAAATGAGAACAATGAGCTTGTGCCATAAATAGTGAAAAGGGGATGGAGAATATGCATTGATTATCATAAGCTGGACTTTAATACTCGAAAGGATGACTTTCCCCTTACTTTTATTGATAAGATGCTTGAGAGGTTAGCAGGTCATCCATACTATCATTTTTTAGATGGATAATCTGGATACAATTAGATACCCATTGCATGTGTGGTCCGAGAGTAAACTGCATTAACTTGTCCTTCTGGTACCTATGCGTATCGTCGCATGCCTTTTGAGCTATGCAACGCACCTGCGACATTTCAAAAGTGCATGACTAGCATATTTAGTGATACGGTGGAAAACTTTTTCAAGATCTTTATGGATGATTTTTCAGTACTCGGCTCATCTTTTGACCAATGTCTAAATCATTTTTCACTTTTCTTAAAGCAATGTGAAGAAAAATGCCTCGTTCCAAATTGGGAAAAGTGTTACTTCAGGTGAAGCATGACATTGTTCTTGGGCACGTTGTCTCTTCAAAAGGCATCGAAGTGGACAAAGTTAAGATCAACGTCATTTCACCTCTTTCGATTTCCAAATTTGTTAAAGATGTGAGATTTTTCTTAGGACATGCTGGGTTCTATCGTCGTTTCATCAAGGATTTTTCCAAGAGCACACCCTTTAAGTAGTCTCTTAACTAAGGATGTTCCTTTTTCTTTTTGACAAAATTGCAATTTTGCATATAGTAGTCTCAGATCCTATCATTCGAGTTCCTAATTGGATGCTACCTTTTGAGATTATATGTGATGCATTTGACTATGATGTAGGCATGGTTTTGGGTCAAAGGGTTAACAAGTTCCTTCACATCATGTACTAAGCTAGCAAGACTTTGAATGAGGCTCAACTCAATTACTCGACCATTGAGAAAGAGATATTGGCCATTGTTTATGTTTTAGAAAAAATTCATTCATATCTCATTGGAGCTAAAGTCATTGTGTACATTGACCATGCGACTATTAGATATCTTCTCATTAAGAAAGACACAGAACCTCATTTCGTTTTATGGGTCCTTTTACTGCAAGAATTTGATATTGAAATATGAGATTAGATAGGTATAGAAAATGCGGTCACCAACCACTTGTCTAGGCTCATATCAGAGTCGTCTACTAGTATCTTCCCCATTCAATAGAACTTCTCAAATGAACTTCTCTTGGTTGAGCAAGAACTTCCTTGGTATGTGGACATTGTAACTTTTTTAGCAACTAAGGAACTTCCTTCACACTGATCTAAGCCAGATCTTGACATGTTTTTTGTCTAGGGTCAAGTATTATTCTTAGGATGAACCATACTTGTACAAATACTATCTTGGCCAACTTAAGATGTGTTCCAGAAGCTGAACAATTTCGCATCCTCACATTTTGCCATGATCAAGCTTGTGGTAGGCATTTTAGTTATAAGAAAATCACGGAGAATGTTATCTAATCAGGTTTCTATTGGCCTACCATTTTACGAGAGACCAATGAGTATTGTAAAGTTTGTCACTGATGTCAACAACTTGGGAGAATATCTCGTCGACACATGATGCTTATAAACCTTATTCTAGTAGTTGAAATCTTTGATGTTTGGGCATCAATTTTATGGGACCATTTCCATCCTCCCATAGGCATCACTACATCCTTCTTGCTAGGGGTGGGCAAAAAATGATTTAAATTCGGTTAACTGACCAAACCGGTTTTCAAATTTGGTTCGGTAATTGAACTGAAATATGAGTAGACAGAAAATAATTTAAACCGAACCGAACCGGTTTGAAATTGGTGTACGATTTTGAACCGACTGAATAATAACCGAACCGACCGATTAATTAGATATATATAAATATATAAATAAATAAATAAATAACAGGTAGGTGTCAATACCTGATTAGTGCAACAAATGCACTGCAATGCACCCTATTGCACTGAATCACCCCCCTTCTCTTTCAGTTTTCAATTTTGGGCTAAAAATTGGGTCTGTAAAAAAATTGAGCATATTTTAATGAAAGTCTTTCAAGTGCTTCAGCTCAAATACAAAATCCAGTTTTAGTTTTGGGCAAACCGAATGAAATCGGTTTAGGGCTTAAAACCGAACCGAACCGACATTGCCCACCCCTACTTCTTGCAGTGGATTATGTTTCTAAATAAATAGAGGCAATTTCTACAAAGACCGGTGATCACAAAATTGTTTTTTTATTTATAAGGGAGTTTATCTTTAGTAGATTTGGCACCCCTAAGAGTAACATTAGTCATGGGGGTAAGAATTTGTGTAACCACGTATTTCAGCATCATGTTTAAAAGTATGGGGTTATTCACAAAGTTTCATTTTCCTACCACCCTTAAACAAGTGGTCAAGTTGAAGTATCAATTCGTCAAATCAAGAACATTCTCGAAAAGACGATCAATTCTAATCGAAAAGATTGATATTTACGCCTTTTGGATGCCTTGTGGGCATATTGATCTGCATTCAAAGCTTCTTTAGGGATGTCTTCCTATGGATTGGTATTTGGTAAACTTTGACACGTTCCTATTTCAAGATAGAACTTATTGGGCTACAAAGAATCTAAACTTTGATTTCGATATGGCTGGTCAATAATGAAAACTTCAGCTCGATGAGCTAGAAGAATTGAGGTATGATGCTTATGACTTATCTAAAAACTACAATGAAGTGGATACATGACAAAATAGTTTCATTTTGGTCATACGGTCCTATTCTACAACTCTCGTTTTCACCTATTTCCAAGTAAGTTAAAAACTCGTTGGTTTGGTTTATTCATTGTTCGTGATGTTAAAGACTGTTGTACCGCATCACCGTAGATAATGGAAGTCTCTTTTAAGTAAATGGATAGCGAAGCCGTACCATGAACTTCCCACAAGGTCAGTGGAAACCATCAAGTTTATTGATCCTAACTATGAGGACTAGTCATGCTCACACATTCTACTCCATTAAGCCCGTTTGAGGGTGGTAAATAACACCCCCATTGAGTCCAACTGATGATATTAAACTTAGTGCTACTGGGAGGCAACCTAGTCAATTTATGCATTCATTCATTCAATAACAAAAAAAATAAAAACAATACTGCCAATTCCTGTTTGGGGGTGATGTATTTTGTGTTAACACATCACCCTCACGAACTTGATCTTTTTCATTGTAGGGACGGAACATATGTTTAGCAAATCACCTAAGTTCATAAGTTCCAAAATTTATTTCTTACTTTCCATTTCATTTTTTAACACTAGGGACAATGTTTTATTTGTTTGAGGGTGGGGAGATTTATCAAAATTCATACCTCTTTGAAAATCATTTTCTAAAAAAAGTGGTGTGGTATCCTATCTACGATAAGATTGGATTACTTGATTCACTACATTTAGGGAAGAGATGTTGAAAGTTTATTACTAGAGTAAACATTGCATATGAGTATTCAGGAACAAACATGTTTTGCACAAATAACCACGGATGTACTTTGGAATAGAAAAATAATTGTTGAAACTTTAACCTTGTGAGCTATCAGACCTTTCATTTATTCGGAGGGTTTTTTCACAACTTCGAGTCGATTGACGACTAAAATTTTATTGGATCCTACATTAACTTGTTTGAAGTCTCATTATTCTTCTTTTAGGCCGATCATTGAGGATGACATTTTTTCGAGTTAAGAGAAATGTAGGTCTTGTAATCTACTTGAGACTTATAACAATTACCAAACCTTAGAAGGTAAATTAGGCATCTCTTATCCATCTATACATTCTCGAAACCACCTTGCTAACCGTTCAATTCAAAACCAATGTGAGCATTTGTCTTCGTTTATTAGACATAAAAAAAACATGTTGCCCATTTATGTTTTGAAAAAGTGTTAGCAAGTTTATGAAGAAAAAGGGACTAGTGCAAAGTGAAAATCTAAGATCAGTTGAGGAAGCAAGGAAAAAAAAACCAACAAAATGGTTGAGAAAAAGAAAGGAAAAAATAAATTTCTCTATTAAAATACTTGAAGACCATAAATTTTCAAAAACATTTTTATACTTACCATTTATCCAACTCCTCAAAAAAAAAAAAAAATCAGGTTTATTTTCTAGAGAAGTCCTAGTTAACCCTATAATTAGGTATAGTAAGAAGTGGAGACTAGATGAGAAAGCACTATGGAGAGTAACTCTACATTTTCGCAAGCAATCAATATTCCTTCCATGAGACTATTTTTTTGTTCATGTCCATTTGTTCTTATGTGCATGTGTGACATTTAAATTTTCATATTTACTATTCTCCTCACAAGAAAGAGAAAAAAACATTTGCCCAATCTCAGAATGGTCATTTAAAGTGAAAACAATTGTTCCAAAGGTTGGTTAGTAACTAATTACATATGCCTCCTGTCTTCTATGTGGGTGAGTAACAAAGATATTATCCGAGTAAAATAAAGGAAATGGCAATTTTCTCTTAAAAAAAACCATGTTTGTGGGTGTTCATCTCGGATAACCATCAGGAGGCTAAAACTCCTTCTTTTAATGTCATGCTAGAGATTCAAAGCATTGTTGCACATTGTAAATACAATGGAGTCATACCAAAGACAGTGAAATTGATTTTTTTTTTTTTTTTTTGTGAACTTTAGGTGATTAAATTTTTTTAATTTGTAAGCTTATCTTTCTTTTCGTTTCTCTTTGCTTGAGGACTAACAAAAGGTTGTTTGGGGGTAGTGTGATAAGCACCCAAAACGTGGAATTTTTACGCCCCAATTAGCTCTTTATTAGTCTTTGGTTGTGTTCATAATTAATTAAATGCCTCTATTTCTCGAGTTTGATTTTTGTCAAAAATTTTGTAGGAAATCAAAAAATGCAAAATTCGAGGAATTACACCATTAATTTGCATTTTTAGAAGCAACTGAAGAAATTATGTATGAAGAAATTCAAGCTAGACCAAGCCTAATATCTAATCTAATTTTAAATACTCCTTAATGACCCATTTAATGTTTTGAGCCTAAAATCACATTTTATGACCTATCAACATCCCATTTTAATTCCTACTTAATACTCAAATGTACCACTAGCATTTTCCACCAATATCGTTTAAAAATCCCTCCAAAAAACTCTTAAAAATTGTGAATTATTTAATTCGGGATTTTTCTTAATCTATTTCTATACAATCCATCCAATAATCCACTTAAACCCTAATCCTAATAAATTCCAACCATTCACTTTATCCAACAAATGAATCTGGGCAATCAAACACGAGAAGTGAGTTTATAAATAATGGCTATTTCTGCATTCAAATGGATCATAATTATTTTTTTAGGTTTTACTTTTAGAGAGAAAGTGTAGAGAAATGCAAGTTTTGATTTTGTAGTCAACCATTATTTTCAATGGGGTAACAATTCAGCGATAGATCTGTGGTAGATAGAATCACAGGTCCAGGGTTCGAATCTTGTCAGCATCTGGGTGGGATGGGTTAAGGGATATTAAAAAAAATGAAGTAAAGTAGGGAAATGGTGTCCTTCAGAAATATGGTGGTGTCCTTCAGAAAGTAGTGTGTTAGTGGTGTCCATCAGTAGAAGTGGTGGTGTTATTAGCAACAACAAAAAAATAAAGAAGTCATTTCACCCTTTGATGCTTACTCACCCTATTCCACCAATGCCTCCAAATCCATTCCACAATTCATTCCAATTCAATTCTCTCAAAACCGAGGATATAACACCTTTTTCTCCTCCCAATTTATAATCCTTCTCCTTCCTTGAATATCTCTCAAGATTCTCATTCAATGACTACATTTCCCCTTTCAACTAAAAATCAAAGCTCTCTTCCCACTACCATAAAAGATCTCATTTTTGGCGGAATATAAGTGTCAAATAAAACCTCTTTCTGGTGGAGAAAAACGCTTAATCCACTAGAAAAACATTGCAGTGGCGGATTAAATAAGTGCCACAAATGAAGTGCTAGATAAATGTAGTTTTGGTGGATAAGTATCTTAATCCGCCAGAAATAAATAAAATTTAAATCCACCAGACAAGGATTGTGATTTTGTTTTTTGAGTTAATTTCGGTTTCCTGATTTTAAGAAATATTTTGAGAAATGTTTCGGTGTGTAAAGAAAAAACGTAAAATTTTTGAGGATAAATGAAATATATAATGAATTTAGAGGGTATATTAAATATGTGGAAGAAATAATATGCAAGTAAATAATTGTATTAAACACATTAAATGAAACTAAAATACCTATAATTAGAAAATCAAGGGGTAGTTTAAAAAATCAATATATAAGTAGAAGAAGTGATAATTAGGAAATTAGGGGGTGGTTTCAAAAATCAATAAATAATTAGAATAAATGATAATTAGAAGAAGAAAAAAAACTCAAAGTTTACGAAAAAAAAATGTAAATTTTAGTAGCTGGTTTTGTATTTTTACGAAAAAACCCCAAAATTTATGAAAAACCTTCGAAAATATAATTTTTTCGCCCTTTTTCTTTTCGTAATTTCAAAAAAACGAAAATTTTGGCGAAATTTCATATAATTTCACAAAATCATAATCCTTGCTACCAGATGTATTTCTGGCAGATATAAGTGCCACAATTACTTCATTTATGACGGATATAAGTGCCACAAATACTTCATTTATGGTACATTCACCCACAACAAGAAAAAACCAAAGTCGATTCGGAGGCTCGTGAGAGTAGAGAGCTTATTCAAACTCAAAACCGAACTTCTTTCAAGTTTTCATCTTCAATTCTACTTTCTCACGTCTTCTCTCCTTCTTCATCTCTCAAACTTTTCTCTACAAAATGAGGTACATTCAACCACAACAAGAACAGGGGAGGTTTTGATACAAAGGAGGAAAACTGGCAGAGAAAGAATAAGAAGAAAAAGAATAATAAGAAGGGAGGACGGAGAAAATGAGAAGAAGGGTTAATGGGGGTAGGAATAGAATTATTGAGGGAAAGAGAAGTCTAAAAGTCCAATTGTGGTGGATATTAACCGTTAGAAAAAGAATTAAAAAACAATTATGGCGGATTAACAAACAATTTTGGCAGATGTGGTGTCCGCCACTAAAAGGAAGGAATATTTCTGGCGGATGACGTATCCGCCAGAACAGAAAAAGAAAATCATTCCCTCTCTCTCATTTCTGGCTGATTGGGCTGCCAGAATTGACCAACACAAGCAAATTAAGGCGCCACATTTTTTATTTATTGCGGAAATTGGTATCCGCCAGTGTCGGCATTAAATCCGCAAGTATATTCTGGCAGAAATGAGTTCTTTTGTGGTAGTGTCCTGTCACATGGATGCATTTCTGTTGCCTCCAACACAAATACGTACCCCTCAACTCTCTTTTCCCTTTACCTCTCCCCCACCCATCTCTTTTGAACCAGTACCACATACCTGGATGGTTACTCGAGCCTAGAATAATATACACAAACCCAAAATACCTTTCTTTTTCCACACTACCACCAAAGCCGCAACTCCGCTTGAATCTGAACCCTCCACCTTCACCCAAGCAAACATATACTCCCATTGGTGTGATGCCATGCGAGAGGAATTTCTTGTTCATCTAAATATTTGGGTCACGAATCATGTATGTTCTTGTATATGTGGATGATATAATTCTTACTGGTAGTATTCAATTCATGATTTTAAAATCCATCAAAATCAGGGGGTATTCAATTCATGCTTTTAAAAAATTCACAAAAATCAGGGGGTATTAAAAAAGTAGTAGATTTAATGAATTTGTTAAAGTTGTGGATTTTGAAGGATTTGTGAGTGAAAAGTATATATAACAAGAATTATTCCAAATCCAACATTTTCCCCTCATATTTCAACGGATTTGTATTGACTATTGTTAAATAACACCACCATTTCCGCTAAAGGACGCCACCATCCTATTTTTTTTTGTGATCTGCTCAAAGACACCACCACCTTTCTTTCTCTTCTCTCTTCACAAGAGCAGCGCTACCTCACCCCACAACTTTCGTCCACACCACCATGCCCTACCACCGTTGGCTGTACCACCACCCGCACTTCCTCTTTTCTTTTGTTCTTGTTCTTCTTTTTTGTTATTCTTCTTCTTTTCATTCTCTTCATCTTATTTTTTCTTTTTCTTGTCCTCTCTTCATTTTTTTTTCTTTTTTTTTCCTTCCGATTTCTTCTTCTTATACCTTTCTCTTTGTTTTTCTTGTTTTTCTATTTTTTTCTCCTTTCTTCTTCTTTTCCCATTTTTTTCTTCTTCGCTCTTGCAGTGGTTCCTGCGAGTAGAGGTTCCCCACTTTTCAAAACCTTCGCGAGGGCAAAAAAAAAAAAAAAAGATAGGAGAAAAAAAATAGAGAAAAAAGTGGAGGAAGAGAAGAAAAAAAAAAGAACAGAGAAGAAGAAAAGGTGAGGGGGGTTGAGAATGAGAAGATGAAAATTGGTGAAGGTGGGATGAGAGGTAGTGATTGATGGAGAAGAAGAAGAAGAAAAAAAAAAAAAAAAAAAAAAAAGGGAGGGGGGGGGGGGGATGAGGAGGATGTGAGGTGGCGGTGGTGATTGAAAAAGAAGAAAAAGAAAAAGGGACGAAATGTGGTGGTGGCGGGAATAACAATTTGAAGTAAAATAATTATTTGTATTACTTTTGGACCATCTTCAATGTATTTGATTTTTTTTTTAATTTGAAATAAAATTCTCGTAACATACAAATAATTGTTTAATTGATGTTTTGAGATGTGTTTTATGATTTGTATTGGCATGAATAACAATGTAGGTGATGTTTTTTTAATTGTTTTCTATGACTAATAACACATTTATAAAAATCCATTGAATTTATAAGAATCCATAGAAATCTATAACAAATTTTTATAAAATCTATAAAATCTAATCAATTAAAACCTTTTAAAATTCACGAGATTTAAAATTCTTCAGAGTCCATTCAAATCCCAAATTAAATACCCCACCTTATTGTTGTTTATTGTGAGTACATAATAGAATGAAAGAATAGCCCACTCAAAGAAAGAGAAAAGTTTACCTATTTCAGAGTTACAAACACAAATTCCTGCAAAAGCCCACACATAACTCACACTAAACATCATTGATCAAACGCTTGCGCCGATAATAATGGCTCTGGATGAACACTTTCGAAGCACCTTCAATGGTCTTCCTCCACGTCTGCAAACAGAAAGTTCAATTGAATCAAAGGAGTTAACAAAATCAACTTAGACCCATTTACCTCGAAATAGATCACATTATTACCTTCTCAATCGTTCGAAACACATACTGGTTCTTCACATCCCTTGATCTCTTTAGCGAAACCCCTCGCATCCCAAACTGTCTCAGCAATGCAGATCTCCGAGTACCCCGTGGCAGAAGCGACCTTCTTTCCACGAAATTCACTCCATTCTTCAATGGGCTTTCGTTTCCGTCATTGCTATGTTCAATCCTACTTCTCTTCTGCTTCTTCACAACTTGCAACTCCATCTTTTTCGACTGTTTGGAGCCCAATTCAGAAAATTTATGAAGCAACTCATCCGATGAGGCCTTGGTAACGTGCTGAACTTTTGGGGGAGCCAAAGTCGCCATTGCGGATTCGATCACGGAAACCTCCTGAGAGGAGGAGGGTATTTGTGCTTGGAAGAGTGGATGAGAGACAGAATAAGAATATTGAGTTGAGAAAACGACGGTTGAGAGGTGAATGTGATGTTATTCGAATCTCATGTTATTTGATGAGTGATGAAAAGGAATATAACCGTTGCTCCTTGGGATCTATAAGATGGCAGAAACAATAAACAAACAAAAAGGGCCTCAATTAAATGTTTCAAAATCTAGAAATATGGACTGACTGTTTGACACCACCATTTCCACTCTTCACACCACTGTTTTCTATATTTCTTCTTCTGCAGCAGAGAATAACACAACACAGAAGCAACATCTACTTCGTCACTCGCCCTCGTGGCCCGACACTCGTCCTATCATCTACTCTCCTCTCTGTTTGCAGAAGAAAAACCCAATTTTTTTTTTAATTTGTTTTAGATCTCGCAACCTACGATGCGAGATCGGGTGATGTGGATTGGTGTTGGTGGTGGCATGCAGCAAATGGTAGGTGACGAGCAGTGGGTAACGAAGTTGGGTTATGAAAACACCGTTGCCACTGTGTTGTTCCCGTTGTAGAAGAAGAAGAAAGCAAATAACAAAAATTAATAAAACAAGAAAAGACGGTGGTGTTATCTTGGAGCAGATTATGAAAAGGTGGTAGTGTTAGTTAAAAAGATGAGGAGTGTTTTGGTATTAAATAGTGGACGTGGTGGTGTCAAAAAGTCATTGTCTTAGAAAACACCATATGTTGTGTTCTCTGTCAATCGTGTGTCAATCGTGTGTGAGACTTTTGTTTATGGAGTGGCTGATCTTTTTTATTTTTTCATCAACTTATGATGATAAGATCTTGGTTCAGTTCATATACAGGGTTCAACTTTGTGTTTAGATTACATCTAGTATAAATGTAGATTTGATTAAAAAAAATCATCTATCATTTCAAAGGCAAATCGAAAATTCCATGGATGTTGTTACTTGGACTAGGTTGTCGATGCGTTCTACGTGTGCGAATATTCAATATTTTTTATTTTATTATAAAAATTCAATAATAAGAAAAAATATTATTAAATTTCAAAATAAAATAATTATATATAATTTTAAGGGTCTATGTAAACTTTAAAATAAATAAGGAGTTTTAAATCATTTATGTTAGGGATATAAGTATAATTATTCAATGTTTGAGATGGACTAATTTTGTTTGTAAAAGTATGAAATGTCAAGGGCAAAATGGAAAATCCAAAAGTTAGATGTAAGTGCCTTTTTTTATAATTTCTAAATAATTTGAGGGCTTCAAATAAATTATATATTGGGCCTAGGTGTAATCAGTGTTGTAAAAAACGCTAGGCGGGGGCTTAGGCGATTATTTATTATTTATTATAATTTATAAAATTCAACATCATATAAATTACTTCTATTTCAATGCCAATGTACATATGCAAAATGTATAAGAAAAATAGAGTCTTAATGTTTTTATTTTTTCCGAACTGGAAGTAGAAAATAAATAATAATAATAATAATAATAATAATAATAATAATAATAATAATAATAATAATAATAATAATAATAATAAACCCGCCTAGGAGGCCGCCTAGCGCATAGGCCCCGCCTAGACCTTTTTTGAGAATATTGGGTGTAATTAGTGAATGTTTATAGGGGCTTATTTTGATAGAAAATCAAAAAAATTAGATGTGAGGGCATTTTTATAATGTATAAGTAATTGAAGGGCTTCTAGTAAATTATGTTAGGGACTTAGCTATAATTAAATTCCTAAATTGTTTGCCCACTTGTATATTATATAAAGGGTATTATAGTATGAAATGTAAAAAAAATAATTAATTTGTTTTCACATTTTTCTTAGATTGCGGTTCATGTTTGATTGACATAATATAAAGTGAAAAAATTTCAAATACAAAGAATTTTTTCAATTATTTTTTAATATTTAATTTTATTAATAAAGTTAGATTTTTTTTTTATAAGAGCTTGGATTGTTGATATTTTTTAAATTAAGCTAATAAAGAGGAAAAGTGCTTTGAATTTTCTAAACTTATGAGCAATCTCATCTCATGAGAAGGCCTATTTGACAAATGGCATATTTTCTACTTTAAAATGTAAACATGGCTTGAATTTTTCAAAATTAGGCCCAATGTCAAGATAAGCACAATTAAGAAAAAATCTAACTGGCGAGGGAAGCAGCGAGGGACCCCACAGGGGGGAGGGAGAGCCGTCCATTCCCCCCGGGATGCGCGTTTGAATTTTCAACGCACGCATCCCGGGGAGAATGGATGGCTCCCCCTCCCCCCTGTGGGGTCTCTCGCTGTTTTCCTCGCTGCGTCCCTCGACAATTAGACGGGTTCCACAATTAATCAATACCTCACCTCAAGATCGTGGGCCATGGATGATAGCTACCAGGAAAACGTCCAATAGAAAAATATTATCAAATGAATTACATAGAAACAAAGAGATTGTTGGTAATAAATGGAAATAGAAGCCTTATAACATCTCCAATGGATTTTCTAAAATAGTTAAAAAGTTATTTTAGGGGGATCATGTGAGAAAATGCATGTTTTAATGGATCCCCTAAAGCATTTCATATTTTAACTTCACTTTCAACTTTTCCTAAATTTAGGGGCAACCATACCATTCTTTAAATCCAAAATAACAATAAAATATTTTAATTCTTTAATTTTCCAAATTAAAAACAAAACCAAAAACCAAAACAATGATGAAAAAGTTTAAGATATATTTAAATAATGATAAAAAAGTTAAAATAGCGAATATGGTTGGAGTGATGAAAAAATATGAGAACTCTAAATTTAGCTTTTAGTTAAAATCGGAGATGATTGATCCCCATTTTAACTTACCATTAGAGTAACTTACCATTAGAGATGCTCTTAGCAGCAAGAAGCTAGGACTTGAAAAGGTTTCTGCTGTCAAGTTTTCATAACCACATTTTATCTACATCAGTTGACACTTCCTTTAATGGGGTGTCATTTCAACCCCTAAACAAAGAAACTAATCAGGAAAAGAGATAATGGGTTTTCATGGTTTCAGATCAAAGTTTATGATCCAAAGAAGAAAACAGGTTGCAAAAGGGGGTGTCAAATTGCGGTTTAAATTAGGTTGATGGATAAGCTAGCTAGGTCTTCTTCCTTGGTTTTTTAACTTTATTTGGTGACAGTTTTACCCTTTTGGAGGATGGAGGGTTGTTTGCTTGGTTCAATCAGTAGTGATTAGGTTTGACGGAGTGAGATGAGAAGAGAAGAGGAGGTTTTGTGTGTGTTGTTTTTATATGATCCTATGTAATTGGCAAATCTGTTTGTCTTAGTCACGAATCTTTGGTCACGTCACTCACAAATTTTTGGTGTTTAGTTCTTCATTTCTTTCATCCAGTACTCCCTCCTATTTCCATAGGAAAATATGTTTCTGCTTCCATCGTTTTCATTCGAAGGATTTGTAGCCGACAATGAGGATTAGCGTTCTAATCAGCCTGATGGTTTATGATCTAATGGAGGAAGCAAGAGTGGTTGGAACAAAGATGAATGAGGAGATGAAGAGTGGTGGTTGGCATTTGAGCAGATAGTGGGAGGAAAAAGGAGAGGTGTTAGGTCGGTCAATTTAAACAAACGGTAAAAAGGGATGGTGGGGTTTGGTGGTGTTTTTTTTTTCCAGAGAGGGGCAGGGATGTTGTGGATTGGAGAAGATGAAAGGATTGGTGCCAGTGGGAGGCCGGTGGTAGAGGTGCGGGAGAGGTTCCAGTGGCGAGGCAGTGATGGCGATGGATTGCGATCAGTCAAAGGGAAGAGAAAGGAGGAGTATATGATGGGTATTGATTGATTTGGGCGAGGGCAAAGCAGGAAAACATAATATCATGATGAATATTCACAGCTTTATAGTTCATAAGGGAACCGTGCATTATATAGTTCAGATTAGGGGTGGGCACGGGACGGGATGGGACGAGATATACTCATCCCTATCGGGACGGGACGGAATGGGAAAAACCTCATCCCGACCTCGTCCCATCCCAAACGGGATCGGAACGGGACGGGATCAGCGTGCTAATCTGAAAGTCTTGAGCCTGGAATAGTCTTGAGTCTGCTGTAAGGTAAATCTTGTTAAGTAATTCAATGCTGGAAATTAAGAACGATGGAATTTTCTACATGTCTATATGCTACTATAGACAATTAAAATATTTTGTTGAATGAGTTTCCAGTATTCAGTGAACGTGAATTTATGATTCAGCTAGATGCTTCATTTTTGCAGTTTTCTATGTTAGTGATCTTTGTAATGATCCCAATTTTTTTTTGTGTCTAGTTTTGATAATTTGTACTTGTGGCTTTCCTCGCAACTTGAGCTTTTAACAAGAAATGGGTATTGGCACACTAACAGAAAATAGTGTTCAATGAAATGTACAGAAATCGGTATTGGCACACTAACAAGCTTTTAACAAGAAATGGGTATTGGCACACTAACTATGAAATAAAAATATTAATAATTAATATTAATTAATTAGTTCCGGACGGGACGGGATTGGCGGGATTGAAAATCTTCATCCCATCCCATCCCATTCTAGATCGAGACGGGACGGGATCGGGATGAAATTATTCAATCCCATTAAGATCCGAAAAAATCGAGACGGGACGGGACGGGATCGGGACGGGAACGGGATCGCGGGATGGGATGCCCACCCCTAGTTCAGATGAAGGGCCTTTGGTGTATCGTTATTGAGTTTGCATGTTTGCTTCATTGAACATTGATTGTATGGATTGGATTTGCTCATCCATTGGAGCTAATAAATTAAGGTTGCTGCTAAATAACACCTCCACTTCTCTTGATGAACATCACTAATACTATTTCCTGAAAGACACCAACACTCTACTTTCTGAAGGACATCACACCCTTTTTGAAGGATACCACCACCTGCTAAAGAACACCACCTATAAAAGGGAAAAAACCTTATTCTTCTCTCCCTCTCTTCTCCATCAACCGCCGCCACCTCCTCCTCCTCTCCCTTCACCACCACCACCTCGCCATGCCACCTCTCCTCTTCTCTTCTTCATCTTCCCTTCCTTTTCTTCTTCTTCTTCTTCTTTCTCCCTGATTGTGGCGAGGTGGTGGTTGTAGTGATGGGGAGGTGGCAGTGTCCCACCTCCTCCCATTTTTTTATTCTCCTCTTCCTCTTTTTTTCTCCTTGGCAGTGGCGAGGTGGTGGTAGTGGTGATGGCAAGGTGGCGGTAGTGAGGTGGTGGTAAAGGCAAGAAGGAAGAGGAGGAGAGGTGGTGTCCCACCTCTTCCCATTTTTTTTTCTTCTTCTTCTCCTCTTTTTTTTCTCCTTGGTAGTGGCGAGATGGTGGTGATGGTGAGGTAGCAGTGGTGAGGTGGTGGTGGTGAAGGGGAGGAGAGATGGTGGTGTCCCACCTCCTCCCATTTTTTTCTTCTCCTCCTCTTTTTTCTCTTTGGCGGTAGCGAGGTGGTGATGGCGAGGTGGCGGTGGTGGTAAACAGGAGGAGGAGGAGGAGAAAAAGAGGTGACGGTGTCCCACCTTCTCCCATCTTTTTTTTTCTTCTTTTCCTCTTCTTTTTTTCCTCCTAGGCGGTGGCAAGGTGGTGGTAGTGGTGATGGCGAGGTGGCGATGGTGATGGTGAAGAGGAGGAGGAGAAGTGGCCTCATCCTTTTTTTTTTCTATCCCTGTTGCATGGTGGTAGTGGTGAAGGGAAGGATGAGAAGCAGGGGTGGCGGTGACCTCCTCCTCATTTTTTTTAATTCTTACCCTCACGGCGGTTCCTCACACAAAATGTCATAAATTAACAAAAACAAATGGGAATTTAATAAATGCTCATTCGAAATCAGTCAACAACATACACATTAGAAATAAAATCAATAGAAAAAATGAGAAAGGAAGGACTACTAACAATTAGAAAGCGTACAATCGCGGCAAAATATATGAGGAAGGAAACAATGTAAATGATAGAAAATGGGCCAATTGCAGCGGCCTATGCAAGTAGAATCGTCACAGCGGAACATGCACGTTCAATTACCATATTTGCATGAGTTGTCGCGACTGCGGTTCTGTCACTCGCACCAGCCGTTGCGAATGGCCCATTTCAGTTTCAAACTCTGTCATTGACTTTCGACCAATTTTGACACCCAATTGAGAATGATTCTAAAGCTCATAAAAAAACGAAAAGCATAGTACTTTGAGTTATCTAATGAAAAAAAAAATGAATCACCTAAAAATGTTTCCAAATGAGCAAGTTATGGTCATTTTACTAAAGTCACTCAAATCTGTCTGGTAAAGAAAATAGGGTATTGTCCCTGACTTTCAACCAAATTTAACATTTGATTGAAACCGATTCTCAAGCTCATGAAACACAAAAAATGTAGTACTCTGAGTTATCTAATGAACACAATTTGAATCACCTGAAAATGTTTTGAAATGAGTAAGTTATGGTCATTTTACTACAGTCATGCAAAATTGTCCAGCAACGACCAAGTCGCAACGGATCATGCGAATGTAAGTATTTCACTCGCATGATCCACTGCGAGTTTGAGTCTTATACTCTCAGTTTCAGTGGTATATGCGAGTGCAAGACTTAAACTCGCAGTGGATCATGCGAGTGAGAGATGAACATTCGCATTATCCGCTGCGACTTGGTCGTTGCTGGACAATTTTGCGTGACTGTAGTTAAATGGCCATAACTTGCTCATTTCAAAACATTTTTAGGTGATTCAAATTGTGCTCATTACATAACATAGAGTACTACATTTTTCATGTTTTAATATATTTGAGAATTAGTCTCAATCTAGTGTCAAAGTTGGTAGAAATTCAGGGACAAATTTGTTTTTTTACTGGACAGATTTGAGTGACTTTAGTAAAATAATCATAACTTCCTCATTTCAAAAAATTTTTAAGTGATTCAAATTTTGTTCATTAAATAACCCAAAGTAATACATTGTTTGTGTTTCAATGAGCTTGAGAATCGAACTCAATCGAGCATCAAAATTGGTTGAAAATTAATGATAGAGTTTGAAACTGAAATGGGACAGTACTCTGTTTTTATGTTTGTAATGAGTGAGTGCTAGGCTATTTTGGGCCAGTTTGGGTTCCCTATTTGCACGATCCGCAGTGAGGGATTTTTTTTTCCCCTTGCAGCGGTACCTGCAACTGCGAGTGAGGGTTCCCACTCGCAGGAACCGTTGTGAGGGCGAAAGAGAAAAAACAAGAAGGAGAAGGAGGCCATCGCCACCCCTCCTCCTCCCCTTCACCACAACTTCGCCACCACCACACCACCATCATACAACAGGGAGAGAAAAAAGGAGGCGGCCACCACCACCCACTCCTCGCCCTCCTTCATTCTCCATTTCACCGCCACCTAGCCACCACCACCACCATGCCACAGGGAGAAGGAAAAAAGGAGTGGGAGGAGGAGGCCACAGCTACCGCCACCCCCTCCTTGTCTTCGACTTCCTCCTCCCCCTCACCACCACCACGCCACAGGGAGAAGAAAGAAAAAAAAAGGAGGAGGAGGCCACCGCCACCCCCTCCTTGTCATCCTCCTCTCCTTCACCACCACCACCACGCCTGTAACACCCCTGAATTTCATAAAACTAATTTATTTTATTTTGAATTAAATAAAATAGGATTACATTTAATTGAACGTGAATTTCAAAATTTAGGGTTTTATTTGGTGAGTTAAAGGGCGGGTGCTCTCAGAATGTTAGTGGGGGCGAATAACTACCCACACTATATAAAGAAAAACCCTTCCTTCTTCTCTTGTGCAACAGGAAGAGTTGTTCCTTCCTCTTTTTCTTTCTTCGATGGCGGCTGACAGTGAGAGGTGTTTGTGCGAGGGAAGAGTGGAAGCTTCTTTTACTAGACTCAAGATGATCGTTTTATGATAAAGACCGTCAAGAAATCTGAAGTCAAGGTGCTCCTTAGGATGCTTCCAAGTTACTACCAACATGTGTCTCAGTATGAGAACTCCCTGGTCACCAAGTTCTTTGGGGTTCATTGTGTTAAACCAGACGGAGGTCAAGAGACTCGTTTCATTGTAATGGGCAATCTATTTTGTTCGGAGTACCGTATCCATAAGAGATTTGATCTCAAGGGATCTTTACATGGGCGAAGTACCCATAAGCCCGAGGGAGAGATCGACCACTTTGGGTACAAATCCTCTCGCTGTGGTTACAATTCACTCTACAAATTTCCCATTCAAAGCTCTCACCTTCACTTCACTTCGGGTACCACTTCGTCTTCTTCTCCATTGTATTGCACTCTAATCACTCTCCAACCTGTCTTGTTTTCTTTGAGATCCTGTTTTTCTTGCACTTTAGATGAATACCTAGAGTTCCTTTTATCATGAAAATGATTTCTGAGTGATTTCTTGGGTGCTTAAGTGAAAAACCATGAGTACTTCAGCTGTAACTCAAGAGGCCTTCAACCTGTTTGATGTTTTGCCCAAGTGGGATCATTTTGCTTTCAGCACAAAAGGACGGGCTATTAAGTTCTTGAATTCAAATGGGTATTCTTCAAATTTGTCAAATACTGTGAATTTTGAAGGATTTGGGGGTTTTGTTTTCTCGAGTAGAGCATGGCGAAAAACTTAGCCTTTGCGACGTTTCGGTGCGCGAGGCTGAGAAGAAGAAGTGGCATCGTGTGGACGTGGATTTGTTGCACAAATCATTGGTGATTTCATCAAGTGAGTTTCTTCATTTCTTTCTCTTTTACTGTGAGTTTCTTCCTACTAATTCATACCTTTTGTTGAAATATACTATTTGGTTTGTTATAGTTTTGGGTCTGGGGTTGATTGATTGGTGAGTTCTGATTATTCTTATTGTTTTGTTTTTAATTATACCTTCTTATGCATTGCCATTCCAAGTATTATTAGTACGTAAGGGATTTTCCTTGGATCTTGATTGTAATTGGGTTAGTTTGCAATGTTTAGGAACATAGAGGATGGATTGGGAATTTGGATAATGAACTATGAACATGAAGTGTATAGTTGGCTGAATCTGATTTGGTAGGAGTCGACGAATTTGGGTTTAGGAAGTTCAAAGATTTTATTGTCTATCATCAATACTCTTGTCTGTCTTGCTAAGTGGATATGCTTATTGATATCGCATCTAACGGTGAACCGCAATCTCTGTTCCATCTAATAGGTCATGTTGATCATGTTGTCAAGGACTCAGTGTTGCACCAATGGTTGCCAACTTGCATGTCTCATTCTAAAACCAACTAGAGTGGTTATCTCAACTTGATAGCTGCTGTAGCAGCTCTATCAGATTGCTGCAAGTATAGATGGCAGTAAGCATTATATTCAACAATGATGCAATTTCCCATGTTTTCACGTCTGATATTTTAAGTATTATCTCATATAATTATGCTTAAAGTTTATTCTTTGAGATGCTAAAAATCTATCATTGTGGAATGTGGTTTGTTCCCTGTGAGGATTTCTTTTTCAAGGTGTCTGTTGACTATTGTAATCTGGGGTCCAAGTGATCTAAAGGAGGAAACTTGCGGAATAGTTGAATGTGATGATGTTTGGTATCCTTGATGTATCGTCACATTGTAGGATGAAATTAACATATTAAACGGACTTCAAGTAATATTTGTGGGGATGATGAATGATATTGTTTCCCTTTTGGATACCCTATGAGCTCAGCCTTTTCAATGCCTATGCATGTGTTAGGAAAGTGGGTTAAAGCTTTAGATTTGGAGATGACTTGAAGTGTTTATGCTATGAGTAGAACCAATTTGTGTTAGCTTGTAACCAGAAGAACCCATATTCAACACAAATTGCAGTTTTAATCAAGCCACTTAGTATATATGGGGTTGAGCAAATTCACAAACATGGTTTCAGTTGAGAGTAGGGGCTGTTTGAGTTTAATAAGCCACAGTGTCCATACTTTCATTTAAAGTCATTAAACAAAGTTGTTTCTTTGATGTTCAGGTAGTTATTACTTACAAATTACAATGGTGTTCATATAAAAAAAAATAGTAATTGTATATTTGCCTTCTGTTTAGTGGTATACCATATTGTGCTTGAATAAGGAGGTGAATTTATTCACAAGTGATCATTCAATGGTTACTTTTGTATATGTCTTTGTTTGGGAAAGGGTAGAGTACAACTTTAGTTGGTGTTAACTAGGAATTTGTGAATGTTTTCAAACAACTTCAGATATGTGTGCTGTGCTAGGATTTGGATGGTTGCTTTGGTGTAAGTTAGTGTCCACCCATGTTTGTCATGCACTTTCATGTTTGTATTGAAATTGTCTTTTCGGATATTGCATGTAGTGGCTTTGTTGGATTTAGCATTTGAGATATTTTCTGTCAAACTAGGATGTATGTGTTTATCCCAAAAATCCCATTCATATGGTGAGTACTGTGTGAAGTAGTGTTTGATTGTGCACTATGGTTTATTTTGTTTTGATGTCTCGTTGATTCTATTGATGTAGGACCGTTTAAGATTAATGGTGTTCCTTTTTATGTATGCCTCTGAAATAATTACTTTTTCCCAAAAATAATGGGTGGATTGATTTACTTATAAATGACAAAACGTCACTTGATCACCGTGTTATTATAAAGCATGATTTACGAGTATGCTATGTTTTCCCCAAAAATGTGGGTGGATACGATTGTGAATCGATTCAGAAATGACAAAATGTCATCGTGGATAAATTTTGAAATATAAAAAATAAATGATATTGGTAAACCTTGATTTCTGAAAATATAAACCACTTGGACTTGTATCACTTAGAACTACCACACCTCTTTGGTTTATTATTTTCCCTCTCTTACTAGATAAACTAAATGACCAGAGGGTCGTCTTGCGGAGTTGGGGCACCCATTTCTTACTAGAGAAACTAAAATAACCTTCGGGTTAGTCTTGCGAAAATGAGGTGAATTTGTATGCCTAAAATAGGCTTTGATATTTATCCGTAAAAAATGTGACGTGAGTTTATGCGCATTGATAGCCCAAGGGTGGCTTTTGGTACTCATATAGTTAGGGGTATCCGCGATGCATGCATGTATGTGATGTCCCCACTTGGGCATGGATGACGGAGTAGTCCTCCTTTATATGAGAGAGGCATACGGGCATGTATGTTCGGCACGAAGGTGGTGCGAATGTGGTATCGTCTAAGTGATCAATCCGATAAAAGATGAAACAAATTCAAATAAAAATGAATAGATTACGTTTATATTGTTTCTAACCCCTTTTCACGCAGGATGGCAAGTCCACTAATTTTTCTGCAGGTCAGACTTGCCATAGTCGACTTTTATAGGGTAAGTATAAGTAAATGCATTTTTACTTAATTGGGATGATGATATGATGGCCTCGATGAGGAACTAAATTCTTGGAACTGTGTTTTCTTGCATTACACTTTTGCCTCGTTGAGGAACTACATGTTGGTGTGTTTGTGTATTATTTTGTGTTTAGCTTGATGTTTGTCACGTGCGATTTTATTGATTTTGGGATGAAGATTTCTCACACCAGCTTTATTGCTGACCCAAGTGAGCTTTTGCTTCTTGGGTACATTCCTTTGGGAATGTAGCCGATTAGCTTTTCAGGTTTAGAGACTCTTGAGCAGCATTACGGGAGTTCCGCTAGTTGGGCTAGCGACGTCAGTTTTTCCTGGTTAGAGTTTTGTATAAATTTTAGTTTGTTCATATTTTCTAAACTATATTTTTGTTATTGCTGCTAAATGTTTCTGTTGTTATTGAATTTCACATCCCGAGTTTTGGGGAAACGGATAATCCTACGTGGATTTTAGGATTTTCGTTTTTCTCAAAAATCGGGGCGTGACAGTTTGGTATCAGAGCATTTGGTTAGCCTAGGCTGGGGTAGAGTCTAGGTGATCCTCAGAATGTGGATATGGGTGTGTAGGAGTTTAGAAGTCTTAAGATGAAGTGACAAGGGCGAACCTTGAAGACTTTAGTTTTGTTTTGTTTTGTTTTCTTCGTGAATCTCATGATGAGGCTTCATTGACTTGTGTGTGCGCGAGTAATCTTATTTATAATGTCAATATTTGCATGACATTATTCCGTATTATTTTTTTGGGGTTTTGATATCCGTAGTGTTCACTTAACACTCTCCGTGAATCTCGGGACGAGATTCCTTTTGAGTTGTATATAATGTAACACCCCTACTTTTTCAATGACAATAAATATTTATGTTTATAAAATTCAATTGAAATTTATATTTTAAAATCTTCTTTTGTTTAACAAGTCGTATTTCTCAAAAATCCAGTAAGCTTTCTTACTTTCCGAATCTCGGGACGAGATTCCATTTAACGTGTGTATAATGTAACACCCCTGAATTTCATAAAACTAATTTATTTTATTTTGAATTAAATAAAATAGGATTACATTTAATTGAACGTGAATTTCGAAATTTAGGGTTTTATTTGGTGAGTTAAAGGGCGGGTGCTCTCAGAATGTTAGTGGAGGCGAATAGCTACCCACACTATATAAAGAAAAACCCTTCCTTATTCTCTTGTGCAACAGGAAGAGTTGTTCCTTCATCTTTTTTTTTCTTCGATGGCGGCTGACAGTGAGAGGTGTTTGTGCGAGGGAAGAGTGGAAGAGTGGAAGCTTCTTTTACTGGACTCAAGATGATCGTTTTATGATAAAGACCGTCAAGAAATCTGAAGTCAAGGTGCTCCTTAGGATGCTTCCAAGTTACTACCAACATGTGTCTCAGTATGAGAACTCCCTGGTCACCAAGTTCTTTGGGGTTCATTGTGTTAAACCAGTCGGAGGTCAAGAGACTCGTTTCATTGTAATGGGCAATCTATTTTGTTCGGAGTACCGTATCCATAAGAGAAACCATTTTAACCTACCCAAGGCATAGAAACCATGTAATTCTTAGGAAAGGAAGAAAAATCATTGTATGCCTAGATTAAGCCTTTTAACCTACCCATGTATTGTTTACCCTTAGAGCTCCTTTGAAGCGTGACATATTAACAGTTTTGTTGTTAACCCACTAATCGATAAACCCAAATAACACAATTATATTTTCGTGACCCTTGTGCTTTTGAGAAAGGTTGGAGATGAATGATAAAAAAAAAAGGTTTTGTCACCATCAATGGAATAGGTATATACTTCTTAGTGCCAAAAAAGTGTAGAAAGAGCTTCATATCCCATTACCATTTTGTATGAGGCTATCACAAAAAAAAAAAATTTGCCTTTGTTTTTCACATCCATGAAGATGTAAAGCTCTTTAATAGAAAAGAAGAAGTTAAGCCAATCCATGAAGTTCAACACTTAAAGAAGACCTCTAACCTTATCAAAAGTACTTTTGTTTGTCCTTAACCTTCAATGTTACCCTGTCCTAAGCTCCGTCATAACCTAGTGAAAATCTTTTGATCCTTGGAAAAATATGGCCAAAGTGTGGAGGGTGAATTAAAGAAATATTGTGGTGAATGAATCAACATTCTCAGCGGATGATATTCCTTCTTGAGATCATATTTATTGTATTCTCGAATTCTCATCTTTTGTTTTATATGTGAACTATTTCTTATTCCTTGTTTCATCTTATTCACATACATTGAGAGAAAAAGTCAAATCTCTGAGTGATTATATACCTTGTGAGATTTGAAGTCGACGCAAATTTTCTAGAATGTGAACCAGAGATTTTTCCATTTTTAAACTGAAGTTTGCAACAAAGATGATCAACCTCTTAATATAAACTTGAATGAATAGTTCCTATATCTTTTGTATAGTGCTTACTGAAGTCACTTATTGACTTAATACTGACCAATAAGTTACAAGAATACATCTGTTAAGGCTTACGCATTCAAGTAGGAACTCTCTAAGGTTAAATAAAGAAAGAATTATTTTTTATCAATTTTTTAGTCCGAGTCTCGAGTATCACAAATGTTTGTGGGTATCATTTCTTGAAACCCTCACGAGACTACAACTCGTCCACTAGGGGAACCTAGAGGTTTAAAGGCTTATTACATATGCTAAATGTAATCATGATTCCTACAAAAGTGAGTTAGTTTTTATTTTTATTTTGCTCGAGGAATAGCAAAATGTAAGTTTGGGGGGATTTGATAGGCTTATAAATGATACATTTTACGCCCCTAATTCTATTTTTCTATGTCATATTAATTAATAAAATACTCTCATTGCGTGTATTTTGTGTATAACGCAGGAATTTAAGTATTAATCATCAAATATGCATAAAATGACACAATAAGACTAAGTTCAACAACTAAAAAGCTCATTGGAAGTTCACACATGCATTGTCAAGGATCAAGGATTTTCAAGCCCAAAAGCCCATGAAATCAAACCCAAAAAAGTATCATCATTTACGAATCTCGAGGAAATCAAATTGAACATCCACATGGAAACTTCAACATAACAAAAGGAATCTCTACACATTCCACCTCCTACTCCACTATCCATTCTCCAATATAATTCCTTATTTTATGCCAACATATTTTCCTTATTTTATTCCACCTCCTACTCCACTATCCATTCTCCAATACAATTCCTTATTTTATGCCAATATCTTTTCCTTATTTTACTCCACCTCCCATTCTTCTTCACCTATAAATACCCCCATACTTGGAGTATACTGGAGAGTACTTTGGAAGAAAAAGAAAATTGAGAGTAGTTGTAGTAGTATTTGTAGCATTTAGATTAATAATTGGAGGGAAGGCCAAGAGATTACCATGCTTGGCTAACATCCCACCGTAGGGTGTGGGTGAGCCCATGGGAGGATAGCTGCAAGATGGCTATCTTTTAGATTTGTCTTTCTATTTTCATGTAATTGAGAAACAAGTTCAGTTAGATTGATCTTGTTGATTGGTTGTATCATGAACATTTGAGGTAAGTAACATGTTTTGTGTTTCATATTATGAATTCAATTCATGCTTTCTTTTTTTTACTTCTTAAGCTCAAGATTAGATAGGTTTCTATACTTGCAATTACCTGATAAACTCTTTATAATGTTTACATATTATTAGTCTAAGTTTCATTGTGATTTGTTAGATATATGTTTTTCATTTAAGTATGATTCTTTGTATGCTTTTAAATCCACATTTGATTATTATGTTAGTAATATAATTTAGGCTTGAAATCAATTGTTCATATTGCCATATCTTCCATCCTAAAGTGAGATGAGAATCTACCTTAGGATGTGTTAATGAATTTGGCAAAGATTAATCGAGGAGTGGCCTAATGTTGACATCTAATCATGATGGTAAACTCAAAGCCGTAACTGTCACATTTAGGTTTTATTTTGTATTTTTAGTTCAAACGCTTCACCCATCAATTCTTTTCTAACTAGGTTAAGTTTCAAAAGAGATTTGAAAGATTAGTTTTCTGATATTTTATAGCTCTCCTTGTGGAATTCGACCCGTATTTGCCGTTATCTAACTCAATAGATAACCGTGCGCTTGCGGTATGATTTGAGATACGATCAACAGGAAAATACTATTCAACAAACAACTTTTCACGCCCAGTTGAGGGTTGCTAGGACTCATCTTCTCAACTTGAACCTCAATCCTTGCAGGAATAGGCAACTTGTCACCATAACTCCTCAATTAGCGCTCGTTAGTCTTGACGCTTGTTTATTTGATTTTTCGAAGAAGGGCGTCGTGGGAGTTTTTGCAGTGGATAGATCTGGTTCTACTCTAGCTACACTCGCTTTCCCGATGTCAGGTGTGATTGTATAGATAGCACTATGGCTTAAAGTTATGCAGTTGATGCGACCCTCTTACTGGTGCAGGCGTGACAATGGCATTCCGGTCTTTTGTTTAGTGACTCGGCAACAATTAGGAAAGGGAATGACTCATCTTTTGCTATTGACTGGGCATGGAGACCCATTATAAGCAATATTAGACGCTTGCCGGTTTTGCTTCCTGAATGGAATTGTATATATATTAATAAGGAACTTAATTTTACAACCCACAATCTTGCCCAAGAAGCAGGGCGGTCTTTATGAATGTTGTTTCTGTTTAATATAAGTATGCTTTAAATATATATATATATATATATATAAGGATGGTACTATGGTATTTTTTGTTTACGGATTTTACTTTTTCTTTGGTTCCTATTTAGGCTCCGCTTGGTACACCGTAAAGTAATGCTTTTACATTCTTTCTTTTACGGGCGGTTACACAAATATAGGCGCTTGGTATGATTTGTAAAAAATAGTTTGTGGAACTCTAATTTCACGCCTACGTATCTTGTAGTTAAGTGGTCCCACAAATCTTTACGGGTTAAAATCTCCCGTAAAATTTTGCAAGTTTCACTCTTTCCTTCAACTTCTACTTAGACAGTCCAAATTTATAAAGAAACAAGTTTTTTTTAGAACTCTTAGCTTGTATGGAAACTGTGAATCATGTAACTCATGTATTTTTTTTTTCCTTTTTCTCTTCATGGTTTTCAGATATTGTGTATCCTTCGGTTTTGTTAACTCTTCTTCTCTTGCTCTATTTTTGTTTTGTTTTCAGCAAACAATTACTCTCTGATTAGATTTTCATTGGTGTTTGATGGTATATTTTGACATTAAATTATTAGTCATTATTGATAAAAAAAAAAATTGTATGTACATCTGTATATTATTATTTTTATTTTTATTATTATTATTATTATTATTATTATTATTATTATTATTATTATTATTATTATTATTATTATTATTATTTAAGAACTCTTTTTATAAAACTAATAAATAATAGTAGTGGGGAAGAATGAGTTAATTATAATTGTTCTTCAATTTTTATGTAGTTGATGTTTGCATAAATACAATATCCAGGCCAACCAAGCAAACATTGAGTGTATGCATTATTTTTAATTAATTGTTCCCAAGCAGTTGTAAAGCAATGCACTGCAAATTAATGCATATGCAAATGTAAAATTTTGCAGAATGCAAAGTTTTATGGTTTACCAAGCGGAGCCTTAGTAGTAAGATTTCATTGGTATGTTGTTAAAAAATGGATCCTCCGTAGTTTTATGTAGTTTTATGATTTACCAAGCGGAGCCTTAGTAGTAGGATTTCATTTTGCTCTCTGAAAATCTAAGTTGAATAATTATTTTATTGGAGAAATATGGTAATTGACTGTATCACTTTATCAAATAGTGGAGTTAGTGGGCCAGATAGTTTCTACTAAAATTACAGATTAACACCATTACAATTAGAAGGGTCTTTTGAAGTAAATTGTGTTATATACTATTTAACTGTAAGTTTAACATTTAGCTAAGAAATTTTGTAATTAACATATTTTTGTAGGGGTAAAAGGTAGATGTCATAATTACGGACACCAAAGGTTACTGTTCATCAGAGCCAAAGTCATTATAGGTACTAGTGTATCAGCCATTCAGCCGTGCCGTTGGAATGGCCATACACTTTCCACATAGCATGTATTTGCACTACAACATATATAGGATACAACGATGTGCTTTGTACGTCGTCATATGCTTATGATGACATCCATTGGCACGTCGAGGAATCAAGGATCGTTATAGGTATGGTGCATTCTATGACGTGTATTTTACATCGTCGAATCATGTCCTTATAGGTTTACAATGACTTACGTTACACATCGTAAGTGTCTTCAATGACGTCCTTAGTAAGTTGCTAAAAAGGCGAAGCAATGACGTGCCTTGAATGTAGTTGTGCAAGATATAATTGATGAATAACGACGTGTTGGTCACGACTTAACTAATCATAAACAATGACGCCCAATGCATGTCATCAAAAGGTTTGATAAAATAAAAGAATTGAACGCCCAATGCATGCCCTATATATATAGGGTTGGGCCGACCTGGGTAACCCCGGTTAACCGATAGTTCGGGCCGATCTCGGTCCAGGCTAGTTTTTTCAGCCCTATTACTGTTCAAATCCAAACAATATTTGCCTTTTTTTGCCAAAATACACAAAGAAAGTATCCAACATATTCCAAGTATTTTTTTTAATTAACCTCCAGGGGGATGCCAAACCTTTATTACTCATGATAAAAATTTACATCAAATCGAGGGTACATTACGACTTTACTCTAATAAAAGAACTCATAAGAACTAAATAAACAATTGCACCTAAGTTCAACAAATTACCTTGCCCAAACAGTGCCAAACTCCAAACATCCAACCTTACTCCTTGCATAAAACATCACATGCCATCAAAACATAGTTTCATCAGCCAATTCTCCTTGGCAAACTCTGTTTTGCAAAAAAAAAAAAAAAAAAAAAAAAAAAAAAAAAAAAAAAAAAAACAGCAAATCTTCTCAATAACAAGCAAAACTTGCTAGCACCCATTCACAACAAAACACTTTGTTTTGGTGAACATAACATTTTTTATTTTATTTTAACATCTCTAGCATACTCCACCGCACCAGAAGAACAACCAGATCGACTATGCCCTGTTTGCAACATCAATTCCTCCAACCCCCCATACAAGCTGCAGCCAAACAGTTGCAATTTGGTTATGAAAACCATTGAGAAACCTGGACTAATTGTTGGCAATTATTGCCAGATCTTCCCAGCTCTGCCAAACATTGCATCCCTTTTCAACGGGTGATAAAAATTGAAATATCCAAATGACATTGAATAAATATTTTAGAAAGTATATCAAGTTATCAACTAAAGGAACGAGGACATAATTGTTTACTATAATCTATGTTGACAGGCATTGATATGCTTACTAGGTAATTTAGATATGTGATCCTTGTGATAACAAAAGTGCCACCATATAAAATAGCATAAAGTGTTAATATGACCACAAAAGAGGTCAGATAATGAATAACTCGGATATAAAAATATGGTGACACTTATTAAAGTGGAAATGAACTGCAGCTTCTTTAAGGCTGGCAGAACAGAACTTGACCAATGTCATTCAAACCAGTACAGAACTTCACATTTTAATGAAATCGTATTTCTCACATATATTGTTGGTATGATTTTCATATTCTTGGAACATGAATAAAAAGGTGATTGATCAGTCTAAATTACCTATTACTGTGCCATTTATGGTGGAGAAAATAGATGCATATATATATATATATAAGGAAATGGAAGCATGAAGCGACAATGCTACAGTAATTGTGGAAACATTAGGACTGCAAGGCATACCCTCATAGGATTCATTAGGATCCTCAAGTTACCCTTCAAGCTCACGTATTTCATCATGGTAGCAAAGTTTGAACGATCCAGTAACATGTCTGCTAGAAGCTAAAACATATTACAATGTGTCAGCAAATGGGTCAAATAGATGAGAAGCCAAATATTTGGAAGACTCTATAAATTAGTAAAAAATCCATGCACTTGAAGCACTTCTATTTTATGTCAAATTCAAAAGAATCATGAAATTTTGACTCATATTTGTTGAAATGCTACATCATGGGGTTTCTCTATGCATTCGGACATCATACTTTGTATGATGCAAAATCAGTAAGTATATATCAAACAGATTTATTTGTCCTGACTTCATAAACTCTATCTAAAGACAAAAACTACATCTAAAGATGGAGAAGAAGACTGTGGATACTGATACCTTGGTAGACTGTTATAGTGTTCTCGTTGTCAGTGATTCCATGGCAATTGCAACACATAATGAGGATGCTAATGTCGCATTGGTCGGGCACACATAATTCTATAACTGAGTGTAACAACCCGATCCGCACAGTAAGATATTGTCCGCTTTGGGCCCAACCGGCCCGCACGGCTTTAAAAGGCCTCTTTCAGAGTATGCACAGCGGACACTGGGCCCCTCTCTGGCCTTACTCATCCAGATATTGTCCTCTTTGGCCTATTGGGCAGCATTCCGCACCTCCCTCACCTCAAGGATTTGTTGCTTCCACCCACCTACTGGGGCTCCACAGGCCTCTAACTATGGGGATCCAACCTCGCACATATATAGCACATAACCATCCCGCACCCAGGCGATGTGGGACTATGATCCCCCTTGGTAGCTAGCCCAACCCCTCTTGGGATCCACGGGCCTGTTGGGCCTATTGGGCTCCAACCCTCACCCTCACCCTCCCCCTCAGGTCCGCCCACACAAGGGTCTCACAGTCCACCCCCCTTAAGGCCCAACGTCCTCGTTGGCCACACAGGCACAACGTCCACGTTGCCCGAGGGCCCACCTCCACGTGGCACACTTCCGGCTGGGTCAGGCTCTGATACCATTCTGTAACGACCCGATCCGCACAGTAAGATATTGTCCGCTTTGGGCCCAACCGGCCCGCACGGCTTTAAAAGGCCTCTTTCAGAGTATGCACAGCGGACACTGGGCCCCTCTCTGGCCCTACTCATCCAGATATTGTCCTCTTTGGCCTATTGGGCAGCATTCCGCACCTCCCTCACCTCAAGGATTTGTTGCTTCCACCCACCTACTGGGGCTCCACAGGCCTCTAACTATGGGGATCCAACCTCGCACATATATAGCACATAACCATCCCGCACCCAGGCGATGTGGGACTATGATCCCCCTTGGTAGCTAGCCCAACCCCTCTTGGGATCCACGGGCCTGTTGGGCCTATTGGGCTCCAACCCTCACCCTCACCCTCCCCCTCAGGTCTGCCCACACAAGGGTCTCACACTGAGTTTCTATTTAGTGACCTATGCAAGCACTACAATTTATTTGCGTTGATAGGGGTCCATCCTGCAGGTACCTGATCAAGGCAAAATTGTGAAATGAAATATCCTCTACAGCTTATACATATGGAGTGGAACATTCAGATTCAACAGTCATGGTCTGGTAAATTTTCTCTACTTGAACTATTTTTTTTTTGAACATAAACACGTTCAAAATAGAACACGTGACAAGAAGCTAGTACGGAATTTACCTAGGGAAGATTGTCTGAAAGGAAGAAATCATAATCTACAACACAGATTCCCTAGTAATAAACAACCTAGAAGAACAATCTTCATTATTGATAGTTACCATGAACCTCGAGTAAAACTCCCATAAACTGAAAGTATTACAGTATCATAGTCGGACAACTAGATTCATAACCCCAAAAACACAGAGAAAACATAAATTCAAATCCTTACAAATTATAATTGTATAATTACATCAGAATTCTAAACCTAATCAGATTCTTTCTATCAACAACAAAGAAGCTTCAACGTATGACAATGCACCAAAACTCATCTGTTGGCAACATAGTAAATACTCTTTTTGCCAAGACAAAAAAAGAAAAGAAAAAAGGAAGCCCCCATGGTATGGGCATATGGAACATTGAACTAATCCACACTTAAATTGAATCCGTAAACATGGCATTCAGTCCCATCAACAACTAAAATCCATAAACCAAATGCTAAATAGAAATTCAAAGACCAACAACTATAAAATAAAAAACAAGTCAAGCTTCTAAATGGTGTCACACATCCAATATCCATAAAAACAAATATATCTCATTGCAAAGAAATCCACTCAATCAATCACTAACTAAATCAACAAAAATGAAGTAAAAGTAAAACATTACTCATGTGAGACTGCCGAACTTGCTGCTCTACTTCTCGTCATATATCAACTTGCAATTATGTTTGGAAAGAAGCTATCTCCAAATAGATAAATGCCCTTAAACAAAATAAATGACCTACAAATCTATTTATGGCTTCAAACAAGCATCTCGTCAATGAATTTCAAAATTTTCTTCGTCCCTACTTAGAAGGGGCTTTTCTCAATCGATTATCGATCTTTACCTATCATCATGGTAATATCTCTCTATCTGTCTTAGTCTATATTGATAACATCATCATTACTAAAAATAATGACAATGAAATTTAAGATATCAAAAACATTTTTGGAACATGAATTCTCAATCAAAGACCTAGGACGCTTACAATATATCTTACGTATTGAAGTCCCTCGTTCTAATCAAGGAATATTTCTTTGTCAAAGAAAATAATTGTTGACATTTTACATGATGTTGGAATGAGTGGCGTGTTGCTTCGTTTCCCTTAGAATATTTCTTTCGGCTATGTTCGATCATCGGACATTTTTTATCAAAGCATTTGGTGCCGAACATTTTCAACGGCTCAATCTTGAGGGGGTGTATTAACACGTTTTACACATGTCAAATAATTTAACAAAATCTCTTGATATCAACACATTTACGAAGGTGAATTTCTTGAGAAATCTTGTGTATATATATGGAATAATTTTGTACATTAATAATTCTCTCATGTGGTAAATTTCACCTTAGAAAGTTGGTAATTATGTTGCCATTCTCACATCAAATTAGGATTTACTTTTTCCACTTGTAAGATCAATTAGGTGTTGATTAAGATAACATTTTCACATTTCTTATTATGTACGGATTTGTATTTTCCGTTCCATGTAAATCAATGTAAGAGTGACTAAATAAATAAATAAAAAATTGCTTCTGTCTTTTTCATCCAAGAGAAGGCACAAAAGCAATGTTATTTATTTTATAATAATTGATACTATTAATTGGCCTGCTCATATTGAGATAAATTTGAGTAATATGCAACATTCCTCTACGCTAGCTTGTCATCCCAAAATCTCTTGTTATTTTCACCGAGGATACGAGCATGATATTTTGAGGAAAAGTGTTAGAAGCAGGTTATGGATAGACAAGTTGTATCAGGACCCCTATTGCAACCCACGTCCTCAATAAATCGACGTTTGAGGAGTTTTAAGAGATTGAATAGTTTTGAGCAAATAGATGGCAACCTAGTATATATTTTGTACATATCGAGGTTAACTACCAGTTTTGGTGGAACAGAGGAATATTTTTTTTTTATTTTTTGTTATTTTGTACATTAAACTTATCTTGTCCATTTTGTTGTAAATTATGCCTTTTATTTGATTTTTTTTTTAAGAGCAAACATAGATTAAACAGTTGTGGCAATTTGGGACAATGCAATGTCTTCCAACATTGTTTTTTACCTAACTACATATCTTCAAAATCCCTCCAGAACCACTCTTTTTAAAAACTTGAATTATTTAATTCCAACATACAACCCAATCAATTATCCATCTCCATATTTTTACCCTGGCCAATAAACCAACCATTTTTAGCAGTTATCATTTATCCAAACTCTTCAATACTTTTCATATCATAACCTGTCCAAATACATCAAGCCTCCCACAAACCAAGTTTTTAATTCCAATCAAACTACCAAACAAGACTACTCTTTGCATAAAACAATCCACACCCAATCACATTCATTGAATCAGTCCACCAATCCAACCCATTTGGTGACAATACAAGAAAAGAGAAGCAAGAAATGCAATAATATCAATTTGGTGATGTCTTTCCAACTATTTTCTTACATTTATTTATTTTATGGTTTATTTGTTTTGTATATGGGATACACAACAACGATCCGGAGCTATGTGTAGAAACAATAAATAAAAGAAGAAAAAGAAGACAAAATCAAAAAAAAAAATTTCCAATCATTCCACTACATTATTATAACAAGAATTTCAACCTCTCAAGATTAAACTATCTGAGGCACCAACCTTTGGCATCTTACAAAGATTACAATATTCTCGAGGCTTCAACTTCTCAATAACAAATTCTTTTGAACCTCTGACCTTTGCTATCTTACAAGCTAATAAAGATTTCAATAATCCACTGAGAACAAACTCTTAAACTCTTGAGTCTCTCTCAAGGACAACCCCCTTGAGAGCTCCGCTGAACAAGCTACGAATCTAAATCTTTCTAGCTTGGATTTCCTCGATTTCTTGTGTTTTCTCGATGTCTTTAACCTACACAAAAACATTATATATAGACTAAACAAGTCCAAACCAAACAATAAAAGCCCACTTCTAATAGGAAAATATTTCCATATTACTGTCCTTGTTCCTCAAGGAAAACTTTTCTGTTTTAACTAAACAAAACAAATCTACCCTTAATAGAAAAATATTTTCATATTTCTTTCCTTGTCTCTCATGGAGAACCTTCTTATTTTAACAAAATAAGGAAAACATACTCCTAATAATAATAATAATAATAATAATAATAATAATAATAATAATAATAATAATAATAATAATAATAATAATAATAATAATAATAATAATAATAATAAATAGAGTATGTTTAATCTTGAATGAAAATCATGATTTTTTTCTAGGTAAATTTGAAAAAAAAAATAAAAGAAATAATTCTTGACCCTTGAGATTTATTTACATCAGTTTATTTATTTTATTTTTGCCAAATTAATTTAGTTGAGCAACAAATATTTCAAAAGAAATATATATACAAAAAAATTTCAACACTTTTTTATCATTTATTTTTCGAAGAATGTGGAGAAGAAGTTGAAAAAAAAATGTGGTGAAAAGGTAAATAGTGAGTGAGGTTGGGTAGAAACCTAGGGAACGAATAAAACAATTGCTAGGGTTGTCAGAAAAACTTTGGGAACAAACCAAGTTCTTCCTGGATTGCTCATCCCCTTCGAGATGTGCAACAACACCCTCGAGATGCACAATAGTGCAAATCTCGAGGGGGTGAGTAGTGGCTCGTTGGTTTCCTCGCCCCTTTCCTCGACAGTTAGAAAGGTTCGTTAATATGTGAGGGACAAGATTGATTAAAATCAACGGGATGACATTGTTATCCATAGCCTGATTAGACAGGGTGCTAAAAATTATCCTAAAATTTTGTATCCAAAATTAGAAGGTCAAAGTGACACTTGCAAGAAGTCGGATGATGACACAAGTGATAGGATAATACGTGGTCTAATAAGAATTGTATTTATGTTACTGCTTTGTGGACCAATTGTTATGAGAGGATGCAATGTTGAATATGCACTTCAAATTTGTGTTGCACCACGACCTTCTGTGGTCCGCAGCTTACTTGTGACTTGGCGTACTGGGCGAGTTACCCATCACACAACGACATCTTGGGGATCACTGAAATGGTTAAACCAAATGTTATGTTTAGTTTTGTTCTACACAAAAAATAACATATTCAACTTAGTTTTGGTTGTCCTGTGCACACCACTCTAACGGCTCTAATCTTCTTTGATTTTATTAAGTTCTTTCGTTTCACATAGCTGGAGTGAGGAAGTGGGTAATAAAATCCAACCGGTTTAAAAAGAAATAAGGCTAGGTCAGCCATGTTTGTTTATGGTAATTTCTTAATGTAGTCATCCATGCAGTTCGTTAAGATGCTTAAGTGTGAAAACAAAAAAACCAAACAATGTCAATCAACTTTCAGTCACCACCCAAACTACCACTACAAGAAAAATTGTGATCAATAGCGTTTAAAAACCGCTATGGTAGGATACCATAGCGGTTTAGTAACCGCTATGACAACCAGCGCTATAATAGACCCAGGGGATATTATAGCGGTTTTAAAACGCTATGGTAAGTTTGGCTTTTATAGCATTTCAAAACCGCTATGGTAGCCTCTTCCATAGCGTTTTAAAAACGCTATAGTAGACTCTAAAACCGCTATGGTAGACTTTACCATAGCGTTTTAAAACGCTATGGTAATTATACATAGCAAATTTTTTTTTTTTTTTTTTTTTTTTATACTATCAAATGACTTTTTATTACATCTTATCATGTATGCATTAGCCTGAGCACTCGAAATTCATTGTGACAAAGACAAGAAACACCATGTTGGTGATCAAGCAAAAGAAAATAAAATGTATTATTTTCACTTCCTTTTGCTAAAAGAAATGTTGAATGATCTAAACATTTTTGTGATGATGAATGTACATAATGTTTCAAGGGAAAAAAGGGAACAAAAGCAACGACATAATTTTGTGATGATGAATGTACATAACGTACAAACTCTTATTAATCTGCACCTGCAACAATAACAACGACAGCAAAAACAACAACATCAACAGCAACAGGGGCTATCGACAGCAACAACAGCAATGATAGCAACGACAGCAACAGCAACAGCAGCAGTAGCAGCAGATAGCAGCAGCAGCAGCAGCAGAGGGTTTCTCCTAGTACACACCCCTTCCTTTTCTTCTTCATGTTATGAAATTGAAAACTTGCTGATTTCGATTCCCATTTCCCCACCTCAGTTTATTCCACTCTTTTTTTCTTCTACATCTAAAGCTAAAATTCACTCCATGATGAGTATTTTTAAGGGGACACCACCATCACAACCACATCAAAACTCTCTTCCAACCAAACCAAACTGAAATTTGATTTGTGTGAAGAAGTGAAAGCCTCCACCACTTCTCAATCATCATGACTAGTAGTCCACTTCAGATGGATGGCTTAGTTTTCTCCTCTTGGCTTCTGGAGTTGAATGAGAAGAGTTTGCACATGACCCAACTGTTAGTTCATCACTTTTGCAGCTCAAGCATGCAGCATCTAACACCCCACTTGGACTACGAGGCACTGAGACACTATTTGAAACTTTTACACTCCCACCAGCAATCTTTACACTTATCAAACATACATCTTGGATCATTTCAATACACTTCATCACTTTTTCCTGCAACATAGAGGAATGGAATCCATTAACGTTTCAATAAAAAATGCTTGATGATCAAATTAGGAAAAACCCAACATCAGGTCCACCAAATTACCTTGTCAACTTGATGATTGAAACAAGAGGTAGCCTTGTCAATGTCCATTGTTTGGGCTTCTCCTAATACAGATATTGCAACAGCTGCAGCAACCTCAGAAGGTCTGAACTTCAAATAATCAATCCCTGCATTAATTTTCCACCCAACATTGTATCAGATCCGCACCCAACTTGTACTTTTTTTTTTTTTTTAATTTCGCAGTTTGGGATTGAAAATATTATCGACATAGTCAAAGACAGACCTTTAATTATGTTCAAGATGAGCTCAACAGATTGATGAATCGATGATCTCGTTGGAGATTGATCATTGTTGATCTTATGAAGAAAATAATCAATAAAGGAGAATGGAGTCACAGCTTGCATTCTCCAATTCAAAGTGCTAAGCACAAGAAGCTCCATTCTTTGAATGGTTCTAGCTTCAAAGACAAATTTAGAATCACCAACCTGCTCAAAACATAACCCTTTATCAAAACAATGAACTAAAATTACAAACAACATAAACGATAAGCATTAGATGAATTTCAGATTAGTTTCACAATCAATACCATTCAATGTATATGTTTTGTTTCTTCACCTGTAAATCTAGAGACATTGGTACTTCAGTCTCTTCCATTTTGGCAGCTAGAGATAAACAAGCCACAACTAACAATTGCATCATCCAAGCCTTACCTCTCTATATACACAACAAACGTATAAAACAAATGTAAGTCAAACACCCAAATGAAATTGACCCTGCATTATAAATCACAGAACATTAATGGAAATGAAGTAATGCATAGTGGATTGCCTGAACTTACAGGAAGTTCATAGGCTGAAAGGAACCTATCCAAGTAATTGATTGATAGATAGGCACTCAATGGACCAAAACTGTAATGGGCATGAACCTGTTAACACCAAAGAGCACAACATATTAATAGTACATTGAGAAACCACCTTGATTGTGAAACCAATCTGAAAATCAAGATCCATTTCTTAGAGACAAGAATGAAAAGCAAATTCCAATTGAGTAATTACATGAATCTTACTGAAACATCACCAATGATAAACTGATAATCAGAACAATGAGATCCAGCTCAGATCATCATAAAGAAACAAAAGCTCCAGAAACAAATGCACCAGCATAGTGAAAGTCCATTTTATAAGCTAGTTTGATATGGACTCTTGCTCCAGATGTCATATCACATTTTAAATTTGATGTTTACCCTAAAAGGGACCAACATCAAATTTACCCTTACTTCCACCCTATTAATGCTGTCACTCTTGATTTAGCTAAGCTAAGCACAACCATGTTCTAGTGACAACATTAATAAGGTCATGCTTGTCTAAAACAAGAGTGACATTATTAATTAGGTGGTATTAATATAGCATACATGAATATTTACAACAAGGCAAAAGAACCATCTTATCTGGCTGACAACAATCAAACCTGTCAGGTCTATATTCAATTTATTACATGTTTTTCTGTGGGTGTGGAAAGTTTTTTTATAATTAAACCATTGAACATACCATGAACCATCAGGCATTTGAATCTCTTCAATGAATCGTACAGCTTTTGAAATGGAAAGGTCGATTTCTTCCTTCCATTTTCCTGGATATAACTTCTTGAACAAGACTAGAGCATGAATTGCCGATGCAGCGCATTCAACGTACCTGAGGTATGACTCCATTGGCATTAATGAGTGAAAATAAGTCATAACACTCAATAAGGAAATTGATGAAGTAAGATTGCTTACTCAAACTCAAAAACAAGGCCATGAAATAGTTCTGTTGGATTTAGAACCTACAAAAAAAATTAAGAATAATTTTTTTTTCAAATGATAATTGAACATCTCAAATACTCTGTGAATTGTAGGTGAGAAATGTATGCTACTATTTTGAGCTGTGTAAAAGTTCACCTATAGCCAATCCAGTCCAGTCGGTGGCTCCCCCGCTGTGAAACCACCTTTTCCACCCTGCCACCATGTCAAATGGGTAAACATCAAATGTGACTTATGAACCAGTGCACAGCTATAGGAACACTTACTTGAAGAGAGAGAATGACGTGAACCGAATCATATAAACGCTCTGGTTCCAGCTTTTCTCCAACATGTTCAGGTGGCATTTGTGAGAACAGAAGGCAACCCTGTCAAAGACGTCAACCGAATCTTTACTAAAACATGTCTAATGTCAACTAAAACTCACAGGCAAAATCAGGTCTGTTCCAAATACTTGAACTAACTGATTTCAAATCAGTAAAATATTTGATAATAAGTAATAATACAAAACTATCACAAAATTGAGATTTTAAACTAGATCTCAAGCAGCCTGCTTCTTCAAGTTTGCAAGTTCTTGTTTGATTGCCGCACCTCGCTGCATAAACAAATTCAATAGCATCAGTCAGTTGCAAAGGAAGTATGTGCTAACGTTTACAACTGGGATTTCATACATGGATGTAAAGAATGTGGTAAAATGAAAGATAACTCCACACCCACATAACAGATAACACATTTTCATGCAAGCATAGAATATGATAACCCAAGAACGAATAAAACAAGTAAACTAACCTTGATCTTGGCTAGCATGATTTTGAACCTATCAAAGTCATTCAGTGAAGCTCTCTTCTTCTGCACAATCAGCTTTCTTCCCCAGGAGCTGCTCTCCCATTTGTTCTTGACATCTAAAATCATAATAAAACAGTTTGATTAACAATGGAATAGTAATCCAACAGATGAGAAAAGAGACAGGATTCAGTGGCAGAAACTTGATCTGTGCTCCCACCTGCAGCCTCCATGGCCTTAATCAGGGTCTTCTTTTTGGGAATCATATTGATATCAATCTTGATATCAGTCAGGGAAAGCCTTTTGAAATTTATTTGACCTCTCACCATATCAGGGGCATCAACTAGTGCCTGCCAAGTCATATTAATACAAACAAGTCAAAAGACATGCCAACAATTAAACCAAACTGTGGTGGGACATGTTCATAGCACTCTGACAAAAAATGCACCCAAATCTGATCTGATGGATGAATCAACGAAAGATACAGGAGCAGAGTTCATACGAGAGTGCAAACTTAAATAACTATAGGTGTTAGTATTTATACAGGGAAAAAAAAATTCCACTTCCTAAAAGCATTGCAATTTAATAAATGACTTCTCGATAGTCGTTTGTGAAAAAATGCATGCATTGTTACAAACACAAGACAAACTATAAAATGGAACATTACAAAATTAAATAGCAATTTCATTCATAAAACAATAAACTCTGCTTTTGGTAATATTTAGACATTAATTTAGGGCTGTCGCGACTTGTTCGAGGCCTGATCAAAATGGGCATGTTTGAGAGGCACGGAGAATCGCCTTTTTTTCTTATTGCCAACCTTCAATGCAAAATAAATGCCATAACAAATTTGGACACATTTGCTCTGCAAATTGGCTTTCTATTGAATATAATTTCAAATTGATAAGACGCTTCTGCTCTCAGTGACACAAATGAACCCAAGTCAAAACACCATGGTAATGGTCACTTAAACCAGGCTTTGCAACGTACATTTCAACAACCGGGCTGAAACAAAGTAAATGAAGTTTGAGAACTAAATTTGAGAGAACACTGATGTGGTGTACAAGTGTTTCAATGTTAAGTAGATCAGAGACATGTTCTTCAGTTCTTCAAACAAGAATAAAACCAAAAGCCATCATCATAGAGCACAGACAAACCCAAACTAAGACTTGAGAGCAAAACCCAAATCTTAAAAATCCCATTATCTTCCACTACAAAACACTGAAAATGGAAATCAATGAAATCCCATGAAAACTTACTGTCTCAGAGTCTCAGAGTCCCAGAAGTGAACATCTCAGTTACAAAATAGATGTTCCTATTGGTCGTATCAACCCAAGAGGTGTAAAATTTCATGATGTTTTTGTGCTTCAAGGTCTTGAGAAGATGGATTTCACAGTAAAGCCTCTCAAGATCCTCAGGGCTCTGAAGGAAATCATACAGCTTGACTTGGTTCCAAGCCACTTCAATCCCTTCGAACTTATCAAAAGCTCTGTAACTGCAACACCCAAAACCAAAAAGGAAGAAAACCCACCAACATAGAACTAAATCAACATATACCCATCTCATAAAACTGCAAAAGTTCTCATAAAAAACTGAAATTTCTTCAAAATCTCAAAAAGGGATGAAAAAATAACAAATGGGGTTTTAAGTTTCTTACACTGTCTTTGAAGCTCCTTTCCCAAGGATCTCATTGTACTGAAAAACCAACAAAATTAGAACCAAATATCAAAAATGAAGAACATAAATATCGAAAGAGGGAGGGCGACGGAGAGATGGAGATGGAGATATGGAGAGAGCAGTGAGGGCGATGGAGAGATGGAGGGAGCAGTGAGGGAGATGGCGAGATGGAGGGAGCAGTGAGGGAGATGGAGATATGGAGAGAGCAGGGAGGGAGATGGCGAGATGAGGGAGCAATCAGTGAGGGAGACGACGAGATTGAGGGGAGGGTGGAGTTTCATCGAGCTCTATCTAACTCGAGCGCCCAGTAAAACGAGGGAGGACAGAAGCGAGCGCCAAAAATCCCGCCTTTTTTTTTGTAGCGTTTTCATTTTCGTTTACGCCAAAATTTTGATCTTTGATAGCGTATTTAGTAAAACCGCTATTAACAAATGCTATTATTGGGCATTTGTGTTGTAGTGTACTAAAACATTGTGTCTGAATGAGATATACTAACTTGCGAGCTTGGACATGAGTTCTTTATCGTGGGGGTAGAGAAATGTTCTTTGAGAGCTACTTCTCATTGTTTCAAGCAAATTACTATCTCCTTCACAATACCACTGGTTGTCCACTACAAAAAAAAGTTAATGTCATTAAAAAGAACAATCTTATATTTTTTTTTATTGTTTTTTCTCTGACTTCAGTAAGTGTCTAAAAATAAACATACAATATCAATGGGATACCAGCTCAATGGTAGGCTTGTGGTTGATGAAATCACAAGTCCATGGTTCAAACCCTGCCGACGACATCTGGGGTAGGAGGGGTTAAGGGATAAAAAAAATCAAGTAATTACATATTCAAAAACAATTTACTGGTCTTGTTCAAGAAGTCAAAAAAAATTTTTGTTGCTAAATCAACTAAAATTATGGTATAAATTGTAAATCGAATAAATACAGCTTTCACTACAATTTTTTTCTTGTACAAGTGAAATAATTCTTAGGTAAATGCGTAAAGCTAAAAATCTACCAAAAATAATAATAATGTCTAATTGTAACAATTTGCATTCGACCATTCTAGGCATAAAAAGTAGAGTTACCCCATTAAAATTGAAAATAAGAAAAATAAGAAAGGGAACAAAATGTGTCTTCAACTGGTCCTAAGCAATTTAGTAGCTTCCCAATTCGACATTCAGCAACATTTGTGCATATTTGTCTACATAAATTCGTTGAAGGGGCAAATGAATTAAAAAAAAAATCTTAAAATTCATTGACTCACCACTGAATTTACTTTAAAAATTTCAAGTTAAACAGATGTTATTTACACTGTATGCTCCTGTGTTATTTCCATTTATTTTAAATTTGTCATTTTCTAACATCTCATCAAAATCCCTTAAACCCGCAAAAGGGATATAATTTAGTAAAATGGAAACTAAAGGTGGCAAAACAATCCCAAAGAGAAGGATTTCAATTGCAAGTCCAAAGGAAAAGATGAATAAATAGCAAAATCACATGGCTTACTAATTGGTGAACTTGCTATCATAACGTCACTAAATCAATTTATTAAATCAAAACATCTATTGTTTAAAAACTTGTTTGATTTGGTATTTTTCATTTAGATAAAAACTTTAATTTGAATATTTTAGATCAAATAGACTTTGCTATTCTACTCGCCATTAAAAGAGTAGAGTTGCTAGAGGACACTGGGATAACTCTCTCTTAATAGACAACCTTCAAGAGCCTATATTTTTAAGCTCTAGGAGTCTATCATTGGGTGAGTGTTCCTTGAAACCACTTGCGACTCTGAAATTTTGGTTTGGGGTTTCCATAGAAGATGGATTCTATAATCAAAATCCATTGTAATCCTTTTAGCTCTCGAGGGATGATTCGGTGCATATTTTCTTTTTATTCTAATCATTTTTTTAATTGCATTTTTCCAGCAAGCTCGAAGGCTCAAAAGGCCCAAGTAACAGGCGATGAAGACAATGATATGGACCCAAGCGTACAGTTGCATCAACTTTTAGCACACTTGTTTTTTAAGTCAGTTTCGTGCAATTTTACTGATCAAATTCAAGTTTGACCTCTTGATGTTATGCTCTTGCAACAAAACTTTGAGAATAGGTTGAAGGTGCTAGCAGCCCAGGATGTAGCTGGGCAAGATCCCTATCCTCACAAATTTAAAATTACGGACTCAATTCCTAATTGTAAAGTATGGTGGATTAG
Source organism: Berberis vulgaris (assembly GCA_963556465.1). Taxonomy (NCBI): domain Eukaryota; kingdom Viridiplantae; phylum Streptophyta; class Magnoliopsida; order Ranunculales; family Berberidaceae; genus Berberis; species Berberis vulgaris. The sequence goes on from OY747132.1 coordinate 61,706,081, forward strand.
AAGCTGGGACGCATCTTGCGGATTTGGATTTATCTTTCGCTGGTATAGACTTGCATGTTGTTTTTCCTTGTATAAATTTTCTGTCAATTGTTGGTTTTCATAATGAATAAGAGAAGTTCTTTGGCAAAGATGTTCTTCTATGATCTACATGGTGACGGTGCTGAAAATTCAAGTTATGGCTGATTTAAGGAATGGTGCTGTAATTCGGTACACCCTAGAGCAGTTTCCATTTGCATAATTACAATCAAACACACTACTATTGGGCTATGAGTTGAATGATAGCTGGTGGAGTTACTTGGGTTTTCCTTTGCTTTAAAAACTCCATTGATTCCTTAACCCCTCCCACCCTAGATGCCACTGGTTGGATTTGACCATGTGATCTAGTTATGCCATCCTTTATTGTTCAATTACTGAATCATCACACCTTTAACTGCACGTGTTGGTCTATGGTGTACATGATGACCTACACATGCATTCTAATGCTAAAAAATATCTACCATACAATAAAATGTTTTATTGAAAGATATCGCCCATATAACTTACACGTGCCATCTTCCGAAGATCACACTACCATCCTCTGGCTCAAATCAAAGCATATTAGTTTCTAGCCAGCCTATAGATCATGCAAAGAATTGAAAGAAATAGACTTTAGAGAAAATAGAGTTATGAACCTAGAGATGGCAACGGAGCTGATTTGAGCAAATTCATCCCTGTCCTGCAGGATCCCCAAATCCACTCCGAATATCCATTTATACAATTTTTTGAAAATCATTCTCGCTCCGACTAATCAAAGAAAAGAACAAAGAAAAAAAAAATCTATAACCAAATGAGTAATTCTAGCCAGCCTTTTTTGGTGGCCTTTTCTTGATCTTGTTTTGGTGTTTTTACATTTCTCTTTAAAACACAGCCTAGGTTCCACAAACATTATCTATACAAAGGGTAGAAATGTAAAAAAATGCCAAAAAAGGCTGGCTAGAATTTTTGATAACCAAATACATCAAATCTACCGAAGACTCAACATCATTGAATTCATTTGATTCCTCCGTTTTTCAAAGCTTCAACTGATATTACCAAATCACTATTGTTTGAGTTTTCATTTCATCCTTGTTCATGTTCCATCATCCCATTGAAACTTCCTCCGTTTTGAGCTTCCGAATTGTCTTCGTTGGATTCAGCCAATGGGGATCTCGTGTAATCAAATTGCACCAATGCAGTTCAATCTGCAAATAGAAGTTAAAATCAATCAAATAGGAGATCTTGTTCCCAAAATATTGAATAGTGTTCATTGCTATTCAAATTAGAAATAAACCCTAAAATTTTGAAATTGATCGAAAGTTTAGTGTGAAAGTGAATCGATTTGATTACCTGAAGAATCGAAGCTATTGAGTCTTTTCGTAACGAATTTTGGTTTCTGTCTACATCAGATCTAAGCAGATCTACATCAAATCCCATTGAAGCACAATTTCAACGAGACCCAAGCACATAGGGAGAAGGAAGGTGACAAAGGGAAGCCGGTAAAGAAGGGAGCATCTGGAAAGGTCTTACCAAATGAGGGAAAACAGATGCAGGAGGGCAAGATATTGGTATTCTCTGTAGAAGAAGAAGATGGTGCTCTCTGTAGCAAAAGAATGTAGACAGAAGTGGGAAGAGACGAGGGAGGGAGTACTTTGCTAGGCCCACAGCGCCAGGCCGGCCCATCGCCATCCATTGTCCTCGAGATGAAGTAGCTTTCAGCATCTTTAGGATGATTGATGGTGTTGGGCCGGCCTAGCGCTGTGGACTCGTTAAAATTACACAACGAGGAAAGAAAGAAAATAAAATAAGAAAAGATGAACAAAAAATCTAGAGAGTCAGGTCGTGCCAAACCAGCCCAATACCATTCATCATTCTAGAGATGCTGAAAATGGGCCAATCTCTAGGATGTTGGATGATATTAGGCTGACCTAGTGCGGGTCTGGCTCTTTAGAAAAATAAAAAAGGGAGTCAGGGTGTTGATAGCCTGACACAGCCCACATGCCTTATACTTTGTATTTTATTATTGGGCGAGTGGGTATTCGCGAGGCAAATATGATTAAATCCTTATTCACCCTGAATTTGTGACGGATACAATTTGGATTTTCAAATTTGCCCCAAAATCCATTAAGATAAATTCAAATCTGTCACAAATAATTTTGGTGGAACAGATATCCGTGAAAATTCACCCCACCACCATCCGTAGACCTACTACCTGTTAAAGATTGAAAAAAAGCATTCCCATCATCAACTTTTTGAAATGTGTTTTGGTGTTATGAAATTCAACAAGTCTAGAGAGTCAGACCTACTGTCCAACACGTTTTGAGGAAAGGGTTTGGGTTTTGTTGTTTTGGTTTTGTTTTTTTAATCTCTCTCTCCTTACTTTGTTTTCTCCACCTAAAACACACATAAACATCCATGTAAAAATATTGAAACTTTGGAAGAACAACAGTGAGTGGTGAGAAGCCGTAGTGTGCATTCACCCTCAACATCCACTCAACAACCCCTTGTCTAGCCATCAACAAATTCAAATCCGATTTTAAGTTATTCCTTATCACTTGATGTGCTTCTTGTTCTTTAGAGAGCAAAGTGAAAAGCTTTTCATTTTCCCAAAACAAGTCATGCTCTAATAACAAAAGGGGTAGTAGAGAAGAAGATTGGGTTGTTGTTGAATATGAAATTATTCTTCCATTAAGATTGTAACTCTTTTCCTTCTCCTTCTCCTTCTTCTTCATCCACGTTGTCTTCTTAACAATACAAAGCATCAAAAAGAAGGTTTGAGTTTTGTTGTTTATGATGAGGAGATGCCATTTTCTTCTAAGAAGAAGAGGTTTGAGAGAGGGTTTGGGTTTTGTTGTTTTGTCTTTTTTTTAACCACTCTCTCTTCTCAACACGTACTAGACAGCATGCCTGGCGCACTGACGTCAAGGCCTGGCTCTCTAAACTTGTTGTATAAAATTATAGGCCAGGCCTTTAAATGCCTTCAAACACACACTTGGTGCAGATGGAGAAGGTGATGTTTTTGCTGTTGCATGATGAATTTCATGATTATGCTAAGGATTCTAATTTTGAATTTAAGCTTATTGGCAGTCCAAAACCAAGAATATAAATGGCATAGTAAGGAAAAATGAACAAAGAAGATCAAAACTATCTAACATGGTTATTCGATCTTTATTCTATTTGTTTATATTTAAAAAAATGGATTATGTTTTTGCACCTTGTTTTCGGATGAACCATTGTTGTCCTGATTCTCCATGTCAAACATTAAACCCCAAATTTTTTATTATTGTAACTTAACTTACTCGAAGTAACTCTGGGAGACTCCCTCATTCTCTTTGCCTTACTAGTATAACATTTTTTTTATTCAGAAAAATATTGGTTGGGCAGATAAGTCAATGTTCATTTTGTTAATTTTAGAATCTAACATAACAAATCATAATCGTAGACAAGAACCCTAACCAAAAAAGTCTCTTATAACATAAACTAAAGCCAACATAGCAAGAAAGCTAATAGGTACACTCTTTTGTTGCCACTATGAAATAGAACCCTAACACTTTATTTGCTAAGAGAATGTTTGTTTTTGCTTTTGAATTGAGTCAGAAGTCTAAATAAGAAGTGGACTGCCTTGTTTAGAGCGTTTGTTTTTAGTTATGATCAGAAATTCTACTTCTGATTTTAGTAAGCAACAAGGAGGTGCTGATCACTTAGCACTAATTATCAAGTAAAAATTATTTCAATAATAATCTTAAAATAATTTTGTAATGACAATTACTGCCCTCGTCTTAGTAAAAATAAGTAGGGTTAAATTTTGACGGCATACAAATCATTCTCTTCACCAAGCATTGTGGTTCTACCTACATTCACAAGGACTCGGTAAGAAATTTATCTCCTTCATTTTTTTTTTCAGTATTTTCAAGTTTTTTTTCATCTCTAATTCTCCCTTTTATGTTTCGATATTCTTGTAATGAAAGGTATTGTAACATTTTCTAGTATTTGAATAATTAATGGGTGTGATTTTAAGCACAATATTTATGTCCAGCTCAGTGAGGCAAAATTGTCAAACAACTCCCATTCAACACCTAAAAACAAACACATTTTAATTTTACAACAGCAGCCCATTCAGAAACAAAACAAATAGTTCATTCAGAACCTTGTTCAGAACTTCTAACTCCAGTAGCACTTAAAAAAAACGCCCTCTAAGTCTTACTAAGATGAATAGCGATTTGTTTTTTTTTTTTGTTTTTTTTTTTTTAAGATCAGAGCATCCATGGGTAGATGTGCACTTTATGTGGTTGTTTTATCATCTACAGACATGGCCACTTTAGGGTTCATAAACTTCACAACCCACATGAATAATTAAGAAGTTCAGTGAGCCAATATTTGTTGTGGAAGAGAAAGTTCAGTGAGACAACATCAATTAATATACAATCAATCTCAAAGTCATCAAAAATTTAGTTTCACTCCTGAACCAGAATAATCGTTTGAGAAATAAAAGAACATGAAAGTGGTAAGTACCTTGCAAACAATTCGACGGTACAATGATGTTGAAGGAAACTTGCAAAATGCACGTCTGGAGAATGAGAGGATGGTTAACAGATAGTGACGGTCGATCTGTTCAAGGCCCAGTTGACGAAGATGAGTGTCGATTGTGTGGGTAAGTCCACAGTCCGCAGAAAGAGATTTGAACAAGTGCTAGGAGGAAGGTCCACCAATTATCACTCAGTTGGTTGGACATTCACTCTCCTTGTTAGAGGTCGCATGTTCGAGACTCACCAGTTAGAATTTTGTGAGTTTTCGCCTGATTATTAGGAGCATTGTGCTCAGTTATTAATAAGCCTTTGGGTATTGAATGTAGCTACTTAGATGGACTGGACCGAAGCAAAAACAAGTCTTCATGCAATGTCCTAATAATCCGTCTCAATGCGAAAACAAGTATTCATGCGAGATGTAGGCAATAGACCTGAACGAAAGCAAGTTTCCATTCGAAATGGAAGCGGTGACGATACTAATTGGCAACAATATTGAAGCTTTCGAGCTTGGTTTGGTTAACCCTATAAGATCAATCTTATAGCCTTCGAGCATGAATTAATAAATAAATAAAAAATGATATTATTTTAAAATAAGTGCTGGGAGGAAGAATAATTAATCGAAAAAAGGAGAATGAAAATGAAGAAGAAGAGATCACAAACTGATTAGAGTCACGCTTGAACGTCTTCAAAACCTTGGTATGATTTAACCCAGGAATGCCTAATAAACCTTCGATACTTCCATGAAAACTTTTCGAAGTTCTTTGATTCCAAAATCCATAGATGTCACCGATTGGGGAGAAAATGGACAATGAAAAAGTTTGTTTGAAAGAGAAAGGCCAATTGAATGCATTGCTGCGAATACCCAATCACAGTGAAATTTACACTTCGATTTGTGCTAAAGTTTAACGTTTGTGAGAGAAGAATATGAAATGATAGCTCACACCTCTGAGTGAAACCAAAAGTTTGTACGAAGAATACCAATTGATTGTAGCAACCTAAATCTCTTAATAAGAAAAAGATCAATCAATTGCAGCAACCCAAAACTCGAAGAAGATTAATCGATCGCAACAACCCAAACCTCTGAATGAAGAATACCAATGATCGCAGTAATCCAATACCTCCGAATGAGGAAGACCAATCAATCAAGCAATCAATTTTAGCAACCCAATTCTAATGGAAAAAGCCTAATCGGTTGCAACAACCTAAACCTCTCAACGAAGAAGACCAATCAGTTGCAGCAACCCAAACCAAAAGACCGTGGTAGAACTTGTCTAACTGGCGAGGAAAACAGCGAGGGAGGACCCTCCATTCCCCTCGCTGGTACGAAGAGCAAACCTCGTGATTGAGAGTCACCTGAAAGAATTAAAAAGAGTGAAAGGAAGCCATACCATTAGGGTTAAAAAGAGTGAAGGGAAGGACGCATGATTTTTCGCTTTTTTAATCACAACCAGAGAATATGATATCGATGGTTGCAAAAATTTTAGTCAGCCTTGTTTGCTGACATTTTCTTTGTCTTGTTTAAGTTTATTTTTACACTTTTATTCCTTATATAGATATTGTTTTAAAGAAAAAAAAGACAAAAAATGTAAAAACACCAAAATAAAGCAAAGAAAAGATCACCAAAAAATACGGGCTAGAATTACTCATATGGTTGGAATGAATGTCTTTGAAATTAAACCTTTTAAGGTATGATTTCCCCTTTTTAATCTTAACCATAGAAACGGATATCTAATGGTTGAGATGCAAGGGTGTATTTAAAATTACATTGGTTTAGGTCTACTAGAAGAAGATATAATCAGAGAACGAATTCAGGCCCAAAGGAATCAAAGCCCAAATTCAGGTCCGACACGAGTCATTTAATAAAGAAAATGAACGTTGCACCAAAAAGCGTGGTAGAGAGAGTTACGCCTCCACAGACATATTTTCATCAATGAGGAGACTGTTATGAGAAATATCTCATTTCATTGCGCCTCACATGCTTAAGTCACGCAGAGAATTAACCGCGACCATTATAAAAGGTAAAGGAAACATTCGACACATGTATACAACTTTAACTGAGTTTTGTCAAGATTTACTTTATTCTTCAAACAAATGTATTGACTTAAGCATCAGAGTGTCTTCGACCACCAAAAGGATGGTCCTTAGCTATCTAATATCTGTTTTGTAAGTTAACTCACAGAAAAACAATTTTTAAACGCATCGGTATAGATGGTGATTGTTTTTTAAACAACGTGTAGGATTTTTCTTATATTCTGCAGTGCATTGTTCGTATGTTTGTTAAGGATATCTTGATCTCTCTCTCATTTATTTCTTTACTTTATGTAGAACCTCGTACATGGATGAAGCTGAGTTTTTCAAGATTCCACAATTTTGTGAAACATGAGGACATTGTTGGTATCTGTGAATATCCAGGTGTGTTGGCTTTCTTTTTAATACATATGACTATATCGCTATGAAATGTAAATATACTGGAGCAAGGAATATGAAAAATAGAAAGGAAGTTGGTTTAAAAACTCATACTGAATATTCAAATTGTGGAGGCTTTATTGATAAATGATCAGATAAATATGGTTTTTGTTCATTCTTCTACAGGAAAAAAGGTAAAAGAGGCGAGCTTAGTATTTTCCCCAAAAGAGTTACTGTCCTTTAGCTTTGTCTTCATATGATGCCAAGGCAAAGGGTAGCTCCTAGCATTGATGGTGCTAATGCCAAGGTACACAAACTTTTGAAAATAATTTGTCGATCTTTATTCTTTTTGGATTCCAGTTGACTAGATGTTGGTTGAGGAATTGGGTATTGATGGTAGACCAAAGAGTCATCTGATGAGCATCGTAAACGTGTTATGATAATCTCATCAACATAATAAAGGAGGTCTGATTACACACTCAATCCAGTAAGGCTCAGACAACATTAAACCTATGATTGGCAAGATCCAGAAAGTCGAACCCAAATTGCAATGTGCCACTAAACCCACACGTCACACATTCAAACTCAATACTCGTAAACCCTAATAAGGCAATAATAAGCCATGATAAGGCAAGTATCTGGGGGATCGACTCAAAACAAACAGACAAGCAATACTTTGCTTCTGACTAGGAAACAAATATTGAAGTATAAGTTGGGCAAAAAAACTTCCTTGCATGGACAACACTCAGAAAAGAAAACATCTCCCACAGATCTGAAGCACAAGTCGTGTAGAGAAATTTCTCTACATAGACAACTCCCAACAAGGAAAGTATCTATAATAAGATCTATTTTCCTAAACTACGCCACCAAAGGCCGAGCTGAACAAGGACTCTCACACTATAAAAGGGAGACAAGGTTGATGAACAAATGTACACTACAAAAATCGAGTTTACAACTTTACGCCTCGCCTAAGCCTTATCTAACTTAAGCATTAGAGTGTCATCAGCCATCACACGGTGGTCCTTGGCTCACGTGCGTTCCCTGTGCAGGTTTAGGTAAAGGCGAAGCAGGAGAGCGAAAATCAACTACATCAGTTTGGCGCCGTCCGTGGGGAACAACAAAGTTCATTAGAATAAACAGTAATGCCACCTTTCCCATAAAGTCAGAAAGATGGTGACAACAAGATCTCGCAACAATGGGACGTTGCTAAACCCTCAAACGGTTAAACTAGTAGAGCGCCGACAATTTTGGTGCCACCACCACTGCGGGGGGAACCCTCTCAGACCCCCTTATCAGTGGCCACCATGATGGACCCAAGGGTGGATCTACTATCAATCCGGATGCAACAAATCGTACGAATGGTGAAGATACTAAAAAACATTGCTCCGCAAATTGTGAACCAAGTCAGCCTACGAGGACCAACAGATGCAGCACACTCGCGCCCAGAGTGCGATCCTAACCTTGACCTTCACAGATAGGGACCTTCAGGGTGTTTGTATTCCGCATAACGATGATCTGTAAATATCGGTCTTCATACCAAATTGGGAAGTGATGAGGTATTCAGTAGACACTGAAAGCTGTTCGAATGTACTGTTCCTCAATAAGCTCCACAACATGCAGCTGAAGGAAGAGAACCTAAACCTCTCAACAAATCCCCTAGTCGGACTCAACGAGGAAAAGTACTTCCCTATTGGAAAGATCAAATTAACGGTAGTGGTCGGAGAACCACGACTTCATAAAATAGTTTTTCAAGAGTTCGTGATGGTCGACGCGCCATCAACCTACAACATCATCCTGGGGAGTCCCTGGCTTCACCAGATGGAGGTGGAAGTCGCCACGTTACACCAATTATCAAGTACCCTGTCAATCAGACAGTGGGCACAATATGAAGAAATCAGTCAGCCACCAGAAATTGCTACTACTCAGCACTAAAGTGGCTTGACGGTCATCAATTGCAGATTGAGCCCACGACTGGTATGTCCCTAAGCCCGGGTTCGTAGTTGAAAGAGGACTCTCCCCTCCCAGACGAGGAGGCCCCTATCAGATCGAGGGGAAGGCCAAACGTCGGACGATCCGAGGAGGAACCTATGACTGTATATTTGGACAGGTTCAGAGACAATAGAGCCTTCTAGATAGGTTCCTGCCTAAGCAAGGAATTTGCCGAACGACTTATAACACTACTGTGACAGAATCAAGACATCTTCGCCTGGACGATGCAGGACATGGTGAGAATTAACTCCTCCATAATCACCCATCGACTAGTTGTAGACCCAACACGAAAAGCAGTCAGACAAAAGAAAATACATGTAGCCCCTGAAAGGTACCAGATCATAAACGAAGAAGTGTATAGACTATTTAATGACGATATGATCAAAGAGGCACCCAGATTGGCTGGCGAATACCGTCCTGGTTAAAAAGAAAAATGAAAAGTGGATAGTCTCATGGACTACACAGACTTGAGCAAGGCATGCTCAAAAGACAACTTTTCGTTCTCTCACATCGACCAAATTGTAGATGCCACATCCAGACACGGTCTCCTGAGCTTCATGGTCACCTACTCCGGGTATAACTAGATACAGATGCATCCCCCAAACCAAGAGAAAACCTCTTTCATAATCGAAAGAGGAATATACTGTTATTAGGTGATGTCGTTTAGCCTCAACAACGCAGGTGCAACATATCAACAGCTAGTGAACCAGATGTTCGAGAACCAAATCGGAATGAACGTAGAGGTCTACATAGATGACATGGTGGTAAATAGCCTTCACAGCCCAGATCACATATCCGATCTTGCCAAAGCGTTCGGCCAGCTCCGCAAGTATCGGATAAAGCTCAACCCACAAAAAATGTACGTTCAGGGTTGAGTCAGGCAAGTTCCTAGGTTACACAGTAAACCAGAGGGGAATAGAAGCATATCCAAGCTCTTCTTGATATGAAGTCCCCGACCTCCATCAGGAAAGTTCAGAGCCTGACCGGGAGGGTGGCGACACTCAACATGTTTATTTCAAAATCATTCGACAAGTGCCTCCATTTCTTCAAGATTCTCAGAGGAAGCAAGGATTTCGACTGGGACGAAGAGTGCGAGAAGGTCTTCCAGAACCAAAAGTCATACATGGGGAGTACTGAGCTACTCTCAAAACCAAACCCAGAAGAGTCACTTTACCTATATCTAGCCGTCTCAAATCAAGTTATCAGCTCAGCTCTTGTATGGAACGATAAGTGGGTACAAATACTAGTGTACTATGCTAGCAAAACTTTCGTTGAAGCAGAAGCAAACTACCCGAATCTAGAGAAGCTAGCTTTGGCACTGGTCATCTCCTCCAAAAAGCTCAGGCCCACTTTATCATGACCCTTACCAAACATCCACTACGCACAGTGCTGCACAAGCCAAAATTATAAGGCATGATGGTTAAATGGTCAGTGGAACTAGGACAATTTGACATCAACTATGCTCTTAGAACCAGCATCAAAGCCCAAGCATTGGCAGACTTCATCGCCGAATTTACCGACGGCGGAGAACATGAGCCCGACAACTCAAAATAGGGATTGAACAAAGAAGGACGGAATATGCGCTGTGATGGGTCATCCACAATAAAAGGAAGTAGAGTTGGTATCACTCTCCGCTCTCCAGGTGGCTTCACACTAGAAAAGACGACCAGGTTCAATTTCTCGGTCTTGAACAACGAAGCAAAATACGAGACATTATTGTTCGGCATGAAGCTCACAAAAGGGATCGAGATAACTTAGCTAACCACGTACAACGACTCACGGCTAGTAGTCAACCAGGTTAAGGGGGAATTCAATTGCAAAGATCCCAGAATGATAGCTTACCACGAGAAGGTCAACGACGTAACAAGCTGATTCAAAAGATTTAAACTCCTGCAATGTCCTCGAGACGACAATGAAAGAACCAATACACTAGCCAGGCAAGCCTTAGCCATTATCGAGACCTCTAATGGGCTCATCGAATTCCAAAAACAATCAAGTCTAGAAGAAGAATAGTCCAATGACATCTACGCAATGGACGTAGATTCCAACTGGATGAACCCCATTCTTGAGTACATCAAGAACGGGGTCCTCCTAGCCGAAAAGATAAAAGCTAAAATGCTGAAAAATAGGGCAACACAATACACTCTCCTAAACGACAAGCTTTACAGAAGGGTCGACCATCGGTCCTCTGCTTAGATGCCTAGCCTCCTCAGAGGCAAATCGTGTTCTTAGAGAAATCCATGAAGGCATCTATGGGAATCGCTCAGGCAGAAGGATACTAGCCCACAAGTTCCTAACTCTAGGTACTATTGGCTGCAAATGCAGCAAGACACCAAAGACATCATCCGCAAGTGCGAAAAAGCTCATAGGTTCATGTCGTATACACACATGTCTGCTAAGCCCTTGACTCTGATGACCAGCCCGTGGCCATTTGCACATTGGGAGATGGATATCATCGGACAGCTCCCGGCTTCAACTAATAAGAAATTCCTCCTTTTTGCGGTGGATTACTTCACTAAACGGATCGAAGTTGAGCCCTGTCCAAGATAGGCCAATATCAAATTGAGAAATTCATATGGACCTCCATCGTTTGCAGGTTCGATATTCCAAGAACACTAGTCAGTGACAACGAAAACCAATTTGAAGGCAGCAAGGTCGAAAAACTATGCAAAGATATCGACATCAGTCACCATTTCTCGTCGCCATGGCATCGACAAACTAACGACCAGGCGAAAGTCACCAATAGAACAATTTTGGAAGCACTTTAAAGGAAACTCGACGCGACCAAAGGGAAATGGGTTTTAGCATTACCAAAAATATTCTGGGCATATCGGACCACTAAAAGGACCTCTATCGAAATAACACCTTTTGTCCTTGCTTACGAGTCGAAAGCAATGGTCCCGGTAGAACTCAAAGTACTGATTTTCGAACAGAGGAGTTCAAATCGGAAGACAACGATGAAACACTACGCGTCAGTTTTGACCTCCTCGAAGAAATGAGAAATCAGGTCTCTACCAGAATAGCAACCTACCAACAAAAGATGGCTCAATACTACAACAAGAAAGTCAAGCCACTTGAATTTAAAGTGGGAGACTGGGTACTTAAGAAGACTCAGCAGAGCACTAAGGAACCGTGCGCATGCAAGTTGAACTCGAATTGGAAATGGCCCTACAAAGTGACCGAGGTCAACATGCCAGGGAATATTGGTTGGAAGACGTAGACGCAAAAGCCTTATGCAGCTATGGAATGTAGAGTACCTTAAAAAGTATTATTAATAAAGGACATTTGCTTTTATAAACTTCAACTACTTCCAGTCAACCTTCCATTGTCATACTCCCACATACTCATTGAATTGCATAAGTCAGGACACCAGAGTCAGACTTATCAAACTCGGCCAGAGCCTAGTCAGTTTCAGCTGACGGCGATGGCCTCGGGTCCGCTCTAACGCTCAATTTGTTAAACGGGTGCCAACGGTTTAGAGAGTGGCAACTTAGTCAGCGCCTTGACGCCTAATCGAGACTGCTTGCCCGGGATCATTGTCCAAACATGGACAATTGTGACCGAACCCGACCAAAGCTTAGTTGGTGATGACCGATGATGCTAGCTTCTGGTCCGCTCGAAGCCTAATCAGCCATTAGCGGATTCCGACAGCTTATAAAGTGGGAGTCTAGTCAGCGTTCTCGACACTTAATGACGATGGATTGCCAGGGATCCTTGCATGGACAACGATCGCCGAACCCGACCAAAGCATAGCCAACACCCACTGGTAACGATAGCTTATGGTATGCTCGAAGCCTAGTTCGAATAGTACGGGCGACGATGGCCTAGAAAATGGGAGCTTAGTCATTACTCATGTAGCCTGGTGAAGATGGCTTGCCAGGGATCATTGTTCAAATATAGACAATGATCGCCGAACCTTATCACTTTAACACCTAGTCTGCAAATAACGGACGACAATGGGTTAGAAAATGGGAGCTTAGATAGTGCACACATAGTCTAGTGAAGACCAATTGCCAGGGATCAATCGTCGAACCTTATCAGTCTAACACCTAGTTTGCATATAGTGGATGATGATGGGTTAGAAAGTGGGAGCTTAATTAGTGCTCACGTAGCCTGGTGAAGATGGTTTGCCAGGGATCATTGTCCTTTCGAAGACAATGATTGTCGAACCATAACATTCTAACACCTAGTCTGTAGACGACAACAAGTTTGAAAGTGGTAGCTTAGTCAGTGATCATATAGCCTAGCGACGGTTTGCCAGGATCACTGTATTTTCTCGGACAATGATCGTCGAACCTGATCAAGGCTTAACCAGTTTCGACTGATAATGATGGCTCTGGACCCATCCTACCGCCCAGTCCAAATTAAATAGACAGAGATGGGTCAAGGAAAAAGAAGTACAGGCACTTCAAAATCTATTATGCAAGTAACATACTGACGTAATGGTATGATAACACATTTAAGTTGTAGAAAGCACTGGTACAAAAACCACTCGACAAACTTTCTTTAAGTCATATTTCAAAAATTACAATTGCTTTGGAAAACTTGTTCCAAAGGCTGAAGAGCCAGTTGCGTCAGAAAAAACTGCAGGAGATAAGTTGAGGTCGTCCGAAGCCGGTCTTGAGTTGCTAGACGGGGACATAGGGTCAGAAACTTATGTCTCGTCAGTCTTCCAGTAAGCAACCTTCCTGTATCGTTCAAAGTCAAGCTCCAGGTCGGGATTCTCTTCTTCAATCAGGCTAAGCAGTTCTAGCCTACCCTGGGCAATATCAAGAGATTCTGAAGTTAACTGTTGCTCATGTTCCCGAGCCTTGGACTCCGCTAAGCTTGCCTTCGCCTTCAATAGCCTATGTGTGAAAGCATAGTCACATGAGATTTCTCTTCCGCCAGTCGCTGTTTTAGCGGATTTATCTCAACCAATGCGAACGCAGCCTAAGTCTCCGCTGCATGGACACATCGTCGCCCGTCAACCAATTCGGATTCAAAATCTCGGCGCAAAGTAGTAAACTCGGTGTTCAATGATTCGGGCTTGCAGATCATCATGCGCCTTGCCAGCCACCTCTTCCAACTGTTCGCTTAAGAGGTCTGACCAATAGAGCATATCAGAATATGATCTACGCAACTCTGCAAAAGCCTTCTCCAAAGCATTAACTATATCATGAGCGTCAAAGTGCAGCTCGCCCTGAACCAATGATGCTAATCTGAGTGGACCTTTTGAAGTAGCCAACTCCACATCCGAGACCTTCTCAATTGAAAATTATGTCCGATGCTCTGCATCGAATACCGAAGGTGGGAGAGAAAATCAAGTCTTCAGTGGCAACATCGACTTCACCGGGGTCCGCCAACTCTAGGAAACCCCATTCCAATACAACTAACGGAACACGAGGCTCTAGATAGGCACCCCGCTCTCCCAGACCCATCTCTTGAGCAAATTGACTTGACCCAGACTCTGCGACCGTCACTTCCCTATCTAGTGGGACTATTCTAGAAGAAAAACCAGTTTTGCTGCTAGCTTGCCTTTTCTTGGGCCAGCCAATAGGCGGCATGGCCGCCTCCAACTCAGCCTGCCTTATAGGGCTTGGTATCGTGAGCTTTCCCTTATTGGAACGAACACTACCTGTCTCTTTAGATGATGTCCTAGACACGGTAGAAGCCACGTGGAAGTATTTGAACATCCTGCTCTGCACAACGTTGTCCGAAGCTATAACCTCCTCAATAGTGATCAAAGGATGCTCATTAAATGCCATCCTCACCGATTCCTCCTCCTTAGTAAGAGTTAGAGTAAAAAATTTACCAGCCCAAAAAAGCAGGATGACATATCAGTATCCGTGAAAACACATAAAATAAAAAAAATTAGGAGGGACATTATGCTTACTAAGATCGAATTTGAAATATCTTACAAGCGACCGCCCCTCCACCTTAAAGTATGGTGAGTTAGAAGAAGTCGGCAAGCAATGCTTCTACCAAAACTTGAAATCATCAGACAGGGAGCCTAAGCATTTCAGAGTACTCAACCAGCAGACTCCGTGACCAATTAGTCGAGGAGAAGTCAGCAAGTGGATCACTTGCGGAGTTAACCGAAGGCCATCGTCCTTCGCCCTGATAAGAACAACAATCAAGGTCCTGAATCCGTTAGGCACCATCTGAGCAAGTGGAATATGAAGGCGCGCCAGGAAACGCCAAATGTCCTCTAGAACTGGAAAGCAAAGTCCAGTTTGGAACATGCTTTTGTGCAAAGCTATGAACTCCTGCGGAAGCATCAACGGATTGTGGGTAGTGCCCAATGGAGTAAGTTCTAGGTCTTCAAGAATCTTATAGTCCTATCGAAGCTTAGCCAAATAAGACATGTTCTACTTTCGGTAAAAATCAAGGCAGACATGAGACGGCTTCTGCCCAGAAGTAAGTTCGACGTTGTCTGCCATGAGAGAAAGTTTGAACTTTCAAAAAGATTTGTAGCAAAAAACACAAAATCAAGAAAAAAGAAAGGAGGCAAAAAATACAAAAGTAAGGAAACTCTCTCTTGCAGAGGCAACAACTTATATAAGCACCATGAAGTCACGCCCCTTTCCTTACTGAGCAGTCACATACTCATTTAATGACATGCGCCGCTCGAGACGACGTTTCAGGTTCAATCATCATGACTGCACAGATTCTATCAAAGCGACTTAGTGGACTGACATGATGGCCCATTAACTTGGGGGGAGCAGCTGATGATACACCAAACCGTCCTCTGATCAGCACCGTACACGTGTCATGATAATATCGTCAACACAAGAAAGCGGACCTGATTGCACACTCAATCCAACAAGGCCCAGACAACGTTAAGCCCACGATTGCCAAGATTCATAAAGTCAGACCTAAATTGCGATGCGCCACTAAGCCCACACGTCACGCGGTCAAGCCCAATACTCGTAAACCCTGATAAGGCAAGAGTAAGCCTTGATAAGGCAAGTATCTAGGGGATCGACTCAAGACAGGCATGCCAACAATACTTTGGTTTCGACTAGGAAATAAATACTGAAATAAAAGTCGGGCAAAGAAACTTCCTTGCATCAACAAAACTCAGAAATAAAAATCTCTCCCGCGGATCTAGGAGCACAAGTCGTGTAGGGGAACTTCTTTATATGGACAATTCCCAACAAGGAAATGATCTCTAGCAAGAGCTTTTTCTCTAAACTACGCCACCAAAGGCCGAGCCGAACAATGACTCTCACACTATTAAAGGGAGACAAGGTCGATGAACAAGGGTACGCTACAAAAAACCCAATTTATAGCTGAAAGCCTCTCCTAAGCCTTATCTGACTTAAGCATTAGAGTGCCATCGACTACCACATGGTGGTCATTGGCTCACGTGCGTTCCTTGTGCAGGTTTAGGTAAAGGCGAACCAGAAGAGCAAAAATCGACTACATTAGGTATGCTTATAGCTCTATTTTCACGTGGCTGCATAAAATTGATTCGTGGGTTCTAGGAAGTACTAGGAACCCTGAGAAATACATTTTGAAAAACCAAGATAAGGTGTTATACTGTAGACGATTGAACACATTTTCCTAGCGTTGGCCTTGCAATAGGTTCCTTTAGGATAGTTACTGTCCAACTTGTTCTATTAAGTCTGACTTCTATTTTGTTGTTTTGTTCTAGGAAACTCGGCATCGACAACGTTATCTAGACTTGATGGTGAATGTTGAAGTTCAACAGATATTCAAGACCAGAGATAAGATCGTAGATATATTCAAAATTTCCTCAACAGTCCTGATTTCTTAGAGGTTTCCCGCTCATCTTTCATTTCTCTCTTTGATCAGTCTGTTTTCCTGCAACTAATTTCCATCTACAAAACTAGGTTGAGACTCATGTGATGAATATGATTGCTGGTGGAGCAGTGGCCATGCCATTTGTTACCCATCATAATGACTTAAACATGAGATTGCATATGTGCAATGTCCCTGAGCTCTATCTTGAGAAGCTGGTTATTGGAGAACTAAAACGTTCTACGAAATTGGAAAACAGTTCAGAAATGAGGGTGTTGATTTGACCCACATCCCTGAGTTCACCACATGTGAGTTTTACTGGGATAATGCTGATTACAAAGACTGATGCAGGAGGATTCGAGTCAAATGATGCTGAGTTGTTAGATAGCACGTTGTTGGCGCTGAGATACCATGAGTTGGCAGATCAGTGCAAAGATAGTAGGAAATCGTCATCTTTTCTTAATTGGGGCAGTTTTGAGTGTGTTTCGGTATTTTTGCCATAACTTTGGCTACGGGTATCAGAATCGTGCATATGACCCCAATTCGAAAATCTCTTTTCGGCGCGCACATTGTAGCTAATGAGCAGCACTCATTGCACATCTTTTCAAGCCCAAAATCCACTGTTTTCCCTTCCGAATCCACAATTTTAGTAATTTTTTTTCCTTTTATGGTAATATTTTATTTATCATTTAGGAATTGATTCTGAGCCAGATTTTTGGTAGATTGTTTCTTTTATTACATATTTTGTTTTAGCATGATTATTGGGATTTTGCTATTTTTGGTAAAATTTTAATAATGTCGAATTTTAGTTATATAGCCCGGCTTGTGGGCTGATTTAGAGATACTTTTGATTTGAATAATTTTAATTGAACATTAGAGTTGTTTCTCTATGTTTTTAGGCGAATCTAGTGTGTTATTTTCCCTGTGAATTATCCGTTGAACTAGCCTGCAAAATAATCGCTATTCTATCCGGCGTCAAAGACCTGATGGAGAAAACCGAGGAAATATTAAGTGGTAAGGGGTGCATAATTGGCTTTAGAACTATTGCCTTTATGCATTGGTATTGGATTTAAATCTGGGGTTTTCACAACGTCGTCAATTGGAACAGGAATGGTCAAAGAGCTAACACTCATGCAAATGGTTTGGACAAGGATCCAATTAAAGATTCGAGTTGCTGTTCACGCACTACTAGGGTGTTCTTTCAACACCACGATGCTTCTTGCTGATGTTGTTTGATTCATGACAATTAACAAGGAGCAGGACAATCGGGTCTCCTCCATTTCCCCTTGTGGAGGAACTCAAACTAATGAAAGGGGATCTGCAACGCTAAATGTCGACAGATTAGATGAAGGAAGCGGCGCTAAGTCTATGTTACAACGATGTCTAAGTTCTCTTAACAAAGAACAAGAAGAGGCGCTGTTGCGAATGCTTAAGGACCCAAAACTAGGGCTTTTTTCGAGCAATAGAGAGCACTCACAATCCATGCAAAAGGATACAACGCACATTGTCATCACCAATGATAATAGTGATTTTATTATTAATATCTCAGGGAGCAATCCAGGGAGTAACCCAGGAAGCAATCCGGGATGTAATCCAGGAAACAATCCAGGAACTAGTACTGGCAGCAATCCAGGGAATAACCCAGGAAGCAATGTAGGAACTTGGGCTTCAAAACTAAAGCAAGGTCGATATGCTGGAACGACCAAGCTTAAATATGAGCCACCTACGGTTGTAAATGGCAAGAAGGTTGTCAAGATTCAAACATCAGAGTTTGCTCATAGAATCGTTGAATGCGAAAAGCTCATAGTAGGAAGATTTGTGGGGAAGAAACTAGGATACAGTTTTGTGAAGGAAACACTAATAAGAGCTTGGGGAACCATGAACTTTGAGATGAGTATCCATGGAGATAAGAACTTTGTATTCAAGTTAAAGGATGACGGAGATAGGAACAAAGTCTTAGAGATGGGCTCCCTGCATATAGCAAGTAGACTGTTCATTATTCGAATGTGGTCTCCTACAATGGATGAGGAAGCGGAAGCCCTCACCTCGATACCTATCTGGGTAACGCTCAAGAAAATACCATTATTCCTATGGAATCCTGAGGGCATTCAACGAATTGCGAGTGTTATAGGGGTGCCCATCATGCTCGATAAGGCAACAGAAAAAGGAACCAGGAAGGCTTACGCCAGGGTCTGTGTTGAAATTAGTGTCCAAACACGAGGATTGTGGACGTCGTGTATGCATGGGTTCCAACTAAATGCGGCACATGTGCTGTCTTTGGACACTCCAAGCAGCAATGCATGAAGCAAAACCCAATCAAAAAGACTGAGTATAAAGTCTGGAAGCCAACTGGTAGGAAACATCAAACGGAGCATGACAATGAAGAAGGCTGGACAGTAGTTCATGGTAAGCGAGCAGGTAGAGTACCTAAACAGGCTCAGCATGCAGAGATTGCTATAAAGGGTGCAACTTGCGAACATAATGAGACACCAAGGATAGAGACTAGTGAGGCACCTAGCCCTATTACTGTAGGAAATAAGCAACTTGCCAATGTGGAGGAAGCTCAACAGTTGAGTGGCTCAACTAGTGCTAATATGCAACTAGCAATTGTGGAGGAGTCTCAGCAGTCAAGTAGCACAATACCAGTAAGTGAATCTTTAGTCACTTCTAACACTTTTGAATGTCTAGCACAAGAGAATGAGGCACCTAGTCTAGCAGACTCTTTGAAGTCTTTGAGACAAACACTTCACAGGATCACAGGAGACACAATGCAGGCTGATCATAGCGCAGGGAACAAAGGAGTCAAGCAGCTCTTGAGACACAATGTTTGTAATGATTGAAGTTCAAGAATTGGTTAAAAAAGAGAAGATACATGTGATAGGATTAGTAGAAACAAAAGTTAAAGAGGAAAAGAAAAGTACAATGCAAAGGGCTCTATTGCGGGATTGGTCATGGACTGATAATGGTCACATAGCTCAAGGGGGCCGAGTGTGGGTTGGCTGGAACTCAGGACTGGTAACAACTACCACCATTTCAAGCACTGACCAGTCAATTACAGTGTTTGCAAAATGGCTTGCAGGGTTTGAATGTGTGCTCACATTTGTCTATGGTAGCAGTCAATACACAGCTAGGCAACAATTATGGCATGAGTTGATACACCTCTCAAGCACAATCACAATGCCGTGGGCAATACTAGGTGATTTCAATGCAATCTTGCATGCCAATGAACGAATGGGAAACGCAGGAACTCAGCAAGGAGGTGCTCATGACTTCTTGAACTGTGTCACTCAAGCTAGCTTATATGACTGCCGATACAGAGGCAATTTTTTCACATTGAGCAACAATCAGTATGGACCAGCTAGAGTCTCATCCAAGATAGATAGAGTCTTGATCAATGACACATGGTTACAGCAGTTCCCAGATGCAGAAGCAGAGTTTCTAAACTCAGGTATATCTGATCATGCTCCTATGGTGCTTACATTATATGACAATAAGAATAGGGGTCCTATTCCATTTAAAAATTTTAACTATTGGGTGCATGAGAATGATTTTCATAAGACTGTGGAGGAGGCCTGGCGTTTTCGTGTCACTGGAAATCCTATGTACAGGTTCACCAAAAAGCTTTAAAATGTAAAACAAGCTTTAACTATCTGGCGCAAAGCAGGATTCAATAAGGCGAGCACGGCAGTAGCCCAAGCACGAGCTAGGATCGCTCATGCACAACAAGCCATACAAAACTTTCCAGTTACTAATCATCTGATCCAAGAAGAAAGGAGCGCAGTTAAAGAATTTGCAAAAGCAATTAGGTATGAAGAATCAGAGCTGAAACAAAAGTCAAGATCTAAGCTTTTTGCAGTGGGGGATCAAAACAATGCATATTTTCATGGCCTAGTTAGAGAGCGAAGATCACAAAACAAAATTATGAGTATATACAACAGTAATGGCGACAAATTAGAGGAACCTGAAGAAATTGCAACTGAGTGCATCCAACATTTCACTAATATATTTGCTGGAGAGTGACTATGCACATAATCCTGGGATCATCAAAAGCATGAAATTTGATAATATGGTGACGGAGGAGATGGGGGCTGAGTTACTCAAGTAGATAACCAGAAATGAAATCACAGAAACCTTGTCAGATATAGACTCTAACAAGGCTCCTGGACCAGATGGATTCTCCGCTTTGTTCTTTAAGGCCACATGGCGCATCACTGGGAATGACTTCGTAAAGGTTGCGCTCAACTTCTTCCATAGCTCCAAGTTACTAGGAGAGGTAAATGCTACGCATATTGCTTTTATTCCTAAAGTTACTAATGCGTCTACTTTCAATGAATACAGGCCAATTGCATGTTGCAATGTTCTACACAAATGCATCACCAAGATATTAACCAACAGAATGAAAGCCGCAGTTCAAAAGATTGAGAGTGACTCGCAGTATGCATTCATACAAGGCCGACACATTCAAGACAATATTATGCTAGCTCATGAACTAGTGAGGAACTATCATAGAGACAAGGGTCCCCCAAGGTGTGCAGCGAAGATGGACCTCAAGAAAGCTTATGACATGGTGCGATGGGATGCAATCCTACAACTACTCAAGAAGGTGCAATTCCCAGTTACTTTTATTATTTGGATCAAGGAGTGCATCACTACACCAAAGTTCTCCATCTGCCTCAATGGTTCTCCTAAAGGATATATGAGAGCTACTAGAGGGACAAGGGTGCCCCATGTCCCCTTATCTTTTTGTTATGATCATGGAGATACCTACATGTCTTACTGCGCAAACAGGTGCAGGAAGGGCACCTCAAGCTCCACTACAGATGCCAAGACCCTATTATCACCCATCTATGCTTTGCGGATGATCTTATAGCATTTTTTCATGGAGATAGTGGCTCGGCCAAAGCTCTCGCTGATGCTCTTACAGAATTCAAGGAATGCACAGAGCTAGAAGTAAATTGTGATAAGAGTTTGCTTTTCCTAGCAGGGGTACCACACAGTGAGCAGAGTATGATCATTTCTCATCTTCAATTTGCACATGGGAGCTTACCAGTTAAGTACCTAGGGCTGCCTATGACCTCTTCCTATTTATCTCATACTCAATGCATTCCCATCATAGACAAGGTCAGGAAGAAAATCAACTCCTGGAAGAATAAATTCTTGTCTTATGCAGGAAGACTTGTTCTTCTCAAATCCGTCTTAGCTAGCATGCACATATATTGGACATCCTGCTTCGGGCTCCCTAAGCACACTCTTGATTGCATCAACACTATATTACGAAGGTTCCTATGGTCAGGCGGTGATATAGAATCAAATAAAGCCCTAGTAAGTTGGGAAAAGATATGTTACCCCTATAAAGAAGGTGGGCTAGGGATTAGGGACACTCGTATTGGCAATGAGGCTGCATGCATGAAGCATATCTGGAGTATAATTACACATAGAGATTCATTATGGGTCAAATGGGTGCACAAGCATCTTATCAAGCAACGTGATTTTTTGTTGATGAATACCCCCAAAGAAGCTTCTTGGTGCTGGCGCAAGATATTGGAGTGCAGGGCTAAGGCAACACAGATAGCTATTCACACCATTGGGAATGGCGAGAACACGCTCTTCTGGAAGGACCCATGGCACCCTACGGGCATCCTAATGGATAGGTTTCCACAGGAACTATTGTATGACTCAACACTTTACAAAGACGCCAAGGTCTCGGCCATCATCAATAGCAGCACTTGGAGCATACCTCAAAGTGTTGGCAATCTCATAAGTGATATCACTACTCATCTAGAAGATGTTGAACTAGATGATAGTAAGGAAGATGAAGTGTTGTGGAGTACTAGCAGCGATGGACAGTTCCAAATGAAGTCGACCTATGAAGCAATCAGGAAACATAACATGCCAGTGGACTGGGCTCACATAGTCTGGTTCAAAGGGTGTATTCCCAGGCATGCCTTTATAACCTGGATCCTATGTCATGGTGCCTTAAAAACACTGAGTAAGCTCAAGCAATGGGGTAAAACTCAGCAGGATATTTGCCCGTTATGCAATCAGGACAGTGAGACTGAAAGCCACATCTTCTTTGCATGCAGTTACTCTAAGTTTTTTTGGGGTAAAATGTTGCAACATTTGAGCTACTCTAGGCACATCACAGGCTGGGAAGAGGGAATCAAATGGTGCGCTAGCAACTTCAGAGGTAATAGCAGCAATGCGCAACTGAAGAATATTGCATTGAGTGCCACTATATACTACCTATGGACTGAAAGGATTACTAGGCTTTTTCAGCAGCAGCAATGCTCAAGTATTGAACTTGTCAAGCGAATATACAATGACATTAGGTGAACCTCTACCAAAGGATCTTTCCAGTGATGAAGCTAACAAGTATTTGATCGATCATGCAACAAGTATAATGTCAAATGCCCACCTCCTCAGACAACTGATCGATTGTTGGACAAGGTAATTCTCGTTACTCATAATATTCCCTTGCGAAGAGCTGAATACGAGCAAATCAAGCTCTCAACTCATTAGTTACATTTAACTTCAAACATCTGAAGTTCAAGAACCCCAGCACAAATAATAGTGCTTTGTAGTTCCGTGTGTAGTTATGGTTTTTGGCTCATTTTGGCAATCATTTCTAGAGGTTCTTCAGAATATTAAAATTAATAATTACTATTTTCATTTCGATCTACAGAACATTACTTTCCTCGTCACATTCAGAGTTCATCTTATAACTTAGTATTGCTAATAAACTGGACTGCTCATCTTTCTGGCCCTTTATAGAAGTTTCACACAACAAGGGGAATTTCAATACTCTTCATTTATTTTCATTTTTGTGGTGGCGGCTCATGGGGGGCATTTCTTGGAGGGGACCTGTGTAAATATGACTTTTATCATCAACCATCCCAGAGATTATGACCCCCTTGGCTAAGTTGCCCAGGTCAAGACCTGGTTTAACTGAGCGTTTTGAGTTGTTCATCAACAAGCATGAGGTATGCTATTGAGTTGTGCTTGTATCTCAATTTTTTCTTTGGTGCATCATTCTCTTATCGCTATTCTGAATTAATCAGGTTTGCAATACTTATATGGAATTGAATAATCCAGTGATGCAAAAAGAGAGATTTGCTGAACAACTCAAGTTATCCTACAGGATTTTATTATGAGAAGCTGTGAGTAGCTGCTGGCATTATACCTTTAATCTATCTTGTTTTACTAAAATAGTTATTATGTTTTTTAGAATCGGGAATCTGGTGATGATGAGGCCATGGCTTTAGATGAAACATCTCGCACTGCTTTAGAATATGGGTTGCCTCCAACAGCTGGCTGGAGGTTTAGGGATTGATCGTCTCACAATGTTATTCACAGAGTCACAGAATATCAAGGTCTGGTTGGCTCTTACCACATCCTCCCTATCCTGTTTATGTGAATTTTGTTGGAGTTCTGGTTATACAAGTCAATGTTACTTGACTGAATCATGTTCTCTGGTGTGTGATGCAGGAAGTTCTCTTTCCTGCTCTGAAGCTTCAGGATGAGCACCCTCCCAAAGGTACAAATTATGGAACTTTTGGTGGTCTATGATCTTGTAAAGTAATTTGATATTTTCATAGAGAATTGCATCAAATTCTCTGTTTTTAACATATTAGCTAAAGCTTTAAAAAAAATTTTGTTCAGGTGCATCATAGTCTGTCCCCTCGCAAAGATTATGGTGTGAAACACCTTTAATTAACTTATACAACAAGATATGGCAATATATAGTTCAGTTGTGGACGATGTCATCATGACTGCTCCACCTAGGATTATAGTTCACTAAGTCGAGAATTTGCTTATGACAGTATTCTTTTTGTGAATGCTTGATGTCAGTCCAAATTTAGCTAGCGAATGAGGGGCTCGTCTATTTAGAGCAACATGGGTATCATATCATAAGCATCCTAGTTTCATGTTCAGTTCTTGTCAGGAATTAGTCTCAGATTAGATACTTCAATTTTTTTGGATTATTCATAATTGCCGGTTTTATTCCCAGCTAATCTCTATAGATAAAATACCCATTCAGGTTAGTTTTTGCACTTGTTAAATATTACATCGAATATTCTCTCATACAGTTGCTGTGCTGAATCGAATCATGTTTTGTTTCTAGTAGCCAATGTCCCGAAGTTTTGTCAGGGGAGAAAAAATACAACCTCTTGTTTGTAAATACCTTTCATAACATCATTTCTTTTTAAATTTTTTTGGAAAGCAAACAGGGTTTTAAGAACCCCTTATCCTTTATATTAATTAAAAATATTAAAGTCAAGTACATTTCCTCTCTAGAGGGAGAAACAACACTACAAGGCTTTACTAATCTCACGATTCACTAACATTGGAGACTTCATCATCTATAGTATCTATGCTTTTTGTTCATTTTCTTAGCTCTAGTAGATCTTCGAGGACAAAAGGCTAAAGTCTAGGGTGCATGATTTTGAGAACTTCTTTGTAGCTAAATCTATTTCACCATCTTCACTATAAGGACTTGAATCTTTAGAATCCGACTTTTCTTGGCTCAATGTAATTCATGTTGGATTGTTCTCCATTTCCCATAAGTTCTTAATCAATGTGAGCTCTTCTTTAACTATTTCCTTGCCATCACTCTCAATAGCTTCTTTCAATGAAGTACTTACTTCATTGCCCTTGTCATATTCTTCTATCATCATCAAGAGTTTTTCAACCTGAGATGGAGAAATAAGTCATCTAATTTTTTTAAGAGCTTCGGTCTCAACTTTATCACCTTGCACTATCTCCTAGCCAAAATTAATTGTTTCAATCACTTCAGTCATCTTGTCCCCCTATCCCAACTGCAGCAAACTAGGTTTTGCTTCCTTGCTCCCATCTTCTAGTGGTCCTGTTGCTCAATTTCTTGTTGCTTCCCTGGACCTGGTTGTGTAGTTACCTGTGTCTCCTTTGCTGGGTTGTGGTTGTTTGAACACACACACTATTGAAAGCCAATCTCGTTTTCTCTTATGTTGCTTTATCAAACATGATTGGGATTCCAATGACACTTGCTAACTTTTGTAATCCCTCTGGATTCTACAAGAATAGAGACACCTTCAGAATTATTCAGATAGGGAGAGTGTTGTTTCATTCTCTTCTTCTAGCAAAGGAAACCATAGTCTCAAAATGAATAGGCGACTAGCAATATGAATCAGACCCATCTCCAGTACCTTGTTGTGCATTCCTTCATCTTTGAATTTGACGATGAATGTTCTATCACTATGAATATTCATATCAAAGTTCTTTGTTCCCGACCTACGACTAAGGGACTCTTTGTCGTATCCGTAGGCAAGTACAAATTGTCCTACCGCCAGTTGCTCGCACTCCTCTATGCGGTTTTCAAATTCAGCAGTGTTAACTTGTACAACCTTTTTCCCTTCGATAGGAGTAGGCGGCTCATATTTAAGCTTGGTGAATCCCATGGCCTTGTTTTGCTTAAATTTTGATGCCCAATTCATTGATCGATTGTTAATAATGGAATTGGTAACCTTTCCAACGTCCCTTCTAAGTTCTTCCTTACCCTCATTGTGATCTTTGTCCGCGGCATCTGCAGTTTGTGCATCTCCCTTCTCTACTTCCGAGATTAAACTTGGACTTGTTTTAGGGCTTTGTTCAGACCCCCCCCCCCCCCCCTTGCCTTCTACAGCCTCTCCATGATGGGGAATGGAAGACCTGGAATCTGTGAAGTTATTGCACTCATCCTTGATCAATTAATCCTTCGAAAACCATTGAGATCAATGAAACCCCTAAAATCATCAGTGAGCGCCCCCAACCCCCCACCCCATTTGGCCAGGATTACGTTCATGTGCTCTTTGCTCCCCCTTCACCCCATCTCACTCTCTCTATTTAGATCATCAACCAACCGTCATCAGTCGGCCAACCGTCTTCCTCCATCAATGAACTCGTCTAAGAGAGCAAGGCGAGGAACCACCAAGAACTGCAAAGATAGAGATGGAAATCGAGATGGTGAAGGGGAAAAAGCAAGGAGAGTCGGAGAGATCGAGATGGAGAGGGGAGAGAAGGAGGAGCTTGTTATTAAGCAAGAAAAACTTGGTTTTTTTTTTTTTTTTAAATGGATCCAGAACAGCAAGCTTCGAATCTTGTACTTGTAAGTAATATCATTCGTAATAACTCAACAACTGAATTTAGGGAACTCCGTTTTAAAGTTACATTCACTCACTTTATCACGTTGATAGTGGTTTTGTGATCCCATTTCTCTTGCCATAAATGTGGTGGTCAAGGGTCATGGTCACACGGCCATATTGTTAAAAGTTTGGGAGTCTAGTGCTCTCAACAGTAATGGAACTCCAATCAGATTATGTTAATAATAAGGTTTTTTTTGAGTTTGATCCTCATTTATAATTAATAGAGTCTGATCCTTATTTTAAAATCTAATTGAATTTAACTTTTGGACTAACATTGATTGTCCCAGTCAAAAAATGACAGTCATTATCCTGGATTAGTCTGAGTTGAATTTGAATACAAAACTACCCCATTCTAAGTGTCATGTGCATTCCCATACTCTAAAAAGTAATCTAAAGGCAAGTTGTCTCACACCCATCTCACTAACAGTGGAAAAAAAAAATGGAAGATTAGAAAGAGATCCACCATTAGCATTAGAGTTGCTTTAGGTTTGGGTTTCCCATACTTTCTCCAAATTACTTATCAAACTCAAATTCAAAATGGGTATAAACAAAACACAGGTAGATGCAGAGAGAGAGAGAGAGAGAGAGATATGAGAGAAAGGTACAATCCTTAAACCCATCTTCTTCCTGTATGGACTACAGTGAGTGACTACCATCAGTTAAATTTTCAAAGTCAAATAAATACAGAAGAGACAATGGAATAAGAAATTTCTTCATCTACTTTCCATCTTTAACATCTGATTGTTTAGACTAGCTGAATAGGTAGGTATCCTAATTGGTGTTTACTGTAGAGATTATTAATGCCATTGCAATGCATGCTTAACACGTGCTCATGGTGTTTTTTTTTGTGTCATCTTATCACCCCTTATCTTAAAACGTCTGAAAGGAAGCACACAATTCAGATTCAGATGAATAGAAGAAAAAAATCAGAATCTGGAGTGTCTTGATACTTCTATTGTCATGTCCTTCTCAAATTGTTGTATTTTAATTGTGAATTGAATTTTCTGAAATGCTTCTTTGCCTATACTAATTGAATGAATTTGGTAAAAAGAATTGCACTTTGAGATGGAGCCAAGTGCTTCAATCTCGTTTTTTGTTTTCATGACACTTACAATGCAAAAAATATGGATGGAAAGCAATTGAGTTTTGCGATTTGATCAAATAAGGATTGGTGCGTGAAGCGGACAAAGTAAGGAATCGAGAAACGTGAGACTTCATGATTCAGAAGAGAAAAAGAGAAAGGGGAGGGGAAGAAGAAGAAGAGTTTAGGTTTTTTTTTTCACAGCTAAATTTTCTTGAGATGAGTGTAAAGCAACTTGACTTTAGATTAGTTTTTAGAGTATGGCATGTGACACTTAAAATGGGGGTACTTTTGTCTTGAAATTCAACTCAACCAATCAAGTACAATGACTCTTGTTGATTGGGTAGTCAATGTTAGTATGAGGGTTAGACTCAATTAGTTTTCAAAATAAGGGTTTGACTCTATTAGCTATAAATTAATGAAGGCTAAATTAAAAAAAAACCTTTAATAATAGATGCGATTGTTGGGTTGTAAACCTACAGTGGATTATGATGGATTTTAAAGGACTCTTACGGATTTTTATGGACTCTTATGAATTTGTTATTAGTTTTAGGAAGCCATGAAAAAACACTGTTGATTAATCGATTCTTGCTCTTCTCCCTTGCTGCTTACCTAGGTTTGCACAGGTAACACATGTGAGCCAAAGACCACCGTGTGGTGTCATCGATGCATAAGTTAAATAAGGCTTAGCGAAGGTTTAAAGCTGTAAATTGGGTTTTGTAGCATACCTTAAGTTCATCGACCTTATCTCCATTTTATAGTGTATGAGTCATTGTTTGGCTAGGCATTTGCTGGCGAAGTTTAAGGAAAGAGATATTGCTAGAGATCCTTTCATGTTTGGGAACTGTACATGTGGCATAATTTTTCTACACGACTTGTGCTCCTAAATTTGCGGGAGAGGTTTCCCTTTCTGAGTGTTGTCTATGCAAAGAAGTTTCCTTGCCTGACTTATATTCTAATATTTTTTTCGTAGTCAGAACTGATGTACTGTTTGTCTACCTGTCTCGGGCTGATCCCCCAGATACTTGCCTTATCAAGGCTTATTCTTGCCTTATCAGGGCCTACGAGTATTGGGTTTTACCGCATGACGTGTGGGATTAGTGGCACATTGCAATTCGGGTCCAACATTATGGAATCTGCCAATAGTGGGTTTAATGTTATCTGGGCTTCGTTGGATTGAGTATGTAATCGAACTTGTTTTGTTCTGTTGATGAGATTATCATGACACGTGTACGGTGCTGATCAGAAGACAATTTGATGTATCATCAGCTACTCCCCTTGAGTGGGTGGGCCATCTCATCAGTTCACCAAGTCATTTCATGAAGCAGTTGTGCAATCATGATGATTGAGTTTGCGTTGTTTCCTCAAGCGGTGAGTTTCATTAATTAGGCGTGCGTCAGCTCGAAAGAAAAAAAAAGTCGGGAGTTATGTTTTCTATATAGATCTCCTGTCTGTGGAGTGTAGCCTCTTTACTTTTTTTATCTCAGAGATTCTGCTTTGTCGTATCGCCTTCTGTGTTTTTGAATTCGCTTAACCTTCGTATTCGAAAGCTTGTACTATCTTTCATGGCGGGCCAAAATCAACTTTCCAAAGAAATGTTTGCTAAGGGGTGCAAGTTTTTTTAAGAGAGGTTGCTCTCTGAATCATAATTGAAAGTCCTTCGTAAAACATACGGGATTCCTGATGATCTGGTGCTATGCACCCTGAGCTCCGATCCAACGCCACTATCTCCTCTTGAGGGGTTTATCTATCTTCACCGTGGTATGCTTCAATCGGATGTCCGCTTTCCTATTATCAAGGAGATTTGAGAGTTCCTAACGTACCTCGGTATTGCACCCACTCAATTTGCGTCGAACGGGTATAGGATTGTGATTGTCATTCTAATTAGAGCTAAGGATGTTGGCATTCGAGTATCTTCGATAGCATTTCAACTGCTTACTTCTCCTCAAATAAACGAGCACGCTGTGTGTGTGCTGATGTCGCCAGACTGCTTCGGCAACCTGCCTGATGATTTTAAATCCTGACAGAAGTTTTGTTTCACGGCTCTTGTGGACTCGTCGTACTTAGACAATTGAGTAAGTTCAACTCCTTTTCTAGACAAACGAGCTCGTTGGTCATCCGGTTGAGCGTGAATTCAGACAATTGAGTAAGTTCAACTCCTTTTCTAGTCTTGTTTGTGATAACTGCATGTTAGATTGACCTTTGTGGTTTTCGCAGGTAAATTCTCGACATCACCACTTTCTGTTGAGGATAAAACAACTTTGAATGCGTTTCGTGACATGCCTCGTATGTGAATATAGGATGTTATTGCGTCTTCTAATGTCGAGTGCAGCAGATTATGGGCTTGTTGGCATGTTACTCCTACCCTTTTTAGGGTTTTGAAACCCAAGTCCGAAGGTGTGTCTTCTTGAAGAAAGAGGAACTTCTTAAGATTAAGGTTCCAAGCCCTTCAAGGAGGCAGAAATAGATGAGACACTTTCTTTTCATGTGCATCTGAAAAATGTATCCTGCTTTGCCTAGATCTATCCACAGGCGCTTGGCCTCGTTTGAGGGACGTGACGTTGTCGGGAAATTTCCTGATGAGACTGTTGTTTTCGGGGCGTGCTGATCAGGTCAAGGCCCTTATTTCCCTTCCTAACTTGGAGAGGGAGTATCTGCAAATGGTGGGCGTGGATGTTGTAACCAAACTGAATACCAAGCAGGCAGAGTTTCTAAACAAAATGTTGCTGCAAGCGGGCGTAGAAGCTTCGTCTAGTCCGCCCCTTTTAATAAAGAACTTTGAGCTCCACCTTTATGTGGATCACAAACCCGTTGATGGGTCTCCTCCATGTCGTTTGTATTTTCCTTCATCTCGTTCTCGTCCCCATATTAAATTGACGACGGTTCCATTGAATAACTTGTTTCCCTCTTCCTTGTCAACTGATACTAAATCGACGCGTGAAAGAGAGCAGATTGTTGCGGGCAAAGGAAAAGCTATAGATGAGAACCCTGATGCTGTGAAGATAGTCAAGGGTAGTGCTGGATGATTTTGATTTTGAAGGATCTCCATTTGGATGCGCGAATCAGTCTGTTTGCTCAAGACAGTGAGGATGAACAACCAAGGTTGACATTTCTTATGCTTCAAGGAAGCATATTAGTAGGTTGAATGACTGGCGAACTGTGCTTCGGAGCCAATGGGGGAGACGTTGGGAGAGCATAGGGATAAAGGGCAGAAACATCTCGTCCTAAGAATGTCAGACCTGAATCAAGTGACCGCAGCTAGAACTAAAGTTGAGGCCGCTTATGAGAGAGTGTATACTATGAAGTGAGTCTTTGCAAATTTGCAGAAGTCATACTCTGATGCTCTCTACGAGATTGAGTTATTGAAGAAGCAACTTGGAGCTTACTCAGATACTGGAGCGGAGTCCTGTTGTACGAGATCTGATGCTTAAAAGATTTGCTTGGAAACGCTTAAGTCCAACCTGGCAGGGGCTATGTCCGTGAGGGATCAATTCGAAAATGAATTGAACCTCGCCCATCGTAACTTGCAACTTGCCCGTGAGACTGTGGGTGGAGTGCAGGCTTTGCATGCTGAAAGGGACAAGAACGAGTCTGAATGAATTGTCCGATATTAACAGTTAGAGGCTGACGTTGATTTTAATGCCAAGAGTGCGCAGACTGCTTAAGAGCAGCTCCTTGCGCAGAACGAGCTAAGTGCTGCTAATGACGAGCTAGGTGCCGAGCAGTCCAAGACTGACTTGTGTGACCCGAATCAGTCTTGCTGTCAGTGCGCTTCCTCTTGTTCCCGTCATCTTCCTTTTTCTTCTTCCCCCCTTTCTTGTCCCTGAGGACAAAAGGTTTCTTCTCTGATTCCATTTCCCTCTTGGCGGCTAGCATCTCGTTTACAGTGATATATCTCTGTGCATCCCTAAGCAAGTCTGTCGCGTTGGTTGGGGGTTCAAGGTAAGGAAGTCGTAGAACTTGCCTTTTTTAAGACCCGAACTGAAAGCCGTAATGGCAATGTCATCACTACAACCTTCGATGAAGGTCAACTCATCGTTGAAATGAGTGACATACTCCCTCAACGTCTCGTTCTATTTTTGCTTTAGGGTTAGCAGATAATGCGGGCCCTTGTTTAGTCGTTGGCTGCCCACGAAACGTGTGAGGAACACCATCGCAAACGTCCAGAACGAATCGATAGATTTCGGAGGGAAGTTGTGGAACCAAGTCAATGCTGACGTCTTCAGGTTGGCAAGGAATGATCGACACATTATCGCATTAGACCCTTCCTTGAGTGCCATAATGCGCTTGAAGTGATGCAAGTGATCGGACGGGTCCCGATCCGCACAGTAAGATATTGTCCGCTTTGGGCCTAACCGGCCCGCACGGCTTTAAAAGGCCTCTTTCAGAGTATGCACAGCGGACACTGGGCCCCTCTCTGGCCCTACTCATCCAGATATTGTCCTCTTTGGGATCCGCAGGCTATTGGGCACCAACCCTCACCCTCCCCTCAAGGTTTTGTTGCTTCCACCCACCTACTGGGGCTCCACAGGCCTCTTACTATGGAGATCCAACCTCGCACATATATAGCACATCACCATCCCGCACCCAGGCGATGTGGGACTATGATCTCACCTTGGTAGCTAGTATAACCCCTCTTGGGATCCACAGGCCTGTTGGGCCTATTGGGCTCCAACCCTCACCCTCCCCCTCAGGTCCGCCCACATAAGGGTCTCACATGTCCCCTATCTTGTCATAAAACTCTAGCTTCGGCGGTGTGTATTTCTTTTGCAGCGGTTCGTCCATGATATGATCCATGAACGAGGGACCGTGAGGTTAAACAACATGTCTTTGTGGCCCAGTTTTGAATGGGGTTGTGCAAGACGTGTCTGTCAGCTCTGGATGCTTTGTTTCTGTTGGCCGCTCCACCTCTGGTCCATTGAGAAGTTGTTGGGGCAGCGTGGCTCTCCTGAACGTGTTCTCTGGAGCTCACTGGGGACTGGGCTTTTCTGCAAATGGAGGGTTTTGTTGTTTGAGCACCTCTAGCGCTTCTGCGATTTGCTGCATCTGGGTTGACAGTAGGTCCACCCTTAGGTCTGCAGTGGTTGCCATTGGTGCAGGGGTCTGAGAGGGTTTCTCTTACGGTGATGGAGGCGCCAAAATTGGCGGCGCTCAGCTAGTTCGAGCGTTTGAAGGTTCTGCAGTATCTGCATTGTTGCGAGACCTTGTTGTCACCATCTTTCTGGTTCTCTGGGAAATGTGGTACTACTGTTTCTTCTGAGGAACTCTGTCATTCCCCACAGACGGCGCCAAACTGATGTAGTTGATTCCTGCTCTCCTCCCTCGCTGCTTACCTAGACCTGTACAGGTAACTCACGTGAGCCAAAGACCACCGTGTGGCGGTCGATGACACTCCTATACTTAAGTTAGATAAAGCTTAGGGGAGGTTTAAAGCTGTAAATAGGATTTATGTAGCGTACCTTAAATTCATCGACCTTATCTCCCTTTATAGTATAGGAGTCCTTGTTCGGCTAGGCTTTTGGTGACATAGTTTAAGGAAATAGATCGAGCAGAAGATCCTTTCATGTTTGGGAGCTGTCCATGTGGGATAGTTTCCCTACACGACTTGTGCTCTTAGATCTGTGGGAGAGGTTTCCCTTTCTGAGTGTTGTCCATGCAATGAAGTTTCCTTGTTCGACTTATACTCTAGTATTTGTTTCCTAGTCAGAACCGATGTACTACTGGACTGCCTGTCTTGGGTCGATCCCCTATATACTTGCCTTATCAGAGCTTACTCTTGCCTTATCAGAGTTTGCTTTGTTCTGTTGAAGAGATTATCATGACACATGTACAATGTTAATCAGAGGATAGTTTGATGTATCATCAACCGCTTATTAAAATCATTGATTGTGACATACCCTGCTGAAATCAGTTCCTCACCTAATTCATCCAATTTACAATATATCTCTACGACCTTTGTATGAGATCCATATCTAAATATAAAAACATGGACTTTCGCATCAACTTCTACCCAACTACACCCAAGCTTTTTTTTATACATTTACTAGACATTATTGCCCTAACCTTAGCAACATCTTCCCACATCCCTTTGGCAGCATAAATATCGCATAACAATAAATAAATCGATTCCATTTGGGGTCCAAGCTCGAAGAGTTCCCTTGCAGCATTTTCTCCCCATTTCCAAATTTTCATGTTTGTAACTCATCCAACTTTATTCCAATTTTGATTACAAGATAATGAATGTCTTTGTAATCTTTTTTCTTTCTAATAGGAATGTTAGCAATCCGGTGGATTCAGAGCAATAAATGATACAAAAATTTCTTGAAAAGCTTTAGTATTCTTCTCATACTTCAATATTGCAGTAATGCTTAGGATGCTAAGTATGGGAATTCTTTATTTTCGAAACCAAAAACCTGATAAACTAATTGAAGACACTGACATTTACAGTAAGAATCAATCAAAGTGTTGCAAATGGCAAGTGTTGATCCATCACCTAATTTAATAACATGGGCATGAATCTGAATGACAATATTCATCATGGTGGTTTTTACATCATAACTAAAAATCAATGTTGATGCAGTCGATTTTCGCTCCCTGCTGACCTGCACAAGTAATGCACAGACCACTGTGGGGTGGCTGATGGCACTCTGATGTTAAAGTTAGACTGGGATCTGAGGAAGGTGTAATGTTATAACAAAGATTTTGTAGCGTACCTTAGCTTACCAACCTCATGTCTTATTTATAGTGCAAGGAGTCCTGGTTCAACCAGGCCATCGCAGACGTAGTTTAGGGTGGAGATTTTCGTGGAGATCCTTCTCTAATTAAGAGTCGTGCTGTAAGAGGGAAGTTTCATGTTAGCTCTGCACTCCTAGATATGCGAGAGATAGTTCCCAATCCAAGAGTAATCCGTGGAAGGGAGTTTCCCTGTGTGAAAGATACTTTGGTGTTTGCTTCCTAATTGGAAGCAGAGAACAGCTGTAGTTGCCTGTCCGAAGCTGATCCTCGAGATACTTGCCTAAAGATGGCTTATGAGAATTGAAGATGGTTGTGATACGTGTGGGCCTAGCATGCTGTTAGAGTCCGGGTCCGCTTAGCGGACTGAAGTTGAGTGGGCTTAGATCAGCGGGTTGGATCTGTATTGGGCAGATGCTTGAGTCCGTACTTCCTCGAGATCATCATGACACATGTTCGGCTCAGGAGTGTGATCATTTTATGTATCATCAGCTACTCCCCCCGAGTTAGTAGGGTGTTTATGTCGGTCCACTGACTCGTTGAAAAGGTATCGTACCGTCGTGATGATTGGACTTGAAGTGTTGGTTTTGAGCGGCGCATGACATTTAATAGGTACGCGACTGCTCGAGGAGGGAAAGGTTGGTTTGCCTCCCCTATAAATATTCACTAATCTGAGGATGATTTCCCCATCATTATCCATGTTTTCTTTTCAAACCGTCGTCTGTACTTTCTTCCAATGGCCGACAGTATCAAAATTGCTTCCAAGAATCCGTTATCCCTCGCCTGTATGAATCACTTTGGGGATAGTTTGGTTGACGGAACTGAGTTGATCAAGCTTCGTCATTTGTAGATTTCCTTGAAGATTTGTATCTTGTTCCCGCGTTTGGAGTGTCAGGTCCGACTATACCTCCTCACGGGTTTATAGGCTTGCAGCGAGGTATGTTTGAGTCCAGACTCCGATTTTCGGTGCCTGATGACATCTGACGCTTCTTTATTCATTTTTACTTGCCTCCCACTCAGATGGCTCCGAGCGGGTTCAAGATACTGCTAGCAATTCTCCCGAGGACTCATGTCGTTGGTCTTCGCTTGACTCCACCGGTGTTTCATCGCCTGGCCAAAGTTTGGTTGGATTCCTGGGGTATCTGTATACTGACTTGTCCACCTTGTCTGCATTTGATGGTGAGTAACGCCGAATCTTGGGAGAAGCAATGGTTCTTGGCTTCGGTGGATTCTGGCTACTTCAAGTCCGAGAGTCGTAGAGTGTCCTGATACTTTCCGTTTGATCGTGGTGAGTTCTTCATTAGTGCATGCGTATTTTTGCACATTGCTCTTGTGACGTTGGTCTTGATGTTTTTCCTTTGTTTTAGAGAAGTTTGTTATTCCGTCCCTTAGTAAGGAAGAGAAGCGACTGGAGAAAAGTTTTTGGAGCTTCATTTGATTTCTGTTGATGAGGTAGTAATGCCAGAAGATGTCTTACACAGCGGGCTGTTGCGATGCTCTTATGGGGCTCAGCTGAAGGCGTGGTGTTCATCGTGTGAGGAAGAGGAGCCTGACCCCACTCAGCCCCTCCAGGCTTGCTGAGCTGGAGACGAACGTGCCGCTTGTGGTTGCCCCGAGGAAAAACCAGTCTTCTGTAGTGGTAGCCTCTCCCTTTTTTGCCGGTACTTCGGAGCCGCATGTTCTTGTCTCACTGCATCCTGAAGCCCGTGGGAGGGTCCTTTATTTGGAGAAGGCCTTCGTTGATATGCGGATGTCATACTCGAATGCCCTTTATCATGTAGAGGATTCTGGCGCTGTCGTGGACCACGTGGGTGTGGAAGCCACGACCCTTGTTGTTGATGCGGTAGATTAAATGATGGCTCAACTTAGGGTTACCGAGTTCGACTTGGTGTCGACTCGTGCCGAGCTGAAGCAAACCAAGGCAAAATTGAAGTGCCCGGATGTTGCTATGGACAGGTGGGCTTCTGAACGAAGGGTTGAAGAAGCTGAGAGGAAGTAGTCGGAGACGGAGTGGACCATCGAAAGGCAGTGGCTGGAAGTCGCAATAGAAAAAGGGCTTCGTTGTGCTCTGAAGGTGGAGCGAATGTTGTCCAAGGAGCGCTCGCATTATGAAGCGTTGCTGAGCGCGGTAGATTTTGATGTGTCTGGCAGGAGGTTGCTAATTTCATCCGAGGTAATTCGAGGCAGACTGGAGCTCCTGGAATTGATCAAGCAGGAGTATCTCGATATTGATCTCAAGTTCGCTGGCTATAAGAGGGCAACTTTTGGGTCGATTCAGCCAGGAGAAGGCTCTAGCGCTGTGAGGCTAACTGATGAGGAAGATGTTTCTCTTTAGATTGTAATGTCCCTTCTTAGGTGACTATCATGTAAACATGTTTTCTCTTTTGAATGAAAGTACAATCCTTATGTGCATCGTCCTATTTACTTTTATTACTTTGTAGACTGTAGGGTTTGTACTGTTAGGCACAATTTTTTTGTCAGTCCAAATATATTGTTGTGTTGTGTTGTTGTCGTAGCAGATTAGGGGTTGATTAGCGAGATTCGTCGTTGGTCAAGAGCTGACCAAATTCTTTCAGTCGTTCTCTGCAATGACTCCCTCGGTGTGGGTGGGCTAGCATTGACTTTTGCCTCCATTCCTTCGATCTTGTGACCTGTGTAGAGCGGGTTAAGCTTTGCATGTTGGGAGCTGTTGTCATCAGTTTTGGACTGATTAAGTTTTGCTTGGTAGTTCGGCAACCATTGTCTGTATCAAAAGCAATGATCCCTTGGCAAGTCGTCGTCATAGCCGTCGCGACCCGCTCGGAGCAGATTAGGCTTTGGGAATAATAAGCCATCGTCATCAGTAGTGAACTGACTAAGCTTACCTGGCTAATTCGGCGATCACTTAGAGCAATGATCATTTGGCGAGTTGTCATCATCAACGGACAAGTGCTAACTAGACTCCCACTTCCTCAGCCGTCCTGACCCGCACGAAGTGGATTAGGCTTTGGGCACCAGAAGTCGTCGTCATCAGTCGCGAACTGACTAAGCTTACCTGGCTAATTTGGCGATCATTATCTGCATTAAGAGCAATGATCCATTGGCAATTCATCATCATTAGTGGACAACCGATGACTAGACTCCCACTTCCTCAGCCGCCGTGACCCGCGCGGAGAGGATTAGGCTTGGGCACCAAAATCTATCGTCATCAGTCGCGAAATGACTAAGCTTACCTGGCTAATTTGGCGAC
The DNA here is from genome assembly GCA_963556465.1 of Berberis vulgaris. Lineage (NCBI taxonomy): Eukaryota > Viridiplantae > Streptophyta > Magnoliopsida > Ranunculales > Berberidaceae > Berberis > Berberis vulgaris. The sequence continues at coordinate 61,743,962 of OY747132.1, forward strand.
CATCATCTGCATTGAGAGCAATGATCCCTTGGCGAGTCGTCGTCATCAGCGGACAAGTGCTGACTAGACTCCCACTTCCTCAGCCGTCGTGACCCGCGGAGCAGATTAGGCTTTGGGCACCAGAAGTCGTCGTCATCAGTCGCGAACTGACTAAGCTTACATGACTAATTTGGCGATCATCGTCTGCATTGAGAGCAATGATCGCTTGGCGAGTCGTCGTCATCAGCAGACAAGTGCTGACTAGACTCCCACTTCTTCGGCTGTCGTGACCCTCGGAGCAGATTAGGCTTTGGGCACCAGAAGCCATCGTCATCAGTCGCGAACTGACTAAGTTTATCTAGCTAATTTGGCAACCATCGTCTGCATTGAGAGCAATGATCCTTGGCGAGTCATCGTCATCAGCGGACAAGCGCTGACTAGACTCCCACTTCCTCAGCCATCGTGACTCGCGCGGAGTGGATTAGGCTTTGGGCATTAGAAACCATAGTCACCAATCGCGAACTGACTAAGCTTACCTGGCTAATTCGACGATCATCGTCTGCATTGAGAGCAATGATTCCTTGGCGAGTCATCATCATCAGCAGACAAGCGCTGACTAGACTCCCACTTCCTTAGTCGTCGTGACCCGCATGGAGCGAATTAGGCTTTGGGCACCAGAAGCCGTCGTCATCAGATGCAAATTGACTAAGCTTACTTGGCTAATTCGGCGATCATCGTTTGCATTGAGAGCAATGATCCCTTAACGAGTTGTCATCATCAGCGGACAAGCGCTGACTAGACTCCCACTTCCTTAGCCTTCGTGACCCGCGCTGAACGGATTAGGCTTTGGGCACCAGAAGTCGTCGTCATAAGTCGCGAACTGACTAAGCTTACCTGGCTAATTCGGCGATCATCGTTTGCATTGAACACAATGATCCCTTGGCGAGTCATCGTTATCAGCGGACAAGCGCTGACTAGACTCCTACTTCCTTAGCCATCATGACCCGCATGGAGTGAATTAGGCTTTGGGCACTAGAAACCGTCATCATCAGTTGCAAACTGACTAAGCTTACCTGGCTAATTCGGCGATCATCATCTGCATTGAGAGCAATGATCACTTGGCGAGTTTTCATCATCAGCGGACAAGCGCTGACTAGACTCCCACTTCCTCAGCCTTCGTGACCCGCATTGGGCCGATTAGGCTTTGGGCACCAGAAGCCGTCGTCATCAGTCACGAACTGACTAAGCTTACTTGGCTAATTTGGCAATCATCAGACATTGAGAGTAATGATCTCGTGGCGAGTCGTCGTCATCAGCGGACAAGCACTGATTAGACTCCCACTTTCTCAGCCGTCGTGACCCGCGGAGTGGATTAAGCTTTGGGCACCAGAAGCCGTCGTCATCAGTCGCGAGCTGACTAAGCTTACCTGGCTAATTCAACGATCATCAGACATTGAGAGTAATGATCTCTTGGCGAGTCATCGTCATCAGCAGACAAGCGCTAGCTGGACTCCCACTTCCTTAGCCGTCGTGACCTGCACGAAGCGGATTAGGCTTTGGGCATCAGAAGCCATCTTCATCAGTCGAGAACTAACTAAGCTTGCATAGCTAATTTGGCGATCATCGTCTGCATTGAGAGCAATGATCCCGTGGCGAGTCGTCGTCATAGCGAACAAGCACTAACTAGATTCTCACTTCCTTAGCCGTCGTGACCTGCACGGAACGAATTAGAATTTGGGCACCAGAAGTTGTTGTCATCAGCTGAGAACTGACTAAGCTTACCTGCCTAATTCAGCGATCATCGTCTGCATTGATAGCAATGATCCCTTGGTGAGTCGTCGTCATTAGTGGACAAGCGCTGACTGGACTCCCACTTTCTCAACCTTCGTGACCCGCATGGAGTGGATTAGGCTTTGGGCACCAAAAATCGTCGTCATCAGTCGTGAATTGACTAAGCTTACCTGGCTAATTCGGCGATCATCGTCTGCATTGAGAGCAATGATCCCTTGGCGAGTCGTTGTCATTAGCGGATAGGCGCTGACTAGATTCCCACTTCCTCAGTCGTCATGACCCTCGCAGAGCAAATTAGGCTTTGGGTAAATGTCCGAGTCTGGCCGTAACCGGAGTTAGCGAGGGTTGTAACGGACAACAGTGGAGGTTTTGGTAAAAGCAAAATATTTTATTGATAATACTTTTTGAGATATTTTACATTCCATGGTTGTTTTAACCCGTCGCCGTCTTCCAGCCAGTATGTTCCCAGCCTGTTAACCTTAGCCAATCTGTAAGGTCCTTCCCAATTCAGATTTAGTTTTCCTGTCCCGACTTCTTTGGTGTTTTGCTGGGTCTTTCGCAGTACCCAGTTTCCCAACTTGAATCCGCGTGGCTTGACCTTCTTGTTGTAGTATTGAGCCATCTGTTGTTGGTAGGCGGCTATCACCAGATCCCGCTTTTAGTTGAGGAGGTCTAGTCCCAAGTGTAAGACTTTGTTGTTCTTGTCCGTTTGAACTCTTCCGTCCAGAAGGTCGGCACCTCAAGCTCTATCGGAACCATAGTTTCTGTCTCGTATGCTAGGAAAAAGGGTGTCTCTCCGGTAGGGATTCTTTTTTCGATATGCCCAGAGTATTCCTAGTGGCTTTGGAACCCGTTTTCCTTTGGTTGCAACAAGTTTTCTTTTGATGGCTTCTAGGATCGTCCGGTTGGTAACTTCCGTCTGCCCGTTGGCCTGGGAATGTCCTAGCGAGGAAAAGTGGTTCCTCACTCTCAGGCTTTTGCATAGTTCTTTGACCTTGCTACATTCGAATTGGGTTCCATTGTCGCTGACCAACACTCTGGGGATGTTAAATCTGCAGATGATGGCAGCCCATATGAAAATTTTGATCTGGATCTGCCCTATTTTTTTATATGGGTTCGACCTCGACCTACTTGGTAAAGTAGTCGACGGCGACAAGAAGAAAATTTTTATCAGCCGATGCCAGGAGCGGTCTGATGATGTCCATTCCTCATTGCACAAACAACCATGGACTGGTCATTGGAGTTAGTAACTGGGGCGACATGTGGGTGTATGGTGCGAACCTCCGACCTTTGTTGCACTTGCGAACTATATCTTTGGCGTTCCGTTGTATAGTCGGCCAATAGTTCCCTAAAGTCAGAGCCTTGTGGGCAAGGGTTCTCCCGCCTGGGTGATTCTCGTATATGCTATTGTGAATAGCTTCCAATACTTGTCTAGCCTTTGAAGGCGATAGACATCGTAGCAGTGGCCTTGTTACCGATCTCCTATCTAACTTGTCGTTTAGGAGAATATACCTTGCTGCTCAGTTTTTAAGTTTCGGTGCTTCGACCTGATCTGTTGGTAAAACTCCTAATGCTATATATTCTAGTATTGGAGTCATCCAATTGGGTTGTGTGTCCGCGGAACAGATATTCCCGTGCTCTTCTTTGTCGAGGCATGATTTCTACTGATATACAATGAGGCCGCTGGAGACTTTACTGGAGGCTGAGGCTTCTTTCGTTAGCTCGTCAGCCCTCTAGTTGTTGTCTCGGGGGCACTGTGTGAACTGATAGTTCTTGAACTTGCTCATTATGCCGAGTACCATGTCGCGGTAGACTATCATGCATGGATCTTTGCTATTGAAATCTCCTTTGATCTGGTAGACTACTAGTCTTGAGTCGTTGTATGCTGTTAGGCGATCTATGCCGATTTCCAAAGCTAGCTTTAAGCCTAAATGAGGGCTTCATATTCAGCCTCGTTGTTTAAAATGGGAAAACCAAATCTGACGGCCTTTTCGAGGGTGAAACCTCTTCGGGAGCAGAGAGTGATCCCTGCTCCACTCGCCTTATTAGTTGAAGATCCATCGCAACGCAGGGTCCAAGCTTGGACATCGAATTCGGTGAGTTGGTAGCCTATTTTTTGTTTTTCTCCGCCGGTGAATTCAACAATGAAATTCGTGAGCGCTTGGGCTTTGATGGCGGTTCTTGGAGCGTAGTTTATGTCAAACTGCCCAAGTTATACTAACCATTTCACCATCCTACCAGATAGCTCGGGTTTATGTAATATCGAGCGGAGTGGGTGTTTGGTCAGGACCATTATGAAGTGGGCCTGAAAATAGGGCCTCAGTTTCCTAAAGGATACGACTAGCATCAGATGAAACTTTTCCAGGTTTGGATAGTGCGCTTTTGCTTTTACGAAGGTTTTACTAGTGTAGTATATTGGCCTCTGGGTTTCATGGTCGTCACGTACGATGGCTGAGCTGACAGCGTGTTTGGAAACAAACCAGTACAAATATAGTGTTTTCACCTATTGCAAGCTTCGATAGTAGCTCTGGACTCCCCATATATGTTTTCAAGTTCTGAAAGGCTTGTTCGCATTCCTTGTTCTACAAAAATCTTTTACTCCCTCTTAGTTTGAAGAAGTTGAGGCGTTTGTTGAACGACTCTGAAATAAATCTGTTTGGTGCTGCTACCCTCCCATTCAGGCCTTGAACTTCTCTGATATTAGATGGAGACTTCATGTCAATAAGAGTTTGAATCTGTTTTGGATTGGCCTCGATTCCTTATCTGTTAACTATATAGCCTAGAAATTTCCGAGACTAGACTCCGAACATGCACTTTTGTGGTTGAGCTTCATCCGATATTTCCTGAGTTAGTCGAATGCTTCGGCAAGGTCCCGTACATAATCGGGACTGGGAAGGCTTTTTACCAGCATGTCATCGATGTATACTTCCATATTTCTACCAATCTGTTGCTTGAACATTCGGTTAACAATTCGCTGATAGGTAGCCCCAACATTCTTTAAGCCGAATGACATCACCCTATAGCAATATATTCCCCTTTTCGGCACAAAAGAGGTTTTCTCTTTATCTGGGGGGTGAAAATTTGATTGTAGCCAGAATATGCCTCCATAAAGTTGAGGAGGCTGTGTCCCGATGTGGTGCTTACGATCTGATCGATCCGAGGAAGTGGAAAGCTATCTTTGGGGCAAGCTTTGTTTAGATCGGTGTAGTCTACGCACACTCTTCACTTTCCATTTTTCTTTTTTATGAGAACAGTGCTTTCCAGCCAGTTGGGGTATCGTGCTTCCTTGATCATGTCCGCGACGAGTAAACGATGTACCTCATCGTTTATGATAGCGTTTCTTTCGGGTGCCACGACCCTTTTTTCTGCCTGATAGTTTTCTTCGTGGGATCTACTTTGAGGCGATGGGTGATTATTGAGGGGTCGATCCCCACAATATCCTGGATAGTCCAGGCGAAGATGTCCTAGTTACACTGGAGTAGCTCCGTAAGTTGTTTCACCACTTCCTTGTTTAAACAGGAGCTGATCTGGATGGCCCTACTGTTCCGAGGGTTGTCGAGGGAGACCGTTATGGTTTCTTCTTCTGGCTATCCAACATTGGGCCTTCCCCGAGGGCTTACCGGTGCCTCGTCGCCTAGTGTCGGTTGTTCCTCACTTAGACCTTGAGTTGGGCAGAGGATAGCCTTGGCCTTTGGGTTGACTGCTAGTTGAGGACCGCCGGATGGCAAAGTCGTTATGTATTGGCATTCCTTGGCCACTAATTGGTCTCCTATCAATGTACAGATCACTTGGTTCGTAGGATACTTGACATACTGGTGCAGGGTGGAGACCGCCGCACCCATCTGATGTGACCAGGGTATGCCGAGAACCAAATTGTATGCCGAAGGTGTGTCAATCACTATGAACTCTTGGAATAAGGTTTTATGAGTCAGTTGCTTCCCCGTTGATATCGTCAGCTGCACCTTTCCTATGGGGAACTGTTTCTCACTATTGAAGTCAGTTACTGGACAACTATCAGGGATTAAGGCTACTTCATCCAGTTGCATGCTCCAGAGCTTGCGGAGGAACATGACGTTCATCGAGCTCCCAGTATCAACCGGGGATCTTCTCACCTCCCATCTCGCAAGGGAAACTGTCACCACCAGAGCGTCATCGTACGAGATTTGTATGCCCTAGAGGTCCTTCTGTGTGAATGCCAGCGGTACGGATTAGCGCTGCTTTCGACCATGTGGTGTCAGTTGTCCATCGCGTACAACTTGAATCCTTAAGCCTCGTAGAGCCCTTTTTCTAGACTTGTTGGATAGTTCAGACTCTGAATGTACTCCGTAAAGTGCATGTATCATGTTGACCGAAGGCTCCTCGAGTTTGGTCCTCTCCCACTATTCTCACTAGGTTACGAAGATTTGTGCTTTATTTGCCGAATCTGCTGTGTTTGTCGGAGGATCGAGTGTCAGAAGGTTGTCAAACTCTCCTTTTTGCAAACCATTAATGAAGGTTAAGACGACCGTTGCGTCGTCGTATGAGCAGACGGTGTTTAACTCATTGTTGAATCGGGTTAAGTACGTCTCTGGCGTCTCGTTGGAACTTCGTTTCATCGATATGAACGTCTGAATCATTAATTGGTCCAGGTGTGTGTTAAGAGATCGTACATCCGGCTCGAGATTCAACGGTGCTGCCGTGTGCACGAGGGTGCGACTATGCTGCCCGCGCTCGAAAAAAACCACAAGGATGGCCTGAGCGCTGGACGTGTCCTCTGATTTTTTGTTGTTGCATGACTTAGTGGTCACCATCTATCTGAATTTGATAGGAGATGATGCTTAGTGTAAAGTTAAGAACTATGTCTTCCCCACGCACGACGCCAAACTGATGCAGTCAATTTTTGCTCCCTATTTTGACCTTGTTCTTGCTAACCTGCTGACCTGGCCAAGTAACATACGTGATCCACACACCACTGTGGGGTGGCCGATGACACTTCGATGCTAAAGTCAGACAGGGATCTGAGGAAGGTGTAATGTCGTAACATGGATTTTGTATCGTACTTTAGCTTACCAACCTCATGTCTTATTTATATTGCAAGGAGTCTTGGTTCAACCAGGCCATCGTAGGCGTAGTTTAGAGAGGAGATATTCGTGAAAATCCCTTTCTAATTAAAAATCGTGTTGTAGGAGGGAAGTTCCCTGTTAGCTTTGTACTCCTAGATACGCGGGAGATCGTTCTCAATCCAAAAAAAATCCGTGGAAGGGAGTTTGCCTGTGTGGAAGATACTCTGGTGTTTGCTTTCTAATTGGAAACAGAGAGTAGCTGTAGCTCCCAGTCCGAAGCTGATCCTCGAGGTACTTGCCTAAAAAGGGCTTATGGGTATTGAGGATGGTTGTGAGACGTGTGGACCTAGCATGCTGTGAGAGTCTGGGTCCACTTAGCGAACTGAATTTGAGCGAGCTATGATCCGTATGGGCTAGATCTGTATTGGGCTGATGTTTGAGTCCGTACTTCCTCGAGATCATCATGACACGTGTTTGGCTCATGAGTGTGACCTTTTTATGTATCATCAAATGTGTTGATGGAAACAATATTTTTATGAGGTATTTCATCAAACAAATGGTGTGCTTTAACTACACCATAACAAAATAACACAGACAAAAGTTGAAAAAAAAACATCAAAAATCATAAATCTAAAAGCCTCATTGAAATCTTAAATGTTATGTGTTTTGTAGTAGTAGTTTTATCCCTGTATGGATGTTAATGAGTCTGGCTATGATGGAGATGCATGGTGGAAATAGTGGGTGCACTAGCTGTTTAGTTTGTTCCTCTTTTCTCTTTTAATTGAAAGAGTACATGTATGCAAAAAAAAAAAAAAATTACTCCTTCCCTTCCTAGTCTTCTTCCTTGCTTACATACCTTTTGTTTGCAATTAATTTAAAGCTATTGGGGACTGACATTGGGTTTGGTCGGAGAGGTAGATTCGTAAAAAGCGGATGATGGGTTCAATTGATATTAAGATGGGGGAGTTTGTTGATCTTTGTCATAACAAACAAGAACCCTAGAAGAAGAGACGAAGAAAAAGGAATGAAAGAGAGGGGAAAGAGAGAGAAAATACAAATTCTTGAAATATAAGGGAGAAATGTTTGATTTGTAATCACTCTTGTTATTTATACTTTCCACTCACAAATTTTTCAAAATCCACAACTTTAACAAATCCATCCAAATCCACCATTTTTTTAATACCCCCTAATTTTGGTGGACTTTTGAGAAACATGAATTGAATACCCCTTATTTTGATGGATTTTAAAACAATTTTTTTAAATCCATATTGAATACCCCTGAATTCACAAGGAGAGTGGATGTTCGACCAACTGAGGCTTATCAACAGTGGAGCACATGTGCTCTTAATAATCGGGAGAAAACTATCAAAATTCTAACTGTTGAATCTCGAACCCGCAACCTCACAGAAAGAAAATGGATGTCCGACCAACTGAGCTACAATTAGTGAACCTTAGTGCGACAAAGTAGTGCGTTAAAAACACAAAAATTGAAATAGCAAACAACGACTGCCACGGACTCGCAGAGGCATATTCATAATTGGTTTTTTTTTTCCTTTCCCCAAACAAGGCTAATGGAAGATAGAGCTGACACTTGTATGCCCCACGACCTCATAAAACAAAAACCCAAAATATTTCACCTTCATCGACTCAACAAAAATCAAATAAGTCAAGCGTTCAGGAAGGGGCGATGTATGGAACCCTTTAATACAACCTACAAGATTATGACAAGTAGTGTTTATCAACACAAAATCAATCGAATATAAGAGCATCAAATCAATCAAATGGATGATAAAGATCAACGACTTTGAGAAAGGTGGATGCAAGAGTATCAAAGAGTCGTTCAACAACAAAACTACATCATCATAACTGGAATCTCAACAATTAGAGGATCTCAACCTGGATGGAATCATGCCTTATGGGAGTCATGGGAGTACAATTCAAGGAATTATGGACTCAAATGAAGGGTACAACCACGAGGAGCTCGTTGGTAGCAACAAGGGGGGGGGGGGGGGGGGAAGAAGAGAGGCCAATGGACTAGAAATTGGGAAGGAGAAGAGTGGTAGATAATAGAAAGAGACCACACCCGAGGAGACTTGATATTTCAATCTAAAAGCCACCATGGCTAGATTGTGAACAACCTGTTTTTGAGGAACCTCATCAGGGTCTTTTCCCTGGACCTATTAGATAGTTCGAACTCGGAACGGGTCCGTGAAGCACGCATATCCTGTCGACTGATTTATCTTTGGGCCTGACTTTGGTCCTAGTTATTTGCTCTTCTTCTAGGGCAATGTAGCTATGCGCTTCCCTTGCCAAGTATTCCTTATTGGCTGGTGGGTCCAGGGTTAAGAAGTTATAGAACTTACCCTTCCCCAGACCGTTGATGAAGACCGAGACGGTCGACGTGTCGTTGCATACGTAGACGACAGTTAGATCACTGCTGAAATGAGTTAGATACGCCTTCAGTGTCTCGTCAAGCTTTTGTTTCATTGATCTAAGCATCTTCATCATTAATAAAACTTGACGTATAAAAGGTGATCTTGGATCCGATTTGGGATCCGTTAGTGCTGCTGCTGTTTCGGGAGTGTCAGCTTGATGCTTGTGCATTATTTGTGTTGTCAAAAGCGGTGAAGTAGCGCCAGGCTGAGCGTCTGATGTCTCCTCTTGTTCTTAATTGTTGTATGATCGGGTGGCTACCATCTCTTAGTATTTTGAAGAGAGATGATGCTAATGAAATGTTAGGAACTTTGTCAATCCCCATGGACGACGCCAAACTGATGCAGTCATTTTCCGCTCCTTGTTTTGACCTTGATCTGCAAACCTTCTAACCTGCACAAGGAACGCACGTGAGCCACGGACCACCGTTGTGGTGGCCGATGGCACTCCGATGCTATAGTTAGATAGGGATCTGAAGAAGGTGTAATGTTGTAAACAGAGAATTTGTAGCGTACCTTAGCTTACCAATCTCATGTGTTATTTATAGTGCAGGAGTCCTAGTTCGACCAGGCCATTGATGGCATAGTTTAGGGAAGAAGATCTGCATGAAGATCCTTCTCTAGTTAGGAGTCATGTTGTGGAGAAAAGTTTCCCTATTAGCCATGTGCTCCTAGATACACGAGTAATAATTCCCCTTTCGAGAGTAGTTTATAGGTAGAAGTCTCCTTATATGACATATACTATGGAATCCGCTTCCTAGTTGGAAGCAAATAGTTGTAGAAGTTGCCCATCCGAAGCTGATCCTCGAGATACTTGCCTTTAGCGGGACTTACAGCTATTGAGGATAGTTGTGAGACATGTGGACCTAGCAGGCTGTAAGAATTAGGTCAGTTTTGCGAACTGCAATGGGCGGGTTTAAAACCACATGGGTCGGATCAGTGTCGGGCTGATGCTAGGGCCTATCTGGGCTGATGCTAGGGCCTATCTTTCCTCGAGATCATCATGACACGTGTACGACATAGATATGTGATCGTTTTGCTGTCTCATCAGTGTACAAGCCATTATGCTCCATGACCTCCGCAGTGATGGACGACTCCACATCGACCAGAGGAAGCTTTAAAAAACGGTCACTAATCTTGTGTTCCCCCATAGACAAGTGAAAATCCTTCCACTTATTGGGGACTCGGAATGACCACATAATCTATCGACCCCACAAGTTAAAATGGTCAGATTTGACGGAAGCATAAAATCAAACCTCAACAAGTCCCTGTAATCATCATTAAGTTTCCCAAAACAGGCGGGGGAGTGGAGAAAATAAATGTTCTTATTCATAACAAGATACACCACGGAATGCAAAACCCTAATAGTCAAAGGAATGCCAGAAAGAATGGCTCTTGCACAAGTAAAAACCATCACCCTTCAGCCGTTGGGACCCATTTGGGCAAGATCAATGCCCAAAAAATCCAGATAATCCCAAAAGATCTCCAGAACCAAAAACTTAAGACCTGATTGGAACATAAACGGATAAAGCCTGATGTAGCCAAACTGTGGACGACAAGAACTATCGTTCTGCCTATGTAGAACTATCTCAAGGTCGAATGACAAAGAGTACTCAGAACGAACACTCTCCAACGTTGTCTGCACAGTCTTCTTGGTCGAGAAGAACACCTCACCATCTAGTATCCTGTTGGTAGACATGGGAAAAGGATTGAACAACAAAAAGAAAAAAAAGAAGGGAAAAAATAAACTCTTATAGCATAAAGAGAGAAAAAAAACCATCACGCCCCTTTTATAGAACCAAACAACAAAGAGACAACTAATAGAACGACGTGCGAGATATGATGGTTGCACGAAATCCAAAAAATGCGCAGAACCGAACGGATAGATGATAGATCAAAATATCAACCTCATCGAATACTTCTAACAACATTAAATGCACAATGATGAAATCAAAAGTCCAACCGCGTAGAGTTTGTAGCCATGTCAACATACCCACTAAGTAAAGGGGAGAGTAGCTGATGATACATCAAATAAGACTATCATCGCGACCATACACTGGCAGAGATCGCCTATTAAGAGGACTAAGTATCCTAAGCTCGGACTGATTCACAAAGCCCTAAAAGGGGGGATCCAATCATTAAAGCCAAAAAATGGCTTGTCAGAACAAGTCATAATCAGAAGCCCAAATCTAGGCTCAATAAAGCTCTCCCTTAAAGAAGATGAACGTTACAGAGAAAAAGAATCGTGGAGGAAGTTACTCCTCAAAGGACCTATCTTCATAAAGGAGGAGACTATTACAAAGAACGTCTCCCCTTGTTGAGCCTTACATGCTTAAATCACACAGAAAATTAATAACGACCACTATATAAGGTAAAAAAACATTAGACAAATGTAAGCAATTTTAACTGAGTTATGTCGAAATTAATCTCCATCTCCAATAGAATTATTGACTTATGCAGTGCCTTTGGTCACTAAACAGGTAGTCTTTGGCAATTTAACATTTATTTTATAGGTCAAATTTACAGAAGACTAGATTTAGACGCATCAATTAGATTGTGCATCCTGATTTTTATATGCCCACTTCCATGCAATTATATCATTGACTTGCACATTTGGATCATCTAAATTCACCATATATCGGTGATTATCATCGCGCCAACGACACTAGCAGAAATGTTTGACTCTCTGGCAAGGCAATTTACACGCTCCAAACTCTGAGTGGGGGAAAGGACAATATCATCAAAGTCCCACTTGGGGCGAATTATTTTATGGAAATTACAATGTATTTTTTACATGTATTATTTATTTATGTAAAGTCTGTTTCTTGCTCTAACACTTTGCAGGGGACTCCCGAACATGAAATAAGTGGTGAGGGATCAAAAAAATCAAATCCCACGGGTGCAAATAGCAACGGGTAAAAACCACAAATTCGAGCAATAACACCACTCAGTACAACAAAGTAGTGCTTTCAAAAAACACAAAAATTTGAGCAGCAAACGACTACCAATGGGCTCGCAGAGGCATATTCTTAATTAGTTTTTTTTTTCCTTACGCCAAACAAGGCTAACGTAAGAGAGAGCCGGCACTTAGTATGCCACACAGCCTCGTAAAAGAAAAATCCACAATCTTTCACCCTCATCGGCTCGACAAAAACCAAATAAGTCAAGCGTCCAAAAAGGGGGCGATGTTTGGACCTTTTAATACAACCTACCAGATTACGACGAGTAGAGTTTATCAACACAAAATTACTTGAATATCAAAGCTTCTAATCAATCAGATAGATGATAAAGATCAACGGCTTTGAGAAAAGTGGATGCAGAAGTATCGAAGAGTCGTTCAACAACAAAACTACATCATCGTATCTGGAATCTCAACAAACCGGCTTTTCTAAACGTCGATGAAACTAGCAGGGAGAGGGGCGAGGGATGGGTGTAATCACCCATCTCCCTCAAAATCAGCATCGGCATGCATCTCGAAGGGAATGGGTGATTAAGGAGGAAAAAGAAGAGAGGCCAATGGGCTAGTGATTGGGAAGGAGAAGAGTTCAGAGAATAGAAAGAGACCACACCGGAGGAGATTTGATATTTCAATCCAAAAGCCACCATGGCTAGATTATGAACAACCTGTTTTTGAGGAACCTCGTCAACAAACTTCTTGCATCTCGTCCTTTTCATATAACTTTATTCTTCTAATTTCGTGATTATTAATTTTCTTATTTTTTGTCAATCGAATTAGGCATCATATACATACACTACAGAATTGAGTGTCATGGTGATCCAAAATCGCCCCCACATTTACATTGGTTGATTTTAGCACGAGAAATTCAATGTTGGAGTTTCTTGAGTAACAAAATTATTAATTGTTAGACATTTGCTTACCCAGATGACCCTGTTCCTTCATTGCTTTGATTCTGCTAATTCTTCGAAATAACTCTTATGGAAACCTAAATCCTACTTTGGGTAATTGATCAGTCTATAACCAAAGATGCAGAAGATCACATGATAATAGGAAAATAAATGAATTCAATTTTAGTTTTTGGGTACAATCTACACGGTCACATATACAAGTCGAGTAACATATACAAGGTGGGGCATAATTTAATTCTCAATGTCTCTCATTCCTGCCTGTATGTATCCTCCCTTTGTTTTAACCCAATAAAAAAATCAGAAAGAATTTCTAGCGAGCCTCCATGGATGGACATTGATCACACAAGGCTTGGAATAGCTTCATATGAATCGTCTTCATAGCTCTCCTCCATTTCCTTATTCTGTTTGTACTCCCCATAGAAGTAAGAAGTGAACCCCCATATACATAGTGCCAAGGCCATGAATTTCTCTCCATTAAAGCTCTCCTTGTATGCAACCACAGCTGCAACCTGCGTGAGTGGGAGGAGGACAGCGCTCATGATACCATTGAAGAGAGAACCGGTGCAGAAGATTACTCCTAGGCTTCCGATGAAAGAACATTGCCACACTATCGCACCCACGATTAGTACCACATAATACATGCCACTTCCAAGTCCAAACTCGCTAGCTTCCATTCCCATTGCTTGAAAATCATTGTTCAGCAGCATCCCGGTGGTGCTTACTTTGGTAGCGAAAATTGCGACATTGAGCTGAAACTGCAAAACCGTGCTATAGTTAACTGTCCTTGTTGATGTGCTATAAGAAACCTCAACAAAGGGCCATATAAGCCCAAGCAAAGCTGCACTTCCAAGCGTTAAACAAAACCCAAGCAAATACTCCCCACCAGTCACCCCATTAGGCGCATCACCACCTGATGTCATCCCCAACGTGATTGCTCCAAAACTCATCAACACCAAAGAATTGATAGAGAATGCAGTGAACTTCTGTTTCACAATCAACCATGCAAAGAAGGCCGTGAAGGAGAGTTGGGTGGAGAAGAGGAGTGATGAAGTTGAGACTGGAATGTATGAGATGCCTAGAGAGTAGAGTAAGTTGTCAAAACCAAGTAGGATACCAATGACAGCACTGTGGACGAAGAGTTTAGGTTCCATGAAGAATGGTTGTTGGTCACCTTCGCAGTGGTGGCGGATGAAGGTGACGATGAGTGGGATGATGAGTATGGGGAAGCCCGCGGTCTGGATTGTGGTGGCTATCCATTTGTGTGAGCCGCCATGGAGGAAGTAGAGACGCGATATGAGAGGTCCTCCTATGACCCCTGTGGCTAGTAAGATGCAACTTAGTATGAGGAGTGGCCAATTCATGGGCTTCTTTTGTTGAGTAGTTTTTGTCATTTTGGTTGGAGGTGGAGAGGAAGAGAGAGTTTGTATGTGAGGGAGAGAGGTGAAGGTGTTGATGAATGGAATGGAGAGAGAGGGAGGAAGGAAGTATAAATAGTGAACAAGAAGATACATGGGGGGATGTTTCCTGGATAATGGATAGAAGTTGCTTACATGGAGGTGGGTGTGCCCAACAAGGAAAGTGGTGGGAACAAAAAGCTTGCAAGTCCTTTTGGGTTCTTTGATTATCTTGTCCTTTTATCCTTGAATGTGTGCATCTGCTATGCTACTAATCAATCCGTTCAAAGATTGAATTGAAAAGAGTGTTACTACAGTGCCTGGGCCTGTGCCTGGTGAATGGACGGTGGCACATGTCCAGGCACTGTAGAATTTTTTGAATTAAAAATTATAGTTGGTGGAAGAGTTGAAGAAATCAATTCGTTCAAAGAATTGAAAATTTCAATTCTTTGTAGGTGGAAGAGTTGAAGAAGTCATGTAAAAAAAAAAACAGAACAATTATAGGTACGAAAGAAACTGAATGAATTAAGAAAATTAGCTATCTAAAATGTGTTATAGTCACTTACTTCAACATGGTAATAATTTTCAGATTTGACCATTCTGAACAATATTATGTTTACAATACTAAGTGGCTAGCCGCCAGCCGTCAAATTTTTTTATCCATTTTTCATGATTATATGCATATTGCCAACTCTTCTATTTCGAGGATGGACACATACTGAGAGTGATGTTTACCTTTAATTAAAAAATAGTGCGACAATTGCTACTCTCTAATTAATTAATTACAACACAAGAAAGATATTAAATATCTTTTGGTTTTCCTTAATGATTTCTGTAAGATGAGAGTCAAATACGGCACTATGGAGAGTGTGGGATTTAATGACTCATGCAATTCCGACCCCCACGTGTTTTATGACTTTGTCTACTTACATTGAATTGAATTGGAGATTACTTTGTTTGTTTGCCCAAGTTGCTAAAAGTTGATAAGTATTGGGGTATGTCTTGTAGTGGTCTAGTCTGTTTTTTAACAAAAAAGAAGACAGAAGTCATTGAATCAACCCCAGACTGAGTAATGACATTGCAATCAACTTGTTTCATGCACCTTTAATTTCTTTCCTTCTTACATGGCGGCTTCTTCAAAACTTTGACTCTTCAACAACAAAAAGTATATATGATCCAATTAATGAGGGATTGGTAAAACCGAATAAATTAGAGAAAAAGAGGATAATTATGTTCTACTTTCGTGGTTGGTTCTATTTTCTTATCTTTTCTCAGTGTTTCTTCTTCTTGTTTTCATTCTATAATCTATGACATTTATGGTAAATATTTCCCTTTTTGTAAAGGACTGTTATTTGATTTTTTTTAATGAAAATTATCTCTCGAAGCAGTGCTAGTGCCTAGGTATGCTGAAAGTGTAACTAATTTATAGACAACATTGGAAATTACCAAGGAGGATAAATTAGGTTAGGGCAAATTAAGAGCTGGATAAATTAGTGTAATTTTACCTCTATCAGCTGCAGTGTTTTGTAGACACACCACAACCAAAATATTCAAGCGATCCCTGTTTGTGGCTAGATTTTGCCAACTTTATAACAATCACTTGAACTGGGAAAGAATCTACAAGGTGTTTGTATATGCACTAAAATTGATTGCTGCAACTGAGATAGGACATTCTGCCCTTTTTGTTACATATTAGGTTCCAACAGTGCATTTCGTGTTCTCAACTTTCTATGAGCAAAATCGTATATTTGGAAATTATGGATCTTTTGATTCAATTTCTTTCAAATTATTAATAACCATCACTCAAGTACTTCTCAGCTGGTTTAAGCATACTTATGATGTTTTTCTGTAGGAACTGTAGTACATTATGAGGGAGTGGTTTAGTCCTATTCACTGCATCGCCCTACCAAATGGACTTAAGACCAGACTTGGTTTTTCTTGAGATCATACCTCCAAGTTCAAGGTGATTATACACACAGCTTATTCTTTCACTTCCCATAGGTGGTTCAGTAAGAATGTTTTTCTTTCTTTGCCTAGTCTTTTTGAAGAATCAGTTCTTATACCAATTTCTTGGAGATAATCAATTATCTTCTCTCATTCCTGAAATTTATGTAACTGATATAGTTCATTCTGTTTACCATATACTCTCGTACACAGAACACGTGATGCCATAAGTTATAGACTCCTCAGTTGTTGGATCTATAACTGCATTTTCTATCCCCCGAAATAAATCAGTCAGATATACAGTTGCTTTTGTCTATTACAGGCAGCGAATGATTTACTACTCTTTTAGTTTTGGTTTACTTGTCGAACTTTTTGAGTAAGTATATATGCTGCATCGATTCTGTAATGAACCTTTTTTTTAGGTTTCTGAATGTCAATATTTAATTTTCTGATGTCTTTTGCGCTTTGTGATTTCTTAGAGAATGGTTACATAGGGTTATGATTGTGCAGGCAAAGGCTTAGGTGAGTGTTCAAATGCTGTCTTACTATTGCCATGAGTTTCCTAACTTTCTTCCAAGACGTAAAACCTAGTACTCTTTTATCTTTTGCGAGTGGATCTGTGGCACATTGGTAGCGTGACTGACTCTAGATCAGAAGGTTGTGTGTGTTTGATTCACGTCAGGTTCAATTTCCTTGTTGCAGTTCAATCAATATCAAGGTTGTGGGTTATCGACTTATTGTTATTTTAGTTTTAGTTTTCATTTATTATCATTATTATTTATTTTATTTTTCTTCCAGTTTAAGGATTTGAGTATCTTTCTAATCTTAGTGCATATGCTTCTGCCATAGTCACGGTGACGGGTAAAACAAGCTGAGGACATCTCACAAGGGAAGCCACAGAGTGAGTGACCATGCTCTCTCTCCTTTCCTTTCATTTTTCATACTTTCTCCTACTTCTTTCTATATTGATATGGTATTTATCAGGATTTCTCACCAGAAACTCTAAAGATCTATAAAATTTAGAGTGAGCCTAAAAAATTAGGTTTTGCAACCAGGTTCTGTAACTAGGATAATGTGTCTTCATTAGAGGTGTTTTTTTACAACCTCGAGATACACATAAACACTTTGGAGATTTCATCAGTCTTTCAAGATCACGCCACATCACCCTGGTTGCAAAAACATGATTTCTTAGCATTTCGTAAATTTATGTAAGGTTAATTTGAGAAAAATATTTAAAAAATTGAAGCAAGCAATGGTAGAGCCAATATTTTCGCTCAAGGGGGGCAACATGGTACACCTTAGGGTGTGTTTGGTTGCATGAAATCTTATGCCATGGGAATCCATGAGCGAACTCTTGTAGTTTAGGCTAATTTGATATATCACTTCACATCCACCATATATTTTAGCATAAAATGTAGGGTTCCTCTTATGAATTCTCATGGCATAGGATTCCATGCAACCAAACACACCATTAGTTAATAGATATAACAATGCAAAAAAATAATGTTTATTCAAATTTAGATAAAATAATATATTGTATTCTAAATAAATTAAAAAACTATGTTAAATAAAAGTTTTCCATTTATTTAATGCAATGAATAGCTCGAGGTTGAAGAAAATTTGAACAACTCTCTCTCTCTCAAAAAAAAAAAAAAAAAATTAGAAAATAATGCCATGAAATTTGGTTTTTAGGGAAAAATACAGATTGTTTCAACCTCACAAAAAAAAAAAAAAAAAAGTTAAACGAAAAATTACGAAATGGTTAAAATCTTTAGACCTGATACTTATCGTGAATCAAATTGCAACAAATTATTAGCTTAAATTGAGGGTTGTAGTGAAAGAAGTCAGTTGCAAAAGCTAAATTATATCTCTCAAGGGTAGTAGTTAAAATAATTAAATGTACCCTATATAAAATAGATACAGCTAACTTTAAAGTTGAGTGGACCAACTGGGTTCACCTAAGTTAGTTTAGAGGCGAATGTGTGATGCAAGGGCTAAAGAGAGACGATTTTGTTTTGATGAGGGCGCAATGGCCAATCCTACATGAAATGAATAGTATTTACAGTCTCGTTCTTATTATCTGATCTGTTATATGATTTTTTTTTTTTTTTTTTTAAGTTTTCTCTTCTAAGAATTACTTATTTGTTGGTTTGACATATTCATGCATGATTTACAATTATATCTCAATTGCGGTTTGCCTATATTATACATAAGCATCTTGTATTTTTTCATCCTTCTCCGTAAGATAATATCTTAAGCTAAAAATATGCACCACAGAATCGTGGAATTATCAGTATCCCAAATTTTAATGCATGCTACATCTTGAATTTTATTTATCTTAAATCTATAGGTTGATTTGATTAGTGAAAAAATGGCGGGAGGAATAGTATGCTAATACAGGTTTTTTTTTTTTTTTTGGCTCATCTTCATTCTGTTATGTCTATGGAATTATCAATACTACTTATAACAGCAAGAACAGGAACAATAGTAGTTTCTACTATAATATTACTGCAAATGTAGTGTCTGTCAAAGAATAGTGTTGCACATCATCCAGCAAGTTGATTTCTCCCCCGTGTTGGATTCACTTTTGGCTGGTCTCAACTCAGTTACCTGCATTCTTTAAGTGTTTAGGAGTGATTTTCTTTCTTTGCCTAGTCTTTTGGAAGAATTAGTTCTTATGACCATGGATCTTCCCATAAGCACGGAATACTGTTTTAAGTTGTTTGATTTAAAAAAAGATGTTTGTGGACTAATCTAAATGGCAATTAGTTTCGGATAGATGAGAATGGTTGGAGCAGTTGAATATGGTTGCTAGCTTTGGACACCAGTTTGGCTTCCACATTCTAATCTGCCAGAGATTATCATGAAGAGAAGACTACACATAATCTTATAGAGATCTCAAACTTTCAAGGATTACAAGAGGGTTGGAATCAAATAGTGGAAACTGATGCAGTCAATTCCTACTCTCTTTTCTCGTTGCTTATCTAGAACTGCACAAGTAGCACTGTGTGGCGGCCTATGGCACTCCGATGCGCCTTAAGTTAGATAAGGCTTAAAAGAGGCTTAAAGCTATAAATTAGGTTTTTGTAGCGTACCTTAAGTTCATCGACTTTATCTCCCTTTTATAGTGTGAATCCTTATTCAGTTAGGCCTTTGGTGGCATAGTTTAGGGAAAGAGATATTTTTGGAGATCCTTTCCTAGTTGGGAGCTGTCCACATGGGTTAGTTTCCTTACACAACTTGTACTCCTAGATTTGCATGAGAGATTTCCCTTTTTGAGTGTTGTCCATGCAAGGAAGCTCCATGTCCGATTTATACTCTACCATTTGTTTCCTAGTCGAAACCGATGTATTGCTGGCCTGCCTGTCTTGGGTCGATCCCCTAGATACTTGCCTTATCAGGACTTACTCTTGCCTTATCAGAGCTTACGAGTATTGGGTTTGACCGCGTGACGTATGGGCTTAGTGGCACATTGCAATTCGGGTCAAACGTTCTGGAATCTACCAATAGTGGCCTTACTGCTATCTGAGCCTCGCTAGATTGAACATGCAATCGGGCCTACTTTGTTCAGTTGACGAGACACGTGTATGGTGCTGATCAGAGGATGGTTTGATGTATCATAAAAACAATCTCAATTTTCTTTCATTTATCAAATCAACAAATATAACTCATTATAACCTTTTGGGACTTTTACGATTTTGTATACAAAACGCAATTCCTACTATGTTTTCATGCACAAGAAAGATTTGCAAAGCAAAATTGTGTGTTGCATATTCGACTTATATTGAAGTTTACTACTTTGATATGATTACCCATCACTAACTTAACCTGATGTGAAAGTGAGCTTAGGGGTAGATAGTCTTCGAGGGGGTGGGCGATCCTATACTCGGACGCAACCTCAACTAGGGCAAGTGTGTACCTTTTTTATGCCAGAGCCTACTCAGATCAGAACTCAACTAGTTGATTCTCTTTCACCTATTGATCATTCGGCTTTAAGCAGCCTTGCATTTCCTGCTGAGATTCCAAGTGTCTAAGTGGGCCTATTGGCCATTCTAGGGATGCCTCTTCCAATTGGCTGAAGAAAGCCGTCAAGGGGACTTATCAAGAAGCGATTTCGGTTTTCCTCATATTATTAGTTTATAGTAGACGATCAGATGATTGTATGAGGACAAGTAGGCTCCATCAAAAACAACTTTTTCTCACCACTGTGTAGTAGAAACTAAATCCTTTTCTGGGCCAAGTCGACAAGATCTTACCAGTGCACTAATAGTGCTTCTCAAGATGAGTGATATGCAAAGATTTAATCAAACTCACCGAGCGAACAAAGGACTTCATGCCGATATGAAGGACCGGTACCTATCATTGCTCGCTTGTCCTAATCCTTAGACCTTGATAAGAGATTCCCGTAACTAGATGTCTGAGACAAAAGTAAATAGAACCTGCAGCCGTTTACTTCAAGTATATAGATTATCCAAGTAAACCGGGAGGTATAGCTAGAAATTTTGCCACAACCAGTACAGGGGAGGTGGATCTAGAACTCTTGAAATATTGCACTTTTACTTTAAAGAGTTTCGTAGGCAAAAACTAGTCTCTTAAACGAAGTTTTGGGTACTCTAGGATTCCTTGCTTCAGTCTACTAGGCTAGCTATTGAAGTGGTACAAAGGAGCTTGAAGTGACTTCCTTAGTCACCATTCACCAATAGAGTTCTAATGAAAGGGAATAAAAAAAGTAAGAGCTCGCGGCCTATAGGCACTGCTTCCGTAGGTTGAGTGGGAAGGTGGAGGATGTTCGGCTCAACCACCTACTTTTATCTGTCCATTTCTGAAGTGAGTGGAGCTTCTTTTTTATTTTATTGGCAAGGAAGAAACCAATCAATTATAGATTGGAATGCCTCTTGCTTGTTAGTGAGAATCCTTGTTCCACATTCCTCTACTGGTATAAGAGAAAATCGAGTTGACAAAAAGAAGTGTTTGGTTGTTGCTATCAGGACATGAAACTTTGATCGAGATGGAAATACTCCTACGTCAGTTACTAGTTCAAATGTACCAAACGAATCACATTTTCAAATTATCCCCCTTCCCACTCGTCAATCGGAGATCAAGACAGAGCCAACTATTGTTGCTTGTAGAACGCGTTACCCGCCCTTTCCCTATTTCGCATGTATGGATGTCTTGATGTCTTGTGTGATCAAGACGAAAGGTACATGAAAAAATAGGAGTTGGTTTTAAGCTACTCCAATCCCGGGAGTGAATAAACCATAGTAGATCCGAGATTCACAATCTCAGTTGTAACGACCGACTCTCGTAGTTTAAGGGAATTTTCCTCCTGGTAGTCAACAATAACAAAGCTGGCCAAGGGAAGAATTCTTGAAAGAGTCTCTATGGTTGATGTATCAATAGGAAACTGTATGTCTGACCAAGAAGTAGAAAAGGTCATTCAAGAGACCCATAACGCATTTGTGGTGTTCAACCCAAAGATTTAAACTTCAAGACAACATCCAGATATTGGGTTACTATTGACCCTCCATGGGCCATGTACTGGCGACTCGCACTGGTCTACAATCATGCTGAAGTACGGGTCGGTCTTGTACATATCCAAAATTTCCATAAACTTGAAAAGTCTACTCATCGGAAAAGCCATCAATATCATGCCTTTATTAATAAATCATCAACCTAAACTATCAAGGCAACAATAGGAGTGGGTACAGAACGGGGGGGACCTCAACCTTATCCCATCCAGTTCGTTCGGAATCGGGACAAGACGAAATAGGATGAACATTTACTAAATAGTCCTCCAATGAAAAATAACAAAATAATTTCATCTCACATTGCTCACACACCAATAATGTCAAATTTATGTACTTAAAACTTTCATCATAATAATATTAAATGTCATAAATTTTTGTGTGGGATTACCTTATAATGGAATTAAGTTTGTCAAGTGAATAATGGAGATGGAAGGAGCCCCTCCATAGATCCGTCTTGCATATTTCTACAAGAGCTAAAATATCATTCATACAAGATACAACTAGAAGCAACGTTCTCCAACTACATAACTCATAGTGCAAAACTAACCCAAACCATCGTTTGCCTTTATTTTCCACAAGAATAATTGTCCTATAACCAATATAAAATGTGAAAAACATAAATTTTCATAGGTTCTATTTGACCTAAAATATCCAAATTGAAGTTTCTACCTAAAAAAAAAAGTACCCAATCAAGCAAGTAAGTTTTCAAATAGTAGATGTTTTGATTTAATTGCAACACATCCTAAACTTATCTTTAGAAGAATAGTTTGATTAAAATAAATAAATAAATTCGAGACAGGACTGGATCGGGATGAGTTTGATCAATCTCAAAAGAATAAAAAAATCGGGATGAGAGCGGAACAGGATCAAGATCGCAGGATGGGATGCCCAACCCTAGGAAACAATCCCTGCAGATGAACGGCAGACTAATAATGCATTTGAGTATAACTCTAAGCAACCATTGAATCAAACCTAATCTATCAGTCCATACCCAGTGAGACTGCTTGAGACCATAAAAATACTTAAACTCCTTCATTTCACAACAACATTAGGATGTGAACGAGAACAACAGCCAGGAGGAGGGGCCATAAACCCTTTTTCCGATGATGCACCATCTATATATCAAGTTGGAACATAGAGATAAACACCCAAATAGTAACATCTTTGCTATTGGAGCAAAGGGCTTCCTGATAATAACTTTGATGATTTTGTGGATAACCATAAACCCCTTTCGCTCCTTTGCACATCTTCTAGAGTGAAAAGGGGTTTTACAGAAAGGCAACGCCTACCTCGCACCACCAATTCCTCTTTCTCACACCACCATTTTTATTTTATTTTTTACTTTCTCACACCACCTATATAAACAAAAACCTCTATTCCCCCCGCCATTCAAATCTACAATGGTTTCTCACTTCCTCCCCCATTCGAAATCACTTCAAAATCTCTCCCCATACTCAAATCTCTTGCAAATCTCCTCCCTCTCCCTTAAAAAGTCTCAAAATCCCTTCAAAGTCGAAACCCTTTAATCCAAACTCGATAAATATGCATAACAGACAAACTTAAACTCAAAACAAAAAAAATGGAAAACAGGGTAACTTTCGACTAAAGTCGCGCCAATCTGTCCGAAAAATGAAAACGGATGGTGTTCCTGACTTTCGACCAACTTATGTGTTTGATCAAGACCGATTCTGAAGTTGGTCAAAACACAAAAGTCGTAATACTCTCAGTTATCTAATAAACACAATTGCATCACTTGAAAATGTTTTGAAATGAGCAAGTTATGGTCATTTTATTAAAGTCGCGAAAAACAGAAAAAAAAAATATTTATGTTCGCAGTGCTCGTATTACAACTTTTGTGTTTTGACAAACTTGATAATCGGTCTCGATCGAGCACATAAGTTGTCCTAAAGTCAGGAACACTATCCCGTTTTCATTTTTTGGACAGATTTGCTTGACTTTAGTAAAATGACCATAACTTGTTCATTTCAAAACATTTTCAAGTGATTCAAGTTG
This sequence comes from Berberis vulgaris, assembly GCA_963556465.1. NCBI lineage: Eukaryota > Viridiplantae > Streptophyta > Magnoliopsida > Ranunculales > Berberidaceae > Berberis > Berberis vulgaris. Next base: position 61,767,952 of record OY747132.1, read on the forward strand.
TTTTATTAGATAACGCAGAGTACTACTACTTTCATGTTTTGATGAGCTTGAGAATTAGTCTCAATTGATGGTTTAAATTGGTTTGAAAGTTATCCTTTTTTCATTTTTTTGTTTTGAGTTTGGCTTTGTCTGTTATGTTAAGTTATGCATATTTATTGAGTTTGAGTTTAAGGGTTTCAAATTTAAGGGGATTTTGAGAGTTTTTGAGGGAGAGGGAGGAGATTTGCAAGAGATTTGAGTGTGGGGAGATATTTTAAAGAGATTTGAAAGAGGATATTTTTAATGGGATGGGGAGGAACCACTGTCGATTTGAATGGTGAGGGGATAAAATGAATGTTTTGGTTTATATAGGTGGTGTGAGAGAGTATGATGATGTGAGAAAGTAAGTAGGTGGTGTGAAAGAGTAGAATGGTGTGAAAGAGAGAAAATGGTGATGCAAGGTAGGCGTTGCCTCATAGACGAGGACCAAAGCAATCTTCAGCTCAAAAGTAATACTATATTAAATTATTGTATGCATTTTCTTTTGTGTGAATATTGGTTATAAGCAATTGTTTTTTGTCTAATACAAACCAGTGTTCTAGCTTTTTTGTACTTATTAAAGCTTTGAGTTTCTTTTAGGTTTGGCTGAGTGGCCGAATTTAGATACAGTGTAATCATTTGGTTCACGTTGGTGAATGCCAATATTTTATTTTTTCATGTGTTTTGCACTATGTTACATAGGATTCTATTGGTGGAAAGGAATGGTCTAGATGAGGTTTCTTGGGTATGTTTTAATTAAAAAGGGTTTTCCTGTGACAATGATAGAACTAAACAAGAATTGAAATAAACAAAACAAAAATTGTAACATAAAACAAGAATTGAAATAAACTACAATAAAAGCTAATTGAAAAATAAATAAGAAAATAACTATTCTTTTTAATCAATCAACCCCCGCAACAATGGACAACGCTTTGCCTTATTTATAAGCTCCCTAACTTCTTTGTAAGGTAAACCTAATTCTACTTGGTTAATAATACCCTAACCACTATTATGAACTTTACTTAATAGTCCTTGATGCGTTCAGATCTGCCCTCCCTGATGATGATATCTAACCTGTAAACACGAGCAGCGGTTAAGCCAAGGACCATAATTGTGGTGGCGGAAGGTGCTCTGATGCTTAAGTCGGATATCAATTCGAGAAAGAGTGAAGATTGTATGTAAAATTGCAGTGTGTATACTTGAATACATTTCTTCCTCATTTCACTGGCTTTTATAGAAAATGTTTCCTCCCCAACTGTCCCTGTGATCGAGGGTGTGATGGAGGGAGGAGATCTCGCATAAGATCTTACCTGTGCATGATTGAATTCTTCGGTACTTTGCTCTGTTTAGGACCCAATGCTTGATTGGGAAAAAGTGGATCTCGGGCCTGTGACAGCTCTGAGATTCACAGTTTAGGCCTTAATGTCCTGGGCCAAACCCTAAGACCCATGCCTCTTGAGCTGGCATGTCTTGGGCTTGGGCGTCTGACTTACGAGCTGATTAATAGTCTTGCGCATGGGTCCGCTTGGGACTACACTGAAGCTTTTTACGTGCTATGGTTAGTCCATGCCACGTCTACGGCTGCGATTGAGTGACTATTTGATGTCTCATCAACTAGTCTCCCTAGTTAGTGGGTCTGCGTGCTAGGTTGGCTGAGCGTAGGGGCCCATGCGGGGTCGTGATGATATATTTTGGTGCCTTTTTGGCTCCTTCGCTGCAGTTATTGCTTTTGCAGCGATTTTTGGTGATTGCTTCACCTACAAGTCAAGTCTACACAGACCTTCTTCGAGAAAATCTGATATTTTTTCCCTGTCTGAGTTTGTGTTTCCTTGTCAAGAATCATCCTCAATTGAGTTAGGTGCAAACTTCTTCTTTTTATCATGACTTTACGATTCTCGCCTGACCATCTTGTAGCCTATAACAATTTTTATGGAACATCTCTATTGACGGAGAGGGATCTCGCCGATCTTTGGAGCCGGTATCCAATTCTTGGTGTGTTAAGGTTGGCACTATTGTGCAACGGTGAGTATTCGATAACCCCAAAGGAGAAGTACATAGCTCTGTATAAGGCCCTGTTCAGAGTGGGCTTGCGCTTTCCTGTTCCTGAAATTATTTGGAAATTTTGTCATTCCATTGTATCGCTCTGGCCTAATTGGCACTAAACAGGTGGAGGGTTCTGATTGCCACACTGGCTAGGGAGAAGGCTGTTGGCTCCCTCTGACGCCTAGGTTGATTCATTCCATAGCACTTATCCGGACGAGCACCCATGGCACATGTTGCCTGGTGAAGCCCTCTTGTTTTAGCAAACATTTAGAGGACATGAAGAATTGGCAGTGGTATTGCATCCTCACATCTGTGCGGTCCCGGTTATTTGACCACATGGACCGGCTGATCTATCGCAACTTCAAGAGCGTCAATAAGTCCTCTAACTTTTATTGTTTGATGTTCTCGGCGTGATGCTTATTTTATATCTGACGTGCCATCTATTTTTTTTTACTGGGGACACGACATGGTTGTTTTTTCTCGTGAGGAAGAGAGAGCTAAAGAAAACTTTCTTTCTCTATCGCCTATGCCCCTTACAAATGCACTTACTGCTGCATTTATCGAGGGCATTGGTCTGTTCACCGACGAGGTCGGTAGGGTAGGTCGAGCATTGAGCACCATGATGGGCTCTTCTTCTAGTATCAGAGCATCCGGGACGTTGAAAAAGATACTTTAGTCCTTCCAAATGAAAGGCTGTGGAGAGCCTAGTTACCCCGGCTCGTAAGTCCTAATAGGTCAAGGTGGGGGCTGCCCAAGCTTCCCATTCTGTTTCGTTGTCTGTCGCGGAAAGGGAGCTCATTGAGCACTCCCATTTTGTGGTACCTTTTCGCCCTTCTGAAGAGACGGTGCCTCTCTTTGCCCTCCTACCTCGATGTCTTACCTCAAGGGGGAACATTTTCACCTTGCTGGGTGAATGACCCTAATGGTTTGGATGAAAAGCAACTTGGGCATGTCAATGTTTGCCTTCTTGATTCCACCATGAGGCTTTCCGATGGTGATGACTCGGGTTTGGAGTTTTTTGCTCCAAGAGGGCCTGCTTTTGATCTGTTGGTGGCTCTGGATGCCTCAAGTTCCAAAATTTGCTCCGCTCCCTTGCCAATTGTTACCGGCAAAGGGAAGTGAGTTGCGGAGTTTCCTCGTTCTTTAAAGGTCGTAGCTGCCTAGGGGGCGCAAGACTCATTCCTGACCCCAAAGTTTTCCATTTCGGTTCTCACGTCAACTTCCGTAGGCCGAGTGTTGTTGACCTCCACTTTGATGGCTGACACATGTGGCACCAGGAGGTAAATCAAAGGAACGAATCCTGGCAGCTTCTAAGGAGGTCCTTTTTTCGGCTGGTTGATCATCCATCGTTGGAGGAGATACCTGCAGGGGATCACCTCAATCAAGGTTTGAAGAAGCTCATGCAAGTGAGCTATTGACTGTTTATTTTCCATTGGCCTCTTAACTATACTTTTTTTTTTGTAATCATGTGTTTGGTTGTCAATCGGGGGATGACACACCTGACATATTCTGGGATGCTGGGCATTGAGGTGGACTTTGCACGAGACAGGGTCTACACCATAGAGAGGTCATTTGTTGAGTACCAGTTACAACTTTCGACCGCTCTTTTTGAAGTAGACTCACTGGAAAAGCAACTGATCGTATATCATGGCTTGGAGGCTCAGCTGCGGGATGATCGTGAGAGTATGGATAAAGCTTTAACTGCTCAAGCTAAACTGGAGGTCTAGCTGAAGGGAGTCCAGGAAAGTCTAAATGATTCCCTCACTGCCAGTACCGATTTGTTGGCCGAGCTCGGGAAGATTGGGACAGATTGGTAGTTGAGCAGGTTGATGTTGCTGACCTGACCATCTGACATCTGCCCAAAGGTCTGCTGCTGAAACCCAAAGTGTTTTGGATCACGAGCAAGCTGAGTCTTCTCAGCGGAAGGAGCTCTATGACGCTTTTGTGATGCAAGTGTTCCAGTTTACTCGGGAACGAGACTCCAGGTATGCAAACCAAGTTACGACGAAGCGTAGGTTAGCAGAATGCGAGAGTGACATGTCCAGTGTGCGTAGGGAATTGTCTAGCTTCGAGGCTCAGTGAGCGATCAAAGAAAAGGAGTTCCTTGATGTCACTAAGATTATTGATTTGAGCAAGGTTGTTGATGGTAGGCTGGATCTGTTGGACTATATTGCACAAGATCATGTGGATTGGGACCTTCCATCTTTAGGCAAATGGCTTTTGCCTACTTTGAGGAGGAGAATTGTTCCTCATCCTCCCCCGCGGAGTGGCCTTGAGGTCGATCCTCTGGTCGCGAAATTGATATCTGATCGTGTTGTTCCTGAGCTTGTTGTCGACCCTGAGGCTGTTTTAGAATATGAGTTGCAGGAGGATCATCTTGTCTCTATTACTATTGCATGAGTGGGTTTGTATAATGAAATAAAAGAAATTTATCAATGAGAAAATTTTCCCTTCTTTGTTTTTCTTTATATCTATGCATGTAGCTATGGTACTTGTCATTTCCAATTCTTGTTTAGATTAGGCTAAGTAGAGGCTGTGTAGACGAGTACATCTATCTCCATCTGAAATAGGGTTTCAGTATGGACTGAAGCCATTTCTTCGTTTGTCTAAGCGTATTATGTCAACAGTAATAACTTAATCTGTTGTGAGAGTTAATTTGTAGGATAGTCACCTTTATTTGTACCAGTCATGCTCCCTCGGTGACATAGTTATTGTATCCCTTAATGGTTGATCCTGCGTGTAAGAGTTGTCCTCGTGTTGAAGACTACACTTCCTTGCTGGTTTCTGACCTGTATAGAGATTGGGCTCCTTGGTAAACCATAACTTATTAGACTGAGGTTTGGTATTGCATACCAGCATCCTTGTCTGTCTTGAGGAGGACTTTGAGTTTAAGTGGGGTTTCGCCTCTGCCTTTCTGGTCTGGGCTCCTATATTATTCCCTATTCCTAGATAGGAGTTAGGTTGTTGAGGAGTTGTCTTCGCCCAAACGGGGTAGACTTCTTGTATTTATCCGACTCAACCCTTGCTAGGTCCCGAGCTGAGAAAAGGTAGTCTCCATCCATCAGGGCTAGTCTTTCTATTTTGACTGAACAAGAATCGGGTTGCTATGGGACCTCCTTTGCCTGAACAGGTTCGGTTCCCGTGCATATCTTGATCAATCCTTAAAATGGCTAGATTTCATAATACGCCTTAGTCTTGAATAGGAGTTGAGCTAGTGCCCATGTTTGGACAATGATCCCTGGCAAGCCGTCTCAATCAGGCATCAGAGCACTAACTCAATTGCTACTCTATAAACCGTTGACACCCGTTTAATTTAATGGACTGGGCGTTAGAGCGTACCAGAAGCTATCGTCATAGGTTGAAACCGACTAAGCTTTGGCTGAGTTCAACGACCATTATCTATAGTTGGACAATGGTCCCTTGCAAGCCATCGTGGCCAGGTATTACAAACACTGACTAAGTTCCCACTTTCTAACCCATCGTCGTCTGCTTTTGGCGGGCTAGGCGTTAAAGTAGACTAGAAGCTATCGTAATTAGTCAGAGCTAACTAAGCTTTGGTCAAAACAAGATTTTGGGCGTGTAAGTCTGACTTGGGTATCCTAACTTACTTAGCTTGCCTGGCGGTTTGATTTCAGAGTCGGATCAATTGATCGAACTAATAATAAATTGACCGGCATTAATGAACAACAACGGAATAATAATTGAGCTGATGCCTTGGATTAAATGATAATACTATGTTGGCACGCTTCTTATTTTGTCGGCGCTTAGGGCTTTTGTTGTTTGTTCCTTTGCATGTGTTGGGCCGGATCTGGCAGAGCATAAGCTTGGGCCCATTAGTGGAAGGGCCCAATTATAAAAAAAATCTTTGTGGATCAGCGTGCCAAGGTACGGCGCATTTTGTGAGACGATTCAGTATCGATTACTCCTGCTGTTAATGGGGTTGCTTGCATGGTCATTAATTTAAAAGATGTGGACTTGTGCAGTTGCAATTGGAACCGTCATTTTCCTGATTTCTCGTACAACATTTAATGTTGAAGTAACTGCTGGTTGACGTTGTTTCCTAAACCATCACGCCTATATATAGGCTGGCTATTCCGCATTCAAGCACTGCAATGAGACTAGTAGAACATGTTAATCAAATGCATCTTACCAGAAAGTTTGCTTTGGATTTTCCAAAGGCTGAAGGAAGATCTCCCTCACTGGAGTCCAGTGTTCTAAAAATCGCTAGGCGCTGGGCGGGCGGCGAACAGGTGCCTAGTGCCCAGGGGCCTAGGCGGATGCCTAGGCGGTCTTAGGTTTTGTATTATAACTTTAATAATTTACAAAAGTTAAGCATAATACCTTATCAATTACATCCAATTTAATGTCAATATACATATGCAAAATTTAAAAACATGAAAAATTAACAATCGTGAACAAAATTTATTAAAACTCAAATGACTGAAGTTGGTCATGATGGGTACTTTATATAAATTTGAATTTGTGTACTCTTTTATTTTTCTTCAAATTGCATGAATAACCTCAGTTATGTTTGATAAAATCTACATTAGTAAAATTGGTACCGGCAGATCCTTTGAGAATTCCATTAAGTAATCATCCTTCGCTACATTTAGACATATACTGAATAAAAAACAATTAAATAGTTGATTTCTGAAAAATAGGAAAGAAAAATAAAATAAGAACACAATCAACCTTATTAAAAAATAAAAAAATAAAAAAAATAAAAATCTCCCAGACCGCCTAGACCCCGCCTAGAGTCCGCCTAGACCCCGCCTAGACCGCCTAGCCCGCCTAGACCGCCTAGACCCCGCCTAGGCCGCCTAGACCCCGCCCAGACCTGCCTAGACCCGCCCAGACCGCCCAGACTGCCCAGAACCGCCCAGACTGCCCGCCCAGGCATTAATCTGGGCGGTTTTCCACCTTCTAGCGCCTAGGCGCCGCCTAGACCGATTTTTAGAACACTGCTGGAGTCTTCGAATGTTCAGACATTTAGGCCGATGAGT